>CM053742.1:45211435-45257837 GCA_028658305.1 Pachyuromys duprasi
TGGGCCATATTTCTGCTGGTTAATAAGTAGTGATGTTCAGAGGTGCCAGCCGGTGAGGAAGCTCCAGATCATGTGGAGAACCTAAGAAGATGCCAGGTCTGGAAGGCACAAAGCATGGTAATGGTATAAAACTCTGAGTGGCCCTTGGTGGAGTGCTGTCAGGACCCTTTATGCCTCAGTTGATGGTATCCTTGGAACTAAAGAAAATGTGAAAATGAGTTCAGAAGAGGCTTTACATCTAACTAGATGATGTGTAGGACAGTGGCTCTGGCCCTAGGTTTCTGTATGTATGGAAACTGCATTTGGATGATTACAGGATGTCTGGGGCTTGTCAGGAAACCCATGGAAGGAACCTGGAGTGTAAACAGAATCTCTGGACACATTATTTTTATGGCTTCATTGCAGGGCTGTCTTTCTCAGCTAGCCAGGGAAGCCCAATATGTCCCTTTCTTTAGACTTGGGGAAGGATGTTTGTGTGTCCAGTTTGTCATATCAGATTAAACAGTAGAGGTTAGGACCAGGTCACAAAGAAGTCATTATCTCCAATCAGTTCAGAGGGCACCTTTTGCTCATTAAGGGTGCTTTTACGTAAATGCCACTGAACTGTCACGTATAACCAACAGAAACAGTTTCTCACTCTTTCGGTGCTGCAAATCCAAGATGAAATTTCAGAAAGGCTGGTCTTTTTTTTTTATGTCCTGCATTCAACCATTTCTTCCTGTGCCCTCCCAGGGTCTTTCCTGTTTGTGTCCCTGTTTCTTATTTTTAATGTTCACATGTACTGATTTTTCCCAGGATCAATAGTTAGATTAGACTGAGGCTCAACCAAACAGCCTCAAGTTAGCCTAAGTCCCCTTCAAAATCCTTATGTTCAGAATGTGGTCTTAGGGTAACAGGAGGAGCCCTTTACCAGTTGGAATTCATGTATCTTAGTTCTTGGGACTAATTTGAAGTGAAATAGTTAACAGATGACCCACACAAGCCGACCTGAACTAGATTTTTCTTGCTGATTATAAAAGAAGTTACTGATCTGCTAAAGTACACACTTGTGTTTCATAGTACACTCTTGTCCTTGGATCTTAGGGCCAGCCTATGTCTTTTTTTCCCTCAAAAGTTCATCTTTTCTGTTACTTTTCTACATTGTTCTTGGAAATAGCCATATTCACCCACCATATGTGTATGTTTTACCTGATATCCATCCATTCTTTTCCATCGTTACTTGTAAGTTGTTGTCTTTAGATTTCTGAAATAAGATGCCTTCTTGGGGTTTAAGTTGGGTAGGAGTTGCTACAGTGGAAAGATGCTGACTGGGTAGAAGACCCCTAAAGGCTTTTAAGATTCTTTTAAGGCTAACTAACCTCTAGCGGCTATTAGTGATCTCTATCTCTGTACTCCTACCCTTGTGTGGCTAATTTGAACATTAAATAGGGATGGATTGTGGATGTTGAGGAGATACAAGCACTCAGATTTTCAGGCTAGGATATGAAGTACCAGGTAACTATCATATCGCTTTCTTAAATATCTTTATTTTGGTCCTCAGGCTTTTATAGTCTTTCTCTCCTCCTGTGAAATTTCCCAAGCTTTAGGTACAGGAATTGTGTTGTAGATGTATCAGTTGGGTTAGGCACTACACAGTCACTTGGTATGTTTTGATCAGTGATGTTTTTTCTGGGATCTCTATTTATTGCAAAGAGAAGGTTCTTTGCTGATGTGTGAGAGCTACAGTTAACTATGGTTATTAGAATAAATATTTAGAATGCAGTTAAGAATTATGCTAGTTTAGCAAAGTGGTCATTTTATATGCTCCTTCATGATCTATGACCTCACTAATCTTAGATAGTTGGCTACTTTCTAGTACCAGGCACAATTTCACTTCTATTAAGCAGCCTTAAGTCCAGTTAGAGAATTATTGGTTCCAATCAATATATGCATGCCACTATTGTACCCTTAGGATAATTGCACCTGGACTATGGTAGTAGTGTTTTTTTCTTTTCCTTTTTTCTGTTTTCTCCTGTTTGGATGACTGAGTTTAATTTTCAGAGTCTGAAGCTGCCTGGTTACTACTTGAAGTAAAGTGATATTGCCATTACTTTGCCAGGAACAGGTAGTTATACCTACAGTAATAGTATTCAGTAGAGGAAATCTGGTTCTTAAATTATACAAGGGAGCTTTTTCAAAAGTGATAATGAAAGAACTTATAGAGATTTAATGGAGGAGGGGCAGAAAATAGTAGTAATATTTGTGATTCATTATGTAACTATTACATCAGCCCTGAGTACTTGTGGATTTTAAATGATACCAATGAGCCCTTTAACTCATTTCATTAAATCCTATTGACTCCATGATAAAGGAGGTACTGTTACTTCCTTTTTCTGTTCTATGTATGAGAAAAACAGAGGCTACAAAAAGTTCAGTAATATTTTCTGAGGGTGTTGTATGAGGTAAAGCATCATTTCAGCTCAGGCTTATAAAAATCCAGAATCCAAACAACCACCTTCAATGGGTGGGAGGTCACTTACTAGAGAATTAGCAACTTAGTGTCATTTTCTGAAATTTCTTCTTTTAACTACCATTAACAGTATCTTTTCCCAACTATCATTTTGTTCTGTTGACAGTGTCCTTTTCTTAACAGACACTTTTCTTTATTTATTTTTATATTAATTACAGTTTATTTACGTTGTATCTCAGCTGTAGCCTTCGCTGTCATTCCCTCCCAATCCCACCCTCCCTCCCTCATCTCCCTTCCCCTCTCTGAGTCCACTGATAGGGGAGGTCTTCCTCCCTTTCCATATGACCCCAGATTATCAGGTCTCATCAGAACTGGCTGCAATGTCCTCCTCTGTGGCCTAGCAAGGATGCTCCTCCCTCGGGGGGAGGAGGAGGACAAGGAGATAGCCACTGAGTTCATATCAGAGACTGTCCCTGTTCCCCTTACTAGGTAACATACTTGGATACTGAGCTGCCATTGGCTACGCCTGAGCAGAAGTTCTAGGTTATATCCATGTATGGTCCTTGGTTGGAGAATCAGTCTCAGAAAAGTCCCCTGTGCCCAGATATATTTGGTCCTTGTGGCACTCCCATCCTCTCCAGGTCATACTAACTCCCCTTTCTTTCATATGATTCCCTGCACTCTGCCCAAGGTTTGATTATGAGTCTCAGTTTCTGCTTTGATATACTGCTAGGTAGAGTCTTTCAGAGGCCCTTTATGTGGTGCAGAAGCTTCTCATTTCCATAAGGTCCCATTTATTGATTGTTGATCTTAGAGCCTGTGCTGTTGGTGTTCTGTTCAGGAAGTTGTCTCCTGTGCCAATGAGTTCAAGGCTCTTCACCTGCTTTTTCTTCTAACAGGTTTAGTGTGCCTGGTTTTATGTTGATGTTTTTGATCCACTTGGACTTTAGTTTTGTACAGGGTGATAAATATTGATCTATTTGCATTTTTCTGCATGTAGATATCCAGTTAGACCAGCACCATTTGTTAAAGATGCTATCTTTTTTCCATTGTATAGTTTTTGGCTTTTAAAAAAATCATGCATCATTAATATGTAGGTTTATTTCTGGGCTCCGGTAGGTGTGCAGAGACTGATTAATCAACCAAGGACCATGCATGGAGAGTACCCAGTTCCACGGCCAGGCTCTGGCATGAACTCGGTTGCCTGCTCTTTTATCACCTCTCCCTGGGGTGGCCTTACTAGGCCATAGAGAAAGAGGATCCAGACAGTTCTAATGAGACCTGATAGGCTAGTGTCAGATAGGAGGGGAGGAGGACCTCTCCTATCAGTGTACTAGGAGAGGGTAACATAAGGATTGAAGAGGAAGGGAGAGTGGGACCAGGAGGAGATGAGGGAGGGAGCTACAGCAGGGATACAAGGTGAATAAACTATATGTCTCTGTGTTAGTATCTCCCCCCTTTCTATGATGAAATGTTGGCTTGACCAGCCCTGTGTAGATCTTACTTGGATACAAGCTTAACGATTTGCTACTAAATGAAATCAAACTTCTGCTTGTGAAATATTAAGAATTTTTACAAGCAGGAGTAGTCTATGGTCTTAATATTAGCACTTTGGAAACTGAGTCAGGAGATCAGTGACTGGACTACATAGCCTGGACTACATAGCCTGGACTACATAGCCTGGACTACATAGCCTGGACTACATAGTGAGGCTCTGCCTCAACATCATCATCATCAACAACAAAAATAGTAACAAATCAGCATAAAACAAGTGGTTCAAGAAACTCACTTGTCAGGGAATATGAACGTTTCATCAAAGTAGGTGATAAAAATGTGAAATTGATCAAGCCTATGCTACAAAATAAATGAACCTTGATAACCTTGTGTCAAATGAAATGTTAGTAATAAAAGGACAAATACAAGACAGAAAGTAGAATGATGGCTCCCAGGTTTGAGATGCAAAGGACACAGAGGGCAGCTTCACAATGGCTGTGGAATTTCATGTTGAATAAAAGTTAGCTGCTATCATATAAAATAAAATAGAATAAAATAAAATAAATCAAAGCAACAATCCTTGATTTGTTCCTGTTCTATGATATAGCAATCTGGACAGGGTATAGATTTTTATGGCTTATCACTGTTGTATATGGGATCACTCTTATGGCTGGGCTTATTTATATGCATGATGGCCGTTAGCTAGCTATCAGCTGGGGTAAGTTGTGAATGAGACAAGTGTCATTGACCTTATAGCTAGTTAATCTGAACTTCTTTCCATGATTGTTGGGTTCTACCAAAAGCAAGAAGAACAAGTTCTAAATGAACAAGTGCTATCTGCTTATGGCCTGTTTGTGTCTGCTAATGCTCTTTTGACTGAAGTAAGCCACTGATCAATTTAGGAGGCCATGCTAAGAGTTCTTGTGTTAAAGGAGTTAAAGGACTGACTATGGATATGGGAGCAATGGTTCCATGGTAGACATTATTACAACTGTCAGCTTGACAATGTCTAAAAATTTCTAATTTTCTCTGAAAGCCTTGATAACATACAAATGTAACTCATGATGAGGAAAGTATGAACAACTGAAAACAAGTGTTAAGCACAGGTATTGTTGTTCTATACTTTAAAAAGTTAACACTATTTAGTATTGTCATTTATATTACCAAGACAGCATATCGCTGCCTTACTGCAAATCTTCCTACAATTAGAATAGCCATTGAACTTTCTTCAATAATCAGTCATAAATTATTTTACTTCTTTATGCTTCTATGATCACATGATTTATCCTGTAATGACTCATTCATTCACATCCACAATTAACCATCCTTCATTTTTAAAGTTTGTTGCTACATTACTTTAGCTCATTGAATTCCCACTTTGGGGATTGTTACTTGTCTTTTCTGAATGGAATTTTCTCTCTGATGTTTGTTTGGATGGATTCTCATCATTCAGGGTTCTATATTGTTGATTATTATTTACTATTGATTTATCTTTTAGTTAAACAGTGGTTATTCCTAAACCAGTTTTATACCCAAATCATCACACAGATACCAGGATTTATTTAATTAATCTAAAGCACAATGCTGGGCAATATTTACTCTATCCTAAACCTCCAAGCCTACACAGTTTCCTCCCATTCAGATTTCCCATATTATGCTGCTTTTAGTCATATCTTAGGACTGGATCATCTCTCCTCGTGGTTCTAAGTCCTCTCCTGCCAATCTCTCCTCTTTGATTCCCCCCTCCCTCTTTTCCCCTCTAGAACAGGATGTCCCACTCTATTCCCTCCATTGGTCAGCATTGGCTGGTTGTTTTGTTGGCAATACAGAGAACAAATAGTGGCATGTCTACACAAACTTGCTTAGAATAAGCATCACTATGCAATGTCTGGATTGAAACCAGATAGTGGGGTAGAGAAATCAGCATTTGAATGAACAAAGGTAAATTGTATACATTTCACAAGAAAATTATACCAACAGTTCTATTTAGATTTTTACTTCTGAGAAAGTCTTTCTCGAGCATCATTTCTGAAGTAGTTTCTCCCACCTTAGATCACTTACTATCTCTAGTCTATAAACCATCTGTTTCTTGTCTTTGTAGCAGTAATTATGACCTGAAATTAACATATTGCATTTTTGCTTGATTATTATACTCCCCCAACTATAATGTATGCTCCTTAAATGCATACCTTTGCCTTTACAACATCTATCACACATAGGGTGTACTTTACAAACACTGACAGAATTAACTAATAACTATAAGCCTGACCTGCAAATCAGCCTTAAAATCGAGGTCTTCACCTGTAGGATGGAGATGTTAGACTATCTTCTAGGTCTTTTACGCTCAAAATTTCATGCTCTCCACTCACATACTTTGGCTTTTCAATGACGTGCCACCGGATGATAAAGATGATAACAACAATGAATGTGAATGAATATATAACTGTTTCATGTTTGAAACAGTATGTTCTATAGTGGTTTTCAAATGCATCACATGTAGATATTTTAGATCAAAAATGATAATGCAGTTTAAATTGAAAATTTAATATATATGCTTTCCGGCTATGTGCCATTGAAATAGCTAGAGCAAGGCAGGAAGATTTTGCATGAGAGAAACCAGAGTATCTACATCAAATTCATGTGGTATAGACTCAGAAGCCACCCTGCTTCAGAACTAAAACCAATCTCTGTCTCATAATAACTGTGGAGGTATAGAGAAGTCATTTAAGCTCCTGTGATTCAGAACACATTTCTGTGTAGTAGGGAGAATAATAATAACGCCTACTTCATTTTATTATTTTCTTTCAACTTTTCATTTTAGAAATAGTCCTAGAAGTATATATTGTACATTGAACATATTTTCCCCAAACTCCTTCCCTTTCCTCACCCCCACTTCCTTAGTTAGTATTCTTTGTTCCCCTAGGAGCAAAAGTTTCACTTCTACTTCTAAGTCATAATTTAATATCTATATATGAAATCTAGACTCCCAGATATGAAAAAACATATTTATCACTTTGAGACTAGTTTAATTCACTCAATATGATTATCTCCACTATGAACCAATTTTCTGTAAACAACAACTTTGTTCTTTATTATCAAAACAATTCTGTTGTGTGTATAGACCGTGTTTTCCTTTTCCACTTTTTTTGTTTTTGGTCACCTATTTCTGTATAGTGTTGTAATAAACATTGATATATGAATATCTCTGCTGTGTTGGCTTGTAGTACTTTGGGCAAATACCCAGGAGCAGTATAGTTGGTTCATATTATAGACCTAGTTTTAGTTTTTTGAGAAACTTTCATACTGATTTCCATAGTAGCTGGTCTAGTTTACATCCTGTTTTAATTACCATTCTGTCGTTGTGAAGAGATAAAATGACCAAGAGAACCTACAAAAAACATCTTTTAATTGGGTGCTTGCTTATAGTTTCAGAGGCTGAGTTCATGTCAGTGAACATGACAGCAGGCAGACATGACACTGGAGCAGTAGCTAAAAGCTTATATACTGATCAATAGGCAGCAAGCAAAGAGAATGAGAGTGGACCTGGCATGGACATTTGAAACCTCAAAGTCCATCCCCAGTGAAACACCTCCAACAAGGCCACACTTCCTAATCTTTCCTGAATAATCCATTACTAAACATTTTAATATATTAGTCTGTGAGGGCCATTCTTTATCAAACCACCACACATCAACCCCAGCAATGCATAAGGATTCTCTTTTGTCTACATCCTTACCAGCATTTGTTGTTATTTATTTTTCTTTTTAAATTTTTTTTATCCTTTGGAAATTTCATACATGTATACGATAAAATGTGACCAGGTCAATTTTCCCATTTCCCCTTTCCAGCTTTCCTTATATCTCCCTAACATGTCCCTTACTCAATTTCATGTCTTCTGACACACTAAATCCAATTTAGTGCTTCCCATATGAACATGCATGTACATGGGGCCACCCACTCAAATACAAGGAACCTACTAGTTGCCAAAGAATGATGTTCCATTCCCTAGAAGCCATCAACTGCTCCTCAGTAATGGGTGGAGCTTATAGGATATTTCTCTAATCTATGCCACAATTCTGGCTGCCTTGTTCTTGTGCATGTTCTGTGTAAGTAAGCACAGCTGCTATGTGATCATGAGTGTAATAGCCATGTTAAGTCCAAAAGACAGCATTTTACTACACCCCTACGCATCTTCTAGCTCTTACATTCTTTCAGCCTCTTCTCCCACAATATTCCCTGTGCCCTAGTGGGATGGAGAAGTTGGTGAAAATCCACCATTTGGGAATGAGCACTAAGTGTCTTATTCTCAGCACTTTGATTCATTATGTATATCCCCATTGATTGCTGCCCAGTGCATAAAGAAGCTTCTCTGACCAAGACAGAGAGCAGCCTGGATCTGGTTTGACAGCATCAGCATTTAGGAAAATAACAAAAACAGGTTCTACCTAGGGCTTATGATGTCCCACACATTGCATTTTCACCAGGATAATAGTGTAAGACCTGAAAGGCCTTCTGTGAAGCAAGGCTCAAATATAATCAGAAAATAGTTTGTTAACCCATAACAGTCATGCCACTACTGTTCCATTGAGCACATCTTTCCCAGCATATGGGTATTGTAGCATGAAAAACCCAGTACTGGGTAAGGTCACTGATATGTCCTCCAACAGCTGTAGCATGCACATCATCTTTTGGTACCATGAAATCTAGGCAGCAGGGAAGTAGTTTCTGGAAAACTTTTAAGTTTGATTTATCTATGTCCTGAAATCAAACAGTGTGGTGTCTTCAGCAATAGGGTATACCATGTAGTTATGGTGGATAACTAACTGTCAGGGTTCTCTAGAGTAGAAGAACAAAGGGTATTAAAATATGTACATATCATATTAAATTTTTCCTCATTTTATTCTCTTTCCTTTTTTGCTATTGCTATTGTAGAATTTTTTGGAGATTATAATATAATTACATCATTTTCTTTTTCCCTTTCCTTCCACCAAATTCTCCCATATATCTTTCAACTTTATGGCTTTTTTCATCTACTGTTATTACACATATATATACATGTTATCATACACATATACATATACAATATGTTTTAGGACTGACCATTTAATATTATATAACCAACTTGTATGCTCTTCCTAAAGGAAGACTATTTCTTTATTGTCAGCATTCCTTAGTAATCTGTAGTTCTTTGCGTAGAGTTGAGGCCTACTGGGCCTTCCCTCACCACACATTTTGGCATTCTACTGTTATCCTTGTATATCTCAACTTTAGGCAGTCATGTTGCTGAGATTTTATGGATGTATCTTCTGGCATTACTAGGAGATACAATATCACAGAACCTCCCCAATCTTCTGGCTCTAACAATTTTCTGTCCCTTCTTCTGCAATGATTCTTGAGCCTAAGGTGTGGGAATTGTTTTGTAGAGAGATATCTCTTGGGACTGGGTGCTACAACTCTAGGGCTAGGCTTCACAACAAAATAACTGAGCAGTTTTTACACTATTCTGTTTTAAAAATTATTTTTAATTTTATTAATTACAGTTCATTCACTTTGTATCCCCCCCTGTACCTCCCTCCCTCCACCCCTCCCAATCGCACCCTCCCTCTTCTCCACCTATGTCCCTCTCCCAGTCCACTGAAAAGGGAGGTCCTCCTCCCCTTCCCTCTGACCCTAGTCTATCAGGTCTCATCAGGAGTGGCTGCATTATCTTCTTCTGTGGCCTTTGTTCTTTATTATCAACTCCCTTCAGGGGGAGTTGATCAAAGAACAGGTCAATCAGTTCATGTCAGAGACAGTCTCTGTCCCCATTACCCAGATGCCCCTCAGTTGAGGAATAGATACAGAAATTGTGGTACATATACACAATGGAATATTACTCAGCAATAAAAAAACAAGGAAATCATGAAATTTGCAGGTAAATGGTGGCAACTGGAAAAGATCATCCTGAGTGAGATATCACAGAAGCAGAAAGACACACATGGTATATAATCACTCATAAGTGGATATTAGACATATAATATAAGATAAGCATACTAAAATCTGTACACCTAAGGAAGCTAATCAGGAAGGAGGACTCTGGCTAAGATGCTCAATCCCCATTCAGAAAGGCAAAGAGGATGGACATCAGAGGAGGGAGAAAACAGGGAACAGGACAGGAGCCTACCACAGAGGGCCTCTGAAAGGCTCTACCCTGCAGGGTATCGAGGCAGATGTTGAGACTAATATCTAAACTTTAGGCAGAGTGCGGGGAATCTTATGGAAGAAGTAGGAGATAGTAAGACCTGGAGAGGAAAAGAGCTCTACAAGGACAGCAACAGATCCTAAAAGTCTGGGCACAGGGGTCTTTTCTGAGACTGATACTCCAGCCAAGGACTACTCATGAAGATGGCCTGGAATCCCTGCACAGAGGTAGCCTATGGCAGTTCAGTATCCAAGTGGCCTACATATTACACTGTTCTTAACCCTCTAAGCTAATTTGGCTTCCTCCCAGTGTACATTCCAGAGATGCTTGCACTTTGTAGCTTTCTCTGCTCCAGCTCTTCTCTTAAGTTTACCTGGACCTTTTTCATGGCTGAATTCTCTACTTCTCCCTTTACCTCCACCTGCCATGGCTAGGAGGAAGTCCAGTCCTATTCTTTTTCTTTGCTCAGGATTGGCTATAAGCTGCTTTTTGGCATATCAGGGAATAACTGGAGAGCAGTGTTTATAAAACATAGAGACAGGAGATTCTTAAAACAATATTTGTAACAAGATATGAGGGCATACAAAAAAATCAGCATTTGAATTACACAATAAGGGTATTCCTACAACAACTGGTAGTTACTTAGTCCGCAAGGTGGAGTTTCGTAATAGTCCCAATCTGGCACTAGAAACCTGGAAGAATACTGGAGAGTGCTGAGCCTTGGTCCACAATGAAAGCTTGGAAATGCTGGTTCTGTTGTCAGCAAAAGACTCAGCAACAGCAGCAGTATGGAAAATCAACTTTATAGCAAAAGGGAAGACAAAGTGAGCAAAAACCAAACCCTCTTTCCTCTGACACACATACCTATTTTTATCTGGGCTGCTACCAAAAGTGCTGTTCACAATTAGGGTAGTCTTTTCTCCACATGAATCAAGGCAAACAAGACACTTAGTCAGGTGAGGTTCCCTATGCAGATGTTCCTAATTTGTTGCAAGTTGGCGTTAAAACCAATCACAACAGTAACCAGGGCAATGGCAATACCCTTTGTTTTGAAGAACCCTGAGACCTCTCTGACGAATAACAAGTGGGAGGTATCCCAAAATCACACTGCGATTTTTCATAACCTGTGTCATGCATAACCTGCATCTTCTAACAACCATGCAGGCAGAATTGTTTTCTTCAAATTATATTTTGAAATTAGCTTACGAACTAGTGGGTCTCCATAAAGATTTTTCTTGCATCCTGGGTTTTGATTAAACCACCACTATCCTCTCTTCTACTTCTCATATCCCTCCCCCACTTAATACTTTAACCTCCAGTATTCTCCCCCTTTCTTTCTTGTCACGTTTGTTTTACTATTCTTCCAATTATATTTTTGTTGTGTTTTTAGGTACAGGGTTTCCATATGAGTTTTTTTTTTTTATTTACACATCCTTTGAGTTTGCCATGCCCCAATTTGCCTCATATTTCCATGCCTCCCTATGCTTGAGCACTTCATCTCTAGTATCCTATCTTCCTACTTTTGTTTTACCTATAGTCGTTCACTTTCCCTCACTGATCGTATTCCCTTCCCATGGCCCTTTTCTAGTTTCTTTCGTTTTTGTGTTTTGAGACAGGGTTTCTTTGTGTAACCTTGGGTGTCTTGGAACTCACTTTTGTAGACCAGGCTGGCCTCAAACTCAGAGATTTGGCTGCCGTTGCCTCCCTAAGTGTGTGGATTAAAGGCGTGTGCCACCATGACAGGTTCCTTTCTAGTTTCTTAATTTACTCTTGTGTTCCAAATTAAGCAGAGAAAACAAAACATTTGAAGCTAGAATTGGTACAAGAGAGTCATTCTGTATGGACCTGAAGTACCTCACTCAGAAAAAACAAAACATTTGCAGCTAGAATTGGTACAAGAGGTCCATTCTGTATGGACCTGAAGTACCTCACTCAGTATGGTTTTCTCCAGTTCCATCCACTTACTTGACAATTTCATAATATTTTTTCTTCACAGCTTATTAATATCCTATTATGTATACATATTTTTCAATTTTTCGTATATATTCATCTATTGATGGAAATCTATATTGATTCCATTTTCTAGCTACTGTGGATAGAGCAGCAATAAACGTGCATGTGCAAGTGTTATTCGTTTTCTTAATCACTGGGACAAGAAGAAATTTCAATATAATTTATTTCCATTCTCTAATGATTAGTGGGGTTGAACTTTTTTTTTTCATATGCATGTCAGGTACTCTTTGTACTCCATCTTATAACAATTGTTTATTGCATTAGGCTACTACTGATTAGGTTGTTTCATTTCTAGTTGTTTAGTTTTCTTTCTTCATTGCTTTGTATATTTTAGATTTTAATCCACTTTTAGATGTGTAGTTAGCAAAGATTTTGTCCCATTCTTTAGGCTATCTCTTCACTTCATTATGTACAGAATCTTTTTAAATTTTCCTATTCAGAAATTCCTTGCCCATGGTTATATGTAGAAATTATTTCCCTACTTTTTCCTCTAGTAGTTTCAGAACTTCAAGACATCTATTAAGCTGCCATGATTTTATGATTTAACATTCCTGTCATGTCCAGAATGAAATGTAGTATTACAGCAGAAGAAACTTAGATCAAAACCCAGAAGCTCAAGTTTCTTATAGACAAAGTTCCTATAGAATCATTAAGAATAAAGAAGACAAACAATCAAAAGCACCTTGCTGTCCATGTGTAGCTCAGTGGTAGACAGCTTGACTAACACAGAAACTAATGTTTGATTTTCGGTCTATGAAAGAGAGAGGAAGAATGAGAAAGAAAGAAAAGAGAGGAAGAATGAGAAAACTCAATTCACTGGCACTTTTAGTCTCAACTATCTCACTATCACAATTGTACTGTGATTTGATGACTGGTGAGTGTTACCTTGTTTTATGGATTAGGAATGAGTCAATAGAAGTAAATGATTGTGCAAATCAATTAGTGGTTAACAGATATTTCTTGCCAGGGTAGAATAAGTTAAATGGAAGTATTTGAAAACATAGGGGTTAAGGAGTATATCTCAGTCATATCAGGATTGTCTAAGAATGCAAAAAGTCCTGGTTCAATCACCAGTGTTGCAGGTTATTAATATTTACTATTGATTTATCTTTTAGTTAAACAGTGGTTATTCCTAAACCATCTGATTACCCAAATAACCACACAGAAACTAGGACTTGTTTAATTAACCTAGAGCACAATGCTGGGCAACAGTTACTCTATCTTAAACCTCCAAACCCACATTGTTTCTTACCATTCAGATTTTACCCATTATACTTGCTTTTAGTCATATCTTAGGTCCGATTCATCTCTCCTCGTGCTTCCAAGTCCTGTCCTGCCGATCTCTTCTCTCCCACTCCCTTCCTTCTCCTCCCCTCCTGACCAGGATGTCCCACCCTATTCTCTCCATTGCACAACACTGGCTGGTTGTTTAATTGACAATTACAGAGAACAAATGGTGGCATGTTTACACAAACTTGAGACAGGTGATGCTCAGAATAAACGTCACAATGGATTGAAACTAGATAGTGGGGTAGAGAAATCAGCATTTGAATGAACAAGGGTAAGTTGTATACATTCCATAAGAACATTATACCAACACACCAGCATGGCAAAGAAAGAAGAAAAAAAAATTCTGAGTGATTCTGAAAGAGATGTTGTAGAGGGTACATTCCAACTTTGTACGCTTTCTTGACTAATAGAATTTAACGATTTTATGGGAGTTTTCTAAATTGTTTTAAATAAGCAAGAAGAGACTAATTTATTATCTTTGTTTTTGTAACAGTCTTCTTTGGAGAAAGGTCTGGTTTGTTTAGAATAGGGATTACTGGTCCTTGTAGGCACAGTTTGTCATTCTATTGAACATATTTTTTGCCAGAGAGAATTAACTCATCATTCCAAGCCCAGGAAGCTGATGATGTAGTGAGGAGGAGCAAACTCATAAAAAATGCCTGCAAAGCTGGGTGGTGTTGGCATACACCTTTAATCCTAGCACTTAGAAGGCAGAGGCAGGAGGATCTCTGAGTTCAAGGCCAGACTAGTTCCAGGACTGCCAGAGCCATATAGTGAGACCCTGTTGAGAGAGAAAGAGAGAGAGAGAGAGAGTGAGAGAGAGAGAGAGAGAGAGAGAGAGAGAGAGAGAGAGAGAGAGAGAGCTTGATTTTAAAACAGAGTTAGTTCTCTATTCCTATCATATGAGACCAGTCCTTCTGGGTCAAACTCAGGCCGTTAAGCTTGGTAGCAGATGTCTTACCTGCTGAGGTATCTTACCTTCCTGACACTAGAATTTTAAGTAGAAATGATGGAGGAGTCTAGAATGATAGCTAGAAATTATGAAGGAAGAGATATAAGAAGGTGACCTGAAGCTTCAACTGTCAGACAAATAGTTAACAGAAAACAAGCAGGGGAAAAGATGACTTTTATTTGATTTTATTGTATTGGTTGAGATCTAGGTTAATGGAATTAGAAAGAATGAAGATTTAAGACTTAGAAGAGTGATCTCATCAGAGAAGTAGAATAGCACAGTGGTAAAGAGTTTGGTTGCCAGCTGGGTGCAATGGCACACACCTGTAATCCCAGCACTTGGGGAGGCAGAGGCAGGCAGATTTTTGTGTGTTCGAGGCCAGCCTGGTCTACAGAAGTTATTCCAGGATAGCCACGGCTAAACAAAGAAACCCTGTTTCGAAAAACCAACCCCTCACCCCACCCCCCCGAAAAAAAGAATTTGTGTACTGGAATCATAGCCCTTGGCATCCTGGGTCCTACTTTACCATTTACTAGTTCATAACCTTGGGAAACATGCTTAATCTTCATGTACCTCATGGATTAGCTCTGAGAGTACAGCGAATTCATAGCACAGTGCTGGTAATGGTAGATACTCAGTAAAATGTTAAGTGCTGTGTTTGTAGTTGTTTTCCCTCTTTCTTAATATTCCGTACTCTAATAAGATGATATGATCATTCCGGATCATTAAAAAAGTGATGAACTGTATGAGCTGTACAAGCCTAGAACAGGCTTATTTTGAGATTTGGGACCCACTGAGGTGATGAGGCATCCTTCATAAAATCCTCTTCTCTTGGTCTCTGGAGTGGCTTTGAAGAAGTTGTAGTTATGGCTGGCAGGATTCACTTGGCGACTTCCTTGGAGAAGTGTATGCACTACTGTCTCTAGGTATTTGACAGTTTTCACTTCTGTCTCCTGGACACTAGAAGCCATGTGGGCTCACACCCAAGTGTCCTGGTTTCAAAGGCTCCCGGCCACTTGGCAGTCATTCTGTTTCCGGGCCCAGCCTTGCCTCTCTTTGGAGGAGTGTTCAATTCGGACCCCACACACAGTCCTAGCCCCAGCCTCTGCGCAGGCGCCGCCAGGGCCACCCCTGCCGCCATGTTTCCCCCGCCCACATGCTCCCCTCCCACTACAACCCCTCCCCTCCCCTTCCCAGCTGGGCTCGGGCTCTCCTCCCCTATCCCCCACCCCCTGGTGAGGTCAGGCTGAGGCTCTGCCGCTGTGGCCAGGGCAGCTCTGCTCTTATTCCCAGGCAGCCTGGAACAGGGACTTCAGCAAATAACTGGACCAGCGTTCGGGTTAGGGTAAGCGCTCTCCCTCTGCTTGAAGACCGGGCGAAGTGGCTAGGGCGACCAGGGTTGGGGGTGCAGTGGTGCGGGTGCCTGTGCCTCGCAGCAGGAGGGGACTAGGGTTGCGCTGTGCGACTCCCTCTTTGGCCCTCCCAGCTCTGTTGCCCGCGGAGGAGCAGCTGGGTGCAGGGACTCGGCAAACAAGGTGAAGCAGGATCTTGAAGTCACAGGGGCTCCCGGAGCTTCCCCGCCTTCTGCACCCGCGGGTGCGCGACTAGGAGTTGGGATCGGCAACGCGAACAGCAAGCAGGGCGGGCTACTAGCTTCGCTCTTTGCCCACCCGGGTTTTCACCCCCAAGCTGGCGCGCGCGCTCTTATCTCTGTACCTTTATACTATTAGGAGATCCCTTTGGTTCCAGCAAAAGCTTGTCTACTTCTAGGACCCTAGTCCGAACTCAGTTTTCCTGTGCTTCTTTGTCATCACTCCAAGATCTTTTCTGGGTTTTCCTATTGCTGCCGTAAACCTCTGGGGTTCCTCTGTCAACCGCAGCCTCACTGTCTCTTGCCCTCTAGCAGTTTCTACTTTCTGCTTCCTGATCCATCCCGCTTTCAGAATCTCGTAACTTCAGAGACTCTTCTGCTGGCTCTCCAGCCAACAACCCCCCCACCCCCGCCTTTTCTTTCTTCCATGCTTTTAACTTAGTTCTGAATGTCTTGTCTTGGCTTTTTTTTTTTTTCTTTAAATCACTGTTGAATGATTTTCTTGGAGACTTACAGTGTTTAAGCCTATCATTTACAGAAAAAAAAAGATGGAGAATTTGTTTATTGAATACCATTTAATAAACATATTGAGGAACTTTAAGGTTCCTTTCTATGTTTTAATAACTTAGTCTAAAAGCCAGTCACATAAATGCGTCTATCTTTGCATGCAATATTTGTACGTGGCCCCAAACCTCCTGGCAGGGGAGGAGGCCAGGCTGAAGGAGGTCTACTGGGGTTTGTAAACCTGGCTTCCTTTCTCCATCTGTAAATTAGGATGCTCATCATTTAAACGTACTTTGAGGATGACCTTAGAGGTTTGGAGCAAGTCACTCTAGTTAGTTACAGGCTGGCTACTAAGCACACTAAATGGGAACTGAGACGCTTTGGGGGTTTAAAACTACCTCTGTTGGGAGGGTTGCCTGTTTTTTACAGAAAAGCCACAGTTTCATATAGTACATTTTCGAACCTCGTAATTCTTTAAAAACAATCAAACAAAACCAAGTCCATCACTTTTAGCCATTTCACTTTCTTCCCGTGCAGTTGCCATGTTAGTTCCTGCACTGAGGTTCATTTGCTCCTTACCATACTGTCATTAGTGTAAGGAAAATTGAAAGGAGAAGCTGAAAGCCGAGGCAGATCCCAGTGAAAGAGCACGTGCTGACGTATGCAGCTGTGTTTTTAGAAAAAGGCTTTATCTAGAGCTCAAACTTGAAAGTTGAGAAAAATTAGTTAAACAGTCATGACATCATTTTATATCTAAAAATATTAGCTCCTTTAACCACAAGTCCTTATTAATATCCGTTCACTTCACAGTGATAGATCTGTTTGCTCAACGTGTGACCAGGTGCTGCCACTGACTCAACAGTTCACTAACCGGCCAGCAGTCTCAGAAGAAGTCAAGTTGCAGATGCCTATATTTCACTCTCGTGGTAGCACTTGTAAGGTTTGGTAGGGAGGCAGCGAGAAGAGTTTCTGCTGCAATATTGGATGATACATTTGCAAATTAAAAAAAAAAAACTTCAAATGCTCAGTATTTTTAAGCTGCCATTTTTATAAACAACTTTAAACTGTGTGGTGTGGTTCTATCGGTTCTAGTCAGTGTTTTGAAGAAAGTAATTTTCATAAGAGCAGTAAAGGCTATCACTTATTTTAGTTAGGTAACTTGCCCCCAATACTTCCTTTTCCAGTGAATCCTAGTGTTCACTTTAGTTATATTAAAAAGTGGAAGATGACAGGAGAAAAGTGAAGATACTAAACCTAATTTCAGTGTCTGCTAATATTGCCTTTTTCTTTCCCTTTTATACTATGTTCATTAATTTTATTTGCAGTCATAAAATGAGAGTAACCTAAATAATCAAATTATTTGATTAGTGATGTTTAATATATTATTAAAACCATTTTGTTTCTGATGTAATTCTGTTGTTTATTTCTGTAAAATAATGTAACAATTTGGTAGAATTAACATTTAAAAAAAACATAGAAAGTGTGTGGAAAAAAGTGAACAGCCCTAGAGAAAACTTTTCCAAAGTAGAGAAAATGTTTTTCTCAGAGTTAGAGATATTTATAGCAAGGATGTTTTAAAGTATTACTAATTAACTTAATATCTCATGATACAAAATCTGTTGAATGCCTCTGATGTTCCAATGCTTTATATTATTACACACAGTATGAAAACTTGCAAATCAGAATCCATGTAGATTGTGCAAAGAACAATAAAGAAAATATAAAGCATATAGAAAATTAGAAAACACTTAGTTTCACACGGGTGATGTATAGAGGTTAATGTTAGTTATCAGTTTATCTGGATTAAGAAATATCTTTTAATCCTAGCACTCAGGGAGGCAGAGACAGGTGGATCAATGGGAGCTCTAGGCCAGCGTGGTCTAGAAAGCAAGTCTAGGACAGCTAGGGCTACATACACAGAGAAACTGTCTCACGGAAAGCAAAGCAAAGAAAAGAAAGAAATATCCAGATAGTCAGTAAAACAGTGCTTTGGGCGTGTCTTGAGGGTGTTCCAGAGATTAGTGTATGAATCTGAGTGGACTAGGTAGGGAAGACCTGCCCTCGGTGTGGGTGGGCACCATCCAATTGGCTGCAGATAACAGATAAAGAAGGCATGTTGGTCTCTCCCACAGCTAAGAGAGACATTTTCCCCCCTCTGCTTTAGACATCAGAACTCAAAGCTTGTTGGCCTTTGGACCTAGGCTCTGCTCTAAACCAGCGGCCCCTTAGGTTCTCAGGCTTTTAGCCTTCCTTAAACTAAGGGCCCCACCCTTGGCTTTCCAAGGAGACTGAGCTACACCATCAGCATCCCTGAGTATCCAGCTTTCAGACAGACTGCTGTGAGACGTCTTCATTTGTTGTGACTTGGTAAGTCTATTCTCTTAGTATATTTCCCCTCTTAGATTTACATGAATCTCCTATTTGTTCTATCTCTCTGTCTGGAGGACTCTGGCAACTACATAGCTTCTTAGAGAAGAGGTGGTAATTGAGCACAGCCCTAAAGGGAAGTGGGGATGCATTTACTTTCTCAAGATCTGGGGAAAAACTGGGCCTGTGAATACATGCCTTTGTCTTGAATCTATGCCCTCTGGCGCCAGACAGGGGATCTCTGTGAGTTTGAAGCCTGCCTGGTCTACACTGTGAGTTCCAGGACAACCAGGGCTACATAGTACAGTTCTCTCTCTCTCTCTCTCTCTCTCTCTCTCTCTCTCTCTCTCTCTCTCTCTCTCTCTATATATATATATATATATATATATATATATAAAATCTGGGAATGGATTCTTCAGGAAACATTCACCCAGGATTCTTGAAGAACAGAATGAGAGCATGATGAGAGGTCTTAGGAAACTGAATTAGAGATAATAGATATATAAGATTGGGAAGTTCTCTGAAAGTATTTGAATCTGATTGTTGGAATAATGGGAAGCCATTAGGGAATTTGAAATTATTGGTGAAAAAACATTGGAACTTAAAACATTTTTTTACAGAGCATTAAATGCCTGGCTCAATCATTTATGTTAATGCCCAAGAATAAAAACTTTGATAAGCTTGAGAAGTAACTAAGTGATTCAGTTCTTCTACTCTGTTTAAACAAGGGACTAGGGAAATAGGAACTCTGAGGTATGTTCAAAGCAATCCAAGCAGTACACTTGCCCCTAGCGAATTCTTTTCTGTGCTCCAAAGTTGTCAAACAACTTTTAAAATCAGTGTTGTCAGGTGTGGTGGTGTAGCCTTTTAATTTCAGCCCTGGGAAGGAAGAGGCAGTCAGATCTCAGATTTCCAGTGCAGCTAAGGCTATTTGGTAAGTTGTTGTTTCAAAAGAAAACAAAATCTGAAGAAGTGCCGAAAAAAAAGCCAAACAAAAAAACACTACCCCAAACAGATCATTGTGCTGTTTAAGAATTTGTTATCCAAGGACTGATCTGTTAATTTCTTAGAAATAGGTTTCTTTTAGAAGGCTGGAAGTTTTGTTGTGTACAATTGAATTGCTTAGGTTTTACAAATGTTGTTTAGAGTTTTAAGAGAGATTTGCTATGTCTTTTTGGCTGTCACCTTTATAACATTTTCATATCTCCATAGCTTTATGCTTTGGGTTTAGCGTTTGTCTTACATGCTTGGTGCTTTAATTTTATTTTTCTGAGCCTTTAGTTGAAAGAAATCTAGATTTGATGTGCTTTCCTTTTCTTTTTTTTGTCCCCAATACAGATAAGTATGGTTATTAACATCCATAGGAGTTAATGCTGGTGTCAGGAATTTTTTTGTAAAATGACCTTCAGCGCCTCCTGCAGGTTTAAGTTCCAATTCCTTAACTGAGCAAGCCCAGATCCTTCATGACCAGACTCTAGAGATTTTCCAATATTTTTATTAATCTCATAAAAATTTCTTTTTGTTTTACCTGATTTTCCCAACACAAAACTTTTCTGGTTAACATTATTCTTGGTGCAGAGTAGATACACTATAGGAAGCATGGCATATAATTCCTTTAAAAAAAACTATTTCTCTGTCATTTCAAATATTAGCACTATTCAAGGAACCTACAATCAGGTCCTAGTGTACCATCTGCTGTTACACACAGTCTTCTTCCTTTGAAGGTGAGTAGTAGTTATAAGCATACTACTGTGTCATCATACTATCGTGTCATCGTTAATCTTATTTGAGACCTGGCTGTCTCAATACTGGCTGCTGGCTCTGTGAAGGTGACAGGACCTCATCTGCTTTGCCTCTTTATTGGTATCCCAAGCACAAAGACCATGATGTTTCCTTTCTAGTTATTTAATAATGAATAAGTTTGGCCTTGCAATAGTCCTCCTGTTATGTTTGTACACCATATCATTTAATATTGCTTTATACCTTTTACATATCTCTCTGCTATTTCAAAACAGTCTATTGAAGAGTTTATATAGTCATTGAGAACAGAAACACTGTACCTAGGCAGCCTTGGTTCTAATTCTATCTAGGATATTTAGTTGATGAAGGATTTGAAGTGAAGGAGTAACATAAACATGCCTCAGTTCATCCTTAAAGTAAGGAAAACTAAACTTATCCCTTTGGGTATTTTATTTATGTATTTTTTAAAAATGTAGGAGCACTCTGTCTGCATATACACCTACATGCCAGAAGAGGGCATCAGACCTCTTTATAGATGATCTTGAGCCACCATGTGGTTGCTGGGAATTGACTCAGGATCTTTGGAAGAGCAGCCCCTGGTAGTTTAAATTGGTTACACCAACAATTAATTGGAAAATTTCAGGTTTCCAAAATTCTAAAAAGTTGATAAAAATTTCATTTGGTAAGTTAGGTGCCAAAACTCAAGTGGTAACAAAATATAACTTTTCAATATTAAAATTTTTCTTTTCCTTAGTGTTAGACTTTATTTATTTTTACTGTAGAATTAGTAATATGTTTATGGAATAGTACCGCAAACACTAGTGGAGTATTACATGATATACTGTGATACAGGTTATTGCCTAACTGAAAAGGTGGGCATTTCTGATTTGGGATTCTATCTGGCACTGAGGTTTTGAGATAAGAGACTGTATACCTCGCCACCTCACAGTAAAGTGCTTAAAGCAGGGTTTTGCACATATTAATAGTAAACTGTGGCTGTGGGTGGTAGAGATTAAGGAGGTAAATAAATTACTTTATCTTCTCAGTACCTTGCTCATAATGGTTACCATGTAAATTGTTACCATATAAATACATGTTGATTTATTCACAGAACTCTCAATAGGGAGGGCCGTCTCTCTGCCCCTTATATCAGAAGAAAGCAGATATCAGAAGGGTCACACAATTGAAATTAGCCGAAACCCTGTTCTGTCAGTACTGGTACTTAGTATTTGGTAATTGGTGCTCAATCTTATAGGACCATATTAATAAGAGTATTTTTGTGTTTCTTTTGTTATTTAAACATCCTATTTTTTTATTACAAGAGGGTCTTTTGTGTGTGTGGGTTTAGATTTCAGTTAAAATGTATTTATTCTGATTACATGCTCATTTTTTCAATAACTAAATATTTATTAAATTAATAGTATATATTAAGAATCTGTATTAAAAACAGAAGAAAGGGATCAGATAAATGAGATCTAATCCCTAGCCTCTAGTAATTCCAAAACCATTCATAGTTACATAGGACCACAGGTGTTCAATATAATTCTTGATTTTTCTCTTTATCTTTAAATAATATTAAAAACATCCAAAAGGAGGCCTAACTGACCTTAGTGTCCATTTCATGAATCTATCACAGCTCTTGCTTATTATTTAATATGTTGGCAGCTATTTAATTCCAACTTGATTTAAAAAAACCTGGTTTTAAAGATCATCCATATCTATATTTGTCAATCATAAATGGCATATTTTATTTATCCTTTTGCTTTTGTGATGCTGCTTAAAATTCTGTGTCTTCGTGGATTTTTGTAGTGTTCTTTCATTTAAGATTGAGCCCTTCAAACCATTCTGCAAATTCACAACTAATACACATGAAATATGTTTGATATATTTCAGGCATTATTCTAACCCAGAAGTTCTCAACCTGTGGGTCGCAACCCTTTTGTGGGTCCCATATTAGATGTTTACATTACAGTAAACAATGAACAGTAGCAAAATTACAGTTATGAACTAGTAATGAAAATAATTGTATTATTGGGGGTTACCACAACATTAGGAATTATATTAAGGAGTCATAGCAGCCTAACCTAAACAAACAGAATCTCTATTCACTGTTCTTTCCACTACCTCAGACTCCCTCAGCCTGGAGTGTATATACTGACTGAGTGAATAGGGTTGTAAGGTGATAGTGTGCCTCTTGATACAGAGAACACATCAGTTTGTAGTTTAAATTTCTTCTGAGATTTAATTTTTTATTTATGAGTGTTTTACCTGCATGTATGTCTGTGATCCACATCAGTGCCTGGTACCTATGGAGGCCAGAAGAAGGCATTGGAGAGGCCGGAAGGGATCATTGAATCCCTTATAACTCTATTTGCAGCTGATTGTGTACTGCCACGTGATTACTGGGAATTGAATCTGGGTCCTCTGGAAGGATATTCTGTGCTCTTAATCACTGAGCCATCTCTCTAGTCCCAGTTTATATTTCATGAAGCATCTATTTTATATAAAGATTTTGGGGATTAACTGTTTTTTAAAATTTACAATATGTAAAGATACAGAAACTCAGATATACATTGTACCATAAAATTCAATATTTATGTAAAAATTTAAGGTAACCCCAATATTTCATAGTTAGTCTCTCCAAGGACAGTTGTAACTCCGGGGTGACCCGGCCATATAGTAGTGCTGGAATCTGTTCCTTTAAGTTGAACATTCACATAATTCCTTAAATTTCCATCAGGAAGTGTGGAAAGGTCACTATTTTTTTTCTCTGTTTCCCAAGTTCTTTTAGTTCAATGGTATATGCTGTTTTCTCAATAATAGAATGTTAAAATGTTTCAAATTCCTGACATCTGTGGGTAAGAACTGAGACTGACAGTGAGGGATTAGCCAAGGAATTGGTATCTTTAGAAGAGAGATTATTAGAACACAGTGACCATAAACTTAAACTTCATAGTTGATGAGTTAGAGCTTTGCCCTATTATGTGAACACTTGTTGATTTGAAGTTATCTTTGCTAAGTTTAAATTGTCTTTTGTTTACAACACATTAAGTATACAAAGTGTTAATTGCTGACTACCAGAATATTTGGACCTAGATCAAAGTTAAGACTTGTCCTGACTTTGATTTTAAAAGTTTTCTACCACTTCAGATGGTTTTGGAAATAGGACAAAAGTGCCTGTTAACAGCATAATAGTTTAATTTGCTACAAATGAGAAAGATTATTTTAAGAAGGCAAGTGACAAAAGAGGTTGAAAGTAAATGGGACAAGTCAAACACTAAATCTTTCAACTGTTTTTCATCATTGTTGTCCCACATACATTGTTTTCTCATGCCACATGCAGTTGCTGGGACCGGACGTTGCTGTGCTGTCTTGTTAGTGCTGAGAGATTGTAAAAACATGGCCATAGAGTATGGTGAGGCAAACCCTTTGTCATCTATGAGGGAGGTGCTTTATATTCTATTCAGTAAAAGACAGTAAGAGAGTTGTAGTGCTTTTTTGGATCTGCTATTAAAAAATGAGCAAACATTGCATTTACTGTTCTACTCTTGGATATTACTCAAGGGCAAGATAGTAGAGGTTAGTGGCTGAAGAGACTAGGCCCTAAAATCACAGGCTTGGAATAAAATCTTCACTTTTCATGTTCACTTTGTGATTTGGGGTAAATTGTTTCATTTCTCTGGACCTTAATTTTCTCTTGCAAAGTATCTGATTTGAAATATTAAATAAAAAATGCAATGGTGGCACACACCTTTAATCCCAGCACTCCGTAGGCAGAGGCTACTTGGGTCTCTGAGTTTGAGTCCAGCCTGGTCCACAGAGTGAGTTCCAGGACAGTCAGGACAACACAGAGAAAACCTGTCTCAAAAAACCAAAATAACAAACAATCAAACAAACAACAAACAAATAAACACACAGGAAGTACTTAGGGCAGCTTACACTGCTCTATTCAAAATGAATAGAGCTACTCATTTTGCTTGGTTTGTTTTTCTTTTTATTTCTTTTTAAAAATTTGTTTATCTTTTTAATTAATTACCATTTATTCACTTTGTATCCTAGCTGTAGCCCCCTCCCTCATCTTCTCCCAATCCCACTCTCCCTCCCTTGTCTACTCTCATGCCTCGCCCCAAGTCCACTAATAGGGGAGGTCCTACTCCCCTTTCCCTCTGACCCTAGACTATCAGGTCTTATCAAGACTGGCTGGATTGTCTTCCTCTGTGGCCTAGTAAGACTGCTCACCTCTCAGGGGGAGATAATCAAAGAGCCAGCAACTGAGTTCATGTCAGAGACAGTCCCTGTTCCCCTTACTAGGGAACATACTTGGAGACTGAGCTGCCATGGGCTACATCTGTACAGGGGTTCTAGGTTATATCCATGTATGGTCCTTGGTTGGACTTTCAGTCTCAGAAAAGCCCCCTGGGCCCAGGTTTTTTGGTTCTGTTGCTCTCCTTGTGGAGCTCCTGTCCTCTCCAGGTCTTTCTGTCTCCCCCTTCTTTCATAAGATTCCCTGTACTCTGCCAAATGTTTGGTTATAAGTCTCAGCATCTGCTTTGATACCCTGCTGGACAGAGTCTTTCAGAGGCCCTCTGTGGTAGGCTTCTGTCATGTTTGCTTTTCTCCCTCTAATGATGTCTGTCCCTCCTGCATATCTGAATGAGGATTGATCATCTTACCCAGGGTGCTCTTTCTTGCTTAGCTTCTTCAGGTGCACAGTTTTTAGTATGTTTATCCTATAGTATATGTCTAATATTGCCTTATGAGTGTGTGTATATATCATGTGTGTCTTTCTGCTTCCGGGATAGGATAAACATACTAAAATCTGTTTTTATTTTCTTAGCATGGGTTTTCACTCTGTAGTTTACACTGCCCTCAAATTCTCACTGTAGTCCTTGCTGCCCTTAAACTTGGACCTATTCCTCTTGCCTCTGCATCCTGAATGCTATGGTTATAGGGATGCACCACCATTCCTGGTTAGCTATTTTTAGTGTTAGCTGTTCCTAGATGAGTGTCTGAATTAGTTGAAAATGTGGCCAAACACAGAAGCATTGCCATTCATACATGGAACAGAAATGTGAGAGATAATTGTGTCTTTTGTGTTTATGATAGCTTGATCTTAGCTAAAGTGACATTTTACTATACTTAGAATAACATTAATTTTCTGACAGACCAGGAAGTAAATGTCTGACACTTTATTCAAGTATGCATCACTTTTTAATTTTTAATTTTATGATTAATTGTCACTGCTCTTTTTTATTTTTCAGATTTGAAAGTTCAATTGTTTTTCTTTGTCTTTTAGTCTTTTATTGGTGTTTTTCTTAAGCTTGCAAAAGAATGGGTTTTGTTATATTTTCATACATGTGTATATCATATTCTGATTGTATTGTGTTCATATTTCCTTTCTCTTACCCTCTCCTATCTCTCCTCCCATTCTTGCTGTTTTTTCCTTTTCCCAAATAGTGCCTACTTGAATTTTATGATATATTAAATTTAAATCTCATATATGAGACCGAATTGTGACATTTCTTTTCTTCCCCAATTACTCATTCTTGTTCCCTATTTCCTTCTTTTGGAACATTCCCTCTCCCTTTATAATACTTTTACTTGTGTGTGTGTGTGTGTGTGTGTGTGTGTGTATTTCCATGTAAGAGAGTAAATGAGACATTTTGTCTTGGTTTATTTTATTTATGTGTATGCTTGTCTATACATGTAAGTGTGTGCATATATGTGTGAGTGTGTACAGAATTCAGACAACCGTTTCAGCTCCTGGTTCTGGAGTTACAGGAAGTCCTGACTTCTCCAATTTGTGTGCTAGGAATGAAACTCCAGTCTTTTGCAATTAATCAATCTTTCCAGTTCCCATGGCATGATTCACTTAAGATTATCACCTTTAGTTCCATCTAGTTTTCTAATAAATAACATAATTTCATTTTTCTTTATGATTTAATAAAACTCCATTCGGTATGTATGCTACCATTTCTTCCTTTTAAAAATTATTTATATATTTTAAATTTATTACAATTTGTTCACTTTGTATTCTGGCTGTGGCTCCCTCCCTCATCACCTCCCAAACCCGCTTTCCCTTACTCTTCTTCTCCTATGCCCCTCATTCAGTCCACTGATAGGGGAGGTGGTCCTCCCATTCCACCTGAACCTAGCCTGTCAGGTCTCATCAAGACTGGCTGTATTGTCTTCCTCTGTGGCTTGGTAAGGCTGCCCCCACTCAGGAGGAGGTGATCAAAGAGCCAGCCACTAAGTTCATGTCAGAGACTGTCCGTGTTTACCTTACTAGGGCACCCACATGGAGACTGAACCCAGATTTTTTGGTTCTGTTGCTCTCCTTGTGGAGATCCTGTCCACTCCAGGTCTTTCTGTCTCCCCCTTCTTTCATATGATTTCCTGCACTCTGCCCAAAGTTTGGCTATTAGTCTCAGCATGTGCTTTAATACCCTGCTTGGTAGAGTCTTTCAGAGGCCCTCTGCGGTAGGCTCCTGTCTTGTTCTTTGTTTTTGCCCTCTTCTAATGTCTATCCCTTTTGCCTTTCTGAGTGAGGATTGAACATCTTACCCTGGGTCACCCTTCTTGCTTAGCTTCTTTAGGTATACAGATTTTAGTATGGTTATCGTATATTACATGTCTAATATTCACTGATAAGTGAGCATATACCATGTGTATCTTTCTGCTTCTGGGATAACTCAGTCAGGATGATCTTTTCTAGTTCCCAACATTTGCTCCCAAATTTCATGATTTCCTTGTGTTTAATTGCTGAGTAGTATTACATTGTGTAAACATACCACAATTTCTGTATCCATTCCTCAACTGAGTGACATTTGGTTTGTTTCCAGATTCTGGCTGTTAAAAGTAAAGCTGCCAAAACCATGGTTGAGCAAATGTCCTTGCTGTACACTTGAGCGTATTTTGGATACATGCCTAGGAGAGGTATAGCTATATATTGAGGTAACACTATTTCCAATTTTCTGAGAAAGTGCCAGATTGATTTCCAAAATGGTTGTATGAGTTTACATTCCCACCAGCAACGGAGGAGGGTTCTCCTTTCTCCACATACTCTCCAGCATGTGTTGTCACTTGAGTTCTTGATCTTAGCCATTCTGATGGGTGCAAGGTGAAATCTCAGGGTGGTTTTGATTTGCATTTACCTGATTACTAAGGATGTTGAGCATTTCTTTTTGTATTTATCTAACATTTGATATTCCTCTACTCAGAATTCTCTGTTTAGCTCTGTACCCCATTTTTAAATTGGATTACTTGATTTGTTGCTTTTTAACTTCTGGAGTTCTTTACATATTCTGGATAGTGGCCCTCTGTAAGATATAGGGTTGGTGAAGATCCTTTTCCAGTCTGTAGGCTGTCGTCCTTTGCTTTCAAGAAGCTTTTCAGTTTCATGAGATCCCATTTGTTGATTGTTGCTTTTAGAGCCTGTGCTGTTGTTGTTCTGTTCAGGAAGTTGTCTCCTGTGCCAATGAGTTCCAGGCTCTTCCCCACTTTTTCTTCTAACAGGTTTAGTGTGTCTGGTTTTATATTGAGGTCTTTGATTCACTTGCACTTTAGTTTTGTGCAGTATCAATCTAGTTGCATTTTTCTACATGTAGATATCCAGTTAGACCAGCACCATTTGTTGTACATGGTATCTTTTTTCCATTGTATGGTTTTGGCATCTTTGTCTAAAATCAGGTGTCCATGAGTGTAAAGGTTTATTTCTGGGTCTTGTATTTGATTCCATTCATTCACCAGTCTGTTTCTATGCAGTACCATATTGCTCTATAGAACAGCTTGAGATCAGGGATGGAGATACCTCCCGACAATCTTTAATTGTAGAAGGTTTTTATAGCGATTCTGGGTTTCTAGTTATTTCATATGAAGTTGAGAATGTAATTTAATGGGAATTGCATTGAATTTGTAGATTGCTTTTGGTAAGATGGCCATTGCCAAGCCATGAACATGGGAGATCTTTTTTCTTCTGATAACTTATGCTATTTATTTCTTCAGAGACTAGAAATTTTTCATACAAGTCTTTGACTTGCTTGATTAGAGTTACACCAAGTTACTTCATGTCCTTTTTGGCTATTGTGAAGGGTGTTGTTTCCCTAATTACTTTCTCAGCCCATTTGTCTCTTTTATGCATTTTTTTAGTCAAATTTATATCCAACCACATCGCTGAAGGTGTTTATCAGCTGAGGAGTTCCCTGAGGAATTTTTGGGGTCACTTAAGTATAGTATCATATCATGTGCAAGTAGTGATAGTTTGACTTCTTCCTTTCAGAAGTGAATCCCTTTGATCTCTTTTAAGTATCTTATTGCTCTATCATATACTCCAAAAACTATTGTAAAGAGATATGGAGAGAGTGGGCAACCTTTCCTTGTCCCTGATTTCAGTGGGATTGATTTACGTTTCTCTCTGTTTAATTTGATGTTGGCTATAGGTTTGCTGTGTATTGCCTTTATTATGTTTAGGTAAGTGCCTTGTATCCCTAATTTCTCCAGAACTTTAAACATGAATCATTGTTGGATTTTATCAAATGCTTTTTCAGCATCTAAGCAGATTATCATGTGTTTTTTTTTTTCCTTTCAATTTGTTTATATGGTGGATTACATTGATGGATCTCTGTTTATTGAACCACACCCATCCTGGGATGAAGCCTAGTTGGTCATGATGGATTATATCTTTGATGTGTTCATGGATTCAGTTTGCAGGTGTTTTGTTGAGTATTTTTGCATCGATGTTCATAAGGGAGATTGACCTGAAATTCTCTTTTTTTCTTAGGTCTTTGTCAGGTTTAGGTATCAAGGTGACTGTGGCTTCAGAGGATGAGTGTGGTAATGTTCTTTCTGTTTCTATTTTGCGGAATAGTTTGAAGGGTATTGGCGTTAGCGCTTCTTGGATGGTATGGTAGAATTTTGCACTGAAGCCATCTGGCCCTGGGCTCTTTTTGGATGGGACACTTTTGATGACATCTTTATTTCCTTAGGGGATATAGGATTGTTTAATCTGTCTCCCTGATCTTAATTCAACTTTGGTAGTTGGAATCTATCAAGAAAATTGTCCATTTCATTTAAATTTTCCAATTTTGGGGTGGATAGGCTGTTGTAGTAGGACCTAATGATTGTTTGGATTTCCTCAGTGTTTGCCATTTTGTCCCCCTTTTCGTTTCTAATTTTGCAAATTTGGATAGTTTTTCTCTGCCTTTTAGTTAAGTTGACTAAGGGCTTGTCTATCTTATTGATTTTCTCAAAGAACCAGCTCTTGGTTTCATTTATTCTTTGAATTGTTCTCTTTGTTCCTAGTTTATTGACTTTAGCCCTGTGTTTGATAATTTCCAGCCTTCTACTCCTTTTGGGTGTGTCTGCTTCCTTTTTTCTAGGGCTTTCTGGTGAGCCTTAAGTTGGTTGAATGAGATGTTCGAATATTTTTTTGAAGGTACTTGGTGCTATGGACTTTCTTTTTAGCCAAGGATTTCATTGTGTGTTCCATAAGTTTGGGTATTTTGTGCGTTCATTTTCATTGAATTCTAGGAAGTCTTCAATTTCTTTCTTATTTTTTCCCTGACCCAGCTTTCATTGAGTAACAAGTTGTTCAGTTTCCATGTTTGTGTAGGCATTTTGCTATTTCTACTGTTGTTGAGGTCAAGCTTTAGTCCATGGTGGTCAGATAGCATACCAGGTATTATTTCAGTCTTCTTGTATCTGTTGAGTCTTCCTTTGTGACCAGCTGTATGGTCTATTTTGGAGAAGGTTCAATGTGGTGCTGAGAAGAAGGTAAATTCTTTTGTGTTTGGGTGAAAGTTTCTGTAGCTGTTTGTTAAGTCCATTTGATTCACGACCTCTGTTAGAGTTATTGTTTTTTTGTTTAATTTCTGTTTTCTTGACCTGTCCTTTGTTGAGAGTGGGGTGTTGAAGTCTCCCACGATTAACGTGTGGGGATCTATATGTGGTTTCAGTTTTATTCATGTTTCTTTTACAAATTTGGGTGCCCTTGTATTTGGTGCATACATGTTCAGAAGTGTGATATCTTCTTGGTGGAATTTTCCTCTGATGAGTATGAAGTGACCTTCCTCATCTCTTTTTATTAATTTGGGTTGAAAATCAATTTCATTAGCTATTAGAATGACTACTTCTGCTTGCTTCTTGGGTCCATTTAGTTGGAAAACTGTCTTCAAGCACTTTATTCTCAGGTAATGTATATCTTTGTGGCTTTGATGTGTTTCTTGTATGCAAAAGGTTGTTGGGTCTTGATTATGCACCCATTCTGTTAGTCTCTGTCTTTTTAGTGGTAGTTGAATCCATTCACATTGAGAGAGATTAATGACCAATGGCTATTAGATCCTTTGATTTTGATGTTGATTGTGGTAGTGTGTGTGCTTGGCTACTTTTAGTTTTGCTGTGGTGAGGTTATTTATTTCCTTTGTTTTCCTGAATGTAGTTAACTTTTAGGTCATATTTTTCCTTCTAGTATCTTATGTAACACTGGATTTGTATGTAGATATTGTTTAAATTTATTTTTGTCTTGAATATCTTGTTTTCTCCATCTCTGACGACTGAGAGTTTTGCTATGTATAGTAGCCTGGGCCGATATCTATGTTCTCTTAGGGTCTGCTGGAGCCTCAGACATCTTCCAGGGATTGTGTGGATGATCTGATATCGGTCCTGATTGCTTTCTTCACTGTGGAGTTTTCTCTCGACCGGAAATCCCAGTCTCTGGTGTTGTCAGGCCCACAGTTCAGTATGGGATGGTGATCAGAGCATACAGGTGTATGTTTCTGGGCTGGCCACCTAGTGCCTACAGTGACCCAGGAACTTTTCTGGAGCTTAGCTGGGTGACCTGAGAAAGGACCTTATTGCTTCCTACACCGTGGGTTTTCCTCTCACCTGGGAAACACAAGCGCAGTTGTTTTAGGGCCCAGAGTTTGGTCTGTTTGTCATAGTGCAGTCACTGCTGTCCTGTTCATCAGAGACAGTGTCTTCTTGGCCCTGCCATCTTGGATTCCCCACCTCAGTGTCTGTCTTTATGTCCCCCTTTTCATTTCTGATTTTGCTGATTTGGATAGTTTCTTTCTGCCTTTTAGTTAGGTTGGCAAGGGTTTGTCTATCTTCTTGATTTTCCCAAAGAACCAGCTCTTGGTTTTATTGTTTGTGCTTGTACACGTGCCTCTGTTTGTTTGGCTGTATTTGCCTGTATTTCTTTGAAAGTTTTTTTTTTTAATTTCCTCTTTATGTGCCTCTAACTGGAAAAGCACAGATTTGAGAACATTTTCTTGTGTTTCTGATGAATTAAAATATCCATTGATGTTTTGGGGTTGCTAATGAACCCATAATGTCCTGATTTTTTTGGAGGAGTTCTTAAGCTGACCTCTAAGCTATCCGCTTATATGTCACCTTCGCTGTTTGTGCCTGGAGTCTGTTCTTCAGAATGGGTCCACCCGTCTCTGGTATGTGGAGTCTTCTTCAGGAATATAAGAGAGGTCCACTGGTTCGAGAATAGAAGTCGGTGTTTCAGCTGTAGCTAAGAGAGGAAGGTCATAGGTGCATGTTCGCAAGCCTGGGAGTGTGCGTGGAAATGTGCCTTGGGCATTGGGTGTTAGTTCATGTAGACGCCTAGAAGGATGGAGCATAAGTGTCAGTGTGGGTGCTGGCGGGCTTTGCATGGGCAGTGTGCATGCGCAGGTGCTCTGAATGCCTAAGTGGCCCACAGGACCGTGTACAGTCGTCCAGTTTTACAGATCTGTCCATGTTGCGCTATTTTGGCTCCAGGAATTGTTTACCTAGACTCCACTGGGAGAGCCACAGAACAGGTGCTTGAATGTTGAGAACACTGCCTCAAGGATCCCTATGTTACCCACAGTTCAGAGGGATCTGATGTCTGCTTGCTAGAGTAGACTGACTCTGGATCTGGGCTCTGAATGCACTTACTTTAATGTGCACTCACTCACTAGCAGGCCTATGTGGAAAGCACAGGAGTCTACCAGGTTCTCTAGGCTCTCTAGTCTCAGATTTGGGCCTCTAAGGGTAAATGGAAGTATAGGAGTTCTGTCAGTGGTGTCCCCTTGCCTTGCAGGGAGGCCTGTAGTTGGGGCTGCCTCTTTTTGTCTTTGTCAGGGAGCACAGAGGCTTGTTCTTGGGGCAGCGGCTGGACAGCAGTAGAGCAGAGAGGCCTTTGTCTAGATCTAAACTGTCCCAGCTCATGGGTTATCCCCTCTAGCCCAGGAAGCCTCAGTATCAATATCTGGCTTCAGCCACCTCCACTCACCAGTTTTGGAGTTTCAGATCTTCTGCCCCTCAGATACTGCCCCTCAAATCAGCCATGCTGATCAGCACCATTTTGGAGCTCCTCATAAAAATGATTTTCAAATGTTACTATACTTGCTTCGTTTATGCTTATTGTATACTTGGGTGGAGTTTCTACTGAAGGACGAGTTGATGTTAAAGTCACCAAATTTTCTTAAAATGGTTTGCTGTAAATGTCAAATATAGTTTTTAGTTGCTTTGATAGATTATCTCCTCAGCCATGTGCAGTGGAGGCATATGCTCACAGTTGGTGGGAGAGAAGAGAATCACATAAGATGGCACTGCTTTTACTAGGAGAAAGAAGGCAAATGCACCAGTCTTTAACTAGCTCAGTGGTTCTCAACCTGTAGGTCCCAACCCTTGGGGATGGAGGTAGACCCTTTTTCACACGGGTAAACTAAGACCATCAGAAAACAAAGATATTTATGTTGCGAGTTATAACAGTAGTAAAACTGCAAATATAAAGTAGAAATGAAAGTAATTTTATGGTTGGATGGTTGCCATAATATGAAGAACTTTGTATTAAAGGGTCTCAGCATTAGGAACACGCAGAACCACTGATTAGTTGGAAAACCAGGCTAATTGCCAAAGTGCTTGATATCACATGAGATGAGGGAATCAAGGAATTGGGTAGATTTTGAGAGAAACGAAGGAATTATTTATTTTCGAATGATATAGATCGTTTTTGTTTATTAAGCTTTATGGTATTAGGCTATATGGAAATAGTTTAGAAATCTGCTCATTTAAAGAAAGCCACATTGAGGATTTCTGAGTGAGAGAGTATCATACATATAGCTTAGCAGCAACAGTTTAGAGCAATGTGAATGTTGAATTTTCTATGGCTTTCAATATTTATTGATTCAAAAAAGATCCCTTTACACCATTCTCATTAACTGTTTTTTCAAAATGGTCTGATTTTCTGTTTAAAGTAGTGCTTAGAAAATGGTTTGGAGTGTTACATGGTTGAGGACTCCCCAAGTGGCTTAAATCCATCTACTGTACAGCAGATAGATTTGCTTTATCTTCAGATAACGACTCTCTGGATTTAACTAACCTTCATATTTAGTGGAATTTATTTCTGGGGGAGGAAATGAATATTTATATAAATTTATTCAACAAATATTAGCGAATTCTCTGAGTACGTTCTGAGATGCAGTAGTGACTAAGACCAAGTCCTGCATTTATCTTCTAAATCAATCACAATTTTCCTCTTTGCTCTGTGGTTCAGAACATTATTTAAAAGAATGGGGAAAGGGCAGGAGAATATACTTTCCTTTCAAGGATATCATTTAGTGCTTGCACACATCACTTTGACAAATATCTCACTAGCCATTTTAGACTTTTGGTGACATCTAACTACAGGGGAAGTAGAAAAAGTGTTGTCTTTTCCTAATGGTCCTGTGTGAAATAGTTTATTTATGAGAAGGGTAAGAGCATATAGTTGAAGGAGAATCAGCAGTGTCTGCTTTACATTTTCCTAATGTAAACTCTGAGTCAGTCAATTTCATGACCTATTTGAAGATGGTATCTCCATACCATTGGCTACCTGTTTGCTTTTTTTCAGAGGTATTAGTTTGTTGTTGGCTACATCCATTGCTTTGAGCCTGAAGCAAGACCAAATACCATGGCAGATAAAGCAACAGAAGCAGCTTACCTTATGGCATCCAGGAAGCAAAAAGAGAGAGAAGGGGTACGTGATACAGTCCCCAGAAGCACAGCAGAAGAATCCATTTCATCCATATCTTCTACTTTCTAAGTTTCTGTCACTTTCCAATACCCTACCAGATAATGAACTCATCAATGGATTAGCCCAGTGAAAAAGTCAAAACTCTCATGAGTTGGTTAATTCTTCAAATCCAAACATTGGCTTGTGAGCTTTTGGGGGACACTTCAGATTCAAGCTTAATAGATTTATGTTTGTTTCTGGTTGTCTGTTTAGCTCCTCCTGCAGTGCTACTAATGTTAAAACGTAACTTGGAGCCCTATCAGGCCTACTTGTACTTCCCCAAACTGGCCATGCTCCATTAGTCTCACAAGTTTGCACTTGCTTCTCTTCTGGAATGCTATTTCCTGTCATGCAGAGTTCAGTTTACATGACAGCTCTTCTGGGAAGATTTTCTTGAATCTCTTCGACTTCATAATTCCAGTCTGGGGTTTCTTGTACATGTTTGTGTAGTATCATTTCCCCCCTTCTTTAGCAATTTTTATGATTGTTTTTACTTCTCTCTCGTTCCCACTGGCTTTTGAGTTCATTGAGGGGAAAATCCATTAGTTGTGTCTATTGCCAGGTATGATATCCACCTTAGATTTAACTTTATTTTTTTTTCTAGCTGAGAAAAAGAATGAATGAGTGTTTTGCTTACTAGTAAGATCTGTTGAGTCAAAGATGACAGTTTATCCTTTTGTCCTCTTGAAATTATAAACAGTACTGGCTTTCTAATAGCCAGGTCTGGATCATTTTATACTAGGTATGATTAAATTCAGCTATTTTAAAATAAATGCCATGTTATAACAGGTATAAGATATAGATGTATAAAATTTTAGAATTACGAGCATCTCTAAACATCCTTTAGTATAGTCCCTCTAACTTTAGAATGATGATGATAATACATGGAGAGAGAGAGAGAGAGTTCAGATTGTTCTTTTGTTTAAAGAATTTGCAGTGTCATAGAACAGATGTATTTAATAGTCATGAAAAAGGCAATTAAGAATTAAGTGCCAAAGAGGTAGAAAAGCTTTGAATAGAAAAGGTAGATTTAAGGAAAAAATTAGGTGGTGGAAAGACCCTGGATGGGTAGTTAGGATTTTAAAGTGAGAGTGTTTCAATTGTGGGAGTATATACAGTTAGGATGTAGATGTAGAGAAGAATTAGGGAACATGCTCAGTTGAGTGGTTTGGAATTGTAAGAGAAAAAGCAGAAAATTGCAACCAGAAAGTAGAGGTGCTTGGCTAAGATTCTACTGAGAGAAACCATGGGTACTTTCTAATTAGATGATTGCGTTAATGAAAATAAATGGCATGTTTTAGTTGACTGATGTGTGGGCAAGATTTAGGCTGAATGGGTCCTGAAACTAGCACAATGCCTAATATGCCAATTTAAAGATTAGGAGCTGAATTGGTTTTTGTTGTTTTTGCTTAAATTCAAAAACATGAAATTCCATCAATTCCTAAAATAATTAACATAGCAATGTCAGAATATTTTCTTAATGGAAAAAATAAGTCCAAGCAGCAAACATGTAATATTAGTAATGTGCATGTATTAGCCATGACATACTATAGATAATTGCATAAACTCTCACGTTACGGCAATCAAGTGTAAACATTCCTTAAGTAACTGAGAACATGGTAGCAGCTGCAGAATCAGCCTGTGCTATTTTACCAGTCATCTAAAGTGGGCAAATTAACACAAAGCACGAATGCTCCTTATGCATTTGGAAGCCATTTCATTTAAGAATGATTTTATAGCAAGCTATAAGAGCTTAATTCTGCAATATAATTTAGTTTCTCTGAAACGGAAAAGCATGAGGGAGAACCTTTAATTCTGACTTTATATAGACAAACAAAATTGAAGATGTATTGGGAAAGATATATTATATAAATATTATACATAATTTGCATTGTTAGTGATGAGAGCGTTTATTTTTGTATCAGGTGATGTAGTTCAGACTGGCCTTGACCTTGCTATATAGTGAAAGATAACTCTTGATTTTTCTGGGTTAGCCGCCACAATGCTAGAATAAAGAGTGAGTCACTATGCCCTGCATTATTTATTTCTTTACGAGAACAGATACTTGGTTCTGGAGGAGAGACTTGGGTGATTTTAGCTTTGGTTTATGAATGCCTATATGTTTATAGCACATTTTCCCCTCTTTTGAGGATTTCAGAAAAATTAATATTAAACTTTTAAAATGAACCTACATGTGAAGAGTTTGTATCATTTCTTTTTCACCTAAGAATTACAAAGGACATTTGATTTAAATGGATCCTCACTTACACATATTGATTTGAGTCTGCCATATTTTTAAAATATGAATTTATTTATTGTGTATGTGTGTGTGTGTGTGTACCTAGTACATGCATGTGCTTGCAGAGCCCCAAAAGGGAGTTGGATCACCTGGAGCTGGAGTTACAGGTCACTGAGAGTTCTAATGTGGGTACTGGGGACTGAAACTGGGTCTTTTATAAGTGCTTTTAATCTCTGGGTAATCTCTCCAAACCGGAGTCTGGCATATTTTAAAAATCTCTTTGAGGAGACCTGTGTCAAACTATTTCAAATGACCCACAGAAAATCTGTGCATACCTATTCTATACTGCCTTTGGACTTCAACACAATTTAGTCAATTCTATGCATGCTTTAAAATTTTAATACATTTTGTATATATTGTTTCCCCTCTAATTCTTTTTCTACTATTAGATTTGGTAAAGTAGCCCATATTATACTTTTTATTCTTGAACAATAGCTTTGTGTGTATATCTATGTGGCATATGTGCATGTTTGCGAGGTGCATTTGCATATGTGGAAACCAGAGGTCAACATCAGGTGTCTTTTTTCTTTTATATTTATTTATTGTTTTTGTTATATGTCTCTGTGCGTTGTATGTCTCATGCATGTGCGTGTGCACACTATGTGTGTGTAGCACCCAGAGAAGCTAGAAAAGAGCATTTGAATGCCTTGGAGCTGGAGTTAGAGCTGGTTGTGTACCTCCATATGGATGCTTGGAAGAAAGCCTACCTGTATAACTTGAACTTCTGACCCTCCTGCCTCTATTTGTCAAGTGCCAAGATTGTAGGCATGACATCAGTAGATGCAGTGCCTCTAACTGCTGAGCCGTCTCTGCATTCCTTCTACCTTTTGAGATAGGGTCTTTCAGTGATCCTGGAGCTCATAATTTCATCTATGGTAGCTGACCACCTAGCCCTTGGGACCCACTTCCCCAGGACTGGACTTGCAGCTATATGCATCTGTGCCTGTCTTGTATATGTGTGATGGGGATTCAAAGACATGTCCTTTTGCTTGCATAGCAAGCATTTTACCCATTGAGCCATCATTCCATCTTCTCAAACCAGTGTTTGGCACTATATACCATTATGACACTTACTGCCATAATATTTCAGAAAAGTTATACTTTTCTATGTGCCATTAAGACATAAATGAATTGTTAGGATTACCAAAGCTATAAACTGTTGAAAATTACTCTTTAAACTTTCAAATCTAATGGAAATAAATACTAACTGAAATACTTAAAAACAATGTATAGTATAGAGTATAACAGAAATTATTCAATACACATGAGTATATGTTCTTTCTATGCATTGCATATATTGGTGATATAAATATAGCCAGTGATGTTCTGTAGTTTTGGTTAAGTGACCCTGCTACTTCCTATTTGAGTCACTACATTTAATTGAATCATGATGTCCCCATCTGAAATATAGAAAAACATAAATGTTTTAGGAACTAGATGAAATATGTCGTGTTTAAACACAGTACCCAGAACACAGTTTCAGTAAATGTTAGTTATTATAATTCCTCCATACAAGTAGCATTTATCTGACTACCAAAAGATCTTTTCTAGTTTCAAATTTATTTTCTCAGTTGTTTTATTTAAAACCAGCATTAGAAGAAGCAATCTAATAAGAATAACAATCTAATAAGTGAATAACAAGTAATTTAGTCATTATAAAATAATAGTCATTATCAAATGGGAATAGGTAAATTAATCATTTCTTTTCTTTTTAGAATGGAATGTATTTATTTTATTTTTCTTTAATTGAAATAGATCTTTTTTTCTCACATAATATATCTTGATTACAGTGTTTTCTTTCTTTTTTTTTCCTCCCAGTTCTTCCCCACTTCCACTCCTATGTGGATACACCTCCTTTCTGTCTCTCTTTAGAAAGCCAATGTGGATCTAAGAAAATATAATATAATGTAATAAATATATAATATGATTGATATGATATAATGTAATATATTCCAAGTCAAAAACACATCAGAATTGGACAAGACAAACCAACAGAAGGAAAAGAGTCCAAGGGAAACAACAAGAAACAGAGATCCATTCATTTACATACTTAGGAGTCCCATAAAAAACACTAAACTGAAAGCCATAATATAAATGCGGAGGACCTGGTGCAGACCTGTACATGCTGCTTCAGTCTGTGAATCCATTTGAGCTTTGCTCATTTTGACTTAGAGGGCCTTATTTTCCTGATGTCCTCCATGCCCTCTGGCTGTGACATTCTGCCTCCTTTTTCAAAGAGTTCCCTGAGGGGAAGGGCTGAGTTTTAGGGCTGAGTTTTCCAAGGTGTTTCATTCTTTACGAACTGTCTGGCTGTAGGTCTCTGTGTGTGTTCCCATTTGCTGCGGGAAAAAGCTTCTCTGATGATGGCTGAATGCTTGTCATGTTTGTCTTTCTAGGTCTTGAGATGCCTCACTCAGGATGAATTTTTTTTCTCATGCCATTGTATACCTGTGGATTGTACTTTCTAACAATCTGAGTAGTAGTAAGGATGGTGATGCATGCTTGTAATCCCAGTACTTGGGAGGCAGAGGCAGAGGGACAGAGGAGCAGAGGCACAGAGAACCAGAGGCTCAGAAAAGCAGTGAGGCAGAGAGAGAGAGAGAGAGAGAGAGAGAGAGAGAGAGAGAGAGAGAGAGAGAGAGAGAGAGAGAGAGAGAGAGAGAGAGGAGAGAGAGAGAGAGAGAGAGAGAGAGAGAGAGAGAGAGAGAGGAGAGAGAGAGAGGCTGAGAGGCCCTGTGGCCATGGGGCCGAGGGGCTGAGAGAGAGAGGCCAAGAGAAAGAGGCAGAGAGGCAGGCAGGCCAAGAAAGAGGGGGAGAGGCAAAGAGGGCAGAGAGGCAAAGAGACAGAGAGGCAGAGAGAGGCCAAGGGGCTGAGGGGCCGAGGGGCCTGGAGAGAGGCATTGAGGGGCTGAGAGAGACGGTACAACTTACTGTTTCTAGATTCTGGCTCTTATGAATATCACTATAGCTCAGTAGTACAACTTGAAATTGGGTATGATGATACTTCCAACAGTTTTATTATTTAGAGTTGTTTTAGTTATCCTCTGTGTGTGTGTATGTGTGTGTATCTCTATATGAAGCTGAAAATTGTCCATCAAGTTCTGATAAGAATTGTGTTGGAATTTTTCTGTGAATTGCATTGGGTCTATAAATTGCTTTTGGGAGGGTGGCCATTTTTACTATATTAATAATCCGTGAGCATGGGAGATATTTCCATCTTCTGTTATCTTTCATATAGGCCTTTCATTTCCTTGGTTAGAGTTACACCAAGATTTTTTATTTTGGCTCTTGTGAAGGATGTTGTCTCCTTAATTTCTTTCTCAGCTTGTTTATTGCTTGTATAAAGAGGACTACTAATTTTTTGAGTTAATTTGGTATCCAGCCACTTTGATAAAAGTGTTTATTAAATTTTTAACATTTATTTATTTTATCAGTGGTATGAGCTTCCCAGTAGAATTTTTGGGTCACTTCTTTATACTGTCATATCATCTGATTGGCCTGCTCTTTGATCACCTCCTCCTGAGGAGGAGAGCAGCCTTGCCAGGCCACAGAGGAAGACAATGCAGCCACTCCTGATGAGACTGCTAGATTAGGATCAGAGGGAATGGGAGGAGGACCTTTCTTATCAGTGGACTGGGAGAGGGACAGGGGTGGGGAACAGGCAGGGTAGGACTGGGAGGGGAGGAGGGAGGGAGGTACATGGGGGATACAAAGTGAATAAACTGTAATTAATAAAAAGAAAAAAGTATTTTAGGATTGCTGTTTTAAAACTGTCAGTTTTAACATCTCTGTCATCTTGGTATTAACAATTATTAATTAATTATTTTTTATATAGCTTGATCAAGCACAATAAATGATTTTGTGTTTTGGTGTGGAAACCTGGAAATCTTGCACATTAGGCCACGTGATACTGGATCTGATTTGTTTTTGATGGCATCCTCTGATAAATCTCTGTGCCCAGAGGACATATGCTGCTTTGATACTGCTAAATGGATCTGGACTTTCAGGTTCCTCAGTTGATCTCTGTTGATAAACAAATTGGTGGCTCTTCCTTACTGATAAAGTACACTGCAGTGATATCTACCTGTCTGTTCTTTCCTTCCTTCCTTCTTCCTGCTCCCTTCCTCCTAGTTCTTGTACTTTTCTGCTTTTGGTCTCTGTTCATTATCATTTCAATATATCATCTTTTTGACTTTATGTCTAAAATAGGTGAGAAAGAAAGAATAACTAGAGCCGTCACCAGTCACCACTGTGGTGTCCTTAGGTCCTGAGGTTCTCATCCTAGCTCTCCCTTTTTCTTTTTTCTTTTCTTTTCTTTTTCTTTCTTTCTTTCTTTCTTTCTTTCTTTCTTTCTTTCTTTCTTTCTTTCTTTCTTTCTTTCTTTCTTTCTTTCTTTCTTTCTTTCTTTCTTTCTTTCTTTGCTGACTTTCAGTACTATGTTATTTTTTGTTACATATGGTTTATATGGTTAGTTGTACTTTGTAGGTGGAATACAGAAAAACTCCACCTACTTCATCTTCCCAGGCGCAGAAGTTTGAATTATCTCTGGCTTTGCCTAACTGTTGTCACAATTTAATTGCACTTCAGCTTCAAATTGGAGACTCATCCTTGTGTTAACTCTGGACTCTGGAGACAGTTCACTACTTTCACAGTATTATTTAAATTTACCTTTAGACAAGCATTTCCTCCATTTATGAAGGAAACAACAACAGCAACAACCTCGAAAAACAAAAACATGCACCACATAGATAAGAGTCCATCTTGAAGAATTTACCTCCTCCTTGGAAAAAAAAATGGATTGATAGAGTGCCTAAAGAGAAAAAATTTCAAGCTATAATGGGGCGCTAGTCTTATACTTAACATAAGAACAGCATCTTCTGAAGATAAGATGTTTAGAGGGAAGTGGAAAAAAAAAAGAATAATCTGGGGTCAGAGAATACTACAGGGAAGCTCCTCAAGAAAGGACATAAGAAACAGAAAATAACTTCAAAAAATACCGGAATCTGATTAGAATTAGTGGGATCCTCTCTCCATATAAACAGTGAAAACTGCTGATAGTCACTCTCAGATAAGCCAAGTTACAAAGAAGAATGGGAGAACTTCCAAAAAGCTGGGAAGTAGCAGAAACCAGGTAAACTGCCTAGGTGAATCAAAGACCAGCTGAATTGTCTAGATAGGGTACAGACCAACTGATTTACCTGGAAATGATACTCCAACCCATTGAGCTGTCTGCAGGCTGTGCTATATATTTCTGATCCTTTTGTGAGCTGTCACCCTAGCTGAGGTGGACTTTTATGATGCAGATGTCCTTGAGTCATACCTATTCATGTAAGTAACTCCTCCTCCACATTCCTGTAAGGAAGGGCAATAAAACTCCTTGGTTCACTAAGTCAGCCTTTGGTGGTGTTTGGCACTTTTTTCTGTCACTGGCTCCCTATTTGAGATGAATAGAAGTATGCATTTCATCTCCCTATGAAAAGTCTGCCATGATCATAACACCAGTTAACTAGCAAGCACATCACACTTCTTCAAGTCCTTCCAAGACGTACTATACTGGTATACATTTTTAGTTATTGGACTGATTGGATGTGTGTTTGCTTTATATTTCCAAAGTCCTTAAATGGCATTCTATTGATATGCTCATCTTTTCTATTATATTACTGGTGAGGAAGTAATGACAGTGTGCCTTAAAAGTAATGGCATTGGTGAAGATTCAAAAGCTAAGCAAGAAAGAGGACCCTGGGTAAGATGCTCAGTCTTCATTCAGAAAGGCAAACAGAAGATTTCAGAAGATGGAGAAAACAAGGAGCAGAACAGGAGAATACCACAGGGGGCCTCTGAAGGACTCTACCCAGCAGGGTATCAAAGCAGATGCTGAGACTCATAGCCAAACTTTGGGCAGAGTGCAGAGAATCTTATGAAAGAAGGGGGAGAGAGAAAGACCTGGAGGGGATAGGAGCTCCACAAGGAGAACAACAGAACCAAAAAAATCTGGGCACTGGGATCTTTTCTGAGACTGATACTCCAAATAAGGACTGTGCATGGAGATAACATAGAACTCCTGTACAGATGTAGCTCATGACAGCTTATTCTCTAAGTGGGTTCCCTAGTAAGGGGAACAGGGACTGTCTTTGACATGAACTCAGTGGCTGGCTTTTTGATCACCTCTTCATGAATGGTGGGTGCAGCTTTAGCAGGCCACAGAGGAAGACAAAACAGCCAGTGGTGATGAGACCTGATAGGCTAGGGTCAGATGGAAAGGGAGGAGGACCTCTCATATCATTGGACTGAAGGAGGAGCATGAGAGAAGATGAGGGAGGGACGTTGGGGTTGGGAGGGGGTGAGGAAGGGGACTACATCTGGGATACAAAGTGAATAAATTCTAATAAATAAAAATTTTAAAAATAAAAAAGAAAAGTAATCCATGCAATTTAGAGCACAGGATTGCATATAGCAATAAAAAGTAAGCATGAAGTACTCATGATATAGCTGAAATAAAGAAAAAAAAAGAGGTCTCTGATATTGTGCATGTATGGGAAGTATGTATTGATGCTTATATTCATAAAATATAACCAAGAATGAGGAAACAGTCAGGTCTAAATGTAGCCCTATCTGTCAATTCTATGACATTGCATACAGATGAGGAAACGAGCCAAAGATGTGAAGGTACGTGAGAAAGATTTTAAAAGCCTACTTAGAACAACTGGTATTTATAGTCCCTCAACCTGGGGCCCCTGTGTTTACTACTATTTCACTCCATGAGTTGAAACTCAGACCTAGAGCCTGTCCTCATGCATGTGCTAGGGAAGATACAGCATGTGAAAGTCATTAAGATACCTGAAAGAAAGCGGTCTTTCCCATAGACTGAGATAAGTTTTAAAATATTTTTCTCATTCATTCATTCATTCATTCATTCATTCATTCATTTCAATTTATTCACTTTTTATCCTGGCGATAGCCCCCTCCCTGGTCTCTTCCCACTCCCACTCTCGCTCCCTCTTCTCCCATATGTTCCTTTCATAGTCCCCTGATTGGGGACAACCTCCCCTTTTATTTGACCCTAACCTATCCGGGTCATTAGAAGTCGCTGCATTGTCTTCTTCTGTTGCCAAGTAAGGCTGAGGCCCCTCTCAAGGGGAGGTGATCAAAGAGCCAGCAACTGAGTTCATGTCAGAGAGAGTCTCTGTTCCCCTTACTAGGATACCTGCTTGGAAACTGCTCTCTGTTGGTCTGCTTGTGAAGCTCCTGTACCCTCCTGGTCTTTTTATCTCCCTGTTCTTTTATAAATCTTTCAGAGGCCCTCTGGCTTCTCCCTTTTCCTGTTTCTGATGTCTATACTTTTTGCCCTTCTTAATCAGAATTAAGCCTCTTCCCTAGGGTTCACTTAGAAACTGAGATTGCCTAAGGGCTACAACTGAGCAGAGGTCTAGGTCTTCTCCATGCTTGGCCCTTGGTTGGAGTATCTGTCTCTGCATTCCCCCCATAATCTTAAAGAAACCGAACTGGGCAGAATGCAGGGAATCTTGTTTTTTATTTTTGAGATTAAAATATAATTCTCCATTCCCTTTTTTCAAATTCATTCACTTCTTTTGTTTTTTTGAGGCAGGGTTTCTCACTGGTCTGGAACTCACCATGTAGGCTAGGTATGCTGGCCAGTGAGCCCCAGAGATCTGTCTGTCTCTGCCTCCCTAGTGCTTTGCTATGATTACTTTATCAGCTGAACTAACCTCTTGCTCAGGAAATTGTTTAACTTTTTATCTAAATAGAGATTAGATGAATAGATGTACATGCCCTAATTATATGTTGAAATGATATAATACATATATACATATTGTGGTGGAATTTTTGGTACAAGTTATTCACATATATGGAAAGACATTAAGGAAAAACAAGGAAGTAACTGAGAAAAGTCTATCTTTGGAGCATCTACTTTTGTTTGCTTATTTACAGAGTTTTCTATGAAGCTGCAAGCATATACATATATCCTATTTTAAAACAAATGAAAACATATGTATACTCCAATCTGTTACTGCTTTGGCTCTCAAACATCGTATGTTGTATACTTTTCATATATATATATATATATATATGTACATATATAACGTATGTATATACATATATATACCTTTTAGAACATAAATATCTATCTTATGTTTTATTTCTCATAAAATTTTTAAAAATTGAGATATTATTAATATATCATAGCTAGACACTCCTGTCTCTCTCATAGTCACTGGCAATCATGAATCTATTCTGTTCTTGGATTTGCTTATTCTGAACATTTTATGGAGATGTAATCATAAAAGACCCTTTTACGTCTGGCTTCTTTCACATACCCTTCACATACCCTAGTGTTTCCAATGATCATCTAAATTATAGTACAGGCACATTTTTCTTCTATGGCTGAATAATTTTCATTACATACTTATACTTCATTTTGTTTATTCATTCATCCGTGGGTGGATGTTTGTATTTTCTCTCTTTGTCTAATTGTTAATAAAACTTCTATGAATGTTTGTCTTACAAGACTGTCAACCTGTGGTTCACAAAACCCTCTGGGAGTCGAAGAGACCCCTTTTGCCTAAGACTATTGGATAACACAGATATTTACTTTATGATTCATAACACTTGCAAAATTACTACTGGTATGAAGTAGCAATGAAATAATTTTATTGTTGGGAGACAGCATGAGAGACTGTGTTAATGGGTTGCAGCATTAGGAAGACTGAGAACCACTGTTCTACAAGTTATGTGACAAGTTATATTATATTTACTAACTGTTAGAAAGACCACATCATGTGACATTAAAGTTCCCATCTTTTATCCAGCACAGACATTGTGCTTTTGATCTTTGCTCAAGTCTGCTTCCTCATCGTTAATAAATCCCCCTTCTTTTCTGGATACTAGGAAATAAATAACTGCATAGCATATCTGGGTAGTCTTTGACTCAGGTTTATTAAATTTGTGTAGACTTTGCAGTTGCTTTTGCAAACAGCAATGCACAACATTTCTGTGTATAGTTGTGAGATAACAGTCTAGTAGTAGAATTTCTGCAGCACATAGATGGAGAGCTGTGTCCTCATTGACCTATAAGAAGCTTTTCTCAATTTGTGCTTTGAGTACTCATTTCCCTATAACCTTACCAAAGGAAAAACAGAAAAAAAAAGATTACCTTTTTGATCTCTGTAACTTCTTTGTCTGAGATCCTGTTGTTTTGTTTTCTATTTCACTTGTATATTTCTTGTGGTGCTAGAAATACAGTGTTTGCCTACGTTGGGAAAATTCTTTACCACTGAGGTATACCCCAATCCCATCTTAAAGCATTAAATTTATTTTTAATTTTAAGACAGAGTCTTCACTTATATAGACCCATAGGATAGGAAGGTCATGCTGAAATCTACACACCTAGGGAGGATATACAGGAAGGAGGACCCAGGTGGGTATGATCAATGCTCGTTTGGATGAACAAATGGGATGGACATTGAGTGGAGGAGAAAAC
>CM053742.1:45258337-45331261 GCA_028658305.1 Pachyuromys duprasi
CATTGGTGGACTTGGAGGGGGCGGGGAGGAGATGAGGGAGGGTTGGGGAGGGTGGGAGGGAATGAGGGAGGGGGCTACGCTTGGGATGCAAAGTACCTAACCTGTGATTGATACAAAAATAAATTAATTAATTTTAAAAAAAGAAGATAAACAAACAAACAAAAAAAGACAGAGTCTTGTTAAATTACCAGCTGACACTGATTTTGTGATACACCCTACTTCTGTCCATTAGTAGCTAGAATTTACCCTGTCTATATCCCTATCTAGCTGTATTTGCTATGATCTTTCTGTGCTCCTTTTCTAGCTTATGGAGCAGAATGCCTAGTGCATCCATTTTCAGCTTCTCTTTTTTAATTTAAGTATTTAAGGCTATAAGCCTTCCTTTAAACTTTGTCTTAGGTATTCTTCACAGTTTCTTTAACTTCTAAAATTATATGTGTATGTGTGAGTATGTGTGTGTGTGGTCTTATGTGGAGGTACACGTGCCATAATACATGTGCAGAGGTCAGAGGAAAACTTGCTTTTTTCTTCCCATAATGGGTTTTTAGAGATTGAACTCAGGTTTTCAGGCTTGCTGGCAGGTTCTTTACCTTTATCAGGCATCTTGCTAGCCCCACAAACTTTGCAATATACATTCTTGTTTAAAAATTTTGAGTATTTATTAGATTGTTATTTGTTTGGCACATTGTTATTAGCAAGTTTAAAATGTTTGATACACAGACATGTGTATTGTAATTTATTATTGATTTTGGCAAAACTGTTTCATTAAAAAATACCCAATTCAAGACTAAGTAGATAGCTCAGTCAATAATCTGCAAAGATGTGGAACCTGAATTTGATTACCATAAACCAGGTTTAAAAAAAACATCAGGGTTAGTGGCACATAACTGTACTCTCAGTACTAGGTAAGTGGAGATGGGGAGATGAGTTTGGGAATTCCTGAAGCTCTCTGGCTAGCTAGTTTAGTCCATTTGGTGATACCACCTTAGGGATAACACTTGAGATTGACTTCTTATCTCCAACATACATCACATGTCAATACATATCTATACCTAGCCATCCATATACATGAGGATTCACACACACACAGCAAATATACAGAATATACTCTAATTCTCAGTTCTTTTGTATTTTGGGGAACTGGTTAAAACCCTGGTCCTTCTGCCTCTACCTTCCAACTGCTTGGATTTTAAGTGTGTGCCATCACGACTAGTTTATGTGGTACTGGAGATAGAACCCAGGGTCTTTATTCATGCTAAGCAAACATTCTGCCAACTACACTGCATCATCCTCCCTTAATAAATCCAAAATATTATGATATACAGTCACAAGGAGAGAACAATACCTGTATGTCCCCTCTGCTGTTTCTTCAGTAATGTTCAGGCAATAGAGAATTGATTATGGAAACAACAGTAGATTTTCTAGGAATATAAACCTATCTGGAGCCAAAGCCACAATATTTGTGATTTTATTTTCTCCATATATGGTGTGTAACATTAAAAGAGTCATAAATGAATGAAGAAAATAAATTGATTTTGAGAAAACTCAAAGTTGGAAAATAATGACTGATGCTTTTTACAGTACATAGCTGCTTCTTAGATATTATACTAAGCCTTTCTGATAGTTTCTGTGTTTTCCAACTGTTTCATTCTCAATATATTGGTTGAGGAGACCACTGTGGGTCAAAGTATACTTTGGCAAGGATATAAAGTATCTTGACGTGTTTTTAGCGGTCCTTTCTCATCCCTAACATACATTAGATGGAGAAACTAACATCTTCATAAGTAAATAAAAAACTTCACTTTTACCTTTTGACAGAATCAAATTCTTCCCCATTTGACTCTCATAGATCTTTTTTTTGTGTGTTTTTCTCATTTGGTGTTCTTATTAAAGATATAGATAGACCTTGGTATCATCTGACAACTAGAGTGTTCTATGTGTATAAATCTGGCTGTAAAACTGGTCCTTCTTAGGAGTCTTCTTGGTATAAAGGGGCACTATGACCTCAGTTGAAATGTTGGTTCTAGCTAATGGTTTGTTTGTGAAGTAAATGCCTGAACATAAATCTGTCAGCCCTTGTAGGTTGAGAAAAACTGGTTCTCAAATGATTCAGAGTCTCCTTGAATGCATATTTATGAGTCTGATTTGGCAGATTAGTGTTAAAAATTGTTAGCCTTATCCAGCTGTAGGGGGTTCCAAAAGTGATTTTCTTAGTAAATAATCTCTGTACTTATCAAGCAAACTTCTAGAGCATTTTATGTGAAAGTTTCACGATTATGCCACTGTTTGGGTTGGGGGCCATATTACTGATATGGAAAATAACAGTTTTTTTTCCAAGTGGGTCAGTGAGTTTATGAACATGACAAATATTTTCCTGTAGTGATTTTTAGAAAGCTTATTGTTAAATTTTAAATTCATATAAAAGCTATACACACAGAGAAAGACTACATTTAAAGGTGTGTTTGTGTTGTGTATGTGTGTAAGTCCTCATGGAGGCCACAGAGGACATTGGATTTCCTGGAGGTGGAATTATAGGTGGTTTTGTGCCACCTGGCATGGATGCTGGCAACTAAACTCAAATCCTCAGGAAGAGCACTGGCCCTTGAAATGATTTTTAAACATTTTTAAATGACTTGAGAATAGCATTACAGCATTTTTTTTTAAAGCAGAGCACAGTTTGTAGAACTAATTAAAATAAGACAAGCCTTGAGGCCAGGAGGTTAGCAGACTAATACAAATTGAGATCTAATAAAGAAAAGTGAGAAAAGGATGGATGGATTTGATTGGCAATCAACCATTTTATACTTGGGATGGATGAAGGAGTGGGAAATTAGACAGTACAGGTGTCTGCTACGCATTCCTTAGTGGGAGACTGTTTTGTTTCTAGTGCTGGATAATGTAAAAGTCTGAGAGGGAAAATTAAATCGTTTAGCTAATGTGAGTAGTTAAATTTTGGCAGTGAAGAACTTGGGTTTAGGGTGTAACTCAGTGATACAGCACTTGCTTGATTTCTCAGAGGCCCTGGAATCAATTTCACAGAAAGGCAAAAAGAAAATTTCTGCTAGTTGTATTTGGTGTATAATTTACCTATTAAAGAATAGATAGTTTTGGACTATGGAAAAGGTCTAAAAATTTTGTGGGGTTCAGTGATTAAGAGCATTTGTTGCTCTCACAGAAGACACAAGTTCAGTTCCCAGAACCCTCCATGGCAGCCCACAACTGTCTATAACTACAGTTTCAGTGGATCTGGTGTGCTTTTCTGGCCACTTGTGGGCACTACATATTTGTGGTACAATTTTCATACATACAGGCAAAACACTCATATTCATAAAACAAAAATAATTATTTTAAAATGACAAATAAAAATATAAAATTATTATTTCTTATCACAATAAATTAGTTAAAATAAATATTTAAACACATGTATTTTACAAGTAATCAGCTAACAAATGGTAGCTGAAACCAAAAGGATGCACACAATTAATTGCATGAGTGTATAAAAAATGAGAAGGAAAGAAATTCAAGACATGGTTAAAGGAACCATCAGAATTTTAAATAGAGCTGTACAGAGGAAAAGGAGACCTGAAGCAATGGTTTGAGAAAACCAAGAGATCTGGAGCAAATGGCATAAGAAGCTGAGGAAGATAAACTAACCTGGAGAATAATCATCTGTGTCAAACTCTAGAGAGGTCATGTGAGAATGCACCATACATCCCTATTAGTTTGAATTTAGCTTTGAGAGTAGCTTGATGACCTTGGTGGAGGATAGCAGTTTGTGTAATGCAGTTGTTTTCATGGGAGATCTGGTCTATTTGCACTGTCTGTATATAACCTAAGAGTCATAATAGATACTCAGCTGACCCTTGTTGCATTATGTTTCATTATTTTTCTTACTTCCCTAGGAAATTTAACTCATGTCATCCTTTAGCTTGCCAAACTTCATTATTTGCTGGCTACGGCGTTCTGCTAGATTCTGTGTATACATTTATGTGGAAAGGCTGTATTAAAATACTTATGAGTTTCCAATTTTGTTTTTATTTGAACACTATAGATTTTAGCATCAGTAATTATGGTAGTTAGAATTTTATTTTATAACATTTTTTTTCTCATTTCTGTTCCTTCTTTCTTGACATGTTGAAAATGCAGTTTCAGCTGAGGTTAATTGCACCTTGTTTAGAAAGAGGAGACAGAAACACACACATACACATAACATGCACACACACATCATAGACGTGTGTGAATCTGTGTTTGTCTGTGTCTCTGGGTGACACATCCATCCATCCTATTTGTTTGCTTCTCTGAAGAATCCTGACTAACATGGGGAGGCAGCATGCTTCTCATTTATTAACCTAGGTGTTTTGCTTTCCAGGTCTGCCTTTTTCCTTCCTCTTGGATTTGTGCTTTTTGAAATTGTGAGGAAGGTGTAGTATGGGTATAGTTCACTGAAAGTATGGAGAATTTACTGTATGTAGAGAGCATGACATACTGCCAGGTTCTGTGCTAGCATTCAGAGGAACAAGGCGAGACACCTGGTCTTAAGGAATTTATAACTGGAAGTAAGGAAGCATCTATGAGACAAAGTGGAAAGAGATCAGGTCTATAAGGGAGAGCTATAAACAATGAAGTAGAAATTCACAAAGAGTAATGACTTTTGCTTGGAAATATGGGGGAGTTTGGGGCAAATCCTGTGTATGTATGTATGGAATTTAAAGTACTACATTGGTGTGGATATAATGTTTGTGCAAAAGCATGTCACATATGCTTAAACATTTTAGTTTTAGGAGGAAATTATGGCTTTTCCTATAATTATCTTACTAGTATACTTCTATATGATGGTAGAGTGATAATTATGTCCTCCTTGTTAGGAATGCTGTCTTTATCATAGCAAATTATCTAGTCATTCTTATTGTTGAAAAATAACCTCAAAATGGTATAGTCAAAATAAAAGGAAATCTTCACCTTTATAAAAAAAAAAGCATGTCAGAAACAGAGGGAATATAATGAGCAAAGATGTTGGACGTGGAAAGGTGGTATGATAAGAAAGATACTGTGTATTAGCATTTTGTTGGGAGCAATCACCACAGAGATAATCTCAAATTAAATAGACTCTAGAGGGCTAAACTGATCCCTCATACACGTTTAGAAAAAGATGGACCCGAGGTTCAAGAACAATCAGGTATTTTTTCTCAGCCATCTTGGATTTAAATGAATGTAAATGTATGTGAACATCCTTATACATTCATTCTGGTTTCTTTCATCAACATTGCATTTGGTTTGGAGATACCACAACCTCACCATCAATCTTAGACTTATATCTAGGTAAGGATCACTTGGTTGGTTCTGGTATGGCTGAAGTTGGTGGCTTGTTAGGCTTATGTTAACAGTTGGCTTCTGAGCTTGTCTCACAGTTACCATGCATCATCATGAGAACATAGCAGTGAAATGTTTACTCTGTGATAGTGAGATGTTTTCTGATAACTCAGAATGAGATGACAATAAAGGTGCCTTATAAACATTAAAGTATTAACCAGATTTAGGTAATATTTAAAATTTTCGTAGAAAGAATGGATATTATGTATTATGTATGTGTGTCTTATTTAATTTTTTGAATAAGAGTCTTAGTATGATTTTCTCCTTTCAAATAGTCATGTAACAGCTTTTGGGTAATGTTTAATAAAACATTTTAATTTCTAGAAAATAAGTTCTTCATAAAATAAGGAAGTTATAAATGATATTAATGTTGTAAATCTTGTCTTTGGCTACTTAAATCCTCTGCGTGACATTCAAAACTGGTCAATCAGGAAAACAAAAGACCTTTTTTTTTTTTTTTTAAGAACAAAAGACCTTTTTAAAAATCCAAAAGTGGTGTATTAAAACATGTCACTCAGAGGGTTTAAATAATAAGGATGTCATACGGGCCTCCTGCTTTAGTGTCTTAATTATAGCAGGCCTGCTGCTTATTCTTATTTCATAATCCAAAATGACACCCCCATTTATAATCTGAATTAAATGAACTTAAATTTTAGATGTTTTTACGAAGTTTATTGAGAGACAGTTGTGAAATAAAACTTCTAAATGCTCTGCATTGCCTGGCTCTGAGTTTCAGTGATATGGAATAGTAGTGGTATTGTCATTATAATCATTATATGGGATAGCTCCATCTTGCTATGAATTCTCTTGATGGGTATTCATTTGCTTCCCTCATACCTTGCCTCGGCAAGGACTGATCTATCTTCAGTTTCTAAGTTACCTTGTTTGGAATGTCATTTATATGGAATAATATAACATTTTAATTTTGTGAATCAGGTTGTTTTTATTTAGCATACTGATTCTGAGAGTTGTCTAAATCAGTGAATACATAGTTTGTTCTTTTTATTGCAACTTAGTGTTTTGATGTATACTTATCATGGTTTGTCTGTTTACCATTTGAAAAATAATCAGGTTTTTTGTTTGTTTGTTTGTTTGAAGACGTTACAAATAAAGCTGCCACAGTCATATTTGTATAGATTTTCACAAATACGAGTTTTTTTTCTAAACAATATTTTGAGGTGAAATTGCATATAATAAGTGCTTGATTTTAGAGGAAAATGACAAAGTATGTTTTCAAGGCACTGTGCCATTTTGCAATTTCATACATTCTACCAAAATTTCTGTTGTTTAACATACTCAAGTCTGTTTATGTCATGATTTTTTAAATTTTTTTATTAATTTCACTTTATTCACTATGTATCCCACCTGTAGCTCCCTCCCCCCTTCCCAACCCTCAAGTCTTAAGTCCAAAATGAAATGGAGCAATTTCAGTAGTTATATAGCTGTGTCTGAAAATTTTAAGGAATTGTATTGCAGGTAAATCATATCACAATAAAATTGACCATTTGAAGGTAATAGGTAATCTGTGAAGTATAAGAAAATACAAGAGATATACAAGAGAGTAAGGATGAAAATCCAGAGTAGAAAGGGAATTCATAAAATGAAAATAAAAAGTAAATAAGAAAATATTTTGAAATGGTTCATTCACAGATAAATAAATGTGAATATCCAATAAGGATGAGAAAATGTCAGTGTCTCTAGCTAAGTATCAGGACATGCAGCAGGGAATTTTCTTATCTTCTAAATATCAGGACATGCAGCAGGGAATTTTCTTATCTTTTTGTAACCGAATGTGCATTAGATACATCCAGTAAATGGGATTTATAAGTAACAAAAATAAAAATACCCTTTCTTTTATGATTCTGGTTTAAAGACTGGGTTCAGCAAAAGTTTATTCACATTTATGCAAGGTAGTTAACATGAATGTTTACGAAGTCTTATTATAATAATAGTTATTTGAGAATAAATGTATAAAAATGAAGATAATGGATAGAGAATTCTCGTGTTAATTTGCATGTACCTAATATCTAATCATTTTTAGCTTCCTTTCATCTACTTATGCATTCTATCTTTCTGTGTTTAGATTTTTGCCCATTTTTAAAAAATAGGCTGCCAGTAAAGACAGTGTGTAATTGTTCTTTTGATTCTGGAAGCAAAATTCTGTGTCAGATGTCAACTTTGTGGTTTGCCTTTGCATTCTCCTGGTAGTGTCTCTGTCAGACCAAAATATTTTGACTGTCTTGGTTTTTATGAGTCATAATTTTTGTAGCATTTTGTAAGAACATCTTTGCCTAATTTTGGCTGGTCAGGTTTCTGTCACTGAGAAACACCTGAGCAAAATCAATCTACAAAGAAGAAAACTTTATATTTTCATTTGTTTTTGTCAGCATATATTAGTTGTACAGAATCCTGTGTTCATTAGGCCAGTTCCATTCTTGTATCTAAAATTCTTCTTTTTTTATCAATTTAGTATCACATGAGATACTTGTCTGAGTATGGCTTATATGTTTAAATCATCATCTACAATTTCATTCATTTTCTTGAATATGCCATTAGCTCAGTCTTATGGTTAACATAAATCTTGTGTGTGTGTGTGTGTGTGTGTGTGTGTGTGTGTGTGTGTGTGTATATATTTCTTCTAAATTTACTGATGGATACCTAGACATATTCTGTATTATAAAACATGGCTGTTGTGAATTGTGCTACACTAGAAATGGATGTACAGATATTTATGTGTTGTATTGACTTAGAATTCTGTGAGTATGTACACTGGAGTGGTACAATACTTGTATCACAACCTCTGCACTGATGTCCAAGGAGTATTAACTGTGTCAGTTTTATACTTGTTCTCAATCTTAGACAATGGTTCTCAACTTGTGGGTCATGACCTCATAGGGGGTTACACATCAGATATTCTTCATATATGAAATTTACATTTCAATTTATAATAGTAGCAACATTACAGCTAAGAAATAATGAAGTAGTTTTATGGTTGAGAGTCATCACAACATGAACTGTATTAAAGGGTTGCAGCATTAGGAAGATTGAGAACCACTGATCATAGGTATTATTTATTGTCCTGTTTTATGGTAGGCATTCTGACTAGGGTAAAAGGGGGTCTAAGTATAGTTTTAACTTGCATATTGTGGATAGATAAGTTAGTTGAACTGTTTTTTCCAGTATTTATTGGCTATTGTACTTAGTTTGAAAACTTTGTTTAACTTGTTAGATACTGATTGGGTAGCTAACTCTTTTGGCTCTTAATTTTTTTTCATATATTCTGGATATCAATTTACTGTTAGATGAGGAGACAAAAAATATTCTCCCATTCTGTAGACCATCTCTCCACTCCACGTTCCGTGGATGTTTTGAGTTTGAAGGAATCTCATTTGTCACCTCTTACTGTTACAGCCTGAGCTCCTGTCATCCTATGTAGAATGTTATTGCCTGAGCCTGTATATTGAAGTATTTCCTTCTGTTTTTCTCTACTTTTTTCAAAGTTTAGGGATTATATTAATGTTTTTAATCCATATTGACTTGAGTTTTCTTCAGGAATTTCACTTCATTGTTTTACATATGGATAGCTAGTTTTGCGAGCACCATTTTGTTGAACAGGAACTCTGTTCTCCAGTGCATATTTTTAACATCTTTGTCAAGAAACAGATGATTATACTTGGTGCTTCTGTTTTTATGACAGTGCCATGCTGTTTTTATTACTTTGTCCTTGTAATATAATTTGAATTCAAGAATTGTGATGCCTCTAGGTTACTTTTATACCGCTCAGGATAACTTTGGCTATTCAAGGATTTTTCTATTTCCAGATATGTTTTAGTAGTGATTGCCCTTTTTCTGTGAAGAATATGTTTGGAATGTTGATGGGGACTGCACTGAAGCTTTAGACTGTTTTTAGTAACATCATCATTTTCACAGTATTAATCATGCTGATGTATGAACATAAGTCTTTCCATCTAGTATCTTCATCAATGCTATAAATATTTACTTTGGTTGACATTTTCAGAAATTCCAGTCTGTGGCTTGTTGCCTCCATTTCTTTTGGTCTACGAAGGAACATTTCTTTTGTTCTATGAAGGTGGTGAGAAGTCTGCTTGCCTCATCGTGTCTGGAAAGCAAACAAAGAGAGCAGGATCAAGAAGGTCCCAAAGTCCCCTTTAGAGGCATGTCCACAATGGCCTAACATCCTTCTCTAGACCTCACCTAAACATTCCACCATCTTTTCAATAGTCCTACAGTGGACATTGGAAGGCATTTAAGATCCAAATCAAAACTTCTTTCATATTTTCCTCTAAAAATTTGGAATTTTTCACTTTAAATTTGGTTTGTAATCTATTTTGAGTTAATTTAAGCACATAGTCTCTAGAAATATTTTCATTTCATTTAAATCATGGAGTGAAGGACCTGTGGAAATATGATACCTAGAACTACTACCTCCAGTTGATATTTGGCAAAAATGACTTCATCAGTAATTTTTAAACTCTTTTGACCCTGACTTTCCCTGAGGACCACATTTTTAGACTTGAAAGTGTGTATACTCAGAGAAGAAAGCTTTATGAAACAATACAACAGTGTTTACTGCCTTTCCATCCATTTTTTGTTTCATAAAAAATAACTCTGTATGTTGCCAGCTAACAGATTTTATGTCTAGATCATTTCGAAAATTACCAGTTGAACTATACTGCACGATTGGAGCTCATAATCATTACCACATCCACCTCAAAAATTTGTTCATCTTTCTCTTTGTTTTTGTTTGTTTGTTTGGTTGGTAGGTTTTTTGAGACGCGGTTTCTCTATGTAGCTTTGGCTGTGCTAGACTTGCTTTGTAGGTTAGGCTGGCCTCGAACTCAGAGATATCTGTCTGCCTCTGCCTCCCTGAGTGCCTGGCTTGTTTTACTTTATTAAAATTTATATTCAGTTCTTTAAATGCAGTTCAATTTTTGTTATAACTGAAAGATGTATAGATAATATAATACTACATACAAAGAACTTAGTATAAAAAACTTTTCTTTAAGTTATTTTGCTGTCTGCTAAGATGCCGATGTCCAGTGCTAGAAAATATGTAACTCTTTGTGTTTTTTTTCTGCTTATTTGTTTCATATCTTATCCCTGATCTTTACTTTTAACTAAGTAAAGGAAATGCACTGATGCTTGAACTAGCGTAATCAGAATAACAGGGCCCAAGGGCATGCAGCTGAAGTGGGTTAGCAACACAGTCAGCAGTTCTTTCAACACTTTTCTCCTGAGATTTACTGCATCTCTGTCTCCTTTTTATGTGACTCCTTTTGTCTCTCTGTCACTCACTCTCTCTCACCCTCCCTCTCTCCTTTCTTCCCTCTTCTCTCTCTTCAGATTGCTATTTCTTTGATATTCTTCACATGGCTGCCAGAATTTTCTGACTTTCTTTGTAGCAAGACTAGAATTACTCTTCTACAAGTCTTAGAAGAAACAGTAGTTTAGTTTAGGAAAATTCCATGTCTGATCCAGTCAGCTTTGCTCAAGGAAAATGGTATTAGAAATAAAAAGACACAAACACTAATATATATTATATGTTATAGATGTTTTAATGCATATATTAATATATTATATAATATAAATATAATAGATAATAGTATATATTATATTAATATACATTGATATATAATGCATTTGTTATATTATATAACATATAATAAAAATATAATATGTAAGACATGTTAACATATTATATAAAATATATATAATTTCTGACTTTCCTGCAACTCACTCCGTAGACCAGGATCACCTTAAGTTTACAGAGATCTACCTGCCTTTGCCTCCGAAGTGCTGTGATGAAAGCCCTGCACTACCACCCAGCAGACATGTGTATTTGGGGGTAGAAGGTATACAGTTCTCAGAGAAGGGTGTTGGGTGTGGTAAAATTTCTGATAGGAGTAGTTGATACACATGTAAAATGAATTTTAATTTGTTCTTCACAACATGTCATAGAATGAATTGCCCTGTTTCCTGCAGTTTTTTGGAAAAAATAGATTTTATGACACAGAAATTTGGTACACTATGTTGACCATTGGATAATCTTTTATTATTTTATTTAGGAATGTATTTACTCTTCAGTAATTTCAGACACAGATGCAATGTATTTAGAACATAGTCATCCCTCAGCTCTACTTGCTCCTCCTGCACTCTCTTTGTTGTACCCAGATCTTGAGACACCAAAAGACTACCAGAGTCGAGTCTGATGCAAAAGACACAAGGGTTTATTGCATGCAACCTTGAGCTTGGGTTGCAGCAACTTTTCTATTACTGCAGGTGGGGTGCAACCCTAGGCTCTAGGAGAACAGGGTTTTTAAAGGGAAAAACCGCAAGTTAGGGCTCCAGGTTTTGGGGAGGGGGTTCACTTTAGGCGTCAAGGCCAAAAAGGGGTTCCTGCTGAGCCATCTGGAGAGTATTTGATCATGAGTAATGCCTGGAATGATCAATTAGCAGTCTCTGTGATCACAAGCTAGGGGCTAGCTGGGTGGGTTGCCAGAAAATGGTATCTCAAAGAATGTGGTCGAGCCTGATTGCTCCCTGCAGCAGGCTGGATATGTCTTAATTTACGGGGTCCTTTCTCTAAAGTTTTACTCAGGACTTCAATCATGCTGCCCTAAGACTAATTTTAAACTGTGGACCTCTCAGTCCCCCCTTTTTAAGAGGGTACTGTCTCGAATTCTCGAGATGTATCCAAATCATTTGGTTGGGGGGTGGGGGTGGCCCTACCAGTATATCATTGCAGCCTGCCAGGTAGGATTTGGGCTGGGGTCTCTTCTTCTGTTTCTGCTTTAGTGCTGACCATGGAGCAATTGACATCAAGGGGGTAGTAAGGCTGAAATTCCAGAAAAGGCTGGACAATGGGGCAGTCCCCAGAAGCATCTGGTTAGTTGATCCACCTGAAGAGGCAGGGAACAATGCGGGGGTGGCTATCAGCAAATCTGTGAGCTTGCATAGGTGATTTCTGTTTGGGTTCCATTAAATGAAAATCTGTTGGATTAAACAGGAATAGAGTTATTTATTGGTGAGAAGGAGAGTTCATAGGTTGGTACTGTTTTCATCAACAACCAGTCCTTGGTACCGTGACCATAACACCATCAACTGAATGGTCCCTAGCCTCTGCTTAATGTAGGCCATTAACTTGTTTAGCAGACATGGCCTGAGAGTGACCAGCAGCAATAGGATAATAAGAGAGCCAAAGAGAGTAGCTATCAGAGTAGTTAACCAATGGGACATATTAAATGAAGATTCTAACCATCCTGGTCTGGCTTCTCTTTCTCTGCGTCTCTTTTCCAGACCTTCTCTAACTTGGCTAATGACTCCCTTATAATACCAGACTTATTGGATAGAAACAACATTCTTCCTTGAGTGCTGTGCATAGTCCTCCTTGTTGCAGGAACAACAAATCAAACTCCTTCTATTCCGGAGAACAACCTCTGCTAAGGAATCAACACTTTGTTCTAGATCCGAAATACAACCCTCCATTTTTTGGGTGTCTAAGTCTATAGATTCTCTTAGTTGTTTAATGCTTGTCCTGGAGGACCAACAAGGTGATACCTGTTCCTTCTCCTGTGGCTCCCAGCACCAATAGTGCCACATGAGTGACAGTTTTTCTGGGTTCCCTTTTATTTCTTACATAATTTTTGTTTGGTGGGTCAAAAGATAAGAGGAACTCTTCATTGCTATGGTAAATCAGCCGGGGAACCAACTGTACTAGCACACAGTAAGAATCTGAGAGCAGCTTACCTTATGTACAGGGGGTCAAGCTAAAGGAACAGGCCCACCAGATATTAATGGGGGGGCACTAAATATTGGCCTGTTCCTACCCCAGTAGTTAAGGTCTGGTTACAGATGCTCTTATGAGTTTCTGGAATTGTCCTCATGCAAGTCCCACTCTGGAAACCAGCTGGAGAGTGAGTCTGGATTGTGGGGGTTGATGCCATCTGCAACTTGGTCATATTTGAAGCAAGAGTATAGTCACTAAAGACTACCATTGCCTCATAGAAGGGTGCTGTGAGTCATAACATAACCAACAGGGCTCAGTGAGGTCTGGGTGAGTCCCATTCAGAGCTACATATGTGCTCAGCAGCAATTCCCAGAGGGGTTCAGACTGGGGTTCTGGGAAAAGTCCCTTACCTTGGTTAGGTTTTGGAGAAGGGGCAGGTGGGAGTTTTAGGCTCCCTGCCATTTGGCGAGATTTTGTGTTGATTAAGTTAAAGGGGGGGGGCAGATGTTAGGGCCAATGGCCCTGGGGATCCCTTCAAAAAGAAGCAATATAAGGTGTATTATCCCCCCCCCATGCTTTCCTGCTTTCCAAAGGCACAGCCCCAAATTTTTGCCTTGCAGCCAATGGATATAGCTTTTACCCTTGTTGGTAAAGGAAAGCTTAAGCTGATTACAGGGGTAGGTGTTAGCATGGCGGGGTAGGGTGTAGAGGGTATTGAATGTTTACCCACATTTATTAAGAGTTGGGGTCTCTAGTCAACTGCATAAGTCCTGTTGAGACAGGATTCCAGTCAGTGGCAAATTCCTTGCACCCCCATTCTGCACAACAGAAGTCAATTGAGGTCCCACGTTTTTCCCATTGCCATGGAATAGCAAAAGGGGAGGAACACATAAAACTGTACTTTGCTCTGCCCAGCAAGGTTTCTTGTGGTGGACCCTGAGGGCATGGCGAGTGCCAGATCTAAACTCAGCTCAGGAAACCATGTTTCCAGGGGAAAAGTCCATGATGCTGTGGCTAAGAGACTGCCATAATCATCCCATAGAAACCAGGTATTATTTACAAGGACATGTGGGTTCCACGCAACAGTACATACAATCAACAGTCCTAAGATGATGATGAGGTTCTGGACAACCTGACATGCAGAAGGTTGTCTGGGTTGCGGTGCACTTTCCATTCTGGGGCAGCAGGAGTCAAGTAGTCTTCCTGAGCAGAGAATGGGTTGGCTGGCCTGGCATGGGAATAATGAATCCAAGCAGCAATCCTGTCAATCTTCATGGCAGTTGGAGTGGTCAGCAGATGTATGGTCCTTTTCCATCTGGGTTCTAATGTGCCTTGACAGAACCGTTTCACATAGTCCCAGTCTCCAGACTGGAACTTGTGGACATCTGGAACTGGGCCTGCCTCACAGAGAGCATGCAGTTTATGCCAAACATGTTTATGAGTCCATTGGGTAGCCCTGGCATGGGAGACCAAGTCAACCTCATCTATTTCAGCAATGGCATTAGGTTTAAGATTAGGTATAATAGGGGCTGGCATTCCATACATGATTTCAAAAGGAGTTAGTCCTAACTGATAGGGAGAGTTTCTGACTCCATACAGGGCAAAGGGGAGGAGCAACACCCAGTCACTACCAGTCTCTAAGGTCAATTTAGTTAAGGTCTCTTTTAATGTTCTCTTCATTCACTCTATCTGTCCTGAACTTTGGGGTCTATAAGCACAATCTGCCCCAATATATTGGGGTATACTCTGACTTACCTTCCACAGTCCATTATCTGACCCTATCATATGAGGAAAGCCATACCTGGGTAAAATGTCTTCCAATAATTTCTTGGCTACTACCTCATCGGTCTCGTTCTTGGTGGGGAAGGCCACAGTCCATTCCTAGAAGGTGTCCATGAACACTAGTAGATATTTGTATCCATACGTTCCAGGCTTAATCTCTGTAAAATCAACGTCCCAGTAAGCTCCGGGCCTCTTACCTCTAAAGCGTGATCCTGGGTGTTGTGGATTGTTGGTGGCATTGGTCAACTGATGTGCTTTGCAATTAGCCACAACGTCATCAATACTCTTATGCATGTCCTTAAAAGTCACTCTAGATTGTCTCACAGCACCTGGTATTCTCTTTGATCCCATATGAGTGACTCTATGAATTTTCCTGAGACTCTAGCTAAGATTAGCTTACCTTTGGTTGAATGCCATCAATTGTTCAAATATTGGCTCATGGGCTGATTTTTGGTCCATTTTATTTCCTCCTCAGTGTAATGAGGTTCCTCTGGTAAGTTTGGGTTGGGGGCTTTTGCAAAACGGTTGCTTAGATGGTGGCTGCCATCTCTTGCAGCGCAACGGTCCTTAGCTTATTTGCTAGGTTTTTGCCTCTGGCTACCTTGGTGGTTCCTTTTTGGTGTCCAGGGCAGTGGATAATGGCTAGCTTCCTAGGAAGCTGTAAGGCTATAAGGAGCTGTAAAAATGGACTCTTTGACCTCCCCAACCAGCAAGGGAGGAGCAGTCCTCCTAGGCCACAGAGTACTTTGCAGCCAGTCCTGAAGAGACCTGATAAACCAGGAGCAGATGAAAGGGGAGCAGGTCCTCTCCTATCGGTGGTCTTGGAAAGGGGCAGGGAGTAGACGAGGGTGGGAGGGTGGGATTGGGAGGGGATGAGGGAGTGGGATTCACCTGGGATACAGAGTTAATAAAATGTAATTAATAATAAAAATAATAAAAAATAATAATCTGAAAAAAATGTCTTCTTTATTTTTAATAGTTCTTCTTTCAGCCATCAAGAGTCCTCTTTTTTGGTAAATGGCTCCATGCACATGGGCAGTGGCAAAGGCATACCGACTGTCTATGTAGATATTAACAGCTAGTCCTTTGCCCATAGTAAGGGTTTGGGTTAAGGCAATTAATTCAGCCTTTTGAGCAGAAGTTCCCAGGGGGAGGGATTGATCCCAAATTACCTCAGTCCCAGTGGTCAATGCCACACCTGCTCTCCTCTGACTCTCATGAACAAAACTGCTCCCATCGGTGAACCAAGTGTGCTCAGCATTCTACAGAGGAGCATCCTTTAGGTCAGGTCGGGTGGTGTGTACCTAAGCCAAGCTCTCTTCACAGTGATGCAGTGGCTGTTCCAGTTCTGGATCCGGCAAGAGGGTTGCTGGATTCAAGGAGGCAGATTCAAGGAAGACAACTTGGCCAGGATTAATCAACAGGGTCTGATAATGGGTCATGTGAGCCTTGCTCAGCCATTAATCTGGTGGCTGTTTGACTATTCCTTCAGTGGCATGAAGAGTGATCACAATCAGATTTTGGCCCAATGTCAGCTTATCAGCGTCTTTGACCAGTAGTGCAATGATGCGCAGACAAGGGGGTTATCTAGCTGCTTCCAGATTCAACTCTTTCGACAGGTATGCCACCAGACGTTTCCATGGCCCCAGCATTTGAGTCAAGACACCCTTGGCAATCCCTTTCCATTTGTCCACGAACAGGCGAAAGGGTTTAGCAATGTCTGGCAACCCCAAGGCTGGTGGTGACAGCAGCGCCTGCTTCAACTTGTCAAATGCCTGTTGCTGTTCTGAGGTCCAATTAAAGTTCTCAGTCTCTTTTGTGACTTCATAAAGGGGCTTAGCTATTTCTGCAAAGCCTGGTATCCAGGGTCTACAAAATCCTGCTGAACCTAAGAACTCTCTCAACTGGCGACAACTGTTTGGGACAGGAATGCTGAGAACAATCTCTTTGGCCATGGAGAGCCAGCGTTGTCCCCCTTTCAGGATGTAGCCAAGGTAGGTCACCTCAGTTCTTCCGAGTTGTGTCTTTTTGACTGAGGCTCAGTACCTTAGGTCTCCAAGGATATGTAGGAACCTCCAGGTCCCTTCCAGGCAGCTTGCCTGGTTCTTGGCCACCACCAAGAGGTCATTTACATACTGGAGAAGGGTAATTTCCAGGTTGTTAGTCTGATACTCACTTAGGTCCTCATGTAAGGCCTCTTCAAAGATGGTGGGTAAATTCTTAAATCCTTGAGGTAGGCACATCCAAGTCAGCCGTCCATTGATGCCTGCCTCTGGGTCATGCCATTTGAAAGCAAAGTATTCTTGGCTTTTGGGTGTCAAGGGGAGGCTGAAGAAGACATCCTTCAGGTATGGTATAGCAGTCTCTTTTAGGTGGTAGGGAACTCAGCAACGTGTATGAGTTAAGTACAGTGGGGTGAATATCTATCAAGTATTGGACCCGTCAACAGTCATTTGAGTTTTTAACAGGCAACAGGGGAGTATTCCAGGCAGATTGACAAGGCCTGAAAATCCCAAGGTTGAGTAGTTTAAGGATGTGAGGACTTATTCCCCTCTTTGCCTCCAGGGACATTGGGTATTAGCATACCCAGGTGGGATCTGTGCCTGCCTTGAGTTCCACAAACACAGGTGGCCAGTGTTTGGCCAGTCCCGTTCCTCCTTTTTCCACCCAGGCCTAAGGAAATTTGTCCAATCAGTGATTCAGATTTTTCTGATGAGCAAGGGATTGCTCATATAATTTGTATTCAGATTCTGAGCCAGGTTTACTGTTAGGACTAGGATAGGCTTCCCTTTATCATCTAGTAGCTGGGCTCCTTCTGGTCCAATGTGTATCTGGGCCCTCATTTTGGTTAGTAGATCCTTCCCCAAAAGTGGGAAAGGGCATTCTGGGATGACCATGAATGAATGGGTTACCTGGTCCATTCCCAAGTCCACAGATCTTTGGGTAGTCAATGAATATTGTTTAATGCCACTGAATCCTTGAAACCACGATTTCTTTGAAGATAGTGGCTCCCCGGCCTTTAAGAACACTGAATATTGGGTTCCAGGATTTACTACAAAGTTAAAAGTTTTCCTGTCTACTTTAAGGGTTACCTTGTGTTTGGGGAGGGGGTCTGACCCCCAACCCCTTCAATCTTCTTCCTCTTTCACCAACATAACCTTAGTTCACAGCTTTCTCTTGGGTCAGTGTCCCTCTTCTTTACACTAGCCACATTGGTTATTACCTCTGCTGCGTCCCTATTGTTATAGGGAATCTCTACTAAATCCCTTAATGCCTTTTCTCTTAATCTTTCCTGTTTCTGTAGCTTTTCCTTAATATCTGGTGCTGATTGATTAATGAAAGCCAGGGCTACAGAAGACTTTTGATCAGAATGTTCAGAATCATAAGGAATATATTGTCAATAAGCTTCCATGATCCTTTCTAGGAAGGCCGCTGGGATTTCCCTTTCTCCCTGTCTAACATAAACCTTAGCCAAATTGGTGGGCCATCTTGTGGCCACCTTGAGACCTGCCAACAGAGCCTGGACGTAGACAATGAGGTGTCCCTTACCTTCAGCATAGTATGATCCCACGTGGGATTATACCCATGGACCTTCAGATTTCCACTCTGGTTTCCCTGACACAGAAGCTCCAGAGCAGTGGGTGGTTCTGAACCACCTCCCAACAGCAGCACTCTACTTGAGTGCCTTTCAAAAAACTGATGAAGCCAGGGGTTTCCCAATTACTTCAGGAGCAGTGATTGCTCAGCACTTTTGCTTCAATTACATCCTGCCACCCTCACAGGTAAGGGCACCTCAAAGATTTCTCAGAATAGAGGACATAAAGTAGATGCAAATATAGACACTGTACAGAGACACTGAGATAAGAAACACTCACCAGCCAGTACTGGACCCTTCAGACCGAGGTTCTGGGGTCCCGGAGTCTTGGTGGAACTTCCAAAAATGTTGACCCAGATTGTGAGACCACAAAAGAACACTAGAGTAGAATCTGATGCAAAACAAATGAGAGTTTATTGGATGCAAGCTCAAGTTTGGATAACAGCAACCTCTCTATTAAAGCAGGAGGGGTGTGACCCCGAGTTCCAAGGGAACATGGTTTTTAAAGTAAAAATCCACAAGCAGGGGCTCCAAGCTTTGGGTAGGGATTTCCTTTAGGAGCCTGGATGTCTGGAGAGTATTTAATCATGAATAATGCCTGGAATGTGCTGATTAGCTGCTGCTAGGGAAGATCAATTAGCAACCTCAGTGATCACAAGCTAGGGGCCATCTGGGTGGCTTGCCAGGAAATGATATCTCAAAGAATGTTGCTGATCCTGATTGCTCCCTGCAGTGGACCACACATTTTGTAATTTACAGGGTCCTTTGTCTGAATTTTTACTCAGGACTTCAGTCATGCTGCCCTAAGACTCTAATTTCATACTTTCTTCTTTTACCCTTTTTAAAAAGTTATTTTTTATTAATAACATGTTATTCATTTTGTATCCCAGCAGTAGTCCCTCCCTTGTAACCATCAAATCTCACCAGCCTTCCCTCATTCCTCCCATGTCCCTCCCAAAGTCCACTCATAGGTGAGGTCCTCCTCCCCTTCCTTCTGACCCTAGCCTATCAGATTTCATCAGGACTAGCTGTATTGTCTTCCTCTGTGGTCTGTTAAGGCTGGTGCTCCTTTAGGGGGAGGTGATCAAAGAGCTAGCCACTGAGGTCATGTCAGAGAGAGTCCCTGTTCCCCTTACTAGGATACACACTTGGAGACTGAGCTGACATGAGCTACATCTGTGCAGGGGTTCTAGGTTATCTCCATGCATGGTCCTTGGTCGGAGTATCCGTCTCAGAAAAGACCCCTGGACCCAGATGTTTTGGTTCTGTTGCTGTCCTTGTGGAGCTCCTGTCCCCCTCAGGTCTTTATATCCCTCCCTTCTTTCATAAGACTCCCTGCACTCTTCCCAAAGTTTAGCTATGATTCTTAGCATCTGCTTTGATACCTTGCTTGGTAGAGTCTTTCAGAGGTCCTCTGTGGTAGGCTCCTGTCCTTTTCACTGTTTTTTCCTTCTTCAGATATCTGTCTTGTTTGCCTTTCTGAGTGAGGATTGATCATCTTACCCAGGGACCTCCTTCTTGCTTAGCTGATTTAGGTGTATAGATTTTAGTATGTTTATCCTATAGTGTATGTCCAATATTTACTTATTAGTGAGTATATACCATGTGTGTCTTTCTACTTCTGGGATGCCTCACTCAGATGATTTTTTTCTAGTTCCCACCATTTGCCTGCAAATTTCAAGATTTCCTTGTTTTTAAATGCTGAGTAGTATTCCATTGTTTAAATGTAGCAAAATTTCTGTATCCTATACTCAGTTGAGGGACATCTGGGTTGTTTCCAGATTCTGCTATTATGAATAAATCTGCTAAGAGCAAATGTCCTTGTTGTACATTTGAGCATATTTTGGATATATGCCTAGGAGTTACAGGTGTTGGTGATGGTTGCCCGAGCAATGCTCATGCACAGGTGCCCTGAATACCTAAGTGTCCTACAGGCCTGTGGTACTGTCCTAGTGGTATTCAGATCTGTCTGGGCCCACGAACTGATTGCTTGGACTTCACTGATAAACTCACAGAACAGACCTTTCAATGTTGCAAATGCTGTTCCAAGGATCTCTATATTACCACATGGGGGTGTGGGTAGTTGGGATTTGATGACTGGCTAATAGTGTAGAGAGACCCTGGATCTGGGGCTCTGTATGCACTCACTTGAAGGCAAATTCACTTGCTCACAGGCCTAATCAAACAAGCACAGGGGATCCCCCTGTTCTCTAGTTTCAGATTTGGGCCTGCAGGGGCAAATAGAGTGTAGGAGATCCACCAGCTCAGTGGTGTCCACTGTTTGGCCACTGGGCAGAAAACCCATACTTGGGACAGCTGCCACATTGTAACTGAAGCTCAGACCCATGGACCTTCAGATTTCTGCTCTGGTTTCCCTGACACAGAATCTCAAAGCAGTGGGTGATTCTGTACCACCTCCCGACAGCAAGACTCTACCTGAGTGCCTTTCAAAAAAACTGATGAAGTCCTAGTTAGAGCAGTAAGACAACTAAAGGAGATCAAAGGGATACAAACCAGAAAGAACGAAGTCAAAGTATCACTATTTGCAGATGGTATGATGGTATACACTAATGACCCCCAAAACAGTGCCAGCATGTCCTCCTGGCTTAAGCTCCACTCTTCCAGGCATCTACATGCTCTAGCACTCTGTCCTTCAAGGCACACTTCCACGTACACTCGCACTTGCACACATGCACCTGCAAACTTCCTCCCTTAGCTACCGCTAAAATGCTAATATCCACTCTGGATCCAGTGCTCCTCTCTCATCTTTCTGAAGAATTCTCCAGACACCATAGACAGACCATCCAGTCTGAAGTACAGACTCCAGGAGCAAACAGCGAAGGTTACAGATAAGCAGATGGCTAGAGGTCAGCATAAGAACACATCAAACAAAAATCAGGACATCATGGCTTCACCAGCAACACCCCAAAATCAATGAATATTCTAATTCATCGGAAACACAGGAAAATGATGTCAAATATATGCTTATCTTTTTGGAGGCACATAAAGAGTAAACGAATAAAGCTTTCAAAGAAATATAGGCAAATAGAGCCAAACAAATGGAAGTAAAAGTCAAGACATATAGACAGAAAATTAACAATGCTCTCAAAGAAATATAGGCACACATAGCCAAATAAATAGATGCACATATGCAGACACAAGCAGAGGCATATAGAGAGGAAACTACTAAAAAAGTAGAGGCTATCATGGAAAGATAGGAATCTACATTCAAACAGATGAAAGAAATGGCGCAATGCATGAAAACAGAACTGGAATCAATAAAACACAAACTGAGAAAATCCTAGAGCTGGAGAACTTAGAGAAAAGATCAGGAACCACAAGGTAAGCATCACCAACAGAATACATGAGATGAAAGAGAGAATCTCAGGTGCTGAAATACAATTGCAGAAATAGACACATCACTCACAGAAAACAAGTAAAATTTGAAAAGGCCCAAACACAAAACATCCAAGAAATCAAGGACTTTGTGTAAAGACAAAATCTAAGAACAATAGGAATTGATGAAAAAGAAGATCCCAGGCTCCAAGGCCCAGAAAATATTTTCAAGAAAAGCATAGGAGAAAATTTTCCCAACCTAAAGAAAGAGATGTCCATAAACATACAAGAGGCCTACAGAACACCAAATACACAAGACCATAATAGTCAAACACTAAACCTACAGAACAATGAATAAATATTAAAATCAGCAAGGGAAAAAGGCTAAGTAAAGGTAGACCTATCAGAATCACACCAATATTATCAACAGAAACTATGAACGCCACAAGGGCCTGGGCAGATATCATGACGATTCTAAGAGACCCCAGATGCCAATCCATACTACTATACTCAGCAAAGCTTTTAATCAACATAGATGGAGAAAACAAAATATTTCATAACAAAACTAAACTTAAACAATACCTACACAGCAACTCAGCCCTAGAGAAGATATTAGAAGGAAAATTCCAATCTAACGAAAACAACTACACCCACGAAAACACAGGATATAGATAAATTCACAACAAAAAATTAAAAAAAAGAACACAAATACACTATCACGTACAACTCCATAATAAAAGGAACTAACATTCATTGGTCACTATTATCTATCAAAATCAACAGACTCAACTCTCTAACAAATAGACACAGAATAACTGAATGGTTGCAGAAACAGGACCAAAAATTGTGCTGCATACCTTTGCAACAAAGAGAAACACATGGTAAAGGGCTCAAAAAATGTTTTTCAAGCAAACAGACCTAGACAACAGGTGGAGTAGGTATTCTAATATCTATAAAATACACTTGCAACCAAAATTAATCAAAAAAGATGAGGAGGGTCACATCATTCTCATCAAGGGAAATGTCCACCAGGACTGCATCACAATCTTGAACATCTGTGCCCCAAATACAAGAGGACCTGTATTTATAAATGGGAGCATTATTAAAGCCTAAACCACATATTGATCCCAACACCGTAACAGAGGAGAGTTCAACATTCCACACTATCAACCAAAGAAATTCTCTTCAGCTGATAAATAACTTCAGCAATGTGCCTGGATACAAAATTAACAAAAACAAACAAAACCGTATCTCTTCTATATATGAAATACAAAAGGGCTGAGAAAGAAATTAGGGAAACTACACCCTTCACAATCGCCACTAATCACATAAAATACTTTTGTGTGACTCTAACCAAGCAAGTAAAAGATGTGTTAAAAAAAATTCAAGTCTTTGTAGAAGAAATTGAAGATATCAGAAGATGTAAAGATCTCCCATGTAAATGGATCGGTAGGATTAACAGTGAAAATGACCATTTTGCCAAAAGCAATCTACAGATTCAAGGTAATTCCCATCAAAATACCAACACAATTTTTATAGACCTTGAAAGAATAATTCTCAATTTCATATGGAAAAACAAAACAAACAAACAATCAAAAAATCAGAATTGCTAAAACAGTCTTTTACAACAACAGATCATCTGGAGGTATCTCCATCCTGATCTCAAGCTGTACCACAGAGCAATAGCAATAAAAACTTCATGGTACTTGCATAGAAACAGAATGGTAGATCTATGTAATTTAATAAAAGACCCAGAAATAAACCAACACACCTCAAGATACTTGATTTTTCACAAAGAAGCCAAAACCATGCAATAGAAAAAAGCATCTTTAACAAATTGTGCTGGTATAACTGGCTGTCTACATGTAGAAACATGCAAATACATTCATATTGGTCCTTCTGCACAAAACTCAAGTCAAAATGGATCAAAGAACTCTCTAAACCAGACACAATAAATTTGTTAGAATAAAAAGTGGGGAATAGTCTGGAACTCATTGACACATGAGACAACTTCCTGAATAGAACACTAACAGTATAGGCTCTAAGATCAATAAATGAGACCTCATGAAACTGAAACGCTTCTGTAAAGCAAAGAGCACTGTTGTCAGAATAAAATTCACATCCTATAGACTGGGAAAGGATCTTCACCAACCCTGCATCTTACAGAGAGCTAACACCCTGAATATATAAAGAACTTAAGAAGTTAAACAGCAACAAATCAAGTAATCCAATTTAAAAAATGGGATACAGAACTAAACAAAATTCTCAATAGAGGAGTATTGAATGGCAGAAAAATACTTAAAGAAATGCTCAATGGCCTTAGCCATCAGGGAAATGTAAATCAGTACGACCCTTAGATTTCACTTTACACATATCTCAATGGCTAAGAGCAAAAACTCAAGTGACAATACATGCTGGAGAGGTTGTGGAGAAAGGGAAACACTACTCCATTGCTGTTGGGAATGTAAACTTGTACAACCACTTTAGAAATTAATCTGGCACTTTCACAGGCAATTAGTAATAGTGCTATCTCTAGATCCAGCTATACCACTACTAGGTCTATATCCAAAATATGCTGACGTACAAAACCAGGACATTTGTTCAATTATGTTTGTAGCAGCTCTAGTCGTAATAGGCAGAATCTGGAAACAACCAAGATGTCCCTCAATTGAGGAATGGATAAAAAAAAAATTGTGGTATATTTACAAAATCGACTACTACTCAGCAAATAAAAAAAAAAAAGAAAATCATGAAATTTATAGGCAAATGGTGGGATCTAGAGAAGATCATCCTAAGTGAGGTATTCCAGAATCAGAAAGACACATAAGGTATATACTCACTTATAAGTGGATATTAGATATATAATATAGGATAAACATACTAAAATATGTACATCAAAAGCAGACGGAGGGCTTTGGTAAGATGATCAATTATCTCCCAGAAAGGCAATCAGCAAGAGGCAGAACACAGGTGACAGGACATTAACTTAGCACAGACGGCCTCTGAAAGACTGTACTCTGCAGGGTATCAAAGCAGATGCTGATAATCATAGCTTAACTTGGGGCAGAGTGCAAGAAATATTATGAAAAAGGGGGTAGAAATACCGGGAGGTTATAAGAGCTCCACAAGCAGAGCAACGGGAATGAAAAATCTGGGCCAAGGGGTCTTTTCTGAGACTGATATTTCAACCAGGGACCATGCATGGAGATAACCTAGAACCCCTGCACAGAGGTATCCTATGGCAGCTCAGCCTCCAAGGGGTTTCCCTAGTAATGGGAACAGGGACTCTCTCTAACCTGAACTCCGTGTCTGGCTGTTTGAACACCTCCTCCTGAGGGAGGAGCAGCTTTACCAGGCCATATAGGAAGGCAATACAGCCAGTCCTGATGAAATCTGTTAGGCTAGACTCAGCAATGGTAGGAGGACCTCCCCTATCAGTGGACTTGAGGAGGGGTATGGGAGGAGATGAGGGAGGGCTGGTGAGATTTGATGGTTACAAGGGAGGGGGCTACTGTTGGCATATGAAATGAATAACATGTAATTAATAGAAAATTAAATTTAAAAAGGTTTTTGTTTTTTTTAATTTTTATACATTTTACCCTCTCTTCATGTTTATTGCTTCCTTTTTTAGGGGGGAAGATTTGGATTCTTTGAGCTATTACTTTGAGGAAATCTATTTATTATGAGTTTTTGCGATAAGATTTTCAAATGACTTGCTTAGTTTAAAGCCTGCCTCTTAAAATTGGTTTATTAAACAACTGATGCTTAAGGATGTTCATTCCTCTTGTACTTAAAAAAAAATCTTTGTTAACATCTGGCTATTAAAACACATGCTTTCTTATTTTTTGAAAATTTTATCATCTGCTTCTAATATTTAAATAGTCATTCCACTTTACATTATGGCTTATAGGAAGTGAGAGAAAAATAAGGATTATTTTGAACTATAACCTATTATTGAAAAAGCAGTTACATGCTGGGCCCTTTCACTTTGGATTTGGAGGATCAAGTAAGTGGTAACTTGTATATGCATATGGACATGATCCAAGTGGATTACTACTACTCTGTTCATTGTAACTCTTGTAACTATTAGAACAGAACAATTTGTTCATGTAACATTAAGATTGTCTTCTTATCTTTGTGAATAATATTCATCTTGGAATTGTGTTAGAACCAGATATAAATATCAGAAAAATATGTATATTTGGTCTTTCTGACCTATTGAATAGTAAATTTTTGTTTAAGCCTTTAAAGTCTGCAATTTAAAAAAATATTTTCCACTTAAATATTTAACATAACAGTATAATTTTAAGGTTACTTATATATTCCTTTTTAATTTCATATTATTTTTACGGCTTTAAACTTTATTATAAAATTTGCAAATAAATACACAATATTCCAATTTTTAAAAATCATTATTATTCTTTTAGGTTCCAAAGGTCTGATCTAGCAATTGCTTCTTTATTTTTCTCTTCTGTGTGAAATACCAAACATTATCTGTACTTTAACAATTTTAAAGTAAAATACAAATACATTAATTCTCCCTTTTCTTTTCTTCCCTTTGCCCATCCCATGTTCCCCTAAAGTATACAAGCGTGATATGTTAAGTTTTATTATTCTAGAACTGGGAAAGAGAAATTAAAACACTGTTAAAAAAAGAAAAAGAAAAAAAAACATCCAGTAAATATATGACAAGGTGAGATTTAAGGTCTTCTGTGTATATTTGATAATCTTTCCTTTCTGATATAGTATTAGAAATTAGTATGAGGGGTTTTTAAGTTTATTTTATTTTTTATGTGGAGAGACAGAGTGAGAAAGAGAGTGTTTGTGTGTGTGTGTGAACATGTGAGCACAATGAGCCTTAACCACATGGGTGCTGGTACCCGAATTGGTGAAAGAATACTATGTGTTGCTAACTCATGAGCTGTTTGTCCTGCTCTCACAAGCTTGTGAATAAAGTCTTCTCAGAGGAGCTTTGAGACAAAGCTCTACAGAAGTAGCACAGCTTGTTTTCTTGTGTGTGTACTAGACACTATTGTACATGTGCGGGAACAACTTTTCCCGATCTAGAGTGAAATGATGAGATTTGCAGTAGCTGTCTAATGCTAGCCACTAAGCACCTGGATTTTTAAGGGGTCATTAAAGTATGAATCAATTCTTAAAAATAGCAGTAGCTTCTGCTTTTGGGAAAGAGACTTTTTTCCATATATTCTAAACATTAATGCAGGCTAAATTGGGAATTGAGGAAATAGGGGAAAGCTGACCTTTCTTTTTTAGACTAAACAAGCAGAACGTGGAAAGGGAAGACTGGCTAAACTTTATGAAGCAGTATTTTAAGCTTTTCATGTTTATATACTTGAAACTTGGTATTTCTAAAACCACATTTTTAATGTGAAAAACAAGGTGTGCTTCAGAAATTTGTGTTGAAGAGCAGTATTTATAGTGTGAATTATTTTTCATAGTTATAGAAAACAAATTTAAGTTTTCTAATATTACTGTTATAGAAGCAAAGCTATCCGTTACATAAATATTTTTATCTGAGTTATGATTTATCAACCTAAATAGCTTTGACCAATGAAATGAGTATTTTGCTCATGATTTTCAGACTTAATCTGAAAATACTGAAACCACTACTGTGATATAAATCATAACATTACTGATTTTGTCTTGTGTGGTGAAGAAAGAATATGCATGAAAAGTCTTAATAAAATATTAGTTTGTGCCTTTAGTTTTTTTATTGAATTTTTATTTATTTATTTAGATCATGGAAGGGGAGGGCAAGATTGTGTGCCTGCCACATTGTACGTGTGGAGCTCAGAGGACAGCTTGAGGGAATCAGTTGTCTCCAACATGTGGTGCTCAGGATTGAACTCAAGTTCATGATTGGTAGCAAACACTTTTACCTGCTGAGAAATCTCACTTGCCCAGATTGTGCCTTTTATAATCAGGCTGCTTGGGGCTGTCTCAAGGCAGAAACTGGAAAAGAAATATTAAGGCTAACAAAACTAGCAGCCTCACTAGGACCTGATATTCCACACTGAGGACACAGGTGATTTAAGGGCAGCTTGTCACATGTGATCAAATGACTCTCTGTCTCATGAGTTAACCTTGTTTGATTTAAATCAAAATTAGACTAATATTTTATCAAGAATTCCCAATAGAGCTGGGCACAGTTGTACATACCTGTCATCCCAGAACTCAGAAAAGCAGAGGCAGGCAGATTTCTGTGAGTTCGAGGCCAGCCTGGTCTACAAAATGAGTCCAGGATAGCCAAGGCTACACAGAGAAACCCTGTCTTGAGAAGAACAACAACAATAGGAACAATTCCCAGTAGTATATCTAAAATAAAAGAACTAGGAATGGTAGATGAGGTTGATCCAGAATCAGATTACAGTGTTTTCAAGGTCAGAATGGAGAAACTGATTTTTTTTTCTGTATGTTCATAGGCTGTATTTCCAAAGGATATACTAATTATAGCATGACACATTGTAAGCCTCAAATGCCAGAGTTCTGGCCAAATAGTTCTCCGTGTTTCTTTTAAAAAAAATACCTAATTTAAAGTAAACAGGCTGTTCTCGAAGTCAGAGAGATCCACCTGCTTCTCACGTCCCTGAGTGCTGGGATTACAGGCATGTGCCACCATGTCCAGCTCATCTGTTTTATGTTGGTGATTACTCTAAGAGATTTTGCTCTAATATTTAGGTTTAAAATATTTAGATATTTTATTAGCATGCATGAAGTATACATCATAATGGGTTTCATTATGACTTTATCAGGAATATAAATCTATGTAGTATATTTAGGTCATATTTGCCTCCCATTACAATTCTTGTCCACCTCCTGCTCATGCTAACCCCTTCCTCTTCCCAAATATGCCCTCACCCCATTCCAATTTCAGGTCTTTTTTTTCTTTTATGGATCAATGGGTTTCATTGGGGTTGCTTACAGGAACTTGGATGGGGATTTATTTATAGGAGCACCGTCCCTTACTAATAGCTATACCATCGAGGATGTCTTTCCCATCTCTATCAACTGTTAACTGTAAAGAGATCCCCAGGAAAGAGTAGAGACTGATGGGCCTCTTCTATTTCCATAAGAGGAGAGATTGTACTATAATCACATTTGCTGTGAATTTGAGAGTACAACATGTCATGTCTAGATATCAGCATTCTGCACAGACCATCTGCTTCCTTCAACTCTTCTATTTTCTGCTACTTCTTCTGCAGTGTTCCCCCAGCCTTGGAAGGGGGTAATGTAGGTGTTTTTAACTAATTCATTAATCTATCTATCTATCTATCTATCTATCTATCTATCTATCTATCTATCTATCTATCTATCTATTTTTATAGCTAGGAATTCTACAGTTATGTATTCTCTGTACTTTGACCAATATGAGTCACTGTAGTCACCACTGGTCACTGCAAAGAGAGACTTCTCTGATCAAAGCTGATATCAGCAAAAAAAATGTGACTACAACTGTAGTTATTTAGAAGTCAGTTTAATGGGTGCATTGTGTCCATTTATCATAGAAATCGCAATAGACTCCTCACTTGAGCCCATGACCTCACCAGCAGTTTTTGACTAGGTGTACAATATTAGGTGTAAATTTCCTCTTGTTATGAGATCATGAGATCCAAACAGAAAGCAGTTGATTTTCTTCCAGCATTCTCCATTCCACTTTCATATTTCATTCCTTCATTAAAGAGAAAATATTCTCCTTTGGGTCCCTTTCTAGTTTCTCGTGTTCTTTACACACACACACACACACACAGAGAGAGAGAGAGAGAGAGAGACAGACAGACAGACAGACATTATAAAATTTAAAAGCTAGGATTTTCATATGAGAGAGTATTACAACATCTTTCTGGGTCTAGGTTATCACACTTGTGCAATATTTTCCAGTTTCATCATTTACAGCTTACTAAAACTCCATCATGTGTATGTACCACATCATCCACCCACCACCTGATAGTCACCTAGTCTTAGTCGATTTCCTTGCTATTGTGAATTGAATTGCAGTAAACATGGATATGCAGGTATCTCTGTAGTAGAATATACAGTCCTTTAGGAATAAGCTCAGGCCCAGAATGGTATAGCTAAATCATATGAAAGTTTTATGTTTATTGTCTACAGAGCCTTTTTATGGATTTTCAAATGGCTGCACTTGTTTATACCCCCCTCCCAAATATTCAACATCCTTAGCCATCAGAGAAAGAAACATAAACATTTAAGTTTCTCTTCTAGTTTAGTTATTTATTTGTGTAATGTGAATTAGGTTATAACTTTACTTTGTGCATGTGCTTATATAGGTCTGCTTGGACCATATGTTAAAATGTTGACTCTTTTCAGGAGATGGTTTTTGGAACCTTTGTGGAAAATGGCATGGCTTTATTCTGGACTCTCAACTCTGTTTTATTGATCTGTATGTCTATTCCTTACAAGTTACCATTTTGTTTCAATTGTCCTTGTTTGGTAGTGTGTTTTAAAACAAATGTACAGTATTCACACGTTGGACTGCTGTGATTATGTTTTTAGAATAGTGGTAGAGAAATAGCCCAGTGAGCAAAGCACTTTTCTTCCAACCACAAGGACTGTAGTTCAATATGAAGAACCCATTTTTAAAAACAAAACAACAAAATCTACTAGATGTGGTGGTTCATGACTACAGTCCCAGCACTGGGGAGGTGGGAAATGGACTGGTCTCTAAGGTTCACTGGCTACCCAGCCTAGATCACTCGGCAAGCTTCAGGCCAACAAGATTCTATCTCAAAAACAAGGTTGATGGTTCCTTTTGAACAGCACCATGGTTGTCCTCTGGCCTCCACAGGCAACTGTACATACTAGCATATGCTCTTGTATATGTACAGGTACCTGCTCACAAATGAGCCCAGCAGTACCTACACATACATGTTAAATATAAATGAATGTTTTGGTCAGTAAATCAATGTGAACCTTTGTTGAAATAGCTCAAGGTAATGGGCATAAATAGACATAAGGACACTATTTTGATGGGAAGATAGGAAAGAAATGCTGGGAGAGTTGTTCTTAAGATACCTAGATCTAAGTGATTGGAAGAAGAAATAAGAAAAGAAATAAATAATAAGATTCCTTGCACTCTGCCCAAAGTTTAGCTATGAGTCTCAACATCTGCTTCAATACACTGCTGGGTAGAGTCTTTCAGAGAACCTCTGTGGTAGGCTCCAGTCCTGTTCTCTGTTTATTCCCTCTTCTGATATCTATCCTGTTTGCCTTTCTGAAGGAGGATTGAGCATCTTACCTAGGGTCCTCCTTCTTGCTTAGCTTCTTTAGGTGTACAGATTTATTATCATCCTATATTATATGACTAATATCCACTTGTTAGTGAGAATATACCATGTGTGTCTTTCTGCTTCTGGGATACCTCACTCAGGATGATCTTTTCTAGTTCCCACTATTTACCTGCAAATTTCATGATTTACTTGTTTTTAATTTCAGAGTAGTATTCCATTGTGTAAATGTATCACAATTTCTGTATCCAGTTCTCATTTGAGGGACATCTAGGTTGTTTCCAGCTTCTGGCTATTACAAATAAAGCTGCTATAAACAGGGTTGAGCAGGGAATCTTATGAAGGGAAAGGGGAGATAGAAAGACCTGGACTGGAGGGGCCAGGAGCTCTACAAGAAGAGCAGCAGAACCAAAAATTCTGGGCACAGGGGTCTTTTCTGAGACTGATATTCCAACCAAGGACCCTCATGGAACTAACCTAGAACCCCTGCACAGATGTAGTTCATGGCAGCTCAGTCTCCAGATGGGCTCCCTACTGAGGGTAACTGGGGCTGTCTCTGACATGAACTCAGTGGCTGGCTCTTAGATCACCTCCCCCTTTGTGGATAAGCCTTACTAAGCCACAGAGGAAGACAGTGTTGCTTGTCCTGATGAGACCTGATGCTAGGGTCAGATGGAATGGGAAGAGGACCTCCCCTATCATTGGACTGGGGGAGGGGCATGCGAGGACAAGAGCGATGGAAGGTGGGATTGGGAGGGGACGAGGGAGGGGGCTAAAGTTGGGATAGAAAGTGATTAAATTATAATAAATTAAAAATAAAAATAACCTCAAAAAAGAAGTATATATTTTGGATACCTCCTTTTTACATATCATATACTCCTACATGGAGTTCTTTTTGGAAATATTACTCTCTCTATTACCTAGTAACTTACCGAAAATTAGCGAGATTAAGTAATTTCTTTGTAAAGCCAAGTATTTGACAGCTGTACTCATATTGTTAAGATCCTAAGCCTGCTGCTCTTTAATCATCTCCCCCTGAGGGGAGAGCAGCTTTATCAGGCCACAGAGGAAGAAAATGCAGTCACTCCTGATGAGACCTAATAGACTAGGATCAGAAGGAAGGAAAAGAAGACCTCCCCTATCAGTGGACTTGGGGGGTGGGGGACATGGGTGCAGAAGGGGGAAGAAGGGAGAGATTGGGATGGGATGTTGGAGGGAACTACAGGGGTATATAAGGTGAATAAAGTATAAATAATAATGAATTTAATTAAAAAAATCCTAAACTTATGGTTCTCAACCTTCCTAAGTCTGCAACCCTTTAATACAGTTCCTCATATTGTGGTAACCCCCAACCATAAAATTATTTTGCTTCTATTTCATAATTGCTATCTTCCTACTGTTACAAATTGTAATGTAAATATCTGATATGCAGGATATCTTGTATGTGATGCCTGGGAAAGGGTCTTTTGACCCCCAAAGGGTTCATGAGTCACATGTTGAGAATAAATGTTCTAAAGCATATTGCCATGTTCCTTGAAAATGAAATTAACCTAATAAATGCTTCAGTCAAGATTTAATCAGAGAATGAAACTACACAAGGTGTTTAATAAAAAAGAAGCTTCATTTAGAATAACTTTTAATGGTTAAAATTTTTCATTTCATAAGAACACTTAATGTTGTGCTTCCTTGTAGTTATGTGTATATTTTAAGTATTTCTATATGAATTTTATAATGATCAATTTCTACAAAGAATTCATTTGGAATTCTGATCTGCATCATGATAAGACTATAGACAAGTTTGGGCAATATTTTCATCTTAACGTTAAGTCTTCCAGTCCACAAATATGGGATGCTTTTATAGCTACTATTTTATTATTTCTTTTTGTGGTGTAGCACAAAAAGGTATAGCACTTGCTGGGCAAGCACTGTACCTACCACTAAGCTATACCACCAACTCCTACTTTGGCATTTATCAAAGTCTTAGTCATATGAAGAATGGCGCACTCTACCTGTGCATTAGGGATACAAAGTCAGTGGGGTCACAAGTTTTAAACCAGACCATATTTAGGTAGATTTAATGTCCTTTTTCTCTCTTTTTAAAATAATTATAAGAATTAAATTTGGGGGCTGGAGAGATGGCTTAGCAGTCAAGAGCCACTGGCTGTACTTCCAGGGAATTCAGGTTCAATTCCTGAACCCACATTCACCAGCCCACAACAGTCTGTAAGTACAGATCCTGGGAAATCCATCACCCTTTTCTGTCATCTGGAGGTATCAGGCATGTACATGGTGTACAGACATACATGTAATCAAAACATCTATGCACACAAAACAATACTTATTAAACATACTAAAAGATAGACTAGGGTCAAATGGAAGGGGATTAGGACCTCCCCTATCATTGGACTGGGGGAGGGGCATAGGAGAAGTAGAGGGAGGAAGGGTAGTTTTGGGAGGGGTGGGAGAGAGGGCTACAGCTGGGTTACAAAGTGAGTAAACTAATTAATAAAAATAAAAAAATGAAAAAAGAATTAAGTTTTGTAATTCTCAATTCTGTTTCATTGATCTTTACGTGTATTCATACAGACAACTGAGTATGCTATGTATATGTCATATAAAATATGAGAGTTTATTTCATGTTGATGTTAATAGAATTATATTTATATTCTATACTCAGGTAATTTTCTTCAAGTGTGTAGAAATACAGAATATTTTTATATATTGATGTTATGGCTTGCAATCTTGTTGAACTTGTTTTTTATTTCTAATAATGCTTAGTTGATTCCATAGAGTAGGTTCCTCTCTATAGACACATCTCTCCTGGAAATAATGATAGCTTTACTTACTCTAGTCTAGTCTAGTCTATATACTTTGTATTTATTTTCCTTGACTAATTTCCCTAGCTGACATTATAGCACAGTATTGAATAGTTGTGGTTAGCAGCAACATCCTTCATCTTGTTCTGATCTTGGGGGACAAGAGTCTTGTCTTTCATTGTATAAGAATAATGCTAATTGATTTTCTATTTTTTTTTTTTACTTTACAGAAATTTCTGTTACTTATTTTTGTTATGAAAAATTTTTACAACCCACTAAAACTTATATAAAGGGAAGCACTGTACTCCCTTATTCTAGCCTCGTCACTGTCCTGTGATTCAGGTTGTTCTGTAAGTATATTTCTGTTCTGCTTATGCTTTATTAAAAAAGGAAAATCTGTAGATCACATCCTGCACCTTTTTTGAGGTGGTGAGGCCAATTTAGGAAATAAGATGCCACTATCCATGTAGCAGGCTTTTGGGCAGAGAAAGTGTTGGGTTTACATTCAGTATAAAAGCAATTATAAAGGATTCTTGATTTAACTTTTGAATTCAGTGACAAACATTGGAGCTGAATGTATTCTGGAAGACAACTCTTGTGTGGTTCAAAAGATTATGCAAAAGATAGTGCTACATATAGTTCCCCTCCTGTCTCATTTCATTTTGATCTATTTGCTAAAATTATTTGTTCTTGACTCTGAAGAATTATGATGTTCTTTTTTTCAGACCTGCATGCCTTTGAATCCCCTGCACTATAAAAAGACAGTGACCTTTAAGTAACATGAGGATTTAGGTTAGAGAGGTTTGTATCTGGAGTGTTAACTTTCTGTGGAGTTCTTATTGATGAACTACCAACTAACAGTTTCCATTGTGTTTGAAAGCCACTTACTAGAAAGAAGTGAAACAAAATCCTAGTAAATTTAAATTGACCACATAAACTGTGATCAGAACAGGTCTTTTATTTAGTTTATTAAAAAAAATACTTGTGTGTATATGTTTGCTAAGTGCAGCAAGTAGGCACACATGCACATGTGTGTCTACAGAGGCCAGAAAAGGGCATTTTTTGACCCTCAGGATCTGTAGCTACAGGAGGTTATAAGCAACACAACGTGGGTGGTGGCAAGAAAACTCAGGGCATGAGCAGCAAGTGCTCCTAACCTCTGGGACATCTGTTCAGCTCCACTTCATTTGCTCAGTCTGGCCTTGAATTCTTGAAGTTAAGCAAACCTCCTGCTTCAGCTTCCTGAATAGCAGGGATTAACAAAGCACACCACATTGGGCCAGAATGGATTTTAATTGGCTTTTTTTTTTTTTGTAAAAGTAACTTTTTTTCACTTTTTTCAGTTGTTGTATTGGAGGATTATTGCCTTTGTCTGCTAACTTAGGCTTAGTCCGGGAAGCTTCTAGCCTCTGTACAATCTAACCTAGGCCTACAATGTCGAATAAGCTCTCTCTTGTCTTTTTGAGTTCTGGGCTGGCTGTTTCAACTTAGCTGTTCTGACTCAAACTTCTATCCCAGCTGACTTTTTCAATCTGGCTTTTTTCTCCTCCTCTAAATTGCTCTGCTTGGCCTCAAACTAACTCTAGCAATCTGCTCTAATCTGGTTCTTTCTCATTCTTTGGCTCATTCTGTTTTCACCAGGGTTCTATCTCTGCAACCTGTCTCTCTCCATTACTTTCCTGATAAACCTGCCTCCTCTCCTTCTCATTGTCCCTTAAGTAATTTACACTTCCTCTCCTTGTAAAAGTTGGGTGTATCCTATTCATTCAAGTCTTCTCTGATTTGTTACTTTTTCTGCCACTCAACAATATCACTTTCAGGCCTGGGTGCTTCATTCTACAAACTAACTTCACCTTTATTGTTTGGGATTAAAGGTATGTGCCACCATGCCTGGAACTAGCTTTTCTTTACCTGGAAATTACTCTGTCTCCTGGATTAAAGGTGCATTTGCGTTCCAGAAAGAAACATAGATACAAACCTCTCTAACCTAAATCCTCATGTTACTTAAAAGTCACTGTCTTTTTACTGAGAGACCAAGAGATTAAAGGTGACTATTTTTAGTGCTTGAGGCCTAAAATAGTTGGGTGGGGAGGTCCAGTGGAAGAACTCGCCTTACCACATTCTTTACCCACATACTAGAGATACAGTTGCTAGGAAACTGGCCCATCCCCCTAGGGAGGGATTAATGGTTTGGGGACCTTCCTATAGTCAATCAATTCAAAATGTAATGTTTCGACAAATAGATGCTTGCCACGTAGGAATTGCCCCTGCCTTGGGCATGCTGGGAGGGAACAGAATCCTTAAACTTAAATTACCCAACTAACCTGAGCACGGGGCTCTTGGCTCTTCACCGCTTCAGTGGTGGGGGCTGTGAGCCCAAGCTGCAGCTTGTAATTATTTATAATAAAAAGATCCTCATGTTATTTGCAACGGTCTCAGCTCCTGGTGGTGGTCTTTTGGGGAATCATGATTCCGGCACAACAGTACAGTGCAAGGGATTCAAAGGCATGCAGGTCTGAAAAAAATAAAACATCATAATTCTTCAGAGTCAAGAACAAATCATTTTAGCAAACATAGACCTAGAAGGTGTTTGGAAGTGATCTCTTGCCTGAGCAGCCATGTTGCAGCAGCCAGGAATTATATAAAAATTCCTCCACAATTTTTATATAATTTTCTTATGTATATTATGACTGAAAGCAGTGTTACTCTTAGTATTTTGTCTTTTTTAACAGAAATTCTGTGCTTTTAAAAACATTTTATTTATTAATTATTTTATATGGTTGGGTTTTTGCTTGTATTTATGTTGTCTGTCACATGCATGCAGTGTCCATGAAGGACATCAGATACCCTGAGACTGGAGTTACAGATGGCTGAGAGGCCCAGTTTGGTGCTGTGAATTAAAACCAGGTCCTCTGGAAGAGCAGCCAGTGTTCTTAACTACTGAAACTTCTCCAGGCCTTTGGGTATCTTTTTAATGTAATGTAACTATGCTAAGCTTTATGTAGTGTATTCAGTATTGACTAGATTGTTATCGATTTTCTAATACAGCTATTCTCAGCCTATGGATTGCAACCCCTTTGGTAAGCTAATATTTCCCAAAATATTTACATTACAATTTATAACAGTTGCAAAATTACATGCTATGAAAATAATTTTGTGGCTAGGGATCACTACAACATAAGGAACTGTATTAAAGGGTCATAACATTAGGAAGATTGAGAACTACTGATCTAAGGAATGATCTGTGTTACAGGTTTCTTTGCCCCCCCCCCTTACATTTGTTTAAGTATCATGGCATTTTGTAATATGAAATTGTAAGCTTCTGTAAGGAAAAATTATCAAACTTATAACTCATTTTCTTTTACTTTCTTTATTACAAGTATTTCTTCTGAGGGTGTGTTTGCACATGCATGTGTGGTGCTAATTTTCTCCTTCTACCGCATGATTTCCAGGGATTAAACTCAGGATGTGAAAACAGCTTGGTGGCAGGCACCTTTACCCATTGAGTCATCTTCTTGGTTGTAAACCAGTTTCTTTATTGCGTCTGAGTTTTGTGTCAGACCTTAGAAAGACATTGTATCCACTAAATTATATTCTTGATTTTCTACTTGTATAGTTTTACTTATATTTAGAGACTTAATCTATGTGTAATATGTATGTGGTGTGCCAATAGGATGTGTACTGCCTGTAGCCGTTTTTCCAACAACTCTTTCTTTTTGTCGGGGAGTGGCCTGGGATAGGGTTGAGAGAGAGCCTTGTTGAGTAGGTCTTGAACTCATCATTTTGCCTTGGCAGACTTCCAAATAATGATCCCCTTGCTTTTCTTTACCATGTTCTGGGATTATCCTAGATTTATAAACTTTTTTGAAATATTTATATTCGTAACTGGTTTCAACTACCATATTCATGACATGGCTAAGAAATATATGTGTATATAGTACATTTTAGCAAGATACTTTTTTCATCTCACACTAGTGCTATGTGGTAGAGTTAATGTCATGTGTTGTGCATTTTAATAGCAATAGGAATGTTTTCATCTCTTTATTTTTCTTAACTTATAGATTCAATCTTTGAAAGATCTATGCTTTCTTTATTTATCTCTTTTCTATTATTGTGACAAAACACTATGACCAAAGCAGCTTACAGAAGAAAGAATTTATCTAGGCTTATGGTTCCAGAAGTTAGAGTCAATGATAGTGTACTGAAGACAACAGGTGGCAGGAACTAGATGTTGAGAGCAAAGGCTGAGGGCTCACATCTTGAACTGCAAGCACAAAGCAGAAAATGTGAATAAGAAATGGTGTGCACGTTTAAGCTCTCAAAGCCTGCCTCCATTCCTACCAGCAATGGAGGAGGGTTACTCTTGGTCTATATCCTTTTGTACAACCACTTTGGAAATCAGTCTGCAATTTTCTCAGAAAATTAGGAATAGTGCTACCTCAAGATTCAGCTATACCACTCCTAGGCATAGATCCAAAAGACACCCAACCATACAACAAGAACAATTTGCTCAACTATGTTTATAGCAGCTTTATTCATAATAGCCAGAATCTGGAAACAACCTAGATATCCCTCAGCAGAGAAATGGATACAAAAATTGTGGTACATTTACACAATGGAATACTACTCAGCAATTAAAAACAAGAAAATCATGAAATTTGCAGGCAAATGGTGGGAACTATAAAAGAAATCCTCACTGAGTTATCCCAGAAGCAGAAAGACACATGGTATGTACTTACTTATAAGTGGATATTAGACATTTAATATAGGATAAACATACTAAAATCTATAGGCCTAAAGAAGGTAAACAACAAGGAGGACCATAGGGAAGAGGCTCAATACTCATTCAGATGGGCAACCAGGATAGACTTCAGAAGCAGTAGAAGACAGGGGACAGGACAAGAGCCTTCCACTGAGGGCCTCTGAAAGACTCTACCCATCAGGGTATCAAAGGTGATACGGAGACTCACAGTCAAACTTTGGGCAGAGTGCAGAAAGAGGGAGATAGAAAGACCTGGAGGGGACAGGAGCTCTACAATGAGACCAACAGTGCCAAAAATCTTGGGCCCATGATGTCCTGCAGACTGATGTATCAACCAAGGACCATCCATTGAAATGATCTAGACTCACTGTTCAGATGTAGCCCATGGGCATCTCAGTCTCCATGGGGGTTCCCTAGTAAGGGGATCAGGGGTAGTCTCTGACATGAACTTGGTTGCCTGCTCTTTAATCACCTCCCTCTGGTAAGGTGGCCCAACTGGGCTCCAGAGGAAGAAGATCGAGACAGTCCTGATGAGACCCGATGGTTAGGGTCAGATAGTAGGGGAGGAGGACCTCCCCTATGAATGGACTAGGGGAAGGAGAGAGAGGAAGGGTGGGACTGGAAGGAGATGAGGAAGGGGGCTAAAGCTAGGATACAAAGTGGATAAGTTGTAATTAAAAATAATAATAAAAATAAATAAATCCATACAAAATAAATAATATTTATAAATAAAAATTTAAAAAGCCTGTCTCCAGTGACACAGTTCCAAAGAAGGCCACACAAACTGCCATCAATTGGGGACTTAACAGTCCAATGCCAAAAACTGCAGGACAAATCCTTTAATCTCCCAATTTTTTCAAAGGAATTTATTGAAATTATACTGAGGAGAAAACAGCTTCCATATGAATTTTAGGCTCTCTGTCCCTGGACATATTGTGTGTATATCCAATAATCATTTTCTCATGTTCTTTATTCTTTTATGTACTTCAATATAATTTAAAACTATGTACATTTCAACATATTTTGAGGCTTTCTCCATGAATTTTAACAATCTTGATATTTTTAAGTAAATGATTTTTCCATGATATTTAGAATATGACATTAGTGGAACAAAAGCAGTCTTCTTTATAGGATCTACATTCTTATTAAAGATTTTTTAATTTATTACAGTTTATTCACTTTGTATCCCTACTCTAGGCCCCTCCCTAATCTGCTGCCAATCCTGGACTACCTTGCTCTTCTCCCATGTCCCATCCCAAGTTCACTGATAGGGGAATTCCTCCTCCCCTTCCATCTGACCCTAGCCTATCATGTCTCATCAAGACTGTCTTCATTGTCTTCCTCTGTAGCCTCGTAAGGTGTACCAACCCTCAGGGGGAGGTGATCAAAGAGCTAGCCATGAGTTCATGTCAGAGATAGACCCTGTTCCCCTTAGTAGGAAACCCACTTGAACCCTCTTGGACACTGAGCTGACATGAGCTACAACTGTGCAGGGGTTCTAGGTTATCTCCACGAATGGTCCTTGGTTGGAGTATCAGTCTCAGAAAAGACCCCTGTGCCCAGATTTTATGGTTCTGTTACTCTTATTATGGAGCTCTTGTCCCCTCCAGGTCTTTCTATCTCCCCCTCTTTCATAAGATTGCCTGCACTCTGCCCAAAGTTTGGTTACGCGTTTCAGCATCTGCTTTAATGCCCTGCTATATAGAGTCTTTCAGAGGCGCTCTGTGGGTAAGCTCCTGTCGTGTTCCTTGTTTTCACCCTCTTCCTATGTCTAGCCCATTTATTTTTCTGAATGAGGATTGAGCATCTTACCCAGGGTCCTCCTTCTTGCTTAGCTTCTTTAAGGTGTACAGATTTTAGTATGAATATTCTTTATTATATGTCTAATATCCACTTAAAAGTGAATATATACCATATGTGTCTTTCTGCTTCTGGGATACCTCACTCAGGATGATCTTCTCTAGTTCTCACCATTTGCCTGTAATGGAGGAGGGTTCTGGATAACTGATTTTTGACAAAGATGTCAAAACCATACAATGGAAAAAAGATAGCATCATCAACAAATGGTGCTGGTCTAACTGGATATCTACATGTAGGAAAATGCATATAGATCCATAGTTATCACCATGCACAAAACTAAATTCTAAGTGGATCAAAGACCTCAACATAAAACCAGACACACTAAACTTGTTAGAAGAAAAAGTGGGGGAAAGCCTTGAACTCTTGGCACAGGAGACAACTTCCTGAACAGAACATCAACAGCACAGGCTCTAAAAGCAACAATCAATAAATGGGACCTCATGAAACTGAAAAGCTTCTGTAAACCAAAAGACACTGTCATCAGAACAAAATGGCAGGCTACAGTTTGGGAAAGGATCTTTACAATCTCTATATGTGACAGAGGGCTAATATTTGGAATATATAAAGAACTTAAGAAGTTAAACAGCAACAATCCATGTAATCCAATTAAAAAACAGGGTACAGAACTAAACAGAGAATTCTCAATAGAGGGATATTGAATGGCAGAGAAACACATAAAGAAATGCTACAGAAGAGGACAGTGCAGCCATTCCTGAAGAGACCTGATAAGCTAGAGTTAGATGGAAGGGGAGGAGGTCCTCCCCTATCAGTGGACTTGGAAAGGTGCAGGGAGGAGATGAGGGAGGGAATTTGAGAGGGGGCTATGGCTGGGATACAAAGTACATAACCTGTGATTAATATAAAATAAAAATGAAAAAAAGAAAAAGAAATGCTCAACATCCTTACTGATCAGGGAGATACACATCAAAACCAGCCTGAGATTTCACCTCACACACATCAGAATGGCTAAGATTAAAACACATTTGACAGTCCCTGAGACTGTCTTTGACATGAACTCAGTGGCAGTCTCTTTGACCACCTCCACCCCCACCCCCAGAGGGAGGAGCAGCCTTGCCCTGCCACAGAGGAGGACAATGCAGCCAGTCCTGATGAGACCTTATTAGCTAGGGTCAGATGGAAGGGGAAGAAGACCTCCCATATCAGTAAACTTGGAGAGGGGCAGGAAGGAGATGAGGGAGGGAGTGTGGGACTGGGAGGGAATAAGGAAGGGGGCTACAGCTTTGATACAAAGTGAATAAACTGTAATTATTATAAAAATAAAAATTGAATTAAAATGCAAGTGACAACACATGCTGGAGAGGATGTGGAGAAAGGATCCACATTCTTAGAGTGAGCCTTTTAACTTCCAGTTTTTCAGATTATCCTTCTACACAATGCATAAGAAGTATTGTGTTAGCTATAAATCATTAGGTCTTAGTCTGATATCTACAATTGCACAGCAGCAGCATCCCTTGGGAACTTGTTAGAAATGCATGTTCTCTTGACTCATTCCATTCTAAATGAATGGGAAACAGTGTAGCAGTCTGTGTTTAACATGTCTGTAGGGACTTATGCTCAAGTTTGCAGACACTGATACAAAGAAATTTTCCTTTTGTTATTTCTATTTTTGTCCTACCTATATTTCTTCTTGTAAGATTTGTATATCAGGAGTCAGTGGAAACAAATAACTTTCTTCCAACAGTAGGAGAGAGGAAGAGATTATGGGATATGTACACTCTTTTTCATTTTTCAGTTCCTTAATTAGAGTAATCAGGAAGAGGTATGATTTTGTCCATTAGCAGAAGTAAGTTTGTTTCAAAGTGAGACATGGTAGACAAGCAAAAATTTCAATGTGAAACTGCAAGACAATGAGTCAGCTGTGTCTGGCATTTGACATTCCATAGATGTTTGTTAGAGGAAATTTAGTCCTTTTAAAAATAGATCAGTAGCTATTTAAAAATAATAGAGATTTTTTTCCTAATAGGAGTGTAATATAATCATTAGTAAAAAAATGATCAGTTGCAGGAATGAAAAAATGATGTCATAAGACCACAAAAACCCCCAAGGCATTCCTAAATCTCTTATGAGTGATGAAACTAGAGAATGTGAAGGCTGGGTCCTTGTTGAGAAGGAAAGAGTGATATGACTTTAAAAAAAATACTATAACAGAATGTTTGTGGCATGTAATATGACTTCAAGTTTGTAGTAGCTACATGGATATAATATGGGCATATTGCCTCAGTGACTAGAGAAACAAACCTGCATTTCTTGAGAAGAGTTTGTCATCCATTCGGTCATTCCAGTAAGCAAAACAAGAATCAGATCAATCCTAAACATCTGTTCAATCAAGTGGGAGGTTGGATCTAGAAATAGTTGTTAGTATACCTCTCTGGACACAGGAAATTCAATTAAGTTGACAATGAACTGACCACATCATTGAGACATCTCTGAACTTACAATGAAAGCATGTTTGTGCTATAGCCAGAGAAACTCTATCCAGGTTTTGTGCATAAAAAGGATATAAACATCATATCAACTCCACAGTGAGAATAATTATGACAGTCCTATTTAATAATAGTGACCACTTTCTAGCTGCTGAGGAGAACTCATAGATTTTTCAGTTTGGCCCAATAAAGGTCAGTGGGAAACCAGGCATAGCTGATCACTTGCTTCAATGATGCATTTTGAAAACAGATTTAGTTTAGAGGTGTGAATATATGGAAAAATACCTTGAATATTCAAGTTTAGATTTACTATGACAAAGAAATAACTCCCTAGTATAGTAGTTGGCATTTAGGTGTTTTGGGATATGACCTCTTCCATGTTGTACATAGGAGGGAGCTATGACTTTAAATGATAGTTTATCGTTCTGCAAATTTTTTTTTCTTTTCTAGATACTAGAGGTAGAATCCAGAATTTCGTGTATTGTAGCCCATTGATGCATCTCTGGAATACATCCACTGTCCTTTCTGTGACATTATAAAATCTACCCTTTATGTATACATTATGTCTTCTGGTTTTGCATTTTTATAGGATTCCTGTGTATGCAAATATGTGTCTGCATATTTATGTGTTTCTTGTGCTTCTTCTCTGGCTCTTTCTTTCTTTCCTTATATTTATTTTTTAATTTTAATTTTATTTTTATTAATTACAGTTTATTCACTTTGTATCCCAGCTGTAGCCACCTATCCCATCCCCTCCCAATCCAAACCTCCCTCCATCTTCTTCTCCTATGCCCCTCCCCCAGTCCAATGTTAGGGGAGGTCCTCCTTCACTACCGTCTGACCTTAGATATCATGTATCATCAGGACTAGATTCATAGTCTTCCTCTGTGGCCTGGTAAGGCTGCTCCCCCCTCAGGTGGAGGTGATCAAAGAGCCAGTCACTGAGTTCATGTCAGAGATAGTCCCTGTTCCAATTATTGCGGAACCCTCTTGGACACTGAGATGACATGAGCTATATCTGTGCAGGGGTTCTAGGTTATCTCTATGCATTGTCCTTCTTTGGAGTATCAGTCTCAGAAAAGACCCTGTGCCCAGATTTTTGGTTTCTGTTGCTCTCCTTGTGGAGCTCCTGTTTCCTCCAGGTCTTTCTCTCTCCTGCTTTTTTCATAAGATTCTCTGCACTCTGCCCAAAATCTGGCTATGAATCTCAGCAAGTTTTGATATCCTGCAGAGTAGAATCTTTCAGAGGCCCTCTGTGGTAAGCTTCTGACCTGTTTCCTGTTTTCTCCCTCTTCAGATGTTCGTTCCACTTGCCATTCTGAATGAAGATTGAGCATCTTACCCAGCATCCTCCTTCTTCATTAGCTTCCTTAGGTGTACAGATTTTAGTATGTTTATCCTTTATTTTATGTCTAATATCCACTTATAAGTGAGTATATACCCTGTGTGACTTTCTGCTTCTGGGATACCTCACTCTGAATGATCTTTTCTAGATCCTACCATTTGCCTCAAATATCATGACTTCCTTGTTTTTAATTGCTGATTAGTATTCCATTGTGTAAATGCACCACAATTTCTGTATGCAATCCTCAACTGAGGGACATCTGAGTTGTTTACAGCTTCTATTACAAATAAAGCTGCTACGAACATGGTTGAGCAAATGTCCTTGTTGTGTACTTCAGCAACTTTTGGATATATGCCTAGGAGTGGTATAGCTCAATCTTGAGGTAGTACTATTCCTAATTGCCTAAGAAACTGCCAGATTGATTTTCAAAGTGGTTGTACAAGTAAACATTCCAATCATCAGTGGATGAGAGTTCCTCTTTCTTCACATATGCTCCAGCATGTGTTGTTACTTGAGTTTTTGATCTTAGCCATACTGATGCGTGTAAGGTGAAATCTCAGGCTGGTTTTGATTTGCAGTTCCCTGATGACTAAGGATGTTGAACATTTCTTTAAATTTTTCCTGCCATTCAATATCCCTCTATTGAGAATTCTCTGTTTAACTCTGTACCCCATGTTTTAATTGGATTACTCCATTTGTTGCTGTTTAACTTCTTGAGTTCTTTTTATATTCTGGATATTAGCCCTCTCTCAGATATAGGGTTGGTGAAGATCGTTTCCCAATACGTCGGCAGTTGTTTTGTTCTCATGACAGGGTCCTTTGCTTTACTGAGGCTTTTCAGCTTCATGAGGTCCCAAATTTATTGATTGTTGATCTTAGAGCCTGTGCTGTTGGTGTTCTGTTCAGGAAGTAGTCTCCTGTGCCAATGAGTTCAAGGCTCTTCCCCACTTTTTCTTCTAACAGGTTTAATGTGTCTGGTTTTATACTGAGGACTTTGATCCACTTGGACTGTAGTTTTGTGCATGGTGATAAGTATGGATCTATTTGACTTTTTCTACAGGTAGACAACCAGTTAGACCAGCACCATTTGTTGAAGATGCTATCTTTTTCCATTGTATGGTTTTAGCATCTTTGTCAAAAATCAGGTATACATAAGTGTGTGGGTTTCTTTCTGGTTTGCCTATTTCGTTCCATTGATCTACCATTCTGTTTCTATGCCAGTACCATGCAGTTCTTATTACTGTTGCTCTGTAGTACAGCTTGAGATCAGGAATGGAGATACCTCCAGAATATTTTCTATTGTGGAGGACTGTTTTTGCAATTCTGGGTTTCTTGTTATTCCATATGTAGTTCAGAAATTTTCTTTCAAGGTCTGTGAAGAATTGTGTTGGTAATTTGATGGGAGTTTCATTGAATCTGTAGATTGCTTTTTGTAAGATGGCCATTTTCACTATGTTAATCCTGCTAAGCATGAGCATGGGAGTTCTTTCCATCTTCTGATATTTTCTTCTATTTCTTTCTTTAGAGACTGAAAGTTTTTTTTTTTTTTATACAAGTCTTTGACTTGCTTGGTTTGAGTTACACCACGGTACTTTATGTCCTTTATGGCTATTGTGAAGTATGTTATTTCCCTAATTTTTTTCTTAATCCATTTGTCTTTGGCATTCAGAAGGAATACTGAATTTTTTGAGTTGATTTTGTATCTAGCCACTTGGCTGAAGGTGTTTATCTGCCATAGGAGTTCATTGGTAGAATTTTTGGCGTCATTCAGGTTTATTCTCATATCATCTGCAAATAGTGATACTTTGACTTCTTCCTATCTGAACTGAATCCCCCTGATCTCCTTTAATTGTCTTATTGCTCTAGCAAGGACTTGAAGAACTATGTTGAAGAGGTATGGAGAGAGTGGGCAGCCATGCCTTGTCCCAGATTTCATTGGGATTGATTTAAGTTTTTCTCCATCTATTTTGATTTTGGTTATAGGCTTGCCTGTATATTGCCTTTACTATGTTTAGGCAAGTGCTTTGTATCACTGATCTAAGACTTTAAATATGAGTGGGTGTTGGATTTCATCAAATGCTTTTTCAGCATCTAAGGAGATGACCATGTGGTTTTTTTTTTTCTTTCATTTTGTTCATATGGTGGATTACATTGATGGATTACCATATACTGAACCACCCCTGTGTACCTGAGATGAAGCCTACTTGGTCATTTGGACAATATCTTTGATGTGTTCTTGGATTCAGTTTGCTACTATTTTATTGAGTATTTTTGCATCAATGTTCATAAGAGAAATTGGCCTGAAATTCTCTTTCTTTCTTGGGACTTTGTGAGGTTTACGTATCAAGGTGACTGTGGCTTCGTTGAATGAATTTGTTAATTTTCCTTCGGTTTCTATTTTGTGGAATAGTTTGAAGAATATTGGTGTTAGCTCTTTTTTGAAGGTCTGATAGAATTCCGTCCTGAAACCATCTCGCCCTGTGCTTTTTTTGGATGGGAGATTTTATTGACACTTTCTATTTCCTTAGGGGATATAGGACTATTGATTTACCTTTTCTTCATTCAGCTTTGGCAAGTGGAATCAATCAAGAAAATGGACTTTTTCATTTAGGTTTTCAAATATTGTGTCATACAGGCTTTTGAAGTAAGACCTAATGATTGTTTGGATTTCGTCAGTGTTTCTTTTTTTAATTTCTGTTTTGTTGACCTGTCCTTTGTTGAGAATGAGGTGTTGAAGTCTCCCACTATTAATGTGTAGGGAACTTTGTGTGGTTTCAGTTTTGATAATGTTTCTTTTACAAATGTGGGTGCTCTTGTATTTGAGGCCAAGATGTTCAGAATTGTGACCTTGCTAAGTATGAAATATCCTTCCCCATCTCTTTTAATTAGTTTTGGTTGAAAATCTGTTTTTTTCTTTTTTATTAAATTATTTATTAATTACACTATATTCACCTTTTATACCCCCGTAGTTCCCTCCCTCCTCCAGTCCCAACCTCTCCCTTCCTCCCCTCTCTGCACCCGTGTCCCTCCCCAAGACCATCAATAGTGCAGGTCCTCCTTTTCTTCCCTCCGATCCCAGTCTATCAGGTCTCATCAGGAGGGGCTGCATTGTCGTCCTCTGTGGCCTGGCAAGACTGCTCCCCCTTCAGGGTGAAGTGATCAAAAAGCAGGCGAATCAGGTCATGTCAGAGACAGTCCCTGTTCCCATTACTATGGAACCCACTTGGACATTGAACTGCCAATGGGCCACACCTGTGCAGGGGTCCTAGGCTACCTCGATGCATGCTACCTGGTTGGACCATCAGTATCAGGAAGGACCCCTGTGCACAGACCACTTGGTTCTGTTGCTCTCCTTGTGGAGTTCCTGTCCTTTCCAGATCCCACTATTTCCCACTCTCCTCATAAGATTCCCTGCACTCTGCCCAAGTGTTGGCCATAAGAGTCAGCATCTGCTTCGATATTCTGCAGGACAGAGCCCTTCCGAGGCCCTCTGTGGCAGGCTCCTGAACCGTTCCCTGCCTTCTCCTTCTGATGTCCATCCCCTTTGTCCTTCTGGACAGAGATTGGGCATTTTAGCAAGAGTCCTCCCTCTTGATTAGTTTCTTTAGGTGTACAGATTTTAGTAGGTTTATCTTATAGTATATGTCTATATGAGTGAGTATATACCATGTGTGTCTTTCTGTTTCTGGGATAGCTTACACAGGATGATCCTTTCCAGTTCCCACCATTTACCTGCAAATTTCATGATATCCTTGTTTTTTATTGTTGACTAATATTCCGTTGTGTAGATATACCACAATTTCTGTATCCATTCCTCAGTTGAGGGGCATCTGGGTTGTTTCCAGCTTATGGCTTTTACAAATATAGTTGCTACAAACATGGTTGAGCAAATTTTCTTATTGTGTACTTGATCCTCTTTTGGGTATATGCCTAGGAGTGGTATAGCTGGTTCTTGAGGAAGCACTATTTCTAGTTGTCTGAGGAAGCACCAGATTGATTTCCAGAGTGGTTGTAGAATTTTACATTCCCACCAGCGGTGGAGGAGGGTTCCCCTTTTACCATATCCTCTCCAGCATGTGTTGTCCCATGAATTTTTAATCTTGGCCATTCTGATGGGTGTAAGGTGAAATCTCAGGGTGGTTTTGATTTGCATTTCCCTGATGAATAAGGATGTTGAGCATTTCTTTAACTGTTTCTCTGCCTTAGATATTCCTCTATTGAGAATTCTCTCTTTAGCTCTATACCCCATTTTTAATTGGATTCCTTGATTTGTTGCTGTTTAAGTTATTGAGTTCTTTATATACACTGTATATTATTCCTCTGTCATATATAGTGTTGGTGAAGATCCTTTCCCAATCGGTAGGCAGTCGTTTTGTTCTTATGACAGTGTCCTTTGCTTTACAGAAACTTTTCAGTTTCATGAGGTCCCATTTATTGATTGTTGCTCTTAGAGCCTGTGCTGTTAGTGTTCTGTTCAGGAAGTTATCTCCTGTGCCAATGAGTTCAAGGCTCTTCCCCACTTTTTCTTATAAGTAGTTTAGTGTGCCTAGTTTTATTTTGAAGTCTTTGATCCACTTGGGCTTCAGTTTTGTGCAGGGTCATAAGTATGGATATATTTGCATTTTTCTTCGTGTAGTCATCCAGTTAGACCAGCACAATTTGCTGAAGGTGCTGTCTCTTTTTTCATTGAATGGTTTTTGCATCTTTGTAAAAAATCAGGTGTCCATAAGTATGTGGATTTATTTCAGGGTCTTCTATTCCATTCCATTGATCAATGAGTCTGTTTCTATGCCAGTACCATGCAGTTTTTAGTATTGCTGCTCTATATTACTGCTTCAGATCAGGGATGGCAATACCTCCCGAACATCTTTTACTGTAGAGGATTGTTTTAGCAATTCTGGGTTTCTTGTTAGTCCATATGAAGTTGAGAGTTTTTCTTTCAAGGTCTGCAAAGATTTGTGTCTGTAATTTGATGGGAATTTCATTGAATCTGTACATTGCTTTTTGGTAAGATGGCCATTTTTACTATATTAATCCTGCCAAGCCATGAGCATGGGAGATCTTTCCATTTTCTGATATCTTCTTCTAATTCTTTATTTAGAGACTGGAAATTTTTTTCATACAAGTCTTTGCCTTGCTTGTTTAGGTTCACACCAAGGTAGTTTATGACCTTTTTGGCTATTGTGAAGGGTGTTGTTTCCCTAATTTCTTTCTCAGTCCTTTTGTCTTTTGTATACAGGAAGGTACTGATTTTTTTTTTTTGAGTTAATTTTGTATCCAGCCACTGTGCTGCAGGTGTTAATCAGCTGTAGGAGTTCCCTTGTAGAATTTCTGGGGTCACTCAGGTATACTATCATATTATATGCAAATAGTGGAACTTTGACTTCTTCCTTTCCAATTTGTGTCCCCTTGATCTTCTTTAATTGTCTTATTGCTCTAGCAAGGACTTCAAGAACTATGTTGAAGAGATATGGAGAGAGTGGGCAGCCTTGCCTTGTCCCTGATTTCAGTGGGATTGATTTAAGTTTCTCTCCATTTAGTTTGATGTTGGCTTGCTGTCTATTGCATTTATTATGTTTAGGTATGTGCCTTGCATCTCTGATCTCTCCAAGACTTTAAACATGAATGAATGTTGGATTTTGTCAAAGGATTTTTCAGCATCTAAGGAGATGATCATGTGGTTTTTCTCCTTCAGTTTGTTTATGTGATGCATCACATTGATGATAACCTGTATATTGAACCACCCCTCCATGCCTGGGATGAAGTGTACTTGGTCGTAGTCTTTGATGTGTTGTTGTATTCAGTTTGCAAGAATTTTGTTGAGTGTTTTTGAATCGATGTACATAAGTGATATTGGCCTGAAATTCTTTTTCTTTGTTGGGTCTTTGTGAGTTTTAGGTACCAAGGTGATTGTAGCTTCATAGAATGAGTTTGGCAATGTTCCTTATGTTTCTGTTTTGTGGAATAGTTTGAAGAGTATTGGTGTTAGCTCTTCTTTTAAAGTCTGGTAGAATTCTGCGCTGAAACCATCTGGCCCTGGGCTTTTTTGGCATGGAGATTTTTGATGACTGCTTCTATTTCCTTAGGGGAAATAGGACTATTTACTTGTTTACCTGGTCTTGATTCAGCTTTGGCAAGTGGAATCAATCAAGAAAATTGTCCTTTTCATTTATATTTTTCCCATTTGTGGCATATAGGCTTTTGAAGTAAGACCCAACGATTGGAATTCTTCAGTGTCTGTTGTTATTTCCTCCTTTTCATTTTTGATTTTGTTGATTTTGATAGTGTCTCTCTGCCTTTTAGTTAGTTTGGCTAAGGGTTTGTCAATCTTGTTGATATTCTCAAAGAACCAGTGCTTGGTTTCATTGATTCTTTGAATTGTTTTATTTGTTTCTAATTTATTGATTTCAGCCCTGAGTTTTATTATTTCTACCCATCTTCTCCTCTTTGATGTGTCTGCTTCTTTTTTTTCCCCCTAGGGCTTTTAGGTGAGCCATTACGTTGCTTGAATGAGATGTTTGAGTTTCTTCTTGAAGGCACTTAGAGCTATGAACTTTCCTCTTAACACTACTTTCATTGTATCTTGTAAGTTTGAGTATGTTGTTCCTTCATTGTCATTGAATCTAGGAAAACTTTAGTTTCTTTATTTCTTCTCTGACCCAGATGTCAGTTTGTAGCAAGTTGTTCAGTTTCCATGTGTCTGTAAGCTTTTTGTTATTTCTGTTGTTGGTGAGATCCAGTTTTAATCCATGGTGATCAGATAGAATGCAAGGGATTATGTCAATCTTTTTGTATCTGTTGAGGCTTGCTTTGTGACCAAGTATATGATCTATTTTGGAGAAAGTTCCATGAGGTGTTGAGAAGAAGGTAAATTTCGTTGTGTTTGGGGGAAAGGTTCTGTAGATGTCTGTTAGGTCCATTTGATTCATGACCTCTGTTAGAGTTATTGGTATCGTTTAATTTTTGTGTTGTTGATCTGTCCTTGTTGAGAGTGGTGTGTTGAAGTCTCCCACTATTACTGTGTGGGGATCTATGTGTGGTTTAAGTTTTATTAATATATCTTTTACAAATGTGGGTGCCCTTGTATTGGGGGCATAGATGTTCAGGATTGTGATATTTTCCTGGTGGAATTTTCCCTTGATGAGTAATAAGTGTCCTTCTCCATCCCTTTTGATAAATTTTGCTTGAAAGTATATTTTATCAGATATTCAAATAGCTACTCCTGCTTGCTTGGGTCCATTTGCTTGAAGAACCATCTTCCAGCCCTTTACTCTCAGGCAATGTCTATCTTTGTGACTTAGGTGTGTTTCTTGTATCCAACAGATTGTTGGGTTTTGTTTAAGCATCCATTCTGTTAGTCTGTGTCTTTTTATTGGAGAATTGAGTCCATTGATGTTGAGAGAGATTAATGACCAGTGGCTGTTAGATCCTTTGGTTTTGATGTTGGCTATGGTAGTGTTTGTGTGCTTGGCTACTTTTTGTTTTGCTGTAGTGAGTTTATTTAATTATTTATTGTGTTTATTATTAGTGAGTTTATTTAATTATTTATTGTGTTTATTATTTGTTTATTTCTTGTGTTTTCTTGAAAGTAGTCAGTTTTCTTTGAAAGTAGTATCTTTGTTACAAACGTGCCTTAAGTTCTAAGATGATTGTGATGCATTCTTAAATTATTGCACCCATTTTTACAGTTTATCTGCATTGCTTTGGTAGTTTGGTATATCAGATTCAATATCATGAAGGAAATAATGTTATTTGGATTCAGTAAAGGAAACAGCTGGATTTCCTTTAACAGCCTCACAATGACTGAGGCAGTGTAGAAATTCAAAAAAATCAGTTAGGTTTGCCTTGCTTTAATGAAAGATTTACTTATTAAAATTGTAATGAATTTAAAAATTCTAATTATTAAATTCAATAAAATTAAAAACAAAATTGCAAAAAAAAAAAAGAAAGTAGTTAGTATCGTCTGTGACACTAGATTTGTATGTAGGTATTGTTAAATTTGTTTTTGTCACTGAATATCTTGTTTTCTCCATCTATGAGGACTGAGAGTTTTGCTGGGTATAGTAGCCTAGACTGACATCTGTGTTCTTTTAGGGTCTGCATGATATCCGCCCAGGCTCTTCTGGCTTTCATATTCTCTGTTGAGAAGTCAGGTGTTATTCTGATGGGTTTGCCATTATATGTTACTTGACCTTTTCCCCTTGCAGCTTTTAGTATTTTTTCTTTGTTCTGTATACTTACTGTTTTGATTATTATGTGGCAGGAGGATTTCCTTTTCTGGTCTAATTTATTAGGTGTTCTGTAGGCCTCTTTTATTCTTATAGGCCTCTCCTTTAAGCTGGGGAAGTTTTCTTCTATGATTTTGTTGAAAATATTTTTGGGCCTTGCAGGAGGGAATCTTCTTTTTCTTCTAGTACTACTATTCTTAGGTTTTGTCTTTTTATGTTGTCTTGGATTTCTTGGATGGTTTGTGTCAGGAATTTCTTAGATGTATTGTTTTCTTTGATGGATACATCGATTTCTTCCATTGTATCTTCCATACCTGATATTCTTTCTTCCTTCTCTTGTAGTCTGTTGGTTATGTTTACCTCTGCAGTTCCTATTTTCTTTCCTAGGTTCTTGCTCTCCATGATTTCCTCCTTTTGTGTTTTCTTTAATTTTTCCAATTCTATCTTCAGATCTTGAACTGTTTTGTTGATTTCCTTTACCGGTGTGATTGTATTTTCCTGTTTTTCCTTCAATTCCTTCCCTGTTTGTTTGAACATTCTGCTGTTTCTTCTATGTCTTTCAGTGATTTAATAATTTTCTCTCTGAAAGACACAAACTGTTTGGCTGCATCTTCCTGTATTTCTTTACTGATGGCTATAATCTGTTTTACTATATCTCCCGCTAACTCTTCATGCATTTTAATTGCTTCCTCCATTAACCTCTTCATAAGCATAAATGTAAGGTCATCTTCTTGAATTTCACTTATGTTAGGATGTCCAGGGCTACTTGCTCCTTGGTAACTGGGTTCTGGGGATGCCATATTGCTTTGCCTTTTGTTGGGTGTGTTTTTACGCTGGCCTCTACCTATCTGGCTATCACAGGTGTTGTCTGTTAATTTCTGTTGCCTGCTGTGTCTTGAGGTGGGGAGAATCCTCTTGGCAGGGTTCTCAAGTAGATCTCCTCAGCTTTTTGGGTATGCTCAACTGAATGGCGGTGCTTCTCAGTAATTGTCACAGTTCACCTCAGGTATATGGACCTGTGTGCTAACTGTGGTGTTCAGGAAGGCTCTCCTCTCATCAGAAGTCCTGGAGATGGCTGCCCTGCTGCTGGTTTTTTTGCTCTGAGTTTAGTGAGCTGCAGCTGCTGTTCTTAAGGTGTATATCTTTGAAGAACTAGGGAGTCCCATGGTTTTGTCAGTTTAGCTAGGGATGACCAGTCGAAACTTGGACCAGTAACTGAGTGTTGCTCTGATGGTTCTCAGGATTTTGTGGGTCGGAGGTTGCAGCTGTGTGCCCTTGTGCCCTAGCAGTAATCAATGGCAGGTGAGCAGGGCACTCGTGCCTGCAGTAGAAGGCTAGAGCCTAGAGCCTGCGTGAACCCAGAAAGACTTCTGGAGCTGGGTGTCCTGAGTGATGGACCTGATGATCCCTCTGCTGTGAGGTTTCCTCCCGGTAGAGAAACTCAGACTGTGTTTTGGGGATCGCAATTCTTTCTGGGATGGGGAGTGGAACCCACAGACACAGGCATTCACGTGCCTCCGCCTCACTGGCGATTGGGTGCCTGGATGTCTGCCGAAACTGTAACTTTTCCCGAGAACTTTTCGGGGCAGGAGGCTGTCAACTGAATGCACTGGGGTCAAACCTGCTGCTCCCCTCTCTGTGGGTCACCAGACAGAGAGGCTCAGTCTCTGGAGCCCTGGGGCCCACAGTTCTATTAGGGGCAGTTAGTCAGGCACTCAGGCAGGACTCGCTGGCTCCTGCATCCCCAGCTTTGGGCTGGCGCCTGGGTGTCCGCAGGACCAGGGTCTTTTTCCAGGGATTGTCTGGGTGACCTAAGGTCGGTCCCGATCGTTTCCTGCACCGTGGGGTTTTCTCTCGACGGGAAATCCCAGTCTCTCATATTGTGGGGCTCGAAGTTCAGTCCAGGACAGTGATCAGAGCATGCTGGCATGTGGCTCTGGGCTGGTGACCAAGCGCCTGGTGGAACCGGGACCTCTATTGCGATTTAGCTGGGAGAGCTGAAGTTGATTGAATCTCACAACTTGGCGTATCCTCTCACCTGGGAAACACAGGTCGCTGGTGTTTTAGGACTGAGAGTTCTGTCTGCTGGTCACTGTGCAGATTCTGCTGTGCTGCTGGTCTGAAAGAGTGTCCTCCAGGCTCTGCCATCTTGGAACCCCTCTTCCATCTCTTATAGTCTATTGGTTATGCTTACCTCTGTAGTTCCTGTTTTCTTCCCTAAGTTCTTCCTCTCTATGATTTCCTCCATTTGTGTTTTCTTTAATTTTTCTAATTTTATCTTCAGATCTTGAGCCATTTTTAAAATTATCTTCCCCTGTCTGACTGTATTTTCTGTTCTTCCTTTAATTCCTTCACCTGTTTGTTTGAATATTCCTCTGTTTCTTTTCTTTCAGTGATTTAATTATTTCCTCTTTAAAGGCCATAAACTGTTTGGCTGCATCTTCTTGTATTTCGTTAGGAATGGCTATAATCTGTCTTTATCTTCCTCTATTTCTTTAGGGGTGGCCATAATCTGTTTGTCTTTATCTTTCTCCATTTCTTCATGAATGGCCATAATCTGTTTGACTCTATCTTCCTCTATTTCTTTATGAATTTCATTTGTTTTTTTTCTATTATTCTCTTCATAAGCAAAGAATCTTGTAAGGTCATCTTGAATTTCATTTATGCTGGGATGTCCAGGGCTACTTGGCCCTGTCTAACTGGGTTTTGGAGATATTATATTGCTCTGTCTTTTGTTGGTTGAGTTTGCATGCTGTTCTCTACACATTGGACTATCGTAGGTGTTTGCTGTTAGTTTCTGGTGTTTCCTGGAATCCTGGGGTGGGGAGAATCCCCTTGCAGGAAGATGATTTTTCCTGAAGAAGGCTTGCTTCCTCAGCTTTTTGGGTATGGTCACTGAATGGCTGGTGTTTCTTAGGCATTGCCACAACTCACCTCATGCTTATAGACCTGAGTGGTAACTGGGTCTTTGTTAGTCAGTGGGGCTCTCCTCTCTCCTGGAAATGTCCTGGAGACAGCTGCCCTGCTGCTGGGTGTCTTGCTCTGAATTTAATGAGCTGCTGCTGCTGTTCTTATACTTTTTTCTAGGCACTTACCTCTTGAACAACCTCGGAGCACCATGGTTTGGTCAGTTTAGTTAGGGATAATTGGTTACCCCTTGGAGCAGTATCTGGTGGCTGATCTCATGGATTCCAGGCTTCTCTAGGTCTGATGTTAGAGGTCTGTGCCCCAGTACTCAAGAGGCAATCAGTGGCAGGTTACCACAGCTCTCATGCATGCAGCATGACTCTAGAGCCTGGAGCCTCCAGGGATCCAGAAACTTTTCCAGAGCTGGGTGTCCTGAGGTGGGACCTAATATTTCCCCCCAACGTGGGGTTTCCTCCCAACAGGGAGATGTAGTCTGTGGTGTTTTGGGGTCCATTGTTCTGTCTGGGATGGTGAGTCGGGCACAGAGCAGGTCTCTAAGCTGGCAGCTGAGTGCCCTGCTCTGGGCTTGTGGCTGAGCACACGCTGGACCCTGGGTCCTTTTCCAGGGATTGCCTGGGTGACCTGAGGTTGGTCCCGATTGTGTTCTTCATTGTGGTTTTTTTTTTCTTGACTGAAAATCTCAGTCTCAGGTGTGTTAGTGCCCACAGTTCAGCCTAGGAAGGTGAGCAGGACACACAAGTGTGTGGTTCTGGGCTGGCGACTGAGTGACTGCTGGGAACCTGGAACTCTTCTACATTTTAGCTGGGTGATATGAACCAAAATGATTCCCACACCGTGGATTTTCCTCTCACCTGGGAAATACAATCACTGGTGTTTTAGGGCCCAGAGTTTGGTCTGTTGGTTTCTGTGCTGTCAATGCTGTCTTGTTCCTCAGACACAGTGTCCTTATGGTGCCGCCATCTTGAATCTCTTAAATGTTTATTTCTATTTTATGTGCATTGGTGGTTTTTGCCTACATGTATGAATGTGTGAGATTGTCAGATCTTGGAGTCATAGACAGTTGTGGGCTGCCATTTGGGTGCTGGGAATTGAGCCTGGGTCCTCTGGAAGAGAATTCAGTTCTGGAAGAGAATTCAGTTCTGGAAGAGAATTCAGTTCTCTTAACCACTGAACCACCTCTCCAGTCCCTGCCTCTTTTTCTTGTTTGGTTGTTTTGTCATATTTGTTTTGCTTGTTTTAGATTTATATTATTGTGCCTTATTTTATTAAATTTGCTTGATTTTGCAATTTTTCAGTTGTGTGATGCTTACTATTCTTTGCCAATCCTGTGAGCTTTCTTTTCTTAAAACAGGACTTATCACTATTTTAAATGAAGGGAGACTATTATAAAAATTTCTAAAAGTTCTTTCTTTCACATAAGAACAGTTTGTGAATAAGGTTTCTAAATAAGGTTTACATTATGTGATATGAAATTAATTTGGGATATCTCAAATCTCAATAACTTTTAAAAGTTATTGATTCTTGTACAGATATGGATAGTGTGATGTGGTGTTTTTTTATTAAATGCAAAGTCATATGAATATCTGTTTGAAATTCTGCCTAACAATATGATAGGTTCTTGAAACATTAGATTTGTGAGTTACTGAAATGCTTTTTGCAAAATTACTTGACTTATACAAGATATCTTAACTGTCAGAAGCAGTTTTATCAGTTTTATTTCTAGTGAGCTAAGTAGAATATTTTTAAGGTAAAACTACAATTAGGTCTTTGTCAGGTGTGATCTCTGAGTATTGATTGATTTCCCTTTTATTCATCAGATTGTCACAGGTAATGAAAAATGTGTCTTTTTCTCTTTGGAAGAAGGTTGAATCATGGTCTCATGTCACTCAGATGGTGCTCAAAATCAAAATCCTTTGCTTTTTGTGTTCTGGGGTATAGTCATGTATCAACAGTACCAGAGGAAGTGTGTCTACTTAGTTACAGTGCTTCTGTGGTTAGGGTTTTTTTTTTTTTTTGTCTTTTTCTTTCTTTTAAAAATTTAGTTATTTTTGAGATTTTATTATTATTTTTTATATTTTTGTGATTATAATTTAATTGCAGCATTTCTCCCTTCCCTTTTCTCGCCCTCCAAACTACTCTCCCATGCGCCCTTCTCTGTTCTCCTTCAAATTTATGGCCTCTTTTTTTCCTCTAATTGTTATTGCAAGCATCTGATATATTCCTAAATATGACATGTTCAGTACATATAAGGTTACTTGTATGTATGTCTTTAGGGATGACTGTCTGGCACTGGATAACCAATTGGTGTGCTTTTCTCTGGAGAGGACAACCTCTCCTGCTCTCAGCTTTACTCACCTGCTGGAAGTTCTTTTTGTAGGACTGAGGCCTCCTGGGCTATTCCCCAAATAGTTTGGAATGTAATGCTTTCTGTCTACTACAAAGAGAAGTTTCCTTGAAGAGAGGTGAATATTAATTATACTTATCTATGTGTGTAAGGACAAATGTTTATAGACTGTTAGGGATTATGATGGTTTAGTAAATAAGTTGTTGTGTAATTTTTTGAGATTTATTTATTTCTATTCTCCGTGTGTGGGTGTTGTATTGATATACATTCCTCCAGAGTTCAGAAAAGGTCATCAGATCCCCTGGAAGTGGAGTTAACAGATGGTAGTAAGCCAACATGAGGGTACTGGAAATTTGAAGCAGATTCCTCTGCAATAGCAGTTAGTACTTTTTTACTTTTTTAATTTATTTTTTTAAATTACACTTTATTCACTTTGTATCCCAGAAGTAGCCCGCTCCCTCACCCCTCCCAATCCTATTGTTACCCCCTCATCTCCTCCCATGCCCTTCCCAGGTCCACTGATAGGGGAAGTCTTCCTCACTTTCCATCTGATCCTAGCTTATCAGGTCTCATCAGGACTGGCTGCATTGTCTCTCTCTGTGGCCTGGTAAGGCTGCTCATCTTTCAGTGGGAGGTGATCAAAGAGCCAGCCACTGAGTTCATGTCAGAGGCAGTCCATGTTCCCATTATTCCTTAGTAATGGAGACTTAGATGCAATGGGCTACATCTGTGCAGGGGTTCTAGGTTATCTCCATCCATGGTCCTTGTAGGAGTGTCAGTCTCAGAAAAGACCAATGTGCTCAGATTTTTTTTTTTGGTTTTGTTGTTCTTTTTGTGGAACTCCTGTCCCCTCCAGGTCTTTCTAACTCCCTCTTATTTCGGAAGATTCCCAGAATTCTGCGCAAAGTTGGTTATGAGCCCCAGCAAGATCAAAAACTCATGTGACAACATGTGCTGGAGAAGATGTGGAGAAAGGGGTACCCTCCTCCATTACTGCTGGGAGTGCAAACTTGTACAACCACTTTGGAAATCAATCTGGCACTTTCTCAGACAATAAGGAATAGTGCTACCTCAAGATTCAGCTATACCATTTCTAGGCATTTATCCAACATATGCTCAAGTATACCAGGACATTTGCTCAACTATGTTCACAGTAGCTTTATTTGTAATAACCAGAATCTGGAAACAACCCAGATGTCCCTCAGTTGAGGAATGGATCCAGAAATTGTGGTACTTTTACAGGATGGAGCACTACTCCACAATTAAAAACAAGGAAACCATGAAATTTGCAGGCAATTGATAGGAGCTAGAGAAGATAATTTTGAGTGATTTATCCCAGAAGCAGAAAGACACACCTGGTATATACTCACTAATAAGTGGATATAAGTCATATTATATAGAATAAACATATTAAAATACATACACCTTTAGAAGCTAAGCAAGAAGGAGGACTCTGGGTAAGATGATCAGTTAGTACTCTCAACCACAGAGACATCTCTCTAGTCCTGAAAATTTTCTTTTTCTAATATGCAAAATCTTAGGATCATGTGTTTTTTTGTTTGTTTGTTTATTTGTTTCATTCTAGGTTTGGAGGCACAGTCATCATATCTTACCTGCTCAGATGCATTGTGTCTACATTGAGGCAGTGATCATGTCTATATTTTTGTTAATTTATGTATTTTATAATAGTTTTTATTTACTTGTGAAGTTTAAATTATTTATTTATTATTTATAATTTACGTGCATCTGTTAGGATTTTGGAACTAAACCTGTTTCTGGGTTGCCTAGAAACTTATGATGTCATCATATGTTCCAGGTGGCCACACCTGGAAGGTGTGGTTACTTTGCTCCTTAAAGGGATAACCAGACACATGCTCCCTCTCTTGGTCCTTTCTCTCTTGGCTCCTCTTGGTCTCTCTTCTCTTGGCCTTCTCCTCTTTCTCTATCGGGGTGCCCCCTCCTTCTTCCCCCCCCCCCATTATGTCCTGCTCTCCCTGCTCTCTCTTCTCTCTCTCTCCATATCCACCTAATAAACCTCTTTTATATAGAAGGTCTGTTGTACATCTAATTGTTGTACATCTTATTTAATTTTGTCCCAGTAAAACTTTCAACCACCATAAATGAGGAAAACAAGATATTTCATGACAAACTCAAATTTAAACAATATTTATACACAAATCAATCTTGTTTTCCTCATCTATGGTGGTTGAAAGTTTTACTGGTTATAGTAGTCTAGACTGTCATCTGTGGTCTCTTAGAGTCTGCAAGGCATCTATCCAGGCCCTTCTGGCTTTTAGAGTCTGTCCTGAGAAGTCTGTCTGATATGTTACATGACTGTGAAGCTTTTAATATTCTCTCTTTGTTCTGTATGTTAAGTGTTTTGATTATTATGTGGAAAGGTGAGTTTCTCTTTTGGTGCAATCTACTTAGTGTTCGTAAGTTTCTTCTACCTTTATCAGTATCTCCTTTATGTTAGGAAACGTTTCTTCTCTGATTTGGTTAAATATATTTTGTGGCTTTTTGAGATGGTATTCTTCTATTCCTATTATTCTTAAGTTTGATATTTTCATACTGTCTCAGACATACTGAGTGTTCTGTGTTCAGGATTTTTTATAATTAACATTTTCTTTGACCAATGAATCAATTTCTTTTATTGTATCTTTGATACCCGAGATTCTCTCTTCTATCTCTTGTATTCTGTTGGTGATGCTTGCTTCTGTAGTTCGTGTTTGGTTGCCAAGATTTTGCATTTTCAGAATTCCTTCAGTTTGTGTTTTCTTTCTTGCTTCTATTTTCACTTTCAGGTCTTGAACAGTTTCCTTCATCTGCTTGTTTTATTCTTGGCATTCTTGAAGGGATTTAGTGATTTCCTTCAATTTTTTATTTGTTTTTCCTCTATTTCTTTAAGGGATTTTTGTTCATTTCTATCTTACTCACTGCTATCATCTTTGTAAAGTTTGTTTTCAGGTTGCTTTTCTTGTGCTTCAAATGTGTTGAAATATTCATGTCTTGCTGTATTGTGGGATAATTGGGCTCTGGTGATGCCATATTGCCCTAGCTATTGTTGAGTATGTTCTTATGCAGGTGTTTAGTCGTCTGAGTTTGGGATGACTATAGGTTTAGGTACTGATTTCTGTGTTTGATTATGTTCAGTGGGTGTTTTGTTCCTTGGTTTCTCTTTCCTCTTTGGTCTTCTGGTCTTTGTGGCTTGGATTTCTGGCCACTGGCCTGATCTCTGATCCAGTAGGGATTTGTGTCCAAGTTGGGGACTGGACTTCTGGTGGCTAGCTTGGCCTTTGGTATAGCAGGGAGTCTCTGCCCTAATTGGGGGTTTGGATAAGGTGATGAAGAGAAAGTGAGAATTGGGGCACTGAGTGAATGGAGGAAGACCAGTCGTGGGCCACTTATATGTGGTTCTGGTGGCTGGTGTGGTACCTGGTCCAGCATGGAGTCTCTGCCTGAGTTCACCTATCTGTTTTTCTGTCTTACTTGGACTGCACCTGTTCCTCAAACTGTAGTAGCCATACGAGTTCTTTTTACTGGTGTGGCCTGCACCTGAGCAGTAGAAATCAGCAGGAGTTGGGAGCAGGGGCAAGGAGTGGAATACAATAGGTGGTAGAATGGTTCTTTGTGAAAGGAATCCAGGATCTAGACTTGGAGGGTTTGGAGCAGTTCCTCAGCAGACAGGTCACCTACCTCTTCTGACTGATATGGCCTATTCCTGGGTGAAAGAGTGAGAGATACCCCACTCCCACTATTAGGAGTGCCACAAAACACTAAACTAACAATCATAACATATATGCGGAAGACGTACCTTTTTTGTTCTAAATCCTCTACTTAATATTTAGGTCCTGATATTCTATCTTCTACTTGATTTATTCTACTTTTAAGTCTTTCCTTTGAGTTTTCTAGTTGGGTTATTGGGATTTTCAATTTCATCTTTATTTTAGCTTAAGTCCTTGTCATGTCAATGCTTCTACCCCTTTTTTGAATTCCATTTTCTAATCCTTGATTATCTTTATCATTCTTTCAGCCTTATATTTGTGTTTTCTTTGGCATCTATCAGGTGTTTATTCTCCTTAATATCTTTCTCCGTATTTAATTGAGCTGTGTCTTTGTGTCTTCTTTAAATTCCTTCAATTCACTGATGAAGTTTATAATTGTTTTCTTAAATCATATATCCTGGATTTCATCTAGCTATTTCCATTAAAGACACTTCTTCAGGCCTGGTATGTTTGGGAGAAGAAGCATTGTCTTGCTATTTTATATTTTTGATATTTTTTACAATGAGATGTGAGCACTTGGACTTCTTTTGTTCTTTCTAAGTTTGATATGGACAGAGCAGGTTTGGGCAGAAAAGAGTATGGGCCTAGAGATCAGACATGGCTTGGGTAGAATGTAGTCATATCTACAGAGGGGTCTGGGGTAGCATAAAGAATATGTCTCCCGGTTCAAGCCTGGAACGTGGAAGTAGATCTGACTTGGCAGAAATGCTGGACTCAGCTTGGGAGGGGCCTGTGGGTTGTACGTGTGTGGAGTGGGTGGGTGGGTAGGCCATGCAGTACTTAGCGGAGTCATTGAGAGTGGTTGTATCACAGGCAGAGACAGAGAGAACTAGACATAGGCACTGTAGGACCTGAGAGACAGATCTGGTAGTTTGAGAAGAAGGCATGGATAGAGAGGGTCAGGGAGACTCACAGTGCTAGACCATGGATAAGACTGTGGGATATCTGGCTGGGTTGAAAAAGTTATATTTGTCACAGAAGCCCCGCTTCCCTGAGTTCATTTTGAACCAACGCTAATCAGAGTCTGTCTGTGCTGTTCTAAGCAGACAACTTTTTTTAAGGCTCACGAAACCAGTTTATTTATTTTTATAAAACACTCTTCATTATTTTGTCTTATCCCCATTCTTGATACATCTGTTTTTACCTACTCCTCTTACTTTCATATCTGTTTTTTTTTTTTGAGCCACTGAGTTTAATTAGGGTTTCTTCTATAAGAATGAGTAGGGAGCTATTTGCTGGAGAATGGATAACTTAGTAGTGGTAAGTATACTACTGATGAATGTGTCCATCCCATCTTCCAGCAACCATTAACTACAAATAGCTCTTTGGGAAGGATAGTGCATAATGGATCCCTTCCATATCCATGAAAAATTGTTGAAGAGCTCAACAATATGCTGCTTTTGTACAGGTAAAAACAACTTTTATGAGTTCACAGTTGTAGGATGTCCAAAAGACTGTTCTACTTCACTCTTCTCCATCCTTGGGCTGTTAAATTCTTTCTGCTTCTTTTCCTCCAATGTCACACTCTTATCAATATCTTATGTTGTCAATTATCAGTTCCCATCTACTACAAGATGAAGCTTTTCTGATGATGACTGAATGAGGCATTGTTGTATGAGCATAGCAAAATAGCATTAGGAGTCATTTTATTGTTGTTCCTTTAACAGAACAGTAGTATATAGTTTTCTCCTAGGCTCATGGCTTATCTAGTCTTAGATTCTTGACTACCCAAGCAGTGTCAGACATGGGCTCCATTTCATGGAATGTGCCTTATTTTTCTTGATCACATTTTTTCTATATTAATATGTGGATAGTCCCCACATAATTCTACTATGTTCATATGCATCTCATTTTTTTAACCAAAGTAGCATTTTTCTCTCATACTGATTCTGAGAATAATATTTTGCAGAAAACATAATTCATTTTGTCGTTGTCAAAACAAATAACTCTACATTGTTTTTTTCAGCAAATCTTGAAAATTATTGAATAAGACCAAATCACTTTTCTTCAACTTTTATATTCAGTTTCCATAGTTTCTCTCTTGTCTATTTTTTTTTTCTTTTCCCTCACTAACCTGTCTTCATGCTTCATTGTTATTTGGCCTTTATAAGGAAAACAGAATCTTGAATAATTTCAATCTCTTCATTTTCCCAACCATGTGATTGTTTGAGTGTGCTTACATTAGATAATTATATCAGTATCAGTTCTGTTTTTGTTGACTCGTCATTTTTCCTTCTTCTCTATCCTTTATAATGTGATATTAGCATTTCTCTGTTATATAAATAGACTTTGAGATATCATATTGTTCTGACAATACCTGTCTGTATTCTTCCAGTCAAAACAAAAATCTTGATCTCTGTGACTATTCACAGAGCTAGTATCTCATGCTTTATCTATGGAAGTGGCATCTTATCTAGTTTGTTTTTTTCTAAATCTACCCTCTACCTCATATTGTGCTAGGTGTTTTTTATGTATGTACAAAATTGTTTGATCCATGTTTATTTAATACTATAAATATATACATTTTATATAAATATATACATATTTAATTATATGATTTTCAAACTTGGCTTTAGTTAAATCCTGTGTAAATTTGATTGCTTGTATTTATTTCCTTTCTTACAGCATTCAATTAGAAAAAAAACAAATGAAAAATGTCAATTTAGGGAGAACACAGTAGAAACACAGAGGTGGTTAAAACTATTTATTTTGAACAAAGTAAGTTATAACTTAAATCAACTTCCTTAGTCTTCTTATGAGAAAAATGAACTAATTCTTTCTGTGGAAATCCTAGTATCTGAAAACTTGGAGGCTCTTGGTCTGTGAGAGGAAAGAATGTATCATGAGATTTAAAACAAGAGCTATTTACTGAAAGTTTTATGATAAGGGGCTGGAGTTCTATATGCTTCATGCTAAAACCTGCCCTTCAGGAAATGAAAGAGTCTACTCTTGAATTTTAGTGGACAACCACAGACTGCAATCTGTACATATTAGAAGTGTTGCTATGTGAAACAGGAGTGTTTACTGAAGAAGGGCTGTATCCCGCTGTTTCAAGGGCCTACATTTACATGCATCTTGATTGCAATCTCTAAACTGTGTTAAGTGACTTTGGCATACATACCAAGCCAAGTAGGGAAAAGTCACTAAAGACTATCATCCCAGTGAGTTGTGCTGTCTATTGGTCCTATGTATTTCTTCTTTGATTGACATTGGATGTGTTAATTGTTTTTTAAGAAAGGGCAGGTACATTCTGGTTGGACTTAGCACCTTTGTCTAGCTTAGCAAATAAACCAGCCTCTTTTTTTCTGATTTGCAGTGTAGAGATCCACTTTTCCTCTGCTTCTCCGGATCTATTTAGTCTGTAATTCCTCAGTATATTTCACTTTTTTGTGTGTGATTCTGGAACTGTCTACCTTTTTGGTATGATGTCAGCATTTACTTTTGATGGCTTATCATCATATTGTTTTCTAAATCACATGCTTCATGCTGTTGTAACAAAATTCCTAAGATGGGTAATTCATAGAGAAAATAAAATTATCCCTTGCTATTCTGTATAATAGACATCCAAAATCAAGGTGCCAGGGATTTCTTGTTTTATCATCCTGTGGGAGACGATTGTCTTAGTTTAGGGTTTTAATTTTTTCTTTTTATATATTATTTATTGCAATTTGTTCACTTTGTTTCTTGTCTGTAGGCCCCTCCCTCATCTCCTCCTAATCCTACCCTCCCTCCCTCTTCTCCCTTTATGTCTCTCCCTTAGTCCACTTATAGGGGAGGTCCTCCTTCCCTGCTATCTGACCCTAGCCTATCAGGTCCCGTTAAGATGCATCCTCTTCCTCTGTGGCCTGGCAAGACTACCACCCCAGGGAGAGATGATCAAAGAGCCAGCCTTTGAGTCCATGTTAGAGACAGTCCCCTACTCCCCTTTCTAGGGAACCTCCGTGGAGACTGAGCTTCCTGTGGGCTATATCTGAGCAAGGGCTCTAGTTCCTCTCCATGCATGATCAGTCTCTGCAGGCACTGCTGGGCCCAGATTTTTTGGTTTTGTTGGTCTCTTTGTGGACCCCTCCATGTTTTATTGCTGGGAAGAGACACCAAGACTATAGCAACTCTTATAAAGGAAAACATTTAATTGGGGCTGGCTTACATTTTCAGAGACTTAGTCCATTATCTTCGTGGCAGGAAGCATGGTACTGGAGGAGCTGAGAGTTCTATATCTTGATCTGCAAGTAGCAGAAGGAGACTGTGTGCCACACAGGACATAGCTTGAGCATAAGAGACCTTAAAGCCCATCCCCACAGTGCCACACTTCTTCTACCAAGGCCACACCTCCTAATAGTGCCACTCCCTATGGGCCAAGCATTCAAACAAATTGGAACTCGGCAGAGGTGGGGGCATTCCTATTCAACCTACCACAATGACAAAAAGGAAAAGGGAGGGAAAGTAAGAGTGAGTATATGCATATAAATACAGGCCAAAAGCTAGTGAGACTTCACAGCAGATAAAGGTGCTTGCTGCCAAGTTGGATACCCTGACTTCAATCATGGGTACTACAGGGTAGGAAAGCACTGACTACTGACTTCATTCATGCAGTAGCATGTGCATCTCCTGCAACAACAACAACACTACCTCCCCACCCCCCAAAAAACAGATAAACAAGTGAAGCACATCAGTTATAAAGAACTCACACCAAAAATTTCTCACCAATAAGGGTGTTGCCCTAAAACTTCCTAGCATTGCCACATGAGAGGTGAAGTTTTCTAACATAATGCTTTCAGAATGAGAACACATCCAAGTGACAGTAAAGACTATAAATATGTTTACACATGTAGCTTCAGGATATCATAATTTATGAGTAAGTTATTTAGTAAAACATATTCTATTTATTTTTAAAAAAATTTAAATAATTACAGTTTACTCACTTTGTATCCCAGCTATAATCCCCTCCCTCATCCCTCACTATCCCACCTTCCCTCCCTCTTCTCCTCCCATGTCCTTCCCCACTCTGCTGATAGGGGAGGTCCTCCTCCCTTTCCATCTGACCCTAGCCTATCATTTCTCATCAGGACTGGCTATATTGTCTTCCTCTGTGGCCTGGTAAGGCTGCTCCCCTCTCAGGAGGAGGGGATGTAAGAGCCAGCCACAATGAGTTCATGTCAGAGACCGTCTCTGTTCCCATTACTAGGGAAGATCTTGGTCACTGAGATGCCATGGCCTACATCTGTGCAGGGGTTCTAGGTTATCTCCATGCATGGTCCTTGGTTGGAGTATCAGTCTCAGGAAGGACCCCTGGGCCCAGATTTTTTTGGCTCTATTGTTCTCCTTGTGGAGTTCCTGTCCCCTCCAGGTCTTTTTATCTTCCCGTTCTTTCATAAGATTCCCTGCACTCTGCCCAAAGTTTGTCTGAGTCTCAGCATCTGCTTTGATACACTGCTGGGTAGAGTCAGAGGCCCTCTGTGGTAGGCTCCTGTTCTATTCCCTGTTTTCTCCCTCTTCTGATGTCCATCCTATTTGCCTTTCTGAATGAGGATTGAGCATCTTACCTAGGGTCCTCCTAATCTGAAGCTTTCTCAGACAAATAGGAAGAACGCTTCCTCAAGATCCAGCGATACCACTCCTAAGCATATAGCCAAAAGAAGCTCAAGAATACAAGGACATTTGCTCAACCATGTTTGTAGCAGCTTTGTTCCTAACAGCCAGAATCTGGAAACAATCCAGATGTCCCTCAATTGAGGAATAGTTACAGAAATTGTGATACATTTTCACAATGAAATACTACTCAGCAATTAAAAACAAGGAAATCATAAAATTTCCAGGCAAATGTGGGAACTAAAAAAGATCATTCTGAATGAAGTTTCCCAGAAACAAAGACACACATGGTATATACTCACTGATAAGTGGATATTAGACATATAATATAGGATAATCATACTAAAACAGGTTCTATTGCTCATTTCATTTGTCTGCTTTCCAATTAGCAATCCAGATGCATTTATTTATTTTTTAATGCTTTGTCATGTCTCATTAAAAACACCTCAGAGAGCCTAAACAAAATACAAACCTTATAACATCTCAAAATTCTCACCATTTGAAGCTTTTAAAAGAAAGGATAAATCTGTAGCCATTTGATTTTTCAAATACTTTAAAATTTTAATTTCATTTAAGGCTCCTTATTGCTTGTACCAATGTTATTATAAACAGAAAATCTGACTGAAAAAACCCCCATACATACTGTATAATCTTTTGATTTGTTTACTTTTTCAAATTTGTTTTAAAAATGTCTAAGCAAAACATATTCTTCATTTTCTCATGTTATTTTTTCTTTTTTCTTTATTATTATTAATTACACTTTATTCACTTTGTGTCACTTTGTGTTCCTCTGTAAACCCATCCCTCCCAGCCCTACCCTCCCTCCCCCTTTTCCATGCATTCCACTCCCTAAGTCCACTGATAGGGAGGTCTTTCTCTTCTTCCTTCTGATCTTAGTCTATCAGGTCTCATCAGGAGTGGCTTCATTTTCTTCCTCTGTGGCCTGGTAAGGCTGCTCCCCCCTCTGGCGGAGGTGATCAAAGAGCAGGCCAAAATAAAATTAATCCTTTTCATCTGAATGGTGACAAATGAAAAGTCTACCTCCTACTACTTAGTTAATTATTTTGTCTGTTAAGCTGCATAGCAGATACTTTTACAAACTAAATGGCATGTAACATCATGATTCTAAAGTGGTAAGTTGACCTTATTAACAAGGAACATAACAGTAAAATATCAATTTTGCTTCCAAATATACTCAAAGTAAATAGAATAAATATATTCTTAACCTTTTTTATTGACATTACTACAAAGCAACAGACTTAGGTGTAGTTCAGTCTACTACAGCAAACACCTAAAGCAAAACAACCATGAAACCATTTCCATTCATTTCAAGAAAACCAAAATTGCCACCCAGTGTTTCATGCTTAAGATTTCAACATGTCATAAATTTCTGGTCTAGATTTTCTGCAACCTCTTCTAAAAGCTTGGTTGCCTTCTCACACTCCCAGTCCCCATGTTAATATGTAATGACTGTTGTCTGTTGTGTAGAATATGTTTGCCCTAACCATGTATTTTTCATTACGTTTGCCTCACCTAACTTCCTATAGACTCCTTAAGCCTAATGTTTTACCTAAATTCTTCTATAAGTGGTCAACTGTCTATAGATAATTCTTAGCTAATGACTTCACATGAAGTTATCAATATTATCAATATTATTTAATGTTTCACCACCAGGTTTTATAAAAGTATCTTTTATTCACCTAATATAATTATTGTCTGCTAACCTAGACCTTGTACCAGAAGCTTCTAGCATCTTTTAATGTAACTAGGCCTATAATGTTTTCATTCTCAGAGACTTATGCTTAATAAGATCAGCCTTTCTAGCTCTTTCAGATTTTTTTGCTGGCTCGTTCATTTCAGCTGTTCTGGCTCAAACTCCTCTCCCAGCTGACTGATTCAAACTGGTTTCTCTTGGCTTCTGACTGAATAGCTCTATTTGGCATCATACTGACTTTGGCAATCTGTTTTAATCTTCTGGCTCCTTCTCATTCTCTGGCTAATTCTGCCTCCTTCACCTGTATCCAGCTTGTTCTCTTTCTGCAACCTGTCTCTGCAAAACTTCCTCCTTTCTCTCTGTGTGCTGCTCTCTCTTGTGCTCTCTCTTTCCTCTTTCTTTTCATGAGAGTTGGGTTCATCTTATTTTGTCAGATATTTCTATGATTTCTCACTTTTTATGCCTCTCAATTAGATATCACTTTAATATTGTTGTTGATGATGATATTATTATTATTATCATTGATTTTTCAAGACAGAGTTTCTCTGTGTGTCCTTCGCTGTCCTGTACTCCCTTTGTAGACCAGGCTGGTCTTGAACTCATAGAGATCCACCTGCCTCTGCCTCCCTGAGTGCCGGGATTACAGGCACACACCACCTCGTTCAATTCAGACATCACTTTCAAACATCTGTGCTTTCTTCTACAAATTAAATGCTTTGTTGTTTGAGATCAAAGGTGTGTACTAAGGACATGCCTGTATTCCAGCCAGAGTAGTCATGCTGCTGGATTAAAAGTGTTCTACAGGGTTTCTAATATATTCTGTTTTTAAATTATTCAAATTTGTAATTTTCACAAGATGTGTCATGGACACTAGGTACATAGATTTACATCATAAAACTTTCATAATTTTTTTAAAACAACGCTCCTTATGAGACCTGGTAGACTAGGGTCAGAGGGAAGGAGAAGAGGACCTCCCTTTTCAGTGCACTGGAAGAGGGACATGGGTGGGGAAGAGGGAAGGTGGGATTGGGAGGGGAGGAGGGAGGGAATTTCAGGGAGGATACAAAATGAATAAACTGTAATTAATAAAAAAAATTAAAAAGAAAGTCTTAGTAATGATTTTTGGCTTCTTTTTCTCCTGAATAGATCTGTTCAACTCTAAGAAGTGATGGATCATCTGTACAGAGGAGAACTGATTTCTGCAATACTCCGCAACCGGTATTTATGGAAACAATTTACTTTATAAGTTATATAATCTGTCTCCTATTTTATATACTTATCATGGAAGAAACTCAGTAAATACTTATTGTATGCCTAGCTAAAAGTAGGAATTATTTTTAAATAAGAGAATAACTGAGTAATCAGATAAACAAAGTATTAGTGACTCTGTGTGCTGAGCTAATGAAAAAATAGAGAACAAACCTAGAAAACACAATAGATATTAAGTGTGAGCAACTGGCATAAAATCACTGGAGATTATGATTTAAAATTTTAGTTTTATAAGCATAAAACTAAATCTGCATAAACCAACAGCAATGCCCTATTGCTGAAGGCAACACTATAGAATACATTGAACATGGAGAGTCAAGCTGGTACCTACATAGAACCTTTATCCCTACATTCTTGCATCTTTGGTAAAGGAATGTACTCTGCATGCTACCAAAGGAGAAACACAAACATCAACCCAGCAGAAATTCTTTAATCTATAATGGTGTCCTGCTTACAAGATATGCTAGGCCAGTGGTGACGCAAAGCTTGTGTGAGTAACCAGCCAATATTTGATTTTATGGAAGACCCTCAGTACCAGACGGAATCCATACACAATACTGCTTGGATGACCAAGAACCTTAGACTAGATAGTCCAGGGACCTGGGTAAAACCAAATATTACCGTTCTAAAACCCAAAACCAATACTGCCAGGGACTAGCCTCAATCAATTGTGAGTCTTGGGATTAGGAGAAATATATATCACTTCACACACAGGGGCATATGCAAGCTGATGGATGGCTCATTTCAAGAGACTGGTCAAGAGGCAATCTCTCTGGTGTCTGCTCATGCTCCTTCTTCTGCTCGCTCTCATCTCTTTGAGCAGAGAGTCAATCCCAGTCTTTCATTGCTAAATCATTTCCTTATACATTTATACATGACTAAAACCTTTTTTTGACTTTCCTCAGAATATTGGCTTTCCCCCCAAACCCACAAATGAGAACAAACAGAATATAGCAAGCTGTGTGCTACATACATGGTACAGTGTTTGTACCCAAGAATGCACAGAGCAAAATATAGCAAGTTGTACTCTACATACACAGCACAGTGATTACATTGCAAGTAAGCATATTTAATCATTAACTTAGTACTTTTCTCAGACAAACATCTACATCAGAGGTAATCTAGGCAAATCTTGTGGTTACATTAGGTGGCATAAGAACAAAGAGGTACTAAACAAATTGGACTATTCTTAATTCTCAGCTTCTATTTGTTGCTGAGCAAGTTCTTTCTAAACACCTTTTGTAATAGGAATGATCTTTCAGAGCCTTTTCCTCATAAACTATACAAAGATTTTTTATACTCCCTATTGTATCCCAAGGAGTCATGTCCATGTGACCATGTCTTTCTAGAAAAGGTAGAGTTAGTACAAGTCCAGTAGCTTCTATAGAGTCTAATTCCATTTGACTGTAGTAATCTGGGGGCTGAGTGTGGAAATTTAAACAATCATTGATATCATTTGATATTCATGAGCTAACTAAAGTTTTTCAGGGAACAGTTAGCAAAAAAAGACCTCCATGGATTCAACCTCTTGTTAATCCTGATAAATCAGGCCTCGTTGCTTTTACAGCCGGGAGGAATACTTCTTCCAGAGTGGTTGTCTCTGAGCCATTTCCTTCTCCCCCAATCTCCCTAAAAGTCTTATCAGTTGTATTAACTAGGGTTGAATTAGAGGAAAAATATGGAGTCACAGTAAGAAACAGGCAGATATATAGGAAAAGCAATGCTATTTTTGGACTGTTAATCCAGAGATGTTTTCTCAAGTTCTCCAACAGCTGGAACTGTGTCAAGCAGCTGCTTCCACAATCATGTCGTCCCTGACACACACACACACACACACAACCAAAAAACCAACCAACAAATCAACCAACCAAACACACACAAAACAAAGCAACAAATATAGAACAATAAAATCACTTCTAAAGACATTTAGCTTTACTCAAAAATCAGTGCCTTGCTAAGTCATCATGAGAGAAGCAATGGGAACAAATACAGAGATCCTAGACAGACATCATGCAGAAAATGAGAGACCTTGGAACATCCAACCTTAAATGGGATATCTTCATCAAATCCCTCTCCTCAAGGCTTAGGGAACCCTATGGAAGAGGGAGCAGAAAGAGTATAAGAGCCAGAGTGGATGCAGGACACCAAGAGAAAAAAGGCCCTCTAAATTAACATGAACAAAGCTTATATGAACTCATATGAGACTGAGGCAGCATGCACATGACTTCTTAATATGGATCTGTAACACATGGGGTCCAAGAGCTGCAAGGGGAAGTGGATAATGCATACCCACATCCCTGACTGAGAAACAATTTCCAGTTGATAACCACTTGCAAATGAAAATTTAATTTTCTCCAAGGGATTCTCACTGGGGAGACAAACTATTTTTAAGGGTAGGCTGTGTGTCTAGTAGTAGATGGACAAAAAAAACCTCAATGGCATCTTCGGAGGTTCCTTGTCTCATAATGTCTTGTCAGGGTTTTTAAAAAAATCTTATATATTTATACTGCAGGTCTTCTGCATATATTATGACTTCTAGTTTAGTATTTTTATTGGATTCTTGAGTCTGTGGATGATTGGGTCTCTGTTTCAATTAACTGTTTCATGTGGACCAGCACCATTTGTTGAAGATGCTGTCTTTTTTCCATTGAATGGTTTTGGCTTCTTTGTCAAAAATCAAGTTTCCATAGGTGTGTGGGTTCATTTCTGGGTCTTCTATTTGGTTCCATTGATCCATTATTCTGTTT
>CM053742.1:45331761-45346457 GCA_028658305.1 Pachyuromys duprasi
CGCGATCAAGACTTTGGCAGAGGGCAAGAAGTAATGATAGATCTGGGGGAGGTAGTTGAGACTTGGGGAGAACAAGAGCTCCACAAAGACTAAACTGAGCAGGGCATAGGGATCTTGTATGAGACGGTTTCTACAATCAAGGACCATGTGTGGATATGGCCTGGAACCCCCGCTCAGATGGGGCCCATGATAGCTCGTTATCGGACTGAAGACCCTAGTGAGGGAAACAGGGACTGCTTCAGTCATGATCTTGATGGATGACTCTTTGACCCTCCCCCATACAAGCCGGGGAGTGACAGACGGGCTAGATCCCAGGGGAGGGCATTGCAGCCAGCCCTGAGGAGACAGGATGAGCTGGGTTTGGATGGAAGGGAAGGAGGTCCTCCCCTGTTGGTGGACTTGGAGGGGGCAGGGAGGAGGGAGATGAGGGAGGGAGTGGGAGGGTGGGAGGGAATGAGGGAGAAGGCTACGCCTGGGCTGCAAAGTACCTAACCTGTGATTGATATAAAAATAAATAAATTAATAAAAAAAGAAAAAAAAACTGTTTCATGTGCCATTTCTTAGGTTCTTTTCCTTCTATTTTGTTCTACATTGATGTATTAGTTTTTGGTTTTATCTTATTATATTTTATTTTTACTGTTATTCTTGCTTTCTAATGAGTTGCAGGAGGGGTTGCATGAAGATGGGAGGGGGGGAGGAGAAACTGGGAGGAATAAGAAAAGGAGAAGCCATAATCAGGATATATGTGAGAAAAAAAGTATTTTCAATAAAAGGAAAAAAATAAAGAAAACAGAAAAGGAAAAGATGGAGGAAGACATAAGGGGAAGCTGAAGTCCTTGCTGCATTTACCTTTTGTATTAAATATTCCATTTTAAAATATATCAAAATTTATCCTATGTATTTGTTGATAAGGTACTTAAATTGCATTAAATATTTTGGTCTTATGAGCAAATGTATTACTAATACTCTTCTGTAATTTTCTTATTTTGAATATATACTCACTTTCTTTGGATTGTATTAGTTCTTTTTTTTTGCCGTGGCAAATTAAGTGACAAAATTAACTTATGGAAGAAGCAGAGGAAATGGCTCAGTTGGGAAACACTTGCCACATAACTATGAAGACCTCAGTTCAAATATCCAGAGTGCAGGGAATCTTATGAAAGAAAGAGAAAATAGAAAGACCTGGAGGGGACAGGAGCTCAACAAAGAGAGCAACAGAACCAAAAATGGGGCCTAGGGGTCTTTTCTGAGACTGATACTCCAACCAATGACCTAGTACCCCTGCAGAGATGTATGTAGCTCATGGCAGCCCAGTGTCCAAGTAGGTCCCCTAGTAATGGGAACAGGGGCTGTCTCTGACATGAATTCAGTGGCTGTCTCTTTGATCACCTCCCCCTGAGAGGGGAGCAGCCTTGCCAGGCCACAGAGGAAGACAATACAACCAGTCCTGATGAGAATTGATAGGCTAGGGTCAGATGGAAGGGGAGGAGGACCTCCCCTATCAGTGGACTGGGGAGGGGTGTGGAAGGAGAAGAGGGAGGGATTTGGATGGGATGAGGGAAGGGGCTACAGATGGGATACACGGGGAATAAATTAGAATTAATAAAAATATTTAAATTAAAAAATCAAATATCCATATCCCCTATTAATCTGGGTGTGGAAGCCTGTGCCTGTAATTTCAGTGCTCCTACAGAGAGATGCGAGTCAGAGCCAAGTGAATTCTGGAAACTCATAGGGCAGCTAGCCTGGCATAGGTGGTAGTGAAACAAAGAGGATGGCTCGAGCTAGATGGAAGGCAGTGACCGACTCATTTTTCTTCTGACTACTCATGCGCTATAGCATGTATAGTCACACACATGAACATGTATAGACACTTAGACGTGCATCTATATCATACACAAACAAGCAAGGAAGGTTTACTTTGGACCATGTTTTTTGAGGTTTCAGTTTCGGATCTGCTGGCGCTGTTACTTGAGCCTTATATGAGTTAAAACATTATAGTACCTGGAGATTTTATCACCTTGTTGACACCAGGAAGCAAAGGGAGAAGGAAGGACAGGTTTCTAATACACCCTTTAAGTGTGTATCTCAATTGAGCTACTTTGAATGATTAGGTCTTACATCCTAACATTTCACTAGTAGTTACAACCAGGTCTTTAGAACATAACTTTTGGGACAATAATTAAGATACATATCACAACAGATACAATACTAAGAACTGAGTTGCTAGGAAATACAGTAGGTACATATGTATGTCAACCATTCTTGGTATTGATAATATATTTAACTTTAGACTTCCTGTTATTGGAAAGTGGTTCTTAGTTGTGGTTATCGCTATATATTTTCTCATTTGTAATACTTTGGCCTCTGTGTATTTGTTAGCAATTAGAATATTTTAAATGTATATTTTCATGTCTTCTACCTGATTAAAATTAGTTACTTTATTATTTTTTTAATTTTTCAGGGGATTTTCATTTACTTTGGATAAAGAGTTATATGTAGTGTGCATATTTTCTACAGTCTTGCCTTCCCATTTATCTCTTACTTTTTGGTACTGGAAATTGAATCTAGGACCTCATGCATTTTGTTCTTTTAGTGAGAAATTCACTTTTTTCATTTGAAGTCATATTTTGCCATTTAAAAATCTTATGATTACTAGCTTTTGCATCTTTCCCAAGAAATCTTTGCGTTCTCCAATTTCAGGCTTTCTTTAGAAAATTTTATTTAGTTCTAGTACCCACTTATAAGTGAGTATATACCGTGTGTGTCTTTCTGCTCCTAAGATACCTCACTCAGGATGATCTTTTCTAGGTCCCACCATTTGCCTGCAAATTTCATGATTTCCTTGTTTTTAATTGCTGAGTAGTATTCCATTGTGTAAATGTACCACAGTTTCTGTATCCATTCCTTCATTGATGAACATCAAGGTTGTTTCAAGGTTCTGGCTGTTACAAATAAAGCTGCTACAAACATGGTTGAACAAATGTCCTTTTTGTGTACTTGAGCATCTTTTGAATATATGCCTAGGAGTGGTATAGCTGGATCTTGAGGAAGCACTATTCCTAATTGTCTGAGAAAGTACCAGATTGATTTCCAAAGTGGTTGTACAAGTTTACATTCCCACCAGCAATGGAGGAGGGTTCCCCTTTCTCCACATCCTCTTCAGCATGTGTTGTCACTTGAGTTTTTGATCTTAGCCATTCTGATGGGGGTCAGATGAAATCTCAGGATCTTTATTATTTGCATCTCTGTGATGGCTAAGGACGTCGAACATTTCTTTAAGTGTTTCTCTGCCATTCTACGTTCCTCTACAGTTTAGCTCTGTACCCCATTTTGTAATTGGATTACTGTCTTGGTGAGACCTGATAAGCTAGGGCCAGATGGAAGGGGAGGAGGACCTTCCCTATCAGTGGACTTAAAGAGGGGCAGGGAGGAGATGAGGGAGGGAGGGTGGGATTGGCAGGGAATGAGGGAGGAGGTTACAGCTGGGATACAAAGTAAATGAACTGTAATTAATATAAAAAATAAAAATTTCATAAAAAAGGAAAAAGAAAATTATAGAACTTTAACTTTCACATTTTAGTACAGTATTGGCCATAAAATGTATGAATGTGGCCTAAATTTCATATTGAATCTGATTAATTAATTATGTCATTGTATAACAGGAAACCAATCTGTAATTTCAATTCTAAGTTCAATGATGTTGTTTGCATGGTAACTGAATGGTAAGGTGAAGTGATGTCTGTTAAAGCTCAGTATCTGATCTTAGGATCCCTAGTTGATAACATAGTGACTTGATTTCTTTATCTTATGGGCTTTCATTTTAGGAATATGATCACTCTGTCAAAAGATAACTATGTTTATAAAAAACTCATTCAGAATCTAGAAAATGATGAAAAGCTATACAATGGCACACAATTTATACTCATGAAAACCTAAAGAAAAAGGATGCACACACAGACACACACACTATGTATGTATATATATAAAATTATGGTACAATTTTCAGTTCTAAATAAAGCAAAATCAAGTACATTATGGAATCTATGAAGAAATTTACCTCTTTCATTAAGAAAGTTATTTTTAACAGAACTTATATGAATATGAAAATTATTCATATTAACATTTTGTTATTCAACTTATCAGAAAAACATAAAATGTTGAAGGTACTTGAAAAAGATCAGATGTTCATTTTACGAAAAAAAGAGCTCTTAAAAAGATAAAGATACAATTTTTCCCTTTTAATATGTAAAATTATATTTTTTGAAGTAATTCCAACATCACTTATGGTAAAACCTAAAATCTGTTTTTAAGAATTAGCAGAAACTGGGGGAGAACAAGAGCTCCACAAAGATCAAACTGAGCAGGGCACAGGGGTCTTATATGAGACAGTTTCTCCAACCAAGGACCATGTATGGATATGGCCTAGAACCCCTGCTCAGATGTGGCCCATGATAGCTCATTGTCGAACTGAAGACCCTAATAAGGGAAACAGGGACTGTTTCAGTCTTGAACTTGATGGCTGACTCTTCGACCCTCCCCCATACATGCCAGGGAGTAATAGCTTGGCTAGATCCCAGGGGAGGCCATTGCAACCAGCCCTGAGGAGACAAGATGATCTGGGGTCAGATGGAAGAGGAGGAGAACCTCCCCAGTTGGTGGACTTGGAGGGGGCGGGGAGGAGTTGAGGGAGGGTTAGGGAGGATGGGAGTGAATGAGGGAGGGGGCTACGCCTGGGATGCAAAAAACCTAACCTGTGATTGATATAAAAATAAATAAATTTATAAAAAAAGAATTAGCAGAAAAGGCCATTTTTTAGAAAGGATGTAGGAATATTATGGGGAATTATAAGGAGGCCTATGTATTATACTAGTAGGGATATATATTTCTATAGCCATTGTGGAAAACAGTATCTGGGTTTTTCATCAAGCAATATAGAACTCAGCATCACTCACACTAGCCAAGAGATAGAAAACTACCTTTAATATAATGAAAAAAATCATAGTGGAATAGTCTTCATTCTTTTTTAAAGGGATACAGCCATTTCCTACATTCCTATGAATAAACCAGGAAACAGTTTGGTAAGATAAATGAGACAAATGCCAATTTCTCTGTGTGATATAAGGAAAAACAAATAAACTGCAGAGCTGAAAGATGGTAATCATGGACAGGGAGTAGGAAGAAATGGAGAGAATTGGGTCATAGGATACAAATTTAAACTCAGGTAGTTTGCAAATATCTAGTAGGTGTAAAGTACAGCTTGATTATAGTAGTCGATACTGCAGTATTTGATGAAAATTTGCCCAGAGAATAGATTAGGAGCTTTCACCAAAGATGACATGTGGAAAGTGATGGAAATTGTCTTAGTTATGGTTTTATTGCTGGTAAGAGATACCATGACCATGGCAACTCTTATAAAGGAAAAAAATTTAATTGGGGCTGGTGTACAGTAAAGAAGTTTAGTCCATTTATCATCACAGCAAGAATCATAGTGCTGGAGAAGCCAATGAGAGTTCTACATCTTGTTCAGTAGGCAGCAGGACACTATGAACCGCACTAGGCATAGCTTGAGAATATGAGACCTCAGAGTTTGTCCCCATAATGATATGCTTCCTACAACAAGGCCACACCTACTCCAACAAGGCCACACCTCCTAATAGTGCCATTCCCTATGGGTCAAGCATTCAAACACATAAGTTTATGGGGGATCGCTCCTATTTAAACCACCACAGAAATGTTAATTTATCTTGAATATTAGTAATTGTTTCACTGTGACTACATGTAGTAAACACAATGCTGTATACCTTAAATGTATACCATAAAAGATATAAATAGATGTGAGAGGAGGATATATTCATATACCTATGAAATTTACACAAGATTTTAAAACAATCAGTAAAGGACTATACAAAGCAATTTGATATAAATAAAATTAAACAACAACACCTTTTATACTCTTTACTTTTATTATCAATTACATTTTATTAACTCTGTATTCCAGGTGAATCCTGCTCCCTCATTCCCTCCCAATCATACCCTTCCTCCTTCATCTACTCCTTTCCCCTTTCCAAGTCCATTGATAGGGGAGGACCTCCTCCCCTTTCATCTGACCCTGGTTTATCAGGTATCTTCAGGACTGGCTGCAAAGTCCTCCTCTGTGGCCTAGGAAGGCTGCTCCTCCCTTGCAGGGTAGGGAGATTAAAGAGCACATCATTGACTTCATTACAGAAATAGTCCCTGTTCCCCTTACTAGGTTATCCACTTGGATACTGAGCTACCATGGTCTACAGGTGAGCAGAGGTTCTAGGTTATATATGTACATGGTCATTGGTTGGAGAAACAGTCTCATAAAAGACCCCTGTGCCCAGATTATTTGGTGCTTGTGGAGCTCCTATCCTCTCCAGATCATATTAACTCCCCCTTCTTTCATATGATTCCCTGCCCTCTGCCGAAGGTTTGGTTATGAGTCTCAGTGTCTGCTTTGATATACTGCTAGGTAGAGTCTTTCAGAGGCCTTCTGTGGTAGGACCCTGTCCTGTTACTTGTTTTCTCCTACATCCAATACCCATCCCATTTGTCTTTCTCAGTAAGGATTGATCCTCTTACCCCAGGTCCTCTTTTTTGTTTATCTTTTTTAGGTGTATAGATTTCAGTATATAAGTAAGTATATACCATGTGTGTCTTTCTTCTTCTGGGATACCTTATTCAGAATGATATTTTCTAGATCCCACCATTTGCCTGCAAATTTCATGATTTCCTCATTTTTAATTGCTGAGTATTATTCCATTTTGTAAAAAAAATACCACAATTTCTGTATCCATTCCTCAGTTGATGGACATCTGGGTTGTTGGTATTGGCATAGAAACAGAACGGAGGATCAATGGAACTGAATAGAAGACCCAGGTATAAACCGACACACCTATGAGTACTTGATTTTTTACAAAGAATCAAGAACCATTCAATGGAAAAAAGACAACATCTTCAACAAATGGTGATGGTCCAACTGGATGTCTACATGTAGAAAAATGAAAATAGATCCATATTTATGACTCTGCACAAAACTAAAGTCCAAGTGGATCAAAGACCTCAGCATAAAACCAGATACTCTAAATCAGTTCGAAGGAAAATTGGGGAATAGCCTAGAACTCATTGGCACAGGAGACAACTTCTTGAACAGATCACCAACAGCTCAGGCTCTAAGAGCAACAATCAATAAATGGGACCTCATGAAACTAAAAAGCTTCTGTAAAGCAAAAGATACTGTTGTCAGAACAAAACGACAGCCTACAGACTGGGAAAGGATCTTCACTAACCCTATATCTGACAGAGGGCTGATATCCAGAATATATAAAGAACTAAAGAAGTTAAAAAGCAATAAATCAAGCAATACGCTTAAAAATGGGGTACAGAGCTAAACAGAATCCTCTGTAGAGGAATATAGAATGGCAGAGAAACCCTTAAGGAGATGCTCAATGTCCTTAGCCATCAGAGAGATGCAAATCAAAATGACCCTGAGATTTCACCCTACATCCATCAGAATATCTAAGATCAAAAACTCAAGTGACAACACATGTTGGAGAGGTTGTGGAGAAAGGGGGAACCCTCCTCCATTGCTGGTGGGAATGTAAACTGATACAATCACTTTGGAAATCAATCTGGCACTTTCTCAGACAAGTAGGAATAGCGCTTCCTCAAGACTCAGCTATACCACTCCCAGGCATATATCCAAAAGTTGCTCAAGTACACAACAAGGACATTTGCTCAGCCATGTTTGTAGCAGCTTTTTTTGTAATAACCAGAACCTGGAAACAACAATGCTTTTTATTTGTAGTAGTGTGACTACTTTAAAGATCCCATGAGTTAGATGAATGGGGAGGAGGTCCTCCCCTATCAGTGGACTTGGAAAGGGGCAGGGAGGAGATGAGGGAGGGAAGGGGGGGGATAGGGAGTGTATGCGGGAGGGAGCTAAGGCTGGGATACAAAATACATAACCTGTGATTAATACAAAATAAAAATGTTAAAAAAAGATCCAATGAAAACCATTGCACATATAATAGCCAAAAAGAAGTGTTTAGGAATAATCTTGATTATAAGTCCTAGAACCTATGTGAACATAATTTTAAAATTCTCAGAAGTAAGGCAGAACATTTACATTACATACCATGCTCTGATGATAAGGCTGAAACTGCTGGTCAAGATAAATTTGTCCTAGAGTATTGGATAAATTCTCTATCTTTCTCTTAAGTTTAGGAAACTGGAGTTCAATCTCGTCTTTCACTGATTTGTAGTAGGGTATGCAAATTTGAAACATGGTAGTGTAAGGTCAAAAGAGTTAATAATTTATGTTGCCAAGGAAAAAATACAGACGACTAGAAGAGATGCGTGGAGACCAAATTAAGAAGATTTTAATGTGTGAAGCAATTGTTGCATGTGTTGTATTTCTCTATGTTGTGTTGTGTGAGTGTAAATGCACCCCAAACTGCAGTACTTACTGAGGTTCTCAGAAAGATTAATGGCATCTGTAGGAATTATTTGGGGAAGGAGGGTTGGACGTTTTACAAGACCAGGCACCTATTGTAGCAGTCAAAGTGAGAAATAGAAGGACACATTAGATGACAGTGAAAATGAAGGAATGGACTTGTGGAATATTTAGGTTAAGTGTCATTCAGTGGCCGCCTGGATTAGTTACACCCTAGTCAGAATAATTTTTAGATTTATAGTATGACAGTCCAACAAAGTTGTCCTCTTCTTTTAGTCAAAATGCACTCCGTTTTCAATACTGAGATAAAATCTCATGCCTTCTGATCAGCCAGATGGTCCAGGAGGGTCATGTGGCTCCTGACTTATTTAGTATATTTATTATATGAAATTTATGGTCCAATTGAAGTAATTTGAGCTTGGTGATAGCTATGACATTGTTCAATGAACTGTTTCAGAGCATGAATAAATTACTACATCCCCTTTATGTAATTTTGCTATATAACACAGTATTTTGTGCACAGTAGGTACCCAATACATACAGAAATCGGAGCGCTGATTGCTGATTGCTAATGATTTTGTTTGGTTTAGATGGTTTAAGGTGCTTTTCATATATGTCTTACAATCAACCATCTTATTATAATTAAGGAAGTAGATGTTGGCAATTTAGAAGTGAGATTTGATAATTAAGTTTAGTTTGGAGTCTAGAAATAGCCCAAATTTGTTTTGTTTTGTTTTCAGTTTTTTTTCACATTTTTCCCTTTGGGGTCCAGATTGACTGGTATATAATGTATAGCCACTTCTCCCCTGTTTCCTCCTTCTCTACCAGAAGTAGACTGTTATAGCTAATTAGACATGTTTCCAGGATACCTTCCTAGGTCAGTCAGTAGAGTTGTGTCATATAATATATAAATATAATTTTGATTGCTAATCTAAATTACACAAAATTTAATCTGTTAGTAAAATTTGTTTTTATATTAATTTTCTAATTTTTCAATTACCTTACTTCTTGTTCATATTGAGATTATGAGCCTAATTGCCTTACATATAAGATATGATTTAATTTTTGTATGAACTTATTAAGGAAGAGTAATTAGTGCCTCTAATTTAATTTAGAGTCCTGTTTGTGATTTTTTTTTCTTATGTTTATGGACCTTCTGCACAAGGCTCGTATTTTGTAACATTTTGGAAAGCTTTTCATATTGCTTCTATTTTCATATGAGAAAATTCATAATGAGTGGAAAACGTATACACTAATAATCATTTTGTAGTAGTGTAAGATGTTAGCCATGTGATGTTTTAAAATATTTAGCATTTATTATTTTCAAAGTGTACACATCTGTGAAAAGTGAAGGCTTGAGATGTTAGCCTCTTTTTTTGAGATAAAATATAGAATCATACCTATAAGTACATAGTGAATACTAAAAAACATATTTGGTTAACTTCATAGCAAATGAATTTAATAAAATAATTACTCATCAAAGATCTGGCCTGTTACCTTTTCATGATTTATGTTCCTAATTAATTTGAAGATATTTTGGTGCTTTTTATTATAATTCAAGCATTCTCCAAGGAGATGAATATGGGGATTAGACAGAGGGTAAAACCTAAAATACTGAGGCCATTTCCTTTTTTACAGTTGCCTAATTTTGCTTCAGAAATCATGTGAATTTTGGTTATCTGCTATATTGCCATAAAGTCTCACATTAGATCCAAATGATTGCAGTATTTTCCCATCATTGAAAGGCTGCATATTTTTTATACAGATGGCATGTACATTTTGATAATGTTGCATGTTTTACCATCTAGAGGAATTTTCCAGATCATACAAAGGGTTTTTTTTTGTTCCTATGGAGGAAAATAATGCTATTTGATTACTATTTTTCTGCCACATGTCTTATGCTACCCATAGTTTTCATCAAATTCTACATCTTCCTCTCATACAGTCTCACCTGCATCCATCCTATTACTATTTGCCCATGTGATGATGACTTCATATCTCAAGTCTAAATCTTTTTCATGCATCTCAAGCTAAAAGTTTATTATTCTCATTTTTTATTTGGGGTTGTATACTATGTTATTTATCACATATTTATTTTAGAACATATGGAAAAAGGAGAAAGTATATATGCAATCTTTATTAAGTCCTCAATGTATGTTCATTCTGGCCTTTTGATGCAGTTATGAATGTTACCAAATTATAATAAAAGAATAGAATCTGTTATGGTCATTTTGTTAGGAGCAGGTCTGCCTACCCCATTCCATTCAAGCCCTGCATTTTATTTTATTCTTCTCTCAAACTTACATCCTGACTGCAGTTTCTCTTCCCTCCTTTTATCCTAGCCTTTCACCTTCTTTCCCTCTGTTGTGCTTTAAAAAACAAAACAAAACACTTTTATTTACCTTTCTTATATCTTTTTCTCCCTACTCCACCACAATCCCTTCCGACATCCCAACACCAGGTAGGAGAGAAAAAGGGTTAGTCGAAGACGGGTCTCGGTTTTATTTCTTAGCTGCCTTCTGCTGGTTAGGGTTTTCAGGTTCCTTGGAGCCAGTCCAATCCTCATTTCAGGAGATCTCTAACTTCTTGTATCACAACAGCAACCAGGAGCATCAAGGGAGAAGCAGGAGCAGCACTGTTCTTTCTCTGATCTCTACACTGACTGGACTGTGGCATTTATTCTCTCTCCAGAGTACTCAGATTTAAACTATCTGCAGCTGGCAAAGAACTTCTCTCAGAACCAGCACTAAGCAAATACTCTGCTGGCCCACATCCCACACGTGGTACCAAAACAAAAACATGTTTATATCAACAACAACCCCCACCCTAGATCTTACTAGCTGTATAAACTATAGAAAGATCCTTCACTTCTCTGATTGTTTTATCTCAAAACTAATGTCATACTATATAAGATATATATATATATAGATAGATAGATAGATATGTGTGTGTACATTTATAGATACAGATATATACATATATAAACATAAATATATATGGATTAAAGGAAATATAGCTAAGAGTTAAATTTCTGGCATGTAGTGTATGTTTAATAATAGAAACACTGCCTTGTTACACTGTGTTTTGTGCCTTTATCTCTTTCCTAGAAAATTTTCATATGCCAATAAAAACTTGGAGTACACAAAATAGCTGTATGTTATAAACTATTACAAGGTACAAATAATTTCTTTATTTCATTTCTTCTTTTTTCAAGACAGTGTTTCTTTGTGTAGCCTTAACTGACCTGGACTCACTTTGTAGACCAGGCTGGCCTCAAAATCATAGAGATCTACCTGCCTCTCCCTGTGCCGACCCAAGTGCAAATAATTTTTTAATACAAATTTTAGGCTGATTCTGCTTTGAAGTGTTATTAGTTTCAGCTGTCATGATTTCTTTTATCACTTTTCTTCTATTATAGATTTTGTTATGCACTGTGACACCTATACATATGGTATATAACACAGGAGATTTCATCTCAAATACAACAATGGTATTAGCTAATGTTATCATTGTTGGTTTACTTTCTTCTCGGTGTTTTATAAAAATAAGGTTTTAAAATGAGAAATTTGGGACTAAAATGGCATTCCCTTTATTAAAAATAGATTTATTTTCATACAATATATCCTGATTATATCCATTTTTTCATTTCCTGGCTCCTCTCACATATTACTCTTATGCCCATGCCCCATAGACACCCAAATTCACAACATTTCTTTCTGTCTTTTACTGACTCTATTGAATACAAAGAAGCATGAATAATAGTAATGATGATGATGATGAGGATGATATAACAATAATGAATAAGATAAAAACAAACCAGAATAGGACAAAATAAATAGAAAAAATAGTCAGGAAAGAGTACAAGAAACATATACATATGCTGAGACACACTCATACACACAGAAATACTGTAAAAACAAAAATCTTGAAAATATAATATATAAGAAAATCACATATAAGGTAAAAATAAAAAACAAAAACAAAAACCACAAAGCACTTGACTATGAGACTAAGAACACCAAAGATGCCATTGAGTTCATTATGTGTTGGTCATCTACTGCTGGACATGTACTTTAATATTTTATTAAATTTATTTATTTATTATTAATTACAGATTATTCACTTTATATCCCAGCTGTAACCCATCTCTTGTCCCCTCTCAATCCCACCCTCCATACCGCATCTCCTCCGTGTCCCTCCACAAGTCCACTGATAGGGGAGGTCCTCCTCCCATTCCCTCTGAACGTAGCCTATCAGATCTCATCAGGACCAGCTGCATTTTCTTCCTCTGAGGCCTGGCAAGGCTGCTCCCCCTGGGGGGGGGGTGATCCAAGAGCCAGCCACTGAGTTCATGTCAGAGACAGCCCCTGTTCCCATTACTATGGAACCCATTTAGACACTGAGCTGCCAAGGGCTACGTCTGTGCAGGGGTTATAGGTTATCTCCATGCATGGTCCTCGGTTGGAGTATCAGTCTCAGAAAAGAACCCTGGGCCCAGATTTTTTGGTTCCGTTGCTCTCTTTGTGGAGCTCCTGTCCCCTCCTGGTCTTTCTGTCTTCACCTTCTTTCATAAGACTCCGTGCACTATGCCCAAACTTTGGCTGTGTCTCATCATCTGCTTTGATACCCTGCTGAGTAGAGTCTTTCAGAGATCCTTTGGAAATGGCTACTGTCCTGTTTCCTGTTTTCTCCCTCTTCTGATGTCCGTCCTATTTTTCTTTCTGAGTAAGGATTGATCATCTTACTCAGAGCCCTACTTCTTGCTTAGCGTCTTTAGATGTACAGATTTTAACATGTTTATCCTATATTATATGTCCAATACCAACTTATAAGTGAGTATTTATGTGTCTTTCTGCTTCTGGGATACCTCATTCAGGATGATCTTTTCTAGTTCCCACATGCAGCTGAAAATTTCATGATTTCCTTGTTTTTAATTGGAGAGTAGTATTCCATTAAGTAAATGTACCACAATTTGTGTGTCTCTTCCTCTGTTGAGGGACATGTGGGCTGTTTCCAGATTTTGGCTATTACAAATAAAGCTGCTATGAACACGGTTGAGCAAATGTCCTTGTTGTATACTTGAACATATTTTGGATAAATGCTTAGGAGTGGTATAGCTGGATCATGAGGAAGCACTATTCCTCATTTTCTGAGAAAGCACCAGACTGATTTCCAAAATGGTTGTAGAAGTTTACATTCCCACCAGCAATGGAGGAGGGTTCCCCTGTAATGCTAGGTTCACAGGACCCTCAGAGACCACCAGGAGATGACTCGATGCAAGAGCGAGAGAGCTTTATTACAAGAGTAATAGAACTCAGGACCTAAGTCTCACTGACACAGCAGTAGAGAAGTCGGACCTTGAGCTCTCAGTGAGCAGGGTTTTTAAAGGAAAATTCTGTGAGCAGGGAGGTTCCATGGCAGCAAGCAGGGGGGCACATATCTTGACGTTACAGGATTAGGTAAAAGTTAGAGGGGTGAGGTGGCCTTCTCTGAGGTACGTAATCACAGTTGCTATTTTTCTAAGCTATATCTGAAACATTGGGGAGAATTTTCCTAGCCAATTCCCAACTGATTCTCATTGATTATTGACAGGGAGATTGTCTGTATTTTCTATGAAGTATTTATTATATGATATTTCCTGGAACCTGTTAACCTGGAGGAGAGTTAACTTTTTTTCTGCCAAGTGTATATTCTGTGATATATCTTGGTACCTGAATTCAACTCCCAGTCAAGATGGCCCTTTATTTCAAAATGGAGTTATATCCAGGCTAAGTTAAACTCTTCACTCATTTCTCTACATCCTCTCCAGCATGTATTGTCACTTGAGTTTTTCATCTTAGCCATTATGATGGGTATAAGGTAAAATCTCAGTGTCATTTTGATTTGCAATTCCCTAATTACTAAGAATGCTGAAGAGTTCTTAAGTGTTTCTCTGGCATTTGATATTCCTCTATTAAGAATTCTCTATTTAGCTCTCTACCCTATATTTTCATTGGATTACATGGTTTGTTAGTGTTTAACTTCTTAACTTGTTTATATATCCCGGAAATTAGTCCTCTGTCAGATATAGGATTGGTGAAGATCCTTTCCCAGTCTGTAGGCTGTCATTTTGTTCTGTCAACAGTGTCCTTTGCTTTACAAAAGCTTTTTAGTTTCATGAGGTCCCAAATTTGTTGATTGTTGATCTTAGAGCCTGTGCTGTTAGTGTTCTGTTCAG
>CM053742.1:45346557-45358343 GCA_028658305.1 Pachyuromys duprasi
CCCCCCCTCCCGCCCCCTGAGGGAGGAGCAGCCTTGCTAGGCCACAGAAGAGGACATTGCAGCCAGTCCTGAAGAGACCTGATAAGCTAGAGTTAGATGGAAGGGGAGGAGGTCCTCCCCTATCAGTAGACTTGGAGAGGGGCAGGTTGTTGATGAGGGAGGGATGGGGGGGAAAGGGAGGAAATGCACGAGGGGGCTACAGCTGGGATACAAAATACATAACCTGTGATTAATATAAAATAAAAATGTTAAGAAAGATTTAATGTATCTGGTTTTATGTTGAGGTCTTTCATCCACTTTGACTTTAGATTTGTGCAGGGTGATAAATATAGATGTATTTGCAGTTGTCTACATGTACACATGGAGTTATACCAGCACCATTTGTTGAAGATGCTATCTTTCTTTCCAATATATGGTTTTGGCATCTTTGTCAAAAGTCAAGTATTCATAGTTAAGTGGATTTATTTTTGGTTCTTCTATTTAATTCTATTGATCCACCATTCTGTTTCCATGCCAGTACCAATCAGTTTTTATTAGTATTGCTCTACAGTACTGCTTGAAATCAAGGATGGACATACCTCCAGACAATCTGCTGTTGTACAGTATTGTATCAGCAATTCAGGGTTTTTTTGGTTGTCTGTAAGTAATTACTCTTTCAAGTTAAAGAATTATGTTGGTATGTTGATGGGAATTGCATTGAATCTGTAGATTGCTTTTGGAAAGATGCCCATTTACAATATGTTAATGCTACTAATCCGTGAGCATGGGAGATCTTTACATCTTTGGATGTCTTCTTCATTTTCTTTCATCAGAGACTTGAAGTTATTTTCAAACAGGTCTTTCACCTACTTGGTCAGAATCACACCAAGGTACATTATGTTATTAGTGGTTATTGTGAAGGGTGTTGTTTCCCTAATTTCTCTGTCATCCCTTTTTTTCATTCATGTATAGGAGAGCTTCTGATTTTTTTGATTTAATTTTGTATCCAGCCACTATGCTGAAGGTGTTTATCAGCTGAAGGAGTTCTCTGGTTGAATTTTTGGGGTCACTTATGTATACTATCATATCATCTGCAAATAGTGAATCTTTGACTTCTTCCTTTCCAATTTGTATCTCCTTGGTTTCCTTTAGTTGTCATATTTTTCTAGCTAGGACTTCCAGTATTATGTTGAAGCGATATGGAGAGAGTGGGCAGCCTTGCCTTGTCCCTGATTTCAGTGGGATTGATTCAAGTTTCTCTCCATTTATTTTGTTGTTGGCTATAGGCTTGCTGTATATTGCTTTTACTATGTTTAGGTTTGTGCCTTATAACCATGGTGTCTCCAAAACTATAAACATGAATGGGTGTTGGATTTTGTCAAATGCTTTTGCAGCATCTAAGGAGTCATGTGCTTTTTCTCATTGAGTGTTTAGATGGTGAAATAATTACATTGATGTATTTCTGTATATTGAACATCCTGTATGAATGGGATGAAGCTACTTGGTCATGGTGGGTAATATCTTTCATTTGTTCTGGATTCAATTTGTAAGTATTTTATTGAGTATTTTTGCATCAATGTTCATAAGAGAGATAGGTCTGAAGTTCTCCTTTTTTGTTGGGTCCTTGTGTATTTTAGTTATCAAGGGGACTGTACCTTCATAGAATGAGTTTGGTAATTATCCCTTTGTTTCTATTTTGTGCAATATTTTGAAGAGAATTGAAGTTAGTGCTTCTTTGAAGTTCTGGTAAAATTCCGCACTGAAACCCTCTGGCCCTGGGCTTTTTTCTAGAGGGGAGGCTGTTGATGACAGCTTCAATTTCCTTATGGCATATAGGATTATTTAGTCTATTTACCTGATCTTTATTTAATTTTGGTAAATGGAATCTATCAAGAAAATTGTCCATCTCATTTAGATTTTCAAATTTTGTGGCACATAGGCTTTTTTTTTTTTTTTTAGTAAAACCCAATTATAGTTTGGATTTCCTCCATGTCTGCTGTGATAGCCTCCTGTTCATTTCAGATTTTGCTGATTTGGATAGTTTCTCTCTGCCTTTTAGTTAGTTTGGCTATGGGTTTGTCTATTTTTTTTTTAATTTTCTCAAAGAACCAGCTCTTGGTCTCATCAATTGTTTGAATTATTTTCTTTGTTTCCAATTCATTAATTTCAGCTCTGAGTTTGATTATTTCCAATCATCTACTCCTCTTAGGGTGTCTGCTTTTTTATATCGGGCTTTTAGGTGTGCCGTTAAGTTGCTTAGATGGGAAGTCTCAAACTTCTTTCTGGAACCACTTAGTGCTGTTAGCTTTCCCATTAGCACTGTTTCATTGTGTCCCATAAGGTTCTGTATGTTGTGCCTTGATTTTCATTGCATTTTAGGAAGTCTTAAATTTCTTTCTTTATTTCTTCCCAACCCAGCTGTTATTTTGTAGAGAGTTGTTCCATTTTCACTTGTGTTTATGCTTTTTGTTTTTTCCGTTGTTATTGAGGTCCCAGCTTTAGTCCATAGTGGTCAGATAGGATACATGGGATTATCTCAATCTTCTTGTATCCGTTGAGGCTTACTTTGTGACAAATTATATGGTCAATTTTGGAGAAGGTTCAATGAGGTTCTGAGAAGAAATTAAATTCTTTTGTGTTTGGGTGAAAGATTCTGTAAATATCTGTTATGTGATATTTGATTCATGACCTCTGAAAGAGTCAACATTTCATTGTTCAGTATCTGTTTTGTTGATCTGTCCTTTGTTGACACTGGGGTGTTGAAGTTTCCCACTATTAATGTGTGAGGACCTATTTGTGGTTTAAGTTTTATTAATGTTTCTTTTACAAATGTGGCTGCCCTTGTATTTGGGACACAGATTTTCAGAACTGTGATGTCTTCTTGGTGGAATTTTTCCTTAATGAGTATGAAATGACCCTTTTCATCTCTTTTGATTAATTTTGGTTGAAAATCTATTTTATTAGGTATTATAATGGCTACTCCTGCTTGCATCATGGGTCCATTTGCTTGGAAAAGTGTCTTCCAGGCCTTTACTCTCAGGTAATATCAATCTTTGTGACTTAGGTGTGTTTCTTGTATGCAACAGATTGTTGGATCTTGTTCACACATCCGTTCTGTCAGCCTGTGTCTTTTTATTGGAGAGTTGAGTCCATTGATGTTGGGAGAGATTAATGGCCAGTGACTATTAGATCCTTTGATTTTTTTTAAAATTTTTTATTTCATGTACATTGGTGTTATGCTCGCACAGGTATGAGGGTGTCAGATCCTCTAGACTAAGAGTTACAGACAGCTGTGAGCTGCCTCGTGGGCTGGGAACTGAACCTGGCTACTCTGGGAAAGCAGCTGGTGTTCTTAACCACTGAGCCATCTCTCCAGCCCTAGATCCTTTGATTTTGATGTTAGTTGTGGTAGTGTGTTTGTGTGCTTGGCTACTTTTAGTTTTGCTGTAGTGAGGTTAATTATTTCCTGTGTTTTTCTGACTGTAGTTAACTTTCCTGGGTTGTACTTTTCCTTCTAGTATCTTATGTAATCCTATATTTGTGGGTAGGTATTGTTTAAATTTGTTTTTGTCGTTGAATATCTTGTTTTCCCTATCCATGATGATTGAGAATTTTGCTACGCATAGTAGCCTGGGATGGCATCTGTGTTCTCTTATGGTCTCCATGATATTGGTCCAGGCCCTTCTGGCTTTCTTAGCCTCTGCTAAGAAGTCAGGTGTGATTCTTATGGGTTTGTTATTACACATTACTTGGCCTTTTTCCCTTGCAAGCTTTTAGTATTTTTTCTTTGTTCTGTCTACTTACTGTTTTGATTATTATGTGGAGGGAGGATTTTCTTTTCTGGTCTAATTTATTAGGTGTTCTGTGGGCCTCTTGTATTCTTATAGGCCTCTCCTTTAAGTTGGGGAAATTTTCTTGTATGATTTTGTTGAAAATATTTTCTGAGACTTGGAGATGGGAATCTTCTTTTCCCTCTATTCCTGTTATTTTAGGTTTTGTCTTTTCATATTGTCTTGGATTTTTTGGACATTTTTTCCTTAATTTTTTAAAATTTTAATTTAATTTTTATATTAATTACTCTTTATCCACCTTGTATCCCAGCTATAGCCCCTTTCCTCATTCTATTCAAATCCTATCCTCCCTCCCTCATCTCCTCCAATGCCCTTCTCCAAGTCCACTGATAGGGGCGGTCTTCCTCTAACCCCAGCCTATCAATTCTCATTCAGACTGACTTGGTTGTCTTTCTCTGTGGCCTGATAAGGCTATTCCCGTCTCAGGGGGAGTCTTGCACATTTTTTAAAGGAATTTTTTTTATATTTAACATTTTCTTTGATGGATTCATTGTATCTTCCACACCTGAGATTCTTTCTTCCATCTCTTGTATTATGTTGGTCATTTATGCTTACCTGTGTAGTTCCTGTTTTCTTCCCTAAGTTCTTTCTCTCCATGATTTCCTGTTTCTGTTTTCTTTAATTTTCCCAATTCTATCTTCAAATTTTGAACCATTTTGTTGATTTTCTTCACCTGTCTGACTGTATTTTCCTGTTTTCCCTTCAATTCCTTCACCTATTGTTTGAACATTCCTCTCTTTCTTTTACTTCTTTCAGTGACTTAATTATTTCCTCTTTGAAAGCCTCAAAATGTTTGGGTATATCTTCCTGTATTTCTTTATGGATGGCCATAATCTGTTTGACTTTATCTTCCTCTATTTCTTTATGCTTTTATGTGTTTCCTCCATTTTCCTCTTCGTAAGCATACACGTAAGGTGATCTTCTTGGATTTCACTTATGATAAGGTGTCCAGGGCTTCTTTCTCCTGGATAACTGGGTTCTAGAAAGGCCATATTGCTTTGGCTTTTGTTGGTTGTGCTTTTATGCTGACATCTGCTCATCTGGCTGTCTCAGGTAATGGCTGTCAGTTTCTGTTGTCTTCTGGAAACCTGGGGTGAGGAGAAGCCCCTTGGCAGGAAGATGGTTGTTCCTGAAGGAGACCTCCTCAGTTTTTTGGATATGGTTACCAAATGACTGGCGCTTCTCAGGAATTGCCACAACTCACCTCAGGTGTATGGACCTGTGTGGTAATTATGTTCGTTGACAGTCAGAGGGTGGAGTCCTCTCACCAGGAGAAGTCCTTAGAGGCAGCTGCCTTGCCACTGGGCTTCTTGCTTTGAATTTAGTGGCCTGCTGCTGGTGCTCTTACACTGTGTTTGCTGGGCATAGCTCTTTAGAAAAGGCAGGGAGCCCTGAGGTTTGGTCAGTTTAGCTAGGAAGACAGGTTGCCCCTTGTTACAGTGTTTGGGGCTGATCCCGTGGATCCCAGAGTTCTGTAGGTCGGAAGGAAGTTGGAACTCTGTGCCCCAGTACCCACATGGTGATCAGTGGGAGGTGAGCACAGCACTCATGCATGCATCAGGAGGCTAGAGCCTGGAGCCTGAGGGAACCCAGAAACTTCTCCACCATTGGGTGTCCTGGATTCTGACTTGATATTTCCCCCACAGTGGGATTATCTCCTGACAGGGAGTCCCAGTCTGTGATGTTTTGGGGTCCATAGCTCCATCTTTGATGGTGAGTAGAGCACTTAGGTGCTGGTGAGTGGCTCCATGTTGGCGGCTGCAGGATCACAGGAACTTTTTCCAAGAACTTTTTGGGGGAATGGTTGGTTTTGCTGAGTGTCCTAAGGTAAGACCTGATGTTTCCCTCACTGTGAGGTTTCCTCCCAACAGGGAAACCCAGTCTCTTGTATGCTGAATCCCACAGTTCTGTCTGGGACAATGAGTCAGGCGCACGGGTGGGTCTCCGGGCTGGAGGTGAGTGCCTGCCAGAGCCCAGGATCTTTTCCAAGGATAGACCCAGTGATCTAAGGTTGGTCCTGATTGCTTCCTTCACCATGGGGTTTTCTCTCGACTGGAAATCCCAGACTCTGGTGTTGTGGAGCCCACAGTTCAGCATGGGGTGGTGGTCAGACCATGCTGGCATGCTACTTATTTACAGTCCTTCAATTTCAAATTAGCCCTTTTATTTTCTTGCTTTGAAAAAATGGACTGGACCTCTTTAAACATTCCTTTTCTTTACTACCTAGCCACTGAAGTTTTGTCAGTAGATATACTGGAAGGTTGGGTCAGGAAGGAGTGTTTTGTTTTATTTTTTCTGGTGTCTGTTAACTCTGCAGGTTTTTCCTTGGGTATCTTCAATGGTATTTGTCCTCTCCATTCAGTAGTCAGTTGTTTCTCCTCATGTTCATAGAAATAGATTTGTTGCAGAGTGCTTCTAGTAGAACATTCTCTAGGTAGGAGTTACAGATGTTATAAATGGAGGATTTCGGAGAAATTCAGCAACATAGAAAACTTCTCTGCCGTCAATGAGCCACAGGTTTATCCTCTCTAGTCAGGTCTAGATACCAGTCCTGTGTGGAAGACACTTTCTTGGGTATTTAATTTTGGCGTTGGGGGTGCGGGTTCCTCATAGTATACATGATTCTTGTGCGTAGAATTCACTTGATGTATCCATCTCCATGCCGTCCTCGTCCTCTGACACTGATTTTTTTTTTAACCTTCAGAAATTCGATCTAGGCAGGTGAAAGCAATTTAAAGACTCTGTGAAACACAGTGTATTACTTTTATCATGTTTGTAGCTGAATACCATCAAAACAACCCATTTTGAATCTCTCCTAAGGTGATGCCTTACAATCCCATAAAGAAGTATACTTCTTCCTGTGGAGTCTTTATGAGCTATGAACTTGTCCCTTCTGTCATGCCAATGTTTACTGCCTTTACAGTGAGGAATTTCATTGTTCTTAGTTTTCTCTCAATCTACCACTATTAGTCTTATAAACTTGGTTTATTTTTCTTTTTAAAATTATTATTATTGCAATTTATTAACTTTGTATCCGGGCTGTGGCCCCCTCTAAATCCCACCTTACCACCCACTTCTCTTCCTATGCCTTTCTGCTAGTCCACTGATAGGGGAGGTCCTCTTTACTTTGTAACTGACCCTAGCATATCAGGTCTCATGAGGACTGGCTGCATTGTCTTCCTCTGTGGCCTGGGAAGGCTGCATCCCCCAGAAGGAGGTAATCCTAGAGTCTGACACTGAATTCTTGCCACAGACAGCCCTTGCTCTCCTTACTAAGGAACTAACTTGGAGACTGTCTGTGGGCTACCTCTAAGCAGGAGTTTAGCTTCTTTAGGAGTATAGATTTTAGTACTTTTACCCTATAATATATGTCTAATAAACACTTATGAGAGAGTATATACCATGTGTGTCTTTCTGCTTCCAGTATACTTCACTCAGGATAATCTTTTCTAGTTCCTGCCATTTGCCTGCAAATTTCATGATTTCCTTGCTTTAATTAGCAGAGTAGTATTCCATTGTATAAATGTACCAAAATATCTATATCCATTCCACCATTGAGTGACATCTAGGCTGTTTCCAGCTTCTGGCTCTTAAGAATAGAGCTGCTGTGAACATGGTTGACCAAATGGCTTTGTTGTATAGTTGAGTATATTTTGTATATATGCCTAGGAGTAGCATAGCTGGATCTTGATGAACCACTATTCCTAATTGTCTGAGAAAGCACCAGACTGATTTCCAAAGTGGTTGTACAAATTTACATTCCCACCAGCAATGGAGGTGGGTTCCCCTTTCTCCACAACCTCTCCAGCATGTGTTGTCACTTATGTTTTTTATCTTAGCCATTCTGATAGGTGTTAGGTGAAATCTCAGGGTTGTTTTGATTTGCATCTCCCTGAGGACTAAGGACGTTGAACATTTTTTTAAGTGTTTCTCTGCCATTCAATATTCCTCTATTAAGAATTTTCTGTGATACAAAGTGAATAAACTGTAATTTAATATAAAAAATTAAAAAAAAGAATTTTTTTGTTTTTATCCATACCCTATGTTTTAATTCACTTACTTGGTTTGTTGGTGTTTAACTTCGTAAGTTCCTTATATATTCTGGATATTAGTCTTCTCTCAGATATAGGGTTTGCGAAGATCCATTCACAATCTGTAGACTCTTGTTTTGTTCCAATGACAGTTTCCTTTGTTTTACAGACGTTTTTCAGTTTCTTGAGGTCCTATTTATTGATTGTTGATATTAATGCCTGTGCTGTTGGTGTTTTGTTCAGGAAGTTGTCTCCTGTGCCAATGAGTTCCAGGCTCTTCTGCACTTTTTCTTCTAACAGGTTTAGAGTGTCTGGTTTTATGTTGAAGTGTTTGATCCATCTAGATTTTAGTTTTGTGCAGGGTGATAAATAGGTGTCTGTTTTCATTATTCTACATATAGACATCCAGTTGGACCAGAACTATTTGTTGAAGATGTTCTTTTTTCTATTTTATGGTTTGGCCTTCTTTGTCAAAAACAAGTATTCATAGGTATGTCGGTTTATTGCTGGGTCTTCTATTTGATTCCATTGATCCCCCATTCTGTATCCATGCTAGTACCATGCCGTTTTAATTGTTTTAATTAATGTTTCAGTACAATTGAGCTTGAGATCTGGAATGGAGATACCTCCAGATAATTTGTAATTGTACAGGATTGCTTTAGCAATTCTGTTTTGTTTGTTTGTTTGTTTGTATTTCCATATGAAGTTCAGAATTGTTCTTTCAAATTTAGTGAACAATTGTATTGGTATTTTGATAAGAATTACATTGAATCTGTTGATTGCTTTTGGTAGCATGGCCATTTTCATGATGTTAATCCTACTGATCCATGAGTGTGAGAGATCTTTCCAACTTCTGATATGTTTCTCAATTTCTTTCTTCAGAGACTTGAAGTTTTTTCAAACAGGTCTGTCACTTGCTTGGCGTCACACCAAGATACTTTATGTTATTTGTGGCTAGTGTTAGGAATGTTGTTTCCCTAATTTCTTTCTCCACCCTTTTTTTCTTTTGTATACAGTAGGGCTACTGATATTTTAGAGGAGTTAATTTCGTATCCAGCCACTTTGCTGAAGGTGTTTATCAGCTGAAAGAGTTCTCTGGTAGAATTTTTGGAGTCACTCATGTATACTATTATATCATCTGTGAATAGGGATACTTCGAATTTTTCCTTTCCAATTTACATTCCATTGATCTTTAGTTGTCCACTGCTCTAGCTAGGACTTCAAGTACTATGTTGAAAAGATATGGAGAGAACGGGCAACCCTGTCTTGTCCCTAATTTTGGTGGGATTGATTAAAGTTTCTCTCTGTTTAGTTTGATGTTGGCTACAGGCTTGCTGTGTATTCCTTTGCTATGTATAAGAATGTGCTTTGTATCCTCTGATCTCTCCAAGTCTTTAAACATGAATGGGTGTTGGATTTTGTCAAATGCTTTTTTGGCCTATAAGGAGATGATCTTTTTTTTTTTTTTTCCTTCTGTTTCTTTATGTTGTGGATTACATTGAGTTTCAATTATTGAATGACCCCTGCATGCCTGGAATGAAGTCTCCTTGGTCAGGGTGGATGATATCTTTTATGTGTTCTTGGATTCTGTCACTGAGTAATTTTTTGAGTCTTTTTGCATCAATATTCATAAGAGAGATAGGTCAGAGATGTTCCTTTTTTGTCCTGTCTTTTTGTGGTTTGGGTATCAAGGTTACAGTGGCCTCATGAAATTAGTTTAGTAATGTTCCTTCTGTTTCTATTTTGTGAAATAGTTTGAAGAGTATTGGCATCATCTCTTCTTTGATTGTCTGCTAGAATTCTGTACTGAAACCATCAGGCCCTGGTCTTTTTTTGTTTGTTTGTTTTGGGGATGGCGACTTTTGATGACGTATTTCTTTCCATTGGGGATATAGGACTATTTAATATATTTCTATGATCTTGGTTTAACATAGGTAAATGGAATCTGACAAGAAAACTGTCCATTTCATTTCAATTTTCAAATTTTGTCGCATATAAGCCTTTGTAGTAAGACATAATTATTATTTGAATTTCCTCAGTGTCTCTCCTTATGTCCCACTTTTTCTTTCTGATTTTGCTGATTTGGATAGTTTCTCTCTGACTTTTAGTTAGTTTGGGTAAGGCTTTCTAGTTTTTCTCAAAGAACCAGCTCTTGGTTTCATTGAGTGTTTGAATTCTTTTGTTTAAAATTTATTGTTTTCAGCCCTGAATTTAAATATTTCCAACCACCTACTCCTCTTGGGTGTGTCTGCTTCTTTTCTTTTTTTCTGGAACTTTCAGGTGTGCTGTCACTTTGCTTGTATGAAATGTCTCAATCTTCTTGCTGAAGGCACTTAGTGCTATGAACTTTCCTCTTAACACTGCTTTCATTGTGTCCCACATGTTTGGCTAACTTGTGCCAACATTTTCATTGAATTTTAGGAACTCTCCAATTTTATTTTATTTTTCCTTGATCCAACTGTTGTTGAATAGATTGTCATTTAGTTTCAATGCATGTGTAGGCATTCTGTTATTGTTCAGGTCTAGTTTTAGGCCATCGTGGTCTGAGAGGATATAAGGGATTATTTCTATGTTCTTGTATCTGTTGAGTCTTGCTGTGTGCCTGACTATATGGTCAGTTTTTGGAGAAGGTTCCATGAGGTGCTGAGAAGAAGGTATACTCTTTTGAGTTTGGGTAAAATGTTCTGTAGATATCTATTAGGTTCATTTGATTTAGGACCTCTGTAAATGTCATTATTTCTCTATTTAGCGTCTGTCTAGATGATCTGTCCATAGGTGAGAGTTGAATGTTGACGTTCCCACTTTTAAGTTTTTGGGATCAATGTGTGATTTGATAATAATGTTTCATTATGATTGCAGGTGCTCTTGTATTTGGTGCATAGACGTTCAGGCCGGTGATGCTTTACTGGTGGATTTTTCTTTTGATGATAATGAAATGTCCCTCCTCATTTTTTTTATTAATTTTGGTTGAATGTCTATTTTATTAGATATAGGATAGCTACTCTAGTTTGTTTTCTGGATCCTTTTACTTAAAAATATTTTTCATCCCTTTAGTCTGAGGTAGTATCTATCTTTGTTGGATAGGTGTATTTCTTGGATGCAACAGAATGATGTATCTTGTTCCCGCAACCATTCCGTTACTCTGTGTCTTTTTATTGGAGAGTTGAGTCCACTGATGTTGATAGATAATAGTGACCAATGAATGTGATTACCTCTTATTGTGGAGTTGATGGTGATATTGTGTTTGTGTGTTTCTTTTCTTTTAATTTTTTTTGTTGTGAGGTTATTTATGTCCTGTGTTTTCTTGGCTGTAGTTGATTGGGGTTTTCCTTCTAGTATCTTCTGTAGGGCTGAGTTGCTGTGTAGGTATTGTTTAAGTTTAGTTTCATACAATATTTTTGTTTTCTCCATATATGTTGATTGAAGACTTGCTGGTATAGTAGGCTGGGTTGGTATCTGTGGTTTCTTAGAGTCTGCATAACATCTGCCCAGAACCTGCTGGCTTTTTAGTTTCTGCTGATAAGTCTGCTGTGATGGTGATAGGTCTTCCTTTATATGGTACTTTTCTTTTTTCCTTTGCTGCTTTTAATATTTTTTCTGTGTTATCTAGATTTATTTTTTGACTATTATGTTATACGATGAATTTCTTTTCTGGTGGAGTTTATTTGGTGTTCAGTAAACCTCTTGTATGTTTATGGACATTCTTTAGAATTTTTTTCTATGATTTTCTTGAAAATATTTGCTGCACCTTGGAGGCTAGATTCTTCTTTTTTGTCTTTTCCTCTAATTCTTTTTTTTTAAATTTATTTATTTTTATCTCAATCACAGGTTAGGTACTTTGAATCCCAGGCATAGCCCCCTCCCTCAGTCCCTCCTACCCTCCCACTCCCTCCCTCATCTCCCTCCTCCCCGCCCCCTCCAAGTC
>CM053742.1:45358843-45435640 GCA_028658305.1 Pachyuromys duprasi
TTGCATCTCCCTGATGGCTAAGGACGTTGAGCATTTCTTTAAGTGTTTTTCTGCCATTCTATAATCCTCTACAGTCAGGTCTCTTTTTAGCTCCATACCCCATTTTTTAATTGGATTACTTGGTTTCTTGCTTTTTAATTAGTGATTATTATTTGAACCCAACTATCCTGTTAAATAAAAGGGTGACTATATCACCTAAGTGGAAATGCAATATTACACATTTAAATTAATGTGTGTCCTTCCTCTAGTCTTTGTCTATAACTTGGTTTGTGTGTAGTGCTCACCAGACTCTTAAGTTTTCTCTGGGGAAGTAAGGAGGCATAAGACTTCACATTTGTCATGAAACTTTCTTTAGTGATTCCCTAATCCTTCCACCCCTGTTTGTGTGTGTGTTTGTGTGTTTGTTTGTGTGTGTGTGTGTGTTTGTGTGTATGTGTGAATGTATGCGCACTAACATGTGTGATTGGGTCCATAAATTGTCAATATTGTTAGTTTGCAGTTAAGATGGAAGCTACTTTTTTAAGGATAATATAATATATGGAGATAGTTCCTATTAGATCAGAGGTTTCTAGCAGGTATTGTGTATTGTACTGTATTAGAAAGCACAATTTGAATATATTCCATTTTTTGTTACTAGAAAAGGAAAGTATACTGTGTTACACTTATCATTTGATAGATATTGTTGTTAAAGTCAAGACTAGAACAGGTACCACCACCTTCTCCAGATCAAGCGCGTTACTAATGCATAACTCCAGCATGCCCAAGAATGCATTTCTTTCTTCTTTGCATTAATACTGCACACCCTCCTTTATTAAAAGAAACATAGAAATCTCTATTGCATAAAAACGGTGAAATGCAATAATCACATATGTGTGGGTTTTTTAAATTATTATTTGAAGCCATCATGATTCTGTAAATATCTGAAATTTAAGAAATAAACAGACGTAGCCTATGAGGGATATAGTAGCATACACATTTCTATGTATAGCTTTGAAAGGTAATACTCAAACAAATGTATGGCCAAGTGTAGGACAGCCCTAGTCATTATAGCCAATAGGTAAAAATGAGAGATAGGGAACAAATACCTCATGTATATAAATTTTAGCTGGGGGGTGTTATATTAATTTTTGCAGCAACTTCGGTGGAGTGGCTGTATAACATTCTCAATACAGAATGTCTCTATAGTGTTCCTTTAAGTCATTCATTTTATTTCATATGAATGTCAGCTCAAAAAACAAACAACTGCCTACAAAGGTACCTACCTAATAGTCCAGTATCCTTAGTAGTGTGTGGGATGGTATTGGGTTCTTCACAAGCATTTTATGTTACAAGAGCCATCTCTACATTTTGATGCATTTTTACCAATGGTAAATTATATTCATTTTCTATTTAGAGTCACAGGGATTTTCATTTTAAAATAAGTGTTCAGTTTTAGCATTGATTTAAAACAAAAATAAACAATAAAATTTTCACTGAGATGACAAATGAAGACTAGTCACAGATAACTGAAAAATGGAAACCCCAAAAAACACTGTTTTCTGTGCTCAAGGGAATTTATTTATTTAGTTGTTTTTTAAATGTGCACATTTCAAATAATATTTTTCTTGATTATTTGGGAATTTCTCATCATACATCACACCCACGCTTACTTCCCAGTCCTTCCATGTCAGTGCCCCCCAATACCGCTGCCCTTAATGACCCCCACAACAACAAGAAGAAAAAATCAAATCCAGTTTCTGTGTTCTATATATTGACTGGAATGTGTTCAAATTCTCAGTGTCCTATCCCTTAAATATTACGTAGTCTTTGCCTGCATGCATGCTTGCTGGAAGTCATCAAATATTGAGAACGATGCTTATATCCTTATCACACATTTTAAGAGTTCTCTTCTATGACCTGTGTAGGATGTTAATTTGGAGGGGGTGTTGTAATGGTGAGTGGAGAGATAGGGATTGTCACAGAAGCTTCCATGTCCTTGTGTCTCAACTGTGCATCTGTCGTCTTCAGTATTCCTACCAAAGTAGCTTCTTTGCTCTTTACAGTCAGAAGGAGCATGGATCATGGTTTTCTACATGGTTTTTGTCAACAGAATAGACTATGAACACAGCCCCCTGTTGTAGTACGAGCACGGACCTAGACAAGGTCCATGGAGGCAACCCAGACCACATACATCAACATGATCTTAAGGAGGCAGAACAAGCTGCTCACATCAATATGGCTTCCAGCAGCAGCACCATCCTGCAGTATAGACTATGGATATCCACTTGGCTTTTGGTGTTAACACAGGCCACAGATATTAGCACATACCTTGGCTGCAGTAGGGCCACAGAGAATTTCTTTTTGATGAGAACATACTGAACTCATCAAAAACTGAACAGGACATAGTTTTTGCCATTGGAGTTCTTATCCCAAGAAAGGTGAAAAGTAAAATTTATGAATAATACCTAGAGTCTGAGTGTAATAAGTTCTCAAACAGAGGACAAAGTGAGTACAAAATAAGGTACCTGTTTAGTTAGAAGTACTGTCCCATTTCAGAAGCCAGTATATGTGTTTATGGAGAAAATGAACTGAAGTCCAAGATCCTCAACTTAACTCTTGTCATTGTTGCTCTATGGAAGCCCTGCTACCTCTGTGTTTTCTCTCTATCAGTAAACTGGATGTCATCTAAGATCCAGCTCTCCTTTATCCCCTCACCGGTGAAGATAATATATCAGGGATGTAAGTCCATGTGAATTCTGGAGCTTGACCCCTTTGTTTCATATTCTAGGTCCAATATTCATATACTGTGTAATTGTAGTCATGTTACTTTGCTATTCTGTGTCTGGGTTTTGTCTTTTGGAAAGAAGGATGTTATCAATACCTACATCATAAGGATGTAGTGAGGATTAAAAAAATTCAGTGATCAATTGACTGAAATATTTTTTACACTACTTGGCACATAGTGATAAACATTAGCCAATGAGAGCTATAAATTCAACTTCATAGAAATCTCTTTGACTGTCTTCCAGTGTTACTATCTTTTGGCCTGATTTAGTCACACTTACAATTGTACCCTAAACAGTGTTGCATCCTCGCTGTCTCCACCCCTCTTGCTTGATGCTTTAAATGGTCTTTCTTATTTATAAATACTCAGTTCAGGCATCTTCTGTGAAGTGTTCTCGTATTTCTTGCCCACGTACAGTTAAGGCTCTCTGTGTTCAAGTATATCACCCAGAACATACAGCAGTTACTTCACTTCTCATGCACTTGATGTCCCCACGTTGAAAGTAGGCAGTTTTTGATGTACCAGCCTAAGCACAGCACCTGTTACAAATTAGATGTTTATTAAATGCTTGATTAACAGAATGAAGGAACTCTATCTGTAGTGGTTGGCTTACACTCTTCATTTAGAATGTGGAAGTGAACACACATAAGGATAAGCTCTACACATTGTGTGGTAAGTACTGGAAGAGTTTTGAAAATGGGACTTAGTTACTCTAATAGTAATTATATTTGAAATGGCAGAAAAGGCAGAATTTCTGTGAAAACAGGAGGTCAGCCATAATCTGTGTAAGGGATCTGTTAGAATTTGTTCTAAAGGCTTACTTGCAAATCAGGTTTTTAACATCATATATCACATTTATGATAGTGAAATCTGTAGGCTAGATATAATAACTATAATTATTGTAATTTATCTAGTTAAGTAGTTAGTATAACCCTTGGATATTGATGGCCTGAGCCCCACAGGCATGTAGGAGCAGAGCATGAAGAAAAATATTTTAGATTTTAGACCAGAAGCCACAGTTCCGGAGAAAGTTGAGCTTTTTAAATTTTTGTTTTGTTTTTCTTTTTTTAATTTACATTTTAAATTAATTACAGTTTATTCACTTTGTATCCCAGCTGTAGCCCCCTCCCTTATCTCCTCCCAATTCCACCCTCCCTCCCTCATCTCCTCCCATGCCCCTCTCAAAGTTCATTAATAAGGGAGGTCCTCTTCCCCTTCTCTCTGACACTAGCCTATCAGGTCTTATCAGGATTGGCTTCATTTTCTTCCTCTGGGCCTGGTAAGGCTGCCCCCCACCGCTTAGGGGGAGGTGATCATAGAGCAGGCCAATCAGTTCATGTCAGAGATGGTCCCTGTTCCCTTTATCAGGGAACCCACTTGGAGACTGAGGTGTTATAGGCTACATTTATGCAGGGTTCTAGGTTATCTTCATGCATGGTCCGTGGTTGGAGTATCAGTCTCAGAAAAGACCCCTGGACTGAGAATTTTTGGTTCCGTTGCTCTCCTTGTGGAGTTCCTGTCCCCTCCAGGTCTTTCTATTTCCCCCTTCTTTCATAAGATTCCCTGCACTCTGCCCAGAGTTTGGCTGTGAGCCTCAGCATCTGCTTTGATACCCTGATCAGTAGAGTCTTTCAGAGGCCCTCTGTGGTAGGTTCCTATCCTGTTCCCTGTTTTCTTCCTCTTCTGATGTCCGTCCCATTTGCCTTTCTAAGTGAGGACTGAGCATCTTACCAAGGGAAACATGATATTGAAAAGATCATACAAAAACTGGAGAACTGTAGGAAAGATGATCAATGAGGTGAGATTGGAGGGAGGGAGAATTCTACAACTGGAGAGGGTGTTTTGAGACTGCAAAAGCCTTCTTTTAAAACTTTCCCTTAATTTCCTTTATTCTATTTTATTTTTTATTATTAGTTACATTTTATTAATTCTGTCTCCCAGGTGAATCCTGCTCCTCATTCCCTCCTAATCCTACCCTTCCTCCCTCATCTCTTCCCTGCCCCTTTCCAAGTCTACTGATAGGGAAGGACCCTGGTTTATCAGGTATCTTCAGGACTGGCTGCAAAGTCCTTCTTTGTGGCCTAGGAGGGCTGCTCCTTCCTTGCAGGGTGGGGAGGTCAAAGAGCCCGCTGTTGTGTTAATGTCAGAAATAGTACCTATTTCCCTTACTAGGGTACCCATTTGGATACTGAGCTACCATGGGCTACAGGCAAGCAGAGGTTCTAGGTTATATCCACCCATGGTCCTTGGTTGCAGAAACAGTCTCATATAAGACCCCTGTGCCTAGATATATTTGGTCCTTGTGGAGCATCTATCCTCTCCAGATCATATTAACTCCCCCTTCTTATATATGATTCCCTATCCGCTGCCGAAGGTTTGGTTTTGAGTCTCAGTTTCTGCTTTGATACACTGCTAGGTAGAGTCTTTCAGAGGCCTTCTGTCGTAGGCTCCTGTCCTGTTACTTGTTCTCTACTACATTCCATTTGTCTTTCTAAGTGAGGATTGATCATCTTACCCCGGGTCCTCTTTATTGTTTACCTTCTTTAGGTATATAGATTTCAGTATGTTTACCATATCTTATAGGTCTAAATGAGTGAGTATATACCATATGTGTCTGTCTCCTTCTGAGATACCTCACTCAGAATGATATTTCCTAGATCCCACCATTCACCTACAAATTTCATGATTTCCTTGTTTTTAATTGCTGAGTAGTTTTCCATAGTGTAAAAATGCCACCATTTCTATATCCATTCCTCAGTTGATGGACATCTGGATTGTTTCCAGGTTCTGGCTATTACAAATAAAACTGCTACAAACATGGTTGAGCAAATGTCCTTGTTGTGTACTTAAGTAACTTTTGGATATATGTCCAGGAATGGTATAGCTGTGTCTTGAGGAAGTACTATTCCTAGTTGTCTGAGAAAGGGCTGTATGTTTAACCACCCTTTCATGCCTGGGATGAAGCCTATTTGGTCATGGTGGGTAATTTCTTTGATGTGTTCTTGGATTCAGTTTGCAAGAATTTTATTGAGTATTTTTGCATCAATGTTCATAAAAGAGATAGGTCTTAAATTCTCTTTTTTTCTTGGGTCTTTGTGTGGTTTAGGTATCAAGGTGACTGTGGCTTCATAGAATGAGTTTGGTAATGTTCCTTCTGTTTCTCTTTTGTGGAATAGTTTAAAGAGAATTGGAGTTAGCCCTTCTTTGAAGGTCTGGTAGAATTCTTCACTGAATCCATCTGTTCCAGGGCTGTTTTTTGGAAGGGAGACTGTTGATGACTTCTATTTCCTTGGGGGGGTATAGTTCTATTCAATCTTTCTATCTGATCTTGACTTAGTTTTGGTAGATGGAATCTATCAAGGAAAATGTCCATTTCTTTTAGGTTTTCAAATTTTGTGGCATATAGGCTTCTGTAGTAAGACCTAATGATTGTTTGGATTTCCTCGATGTCTGTAGTTATTTCCCCCTTTTCATTTCCGATTTTGCTGATTTGGATAGTTTCTTTCTGCCTTTTAGTTAGTTTGGCTGTTTGTCTATCTTGTTGATATTTTTCAAAGAACCAACTCTTGGTTTCACTGATTCTTTGAATACTTTTATTTGTTTCTAATTGATTGATTTATTTCAGCCCTAAGTTTGATTATTTCCATCCATCTGCTCCTCTTGGATGTGTTTGCTTCTTTTATTTTTCTAGGTCTTTCATGAAGTTGGGCCATTATGTTGCTTGCTTGAGATGTCACAAATTTCTTCTTGAAGGCACTTAATGCTATGCATTTTCCTTTGAGCACTGCTTTCACTGTGTTCCATTAATTAGGGTATGTTGTACCTTCATTTTCATTGAATTCTATGAAGTCTTTATTTATTTATTTTTATTTCTTCCTTAACCCAGCTGTCTTTGAGCAGGAAGTTGTTCAGTTTCCATGTGCATGTAGGCTTTTTGCTGATTCCATTGTTGTTGAGGTCCAGCTTTAGTCCATGGTGGTCAGACAGAATACAGGGCATTATTTCAATTTTCTTGTATCTGTTGAGGCTTGCTTTGTGACCAATTACGTGGTCTATTTTGGAGAAGGTTCTATGAGGTGTTGAAAAGAAGGTATACTCTTTTGAGTTTGGTTGAAAAGTCCTGTAGACATCTATTAGGTCCATTTGATTTAGGTCCTCTGTAAGTGCCTTTGTTTCCCTATTTGGCTTCTGTCTAGATTATCTGTCCCTTGGTGAAAGTGGGGTGTTGAAGTCTCCCACTATTAAGGTTTTGGGATCAATGTGTGATTTAAGTTTTTATAATGTTTCATTTATGAACGTAGGCACACTTGTATTTGGGGCATAGATGTTCAGAATTGTGATGTCCTCTTGGTGGAGTTTTCCTTTGATGAGAATGTAGTGTCCATCCTCATCTTTTTTGATTAATTTTGGTTGAAAGTCTATTTTATCAGACATTAGTATACCTACCCCAGCTTGTTTTCTGGGTCCATTTGCTTGAAAAACATGTTTCTAGCCCTTTACTCTGAGGTAGTGTTTATCTTTGTTGCAGAGGTGTGTTTCTTGGATACAGCAGAATGTTGGATCCTGTTTCCGCACCCATTCTGTTAGTCTGTATCTTTATATTGGAGAGATGAGTCCATTAATGTTGATAGATAATAGTGACCAATGAATGTTAGTTCTTTTTATTGTGGAGTTGTGGTCTTACTGTGATTCAGTGCTTGTTTTCTTTTAATTTGGGTTGGGATATTATCTGTGCTATGTTTTCTTAGGTGAAGTTGTTTTCATTGGATTGGAGTTTTCCTTCTAGTATCTTCTGTAGGACTGGTTTGCTGTGTAGATATTGCATAAATTTAGTTTTGTCATGGAATATTTTGTTTTCTCCATCTTATGTTGATTGAGAGCTTTGCAGGGCATAGTAGTCTGGGTTGTTATCTGTGTTCTCTTAGATTTTGCATGACACCTGCCGAGGCCTTTCTGGCTTTCATAATTTCTGTTGAGAAGTCCGGTGTAATTCTGATAGGTCTCCCTTTATATGTTACTTGGCCTTTTCCTCTTGCTGCTTTTAATATCTTTTCTTTGTTCTGTAGATTTAATGTTTTGACTATGATGTGACGTGATGTGTTTCTTTTCTGGTCTAGTCTGTTTGGTGTTCTGTAGGCCTCTTGTATATTTATGGACATCTCTTTCTTTAAGTTAGGAAAATTTTCTTCTATGATTTCCTTGAAAATATTTTTTGGACCTTAGAGCCTGGAGTCTTCTTTTTCATCAATACCTATTATTCTTAGGTTTTGTCTTTTCATTGCATCCTTGATTTTTTGGATATTTTGTGTTTGGGACTTTTCTGACTTTACTTTTTCTTTGAGAGAAGTATCAATTTCTGCGAGTGTGTCTTAAGCACCTGAGATTCTCTCTTCCATCTCTTGTATTCTGTTGGTGTTGCTTACCTTTGTGGTTCGTGATCTTTTCTCTAAGTTCTCCAGCTCCAAGGGGTTTCTCATTTTGTGTTTTCTTTATTGATTCTAATTCTGTTTTCATGTCTTCAAACATTTCCTTCATATGTTTGAATGTGGATTCCTGTCTCTCTAAGATGGTCTCTATTTTTTGGTTCATTTCCTCTCTATATGACACTAATTGTATCTCCAATTGTACCTCTATTTATTTGGCTATATTTGCCTCTGTTTCCTTAAGGATTTTGTTCATTTCCTCTTTCTTAGCCTCTATTTGATTGGCCAAATCATTGATAGATTTATTTATTTCCTCTTTAACTGTCTGTATTTGTATAGTTATTGCTCTGAGAGATTAGGTTATTTCCTATTTATGTGCCTCAAGTAAGCATAGTGTAAAACTCATTTTCCTGTGCTTCCAATTAATTGGTGTATCCATCAATTTTGGGGGTTACTGGTGAAGCCATGATATTTAGATTTAAGTTGCATTTGTTCTTTCACCGACCCCTTGCCATTGTCTTATCTGCTTCTGGATTCTTCAGTTCAGGCTGGTACTGTCTCTCTCTGGCGTGTGGAGCGTTATTCAGGAAGCTCAGAGAGGTCTTGCAGCCTCAGCGTGTGTGTTGGTGCTTCAGCTGTACCTGTGGGAGCAAATTTGCTGGCGCGAGAGGCATATGCAGGCGCAAGAGGGCAGATGAGTGTGCAGAAGGGAGATGCAGGCCTGCTTGTGTGTGGAAATGTGCATGGAAATGTACCTCAAGGGACAGAGTGAGAGAAAGCTGAACCCTTGACTGTGCGGGAGGGGCTCTGCCTTGCAGGCTGCTAGGTGGTTTCTTGTGCATGCACAGTAGATGTAGCAGGCACTGGTAGTAGTCATGGCACAATTACTGGCATTATACGCCTAACTCCACTCTTGGACTAGCAGAGCAGGGCCTTCCATGTCCCAAGAGAGCCTCTGTTTCCCACATTGGGTGTGTGGGTGGGAGGGGTCTGATGTCTGGCTGCTAGTTTAGAAGGACCCTGGCTCTGGGACTCTGCAGACAATCAGGGACTCACCCACTCTCAAGCAGGTCACATTGGCAAGGATTGGGGTATCCTGGCTCTCTACTCTCTGGTTTGGCCCTGTTTCGTCATGAGCATGAGGACTGAGCAGCTCATCCATCTCAGTGCTGCTGCAGCCCCCAGGTGAGGAAGTCCAGCTGCAGCTAGAGACCGGGATGCTGTTCCAGATGCCTTCTGGGAAGTTCTGGGGGCCCTCCACTGTGCTCTCCAGACCTGGGAGGCCCTGCGCCTGGCGTGCCTAGCTTGTTTGGCCGGTCTGCTGTACCTTGGTGGCTATTATCTGTCACAGAGGGCTTGGGCTAGCTGGTAGAGTCAGTGACTGGGAGCCCCTGCAGAGTCATATGGCCGCTAGCAGACCTGGGACACAGGGAGGATGACTGCTGTGGTTCCCGGACTCCAAGGGAAGTACAGCAGGTGTGTCTGGCTGAGGCGCCAGTAGCTCTGCTTTAGTAGCAGCAGCAGTCCCCAGGCAGTGTGCTCTGAGCTGAGAATCTTGGTGAGCCAGGGCTGTGCCGAGGGGGAGGGACGCCCCATAAAGGGGAGTGCCAAGAGATCAAACAATCATCTTTCCTTCCCCAATCAAGTCTATAGGTGACTCCAGACCAAAGTTCTCACCTCATGTGATGATCCCTCTTGTTTAGAAAGCCTCACCTTCGTTTCCCTCTCTTCAGTTGTCCTTCCACTCACCAATTCTGGCACAACAACACCTCTGCAACTCAGAGACTGTGTGGGCTTGCCTCCATCTTGAAAAACCCCTCCCTAATTGCCGTTCTTGACCTCTTCTGCTTACATTGTTTCTGTGTATTGTCCTACACACATGTACTATACATCAAATTGTTTTATTTTATTTTTTATGACCAGATGATAGTTTTCCGTAAGGTGGTATTCGTGGTAGTTATAATGGGAAATAGAACTGTATCGAAAAAAAGTCTCCTACAGATTATAACTGATGAGGTGTCAAACCCCAGCCTTGATTTGTGCCATGTTAATGCAGGGTCCTACTTTTGACTACTATATTTCATTGTCCAACCCCTTCTTCCTTTAACTCTTAGTATCCATATTCCTAGCTGGCTGACCATTCTTTGTCATCCCTGAGCCATTCGTTCTTTAAGATCAGATTCCTAACAGCGTTCATGCTTCTGATACGCTCAACTAGGTCATAAGGCCTTGTATGCTAAATTTCTGTGTCCTCAAAGTTGAGTCAAGTGTTTGCAAAACTCAAAGATCACAATCTAAGGCTACTTTATTTATTTATTTATCTATTTATTTATTTATCTATTTATTTATTTATTTATTACTTATTTATTTATCTTTATTTTCATTTTTATTTTTTTAGTAAAAGCCAACAGGCCTTCCAGTGGTTTCCCAAAACATACTAGAGACAGTGGATAATGATCTGTAGCAGTTAGCCCTCATAGCTGCTGTCGTTTATGCTCTTTCTCCTTATGTTAATCTAGCTTGCAAACATGCTGTTTCTCTTGGGACGTCCAGTTGCATTTTAGTTTTATAGTGTTCATTGTGTTAATATTCTTGATACTTGCTCCCTGCCAGTCTATGTGAAAGATGAGGCAAGGAAATTTGGAGATAAAAATTGAAGACACAGTCTTAAACCTAAATAAGTCTCTATTTGGATAGGGTTTCATAGTTTTTTTTTTTAATCAAAATGTGTATTTTTCAATTTTGAAAATTAGATTCATGGTAGCCTTATGCTTTCCAATGTTTCAGGTATATACTTAATGGTATTTTGTTGGGGTGTGTTCATTGTGTATGCTGCTGGGATTCATAAAGACAACAGATTCCTTTGAGTATATGATAGACTTTGACTATATACATGCTGTATCCACAATGTACTCCCTCTGCTGCAATCCTCCCCATCATTCTGTTAGTTTCCTTCCTTCCGTGGGCCCCCTATTTGTTTGTATAATTTACTCTTGAATGTCCTCTATACAATTTGTATTACTGGGTATTGACAATGAGCAATGGTGTGCTTGCTTGAACTTACTGTTTTATAATTTTGCTCCATCTAGTGGAACATTGATTGTCAATATTGGATTTCAAAATGTGCTCTTTCATTACCACTGGTTGAAATAAGAATTTAATAGACTAACAATTCAATATACTTCTATAATTTTTAATGACTAGCCTGTAAGAATGACTAGCTTTAGGAGACACAGCTTCATTTTTCGTCGTTCACTAGACTAGGTGGTGACAAACCAAGGAAAGTAATTTCTTCACTCTACGTGGTTTCGTTTTGAATATTACATTGTGATTCTTATTCTAAGCATCACTTGCCTCATGTCTGTGTAAACATGCTACCATTTGTTCTCTGTATTGTCAAAAAAACAAAAACAAAACAAAACAAAACCAAAACAAAAGAAAACAGCCAGTGCTGAGCAATGGAGAGAATAGGGTGGGACGTCCTGGTCCAGAGGAAAGGAGAAAGAAGTGAGTGGGAGGGGGTCGGAAAGATCAGAGAAAGATGACCTGGAACCATGAGGAAAGATGAACCAGGCTAACCATATGACTGAAAAGCAAGTATAATGTGGGAAATCTGAATGGGAGGAAGCTATGTGGTCTGGAGGCTTAGGATGTAGTCATTATTGGCCAGCATTATCCTCTAGGTTAATTAATTAAACCCTAGTCTCTCTGTGGTGATTTGGGTATACAGCTGGTTTAGGAATAACTGCTGTTTAACTAAATGGTAAATCAATATTTAATATTAATAATCCATAACAATTGACAATGAACACTGCTTTTATTCTAGCTAAGCATTTCTCTTGCTCCATGTAATAGTTCATTACTCATTTACTGAGTCACCCCATACAGTTATTTATCTACTGTGCTGAGCATTCTGCCAGTCACAGTGTCCATCATACAAGCACTGAAAGGAACAATTTTCAGTATGCTGCTTACTATTATAGTCTTTTATTTCTGTCTTGACACTCATATTTTAATTTGAAGAGGATAAGATCATTTAATGATTCCTTATTTAACTATTAAAAATTAAATTTAGAAAGAAAAAAAAAACCTACCTCTGCTGACATGGTTTTCACAAAATTTATCGTTTTTTATTTATTTGTGAGACACTGAATTAGGTACTAAAAATAATAAGAAAATTTAATCTCAGTATTTATTATAGGAGTAGGATGTGGTATGTGTGTGTGCATGTGTGTGTGTTTGCGTGTATGTAGAAAGCTGGGGAGGGTAAAGAAACAAACAACTATAATCCAAAGAGTTAGGAGTACAATACTTAGGAGGCTAGAACCAAGCTTCCACGTCTGGAAAGGGATGTATGGGAGAGGTTCTTAGGAAGAGTATCATGAAAAGGGTATCATGGAAGGGGAAGAAGGACTAGAAGTTTTTGTTTGTTGGTTTTGTTTTGTTTCGATCGATGTAGAGAGAATAGAATTCTAAGTGGAAGCATCTCTGAAGCTAATTGTGTACAATAGAATATGGCATGTTATAATACAAAAAACTGTGTAAGTGTTCAAAGGAAAAGAGCTTTATTAATAAATGCTGATTGTAAAAAAAGAATATGGCATGTTTAAAATATATGCCAAGAAAGTGCTGATTAATACGTGAAAGGAAACCCCAAATTGACATTGGGAATGTATTTCTGGCACAGGTATATATCCACTCTTCTGCAACTTTGGTCATATGGCTATAGTTTCCTTGGCTACTCCCTATTCCTCTTAATTTCTATGTGAAAATCTTTTTAGTCAGTGTATGTAGGAGTGTGTGTGTGTGTGTATGGTCTAGGTTCTTGTTTTCTATTTTTCTCAGCAGCTGTTACCAGGCTGAAGCATTTAAAAACTTTGTTTTCTCGCTGTTAAAACGAATGTGAACATTAATACCTGCATTGCCTACATGAGGACCAAGTTAACACAAAAATGAAAATGTGGTACTTCAAAATTAAGAGGTGTAATAAAACCCTAGAAATTTTGCTGGTTGGGATTAGAGTAATCCTTAAAACAATTAAATTATCTAATATCTGGATAGAAAAATCAGGTTAACAAATAACTGACAGATGGGAATATTTTTATTTGTTTATTAATCTAAAATGTCTGAGCTTGTGTTTGGGGGAATTTTAGTATTTTTTTTTAGTTTTTTTTTTCAAACTAGCATGATAAAAATTTAAAATTAACTAACCAAATATGTATATCCTCTTCCTTTTCAGGTTTTTACTTTAGGTTAATATATATATTTCGTGGTTTACTTTGGATAATCAATATTGGTTAAGCAGTGTGAATTTCAGTCAACTGTATTGCTGTGTAGTTGTATGACATGAGTTTTGTTCCACGGTATTTTCTTAAAAGATATTTATTTATCTATTTTATGAGTATGAGTGTTTTGTGTGAATGTATCTGTATATGCCGTTATGTACATGTTTTCTCTGGTGGAGGCCAGAAGAGGGCATTGCCCCACCCCCTGGAATTGAAGTTATAAATAGCTGTGAGTCACCATGTGGATGCTGAGAACTGAACAAGATCCTCTGCAAGAGCAGCAAGTGCTCTTCACCACTGAGCCATTTTTACTGCTCTGAGTTTTAACCTATTATATAAGGATGTCTAAGCAATTTTTGATTTATTTCATTAGGATTGGGATGTTAGCTGTTCTATTTGGGTTTTATTGCTATGAAGAGACAACATGACCACAGCAATTCTTATGTTTATAGTCCATTATTATCATGGCAAGAAGCATGGAGTCAAGCAGGTACATGGTGCTAGAGCAGGAGCTGAGAGTTCTGCATCTTGAATCATAGGCAGTAGAAGGAGACTGTGTGCCACACTGGGCATAGCTTGCTTGAGCATAGGAGACCTCAAAGCCTGGCCCCACAGTGACATACTTCCTTCAACAAGGCCACACCTACTCCAACAAGGCCACAACTTCTTGTTTTTTTAAAGTCCACAACTTCTAATAGTACCATTCCCTATGAGCCAAGCATTGAAGCATATGATCTTATGGGGCCATACATATTCAAACCACCATATTAGGAAACCCTGGCCTCTGCCTCTTTTCCCATTTTGTCCTAATCTTGTGAGAGCACAATCAACAGTTATTTTTTTTCAGCAAAAGCATTCTTAGCTACTCTTTTTCCTTTGCCTCCATCTCTACAACTGCATTGAATAGCAATGCTACTGAAATCTGGTAATACACTTGAAATATAAATGTCTGATATATAGGAACATGAATTGTTACTTTTAATATAAATATCTGGACAAACCATTCTTTATATCAGTGATTTTCTAAATATGTCATCTATAGATTTAAGGACTGAAAACTCTACAAACTACCGTACCCAACCATGTTCTGAGCTATCTTAAATAGTATCAGCAGACAGAATGTTGTCATGAATGTGATAAGATGATATTTAAAGTGAACTGTAAATTACTTATACTAGACTAATAGATACTTTTCAAAATCACAAATATTATATGGTATTTATCAATATATATTCACTTGTAGCTCTTGTACTCATCCCTCTCCCCTATTCCCTGTACAACCTTGAAATGATCTAGGTAGGAGAATTTGAGTAAAATATACATTCTAACCAGTAATATAAAACTGATTGCTTCCTTTCCTGACAAGCCTAAAGGAAATACTGTGGTAATTACTCTGATTTCAACAAAACTAAATGTGTGAATGGTCTGGCTTATTTTGTCTGTTTCCAAGCCACGGTATCATTAAAATACAGTTTAACAAATTCTTCTGAAGACAAATTAAATGGTTTTTATGTCCCCCTACCGCCTAGTCTGTCTTAAAAATTAATTCAGAAGATGTGGTGCATTTCCAAAGTTACATGTTTCTTTTTCTCTGTATTTGATTTTTTTCTTACAAATTAGGGAAAAGGAACTGGTGGGACTTTGTTCTCAATAAAATAGAAGGGTATATAGATAGGTTTTATCTGAAAAGTCTTAAGTCAGAGAGCATACACTTTCAAGTTTACCTACTTTTTGAAATTATTTGCTGCCTCCTTTTAATTCACTTGAACAGAAAACCAGTGAGCATGATGAAAATACTTTTTCATTATTGACGTAAATGAAACATCATGATTTTTGCTTCATTGAATAAATCCTAAGATACTATGCATTCATACACAGAATGAAACAAAGCTCAGTACCAACAAAAGCTTAAATACTTAGTATTTTACACTGGGTATAAGGGATATGATTCCATTGGGTAAGAATACCGATATCCACACACCTAAGGACACTTTCTTGCCCTAGGTTAATCTGCTAGCAAGACAGTTAACCTTTAAAAAATACCACTTCTTAGTCTTAGGTTTTCTCCTTTAACAGTCATCCTTGAAGATTTTGAACCTAAATAAAATAATTCACACATTTCCCTTTTCTTTCTGTGGTCCCCATGAATTCCTCTATTTTATTGAATGCCTTTCAAGGTGAATTCTTTTGTTTTACTGCAAGTGATACAACACAGTCACATCACCCCCCACCCCAAGTTAACAGCTGCTTTTAAAGACTTGTCCATTTTAGCTATTCTCTTGGCATCTTTCGTCTGCAATTTTTGAACTAGATATACAGTGGACGTAGCAATGATGCATAGTTCCTCCTGTCTAACAGGGGCCCATTTCTCTCATGATTCAAATATTCTCTTTTGAGGTTTAAGCATGGTTGAAGAAGTTATTAAAAGTAGTGTATACAGGTAGGTGCAGTGGCGCAGTCTTGTAATTGCAGCACTCAGGGAGGCAGAGGCAGGCAGATCTCTGTGAGTTCAAGGCTAGCCTTGTCTACAAAACAAGTCCAGGACCGCCAAGGCTACACAGAGATACCCTATCATGAAAAAAACAACAACAATGAAAACAAAACAAAACCAACCAATCAACCAACCAACCAAAGTATCATATTCTTTGATATCTGGGTCACTTTGATAAGTGGGTTTCTTGAGCTCACTCAGCCCCATAATCTGCACTCTGTTCTTACTATCACCTTTTTAATCACTTTGTTTCACTTAATGGGCATAAGATCAAAGTGATTTTTTATACATTATATCCCAGACATTAGGAATAGTGTACAGTCCCTCTTAAAAAAAAAAGTGGACGATACCGTAGAAAAGAGTGCAATTTGAGGTAAGTCTACAAGGATGGATTTCATTCAGTAGAGGAGGATGAGAGATAATTTGCATACCAGGAGGACTTGTGGTGCAAAAACAAGAAAGAAAAAAGAAAACTCGATATGATGTAGAATGATAGGCTTGTATTTCTGGGCTGCTCCAGCAGAAAGCTGAAACAGCCCATGAGCCAGGGTGTAGTAGATTCTTGTTGCTGCACTTACTGCTTGATTAATTATGCTGTTGATCCAGCCAATCACTCAACAAATGGTTTCTCATAACACAAGGGATAAAATGCAAATCTTCTTCCTGTCATTCATTGTCTTTTCTGTGTGGTCTTTTGTATTCCTTAAAACCCATGTCTTTCAACAGTACTACTTCCTTTCTAGACACTGAGCTATTGCCTTCTATATTAAAGCAGTAGTTAGCCTCAGTTGCAGCAGGATTCTTTCCCTGCTCTAGAATCCTTGCTCAATGCTACTGAAGCTTTTGCATGATGTTTTTGTGCCTCACTCAATCAGGAGCTTCTTGAGATAAAAAAAAATGTGTCTCATCCACTTTTATATAATTATCAGTAAACATAGTAATTAACACAGCTAATTCTAAAAATACATGAATTTTGAGTAGTCACTGAATACTAAATTTTTATCACATGTAGCTTTATTTGGAAGAGTGATTGAGAAATAATATGACTAAAGAATAAAATGAGAGATGCAGGGAGAAGAGTTTCATGTGTCTTTTTCGAAGCAGATTATTTGTTTAGACAAACAATTAGGAGGCAGATTTCTGGATAATTTGTTTCAGAGAAGAAATGTAGGGTTTAATGACTAGCTGGGATTTATTACTGGTTATAATAGAGAGAGGAAAGCATGAAAAATAATAAAAATTTAAGACCATTTTGCAAATGATAAAATACTGATCCTTGCAAAAATGACGTTACTTTTAGGTAAGCATGTTTTATCTGAGTCAGAGCTCCTGGTGCTTGTGTGTGTCTCATATCACCTCTGCTGTAAGATGAGCATTTTGCTCCTGTTCAGTTTTCTGGAACTAAGCTTCGGATTTATTTGGTTCTCATTTTCATATCTTATCAGGAGTTTAGATATGGAATATAAATAGTTCAACCACACTGAGTATAAATTCTTATCAAGGCAAGGTGTGTAGGACATAGGCTTTGCATATAAAAAGCTTGTCTCCTGTTCTGGGAGCTACAGCTGATGTGTTATGCCAGGCAGATGCACTGGGGTGCGCTACTGTGTAGTAGCAGAGCCTAGCTATGCATCATAGCTCTTAACTTTAAAACTCCAGAGAATTTGATGAGAGAGGGATCCACAAGAACATGACAAATGATGAGAGTTCAAACCTTAAGAGAAAAATGGGCTTATTGGTAAGAGATATTTCTTTTCCTTTATTTTCTGCTGTTACTTGTACATTAAAATAGCAAGCCTGTTATTTTGAGATGTGGCTGTAAAGCGGTATATAAAAATCAATGTTCTATGTATTGTAGAATTCAGGAGACATATTGATAACCATGTAAAAATCATAGGGAGCATGTGTAAAGCTTGATTTCTTCTTTACAAAACCTCTAAAGGAATTTTTATTTTACTGCAAACTGTGGAAGGGATTTATTTATATAGCATAAATGTAATACAGGTTGATAAAAATGTATTTTTTAAAAGTTAAAATAAAGAATAGTGACTTGTGTAGCAATAGATAATTTCATTTAGTTACCAGAAGGTGGCATACAAGATTGTTCTTACATACACAAAGAAAAGAAATAATATTAATAAGAATGTAAAATAACCTGTGTTTAAAGATATTTTAATACATTGTAAGTACAGGAGTAATAGAATTGGCATTTGCTTGGCAAGGCTTAACAAGAAAATAATGACAAATGTGAATTTAACCTACTGTACCTTTTTATTATTCAACCATAATATTTGTGTACATAGCATTTTAAAAGTAAGCTTTGAGATAGTATTGCCATTAAAAGATGTTGTATTGAATATAAAATTTTCATAAAGAAATCAAATTCTCTATAACTATCACATATTGTAGGGTATCTTTAGACTTAAGAGAATATTTTAGATAATGTCTTTGTCAAGGTCTTTCTAAAGATTCTTTTAGACTTTGATGTAGTTATGACTTTAATAATGCACTAGTGCTTTGAAATGACCTGTAAAAATATCTGAGCTGGTTTATTTGGAAAAAAATAGATAAGGCTAATGTTTGTTTTATATAATCGCATAGCACAATAAATGCAAATAAATTATGCATTGTGTTGGAGTGCCTCAAACATCTGCCAGCAAATTGTAATTTTTTTTTAGGAGAGTTAACTGTCAGCAGCATATACTGCAGTGTTTATCTTGTAGTCTCTATTTTTAAAACTGCATTCCCAAGGCAGTATAAGACTATGTCTGTCCAATGCCAGGATACATACATACATACATACATACATACATACAGACATATATATATATATATATATATATATATATATCCAAAAGGAGCTTGTTATATGAGAAAACTTCAAAAAAAATCCCACAAATTTTTTGTACAGGAGATTGTACATCTATTTACATTTATTTTTGTTAATTACAAGCAGAGTGAAAATAAGATAAAATGGCAGTAAATGAACCTAAAAGAACATTAGCCATATGTTCTCTGAAACCTTAGAATGTCTGTCATTTGCTTGTGGGTCTTTATGGTGAAGCAGTGTATGAGAAAAGAACTGATCTTTAGGCTTAAAAAGCTGAACCTATAACAAATCATTCCAAAGGCTGAGGGGATATCTACTGAAAAAAATGTACTTTTCTATGCTAAATTCATTAGCTTTGTCTTGTAGATCAGATACAAATCAATGTTTCATTGATGACAGCCTGCATTTTATGGTTTCTGAAACATTAAGAGAGCTTCTAAAAACAAATGCAATTATGAGTTTCTATGTTAATGTTTTGTAAAACTAATTTATGCAGTATTAAATTGCTCTGTGCTGCCTTAAATGTTCAGAGTTTATAAATATGGCCTATTAAATCACATTAAATATTTTCAGGGTATGCATTGAAAAATTTGAACCAAATACAATAGAGCCACAATTAACGAGATTTTTTTTTTTTTTTTTGCACTCCACTTTCAGGAGACGGAGGCAATTGTCTTTAAAACAAGCCGATTTCAAGGATATATTCAAAAAATCAACTTCAGGGTATGTCCAAGGGTCTACATTTTCCTGTATCTTTTTTTCTGATGAGAATTTATTTTCATAAGAGACCCTGAGGTATTTGAAGACATTCAGTTATCAGATAAACTTCCGTTGATCTCTAGGGTCTGTATTGATTGAGAAATGTGTTAATACTATTTGCATCATTGTATTGTGCTTTGTACTTTTCAGCGTGTATTTGCAAACCTAAGTTCATTTGGCTTTCATAACATTTCTGTGAGGTAAACAAGGGCAGTAGCATTTTTCTTCAATTTAGAGAAGAGAAAAAAAGCACTTGAAGTCATTAAGCTAATTAGTGTCAGAGTTGTAACCAAACCACAGGTCTCTTGTTCTGTCTTCTTTTGCTAATGAATGAAGTTTAAAACAAGTTTTTAACTTTTATACCTGTATTGCATAATCAATCTATTTCATGCTATATTTTTTCCTAATTCCTGTACATCACACTTTTTTTTTCCACTGTGCATCTGTCTGTCTGCTTCTGTCAGCTTCTGTCAGGTGGACATCTTATTTTCAGACTCTCCCTGAATGGAAAGGATCTTAAGTATGGGGAGGGCAAGGACCCTGGTTAGTGGTTTAACAGTTGGCAGTGATCAGCCTGTACTGCTATGCTAATGGAAACCAGTGCCTAAAAGAATAAACTATTACTGTACCTTGAGTATCTTGGGCAGGGATTCCTTACCTCAAGTTTAAAGTAGTCTTTCCCCTAGCCTAGTATACCTTATGTGATAATGAGTCTGAATAATTGTTTAAAATGTAGAGTATATCCTGTTTCCTCTTTTCTCCCTTTTCCAATGTCTGTCCCCTTTGCCTTTCTGAGTGAGAATTAATCATCTTACCCAGGGTCTTCCTTCTGGCTTAGCTGATTTAGGTGTACAGATTTTAGTATGCTTATCCTATATTATATTTCTAATATCCACTTGTATGTGAGTATATACTATGTGTGTCTTTCTGTTTCTGGGATACCTCACTCAGGATGCTCTTTTCTAGATCCTACCATTTGCCTGCAAGTTTCATGATTTCCTTGTTTTTAATTGCTGAGTAGTATTCCAGTGTGTAAATGTACCACAATTTCTGTATCCCTTCCTCTGTTGAGGGACATCTTAGCTGTTTCCAGATTCTGGGTATTACTAATAAAGCTGCTACACACATGGTTGAGCAAATGTCCTTGTTGTATACTTGAACATATTTTGGATATATGCCTAGGAGTGGTACAGCTGGATCTGGAAGTAGCACTATTCCTAATTGTCTGAGAAAGCGCCAGATTGATTTCCAAAGTGGTTGTACAAGTTTCCATTCCCACCAGCAATGGAGGAGGGTTCCCCTTTCTCCACATCCCACAGAGGGTCTCTGAAAGACTCTACCCAGCAGGGGGTCAAAACAGATGCTGAGGCTCATAACCAAACTTTGGGCAGAGTGCAAGGAATCTTTTGAAAGAGGTGGGAGATAAAAAGACCTGGAAGGCACAGGAGCTCCACAAGGAGAGCAACAGAATCAGAAAATCTGGGGCCAAGTGTCTTTTCTGACACTGATACTGCAAAAGGACCGTGCCTGAAGATAACCTAGAACCCCTGCTCAGATGTAGCTCATGGCAGCTCAGTCTCCAAGTATACCCTAGTAAGGGGAACAGGGACTGTCTCTGACATGAACTCAGTGGCTGGCTTGTTGATCACCTCCCCTTGAGGGGGAAGCAGCCTTACCAGGCAACAGAGGAAGACAATGCAGCCAGTCCTGATGAGACATGATAGGCTAGGGTCAGATGGAATGGGAGAAGATCCTCCCCTATCAGTAGACTTTGGAAGGGGCCTGGGAGGAGATGAAGAAGGAAGGGTGGGATTGGGAGGGAATGAGAGAGGAGGCTACAGCTGGGATAAAGAGTGAATAAACTGTAATTAATAAAAATTAAAATTAAAAAAATTAAACTGCAGAGTACTGGTCTCCACCCCCTGACTTTGACATTTTATTCACCACAGGTCATTCTTCACACACTAATGCTGAGTCCATTTGCCTTAAAGGTATAAAGTTTTCTGTGCCTCACTATTGACTCTTGAGGAGCCAAGGAAAGAACAGCTTTCTCTCAGCAGAATCTATGCTTTATGTCAGCACATATCAACTAAGACAGCAGGACAAGGGGCAGGCAAGGGTGAGGCATGAAAGTCACCATTTGTGCACATTTCTGTGTCTATATTTGAAGCATATCACAATGCAATGGCTTTTGTGAATTTTGAAGACAGGTGTTTTAGAAAGGCCTGCTCCTGTTTTAAACTTGAAGAAGGTAAAAGGCAAAGGAAAATATCACTAAAAGATGAAAAATAAGGTTCTGTATTTCAACAGCTAAATTCTGCCATATTTCTCTTATTTGAAAATATTTTAAAACAATGTCTAAAAACTTACTCTTTTCAATGTTCTGTGTGGTTAAAGCTTTACCACACCACTCTGTTTCTTCTCATTTGAGTTTATCTGATTAGACATATAGTCAGATCACATGTGCTCTTTTGTGTGTTTGTAATACCTAACAAATTTTTCAGTGCTTACTATGACAACTAATTTATCATGCAGATTCTCTCAAAGAGGTTATGACTAAACAGTAAATTTGTTGATTTTGATATTTGTGCCATGTAGTATTTGTTGATAAGATATTTATGATATGTCCATAGTGACTAATATGTTAAAGAGGCCTTGGTAGAAAAAATGCATTTATTTGATGGGAATGCATGATCTTAATAAATAAACTTGTTTTTCCTCATCATCTACAGGAGCACGTTAAGCTCAGTCTGGCTAATTTTTCAAGTTTTGTGATACTTTACAAATCTGAATCATAAAAATTTTTTATTTCTGAACCTACACTAAAATAAACATTTTGCTTTAATATCTTGCAATTTCATAAGGACTTAAAGAAATTGCTGAGACCCTTTAATGGAATGCTGATAAAAATATCCAGCAGTATTTCTGACTTAGATCAAGCTGAAGAAAAAATGATGAGTAATTATGTAATAGCCAAGTGGAAAATGTTACTCATTAAAGTATTACATAGTTTCAGAATGCTGGGAGAAATTACTGATTATTTAGTCACATATTTGATTTTGAATGCATGAAGTAGTTTTGAATGTACTAGCAGCTGTATACAGACTTAGAAATTTAAGTATGAAGCTCAAATATAAATTACCTTTAGCTTAAATGTGTGGTCAACCTAGAGGATAAATTCTATTTTTATTCAAAGTTACATTTAACAAATTATAGAACATGAGATAAAGGACAAGAAATGAATTATGCAATGTTTAAACCTGCTTCTATAATTCAGACCAAACACCATACATTTGTCATATATCAGTACATTTTTACTATCTTTTACATATTCTGGAACTCTCAAAATCACCAAAGAGAAGAACTCTAAACAACAACAACAACAACAAAAAGAAAGGTCTAGAAATAGTCAGGAAAATGTAAGTATTGACTAAGCTATTAAGTCTTTAGGCTGTTTTGATAGAAGGCAAATAATGGGAACCACACCTTTAACATAACTGTTGGGCTTCATATTGTACAAATGGGTCATTATGTTCAAATTTGAGATGGAATTGTTAAAGTTCTTTTTTTCTTTATACAATTGGATCTTTTATTTATTTATTAGAAACCTGGTCTTTTTACTCTGTAGCTCAGCTAGCTCATGTTGCAGGATCAGCTCTCATACCCAAATGAACTTTTATTGTGTTTTTTATAGTAGTAGGGATTTTTTCTTTTCTTTCTTTTCTTTTACTTTTTTTGTGGGGAAGAGGGAAGGCTGTTTTGGTAGTGGTGGTGGGTTTGTGTTTTTGACTTTTTTGGGATTGTTTGTTTGTGTTGGTTTTTCAAGACGGGATTTGTGAAACTCTGCCTGTTCTGGAACTCACACTCTGTAGAACAATCTGTCCTTGAACTGAGAGATCCACCTTCCTCTGCCTCCTGATTGCTGGAATTAAAGGTATACACCACCACCACCACCCAGCTGACAGTAGTAGTTTTATTGAATATATGTGTAGGAAATTTAAAGTTTTAATGAACAAGTCTAGAAAATAGCAAAAGAAAACCACAATACTTTATATAGCAATTTTTATAGTATTGAATAATTGTATTGAATCATTAGGGTTAGCTTTCTGTGAAAGGATTTACTGCTGACAACCTGAAAAATGTTGTAGTTGCACTCTAATCAAGATTTATAAACAGAAGAGGAAGAGATGAAATCCTCAGGTAATCTTCGAAAACACCAGTGTTCTCATGTGACTATAATAGATCTTTGCATTTAAGTATTTGCTTTTAAAAATAGCAGTATTATCTCATCAATTAAAGTTGGAATGTTGAAACAAATCTCAGGTTTTATAACTGACTAGATGTTTCTAAATTAGTACAGAAAGTGTTGATTTTTTAATTGCCATGCTTTTTGTTTGTATGAACTGTGCTGATTATTGAGGAATTTCAACCATCATTAAATAAACATAATTAAAAATTAGTGACTTTTACCAAAACAGTACAAATATAAAGATTTAAAAATTTAAAGATTGCCATATTTTCTTCATTCAACTTTTAATTCTACTTCTATAGAAAGTTACCAAAATGAAAACAAAGTCCTGAAATATTGAAAATATATTTTCATTAAAAAGATCCATAGTTTTAGTTCTTCATTCAAATTTGCTATACATTTATATTTTAGTTATGCTTGGCTCTGATGGGTGTCAAACCCATAGTTTCAGGCATGCTGATGTTCTCTTACTGAGCCATACTCTGTTTTCAAATAGCTTTTTATTTAGATAAATTTGGAAGCTTAATGTCTTATTTCCCTCAAAGTAATTTAAAGATATCCTTACAAAGTTGCTGGGAGGTTTTTAACCAGGTGAATGATCCATATTTGAGTTAAGCACAGCTTTCTCAGTAGATCAGTTTTATTTTACATATAGATGACTTTATTTAACATGTACTTCTTTTATCCAGAGGGTATCTGCACTGGTCAGTTTTTTTTTTTTAAATCAAGGTAACAATACTTAGTGAAACAATTTAGTTCCAGAGGTTTCAGCTCAAGGTCTGGTGAATCTTTTACATCTAAGGCAAGGTAGAGAATATCATGGCGTTGGGAGCCTATGATAGAAGATGCTTACATTATAGCATCTAAGAGGGAATGGAGAGGGTGAGGTCCAAGGAATACTTCACAGAGCAAACCTAGTCACTTTTTTTTCACCTCTTACCTTCTACCTCCTTCCAAAATAATGTCACCATCTGGGAATCAAGCCTTCAGCTGTTGAGCCTATGGCAACATTTGCATATTTCTATATATCTGTTGGCATATAGAAATATATTGATATTGTTATATTTTAAATAGGTCAATATAAAGATGCATAGATATATCCATATTAAGGATTTTATAGCTTAAAATTATCAAACTAGCAAATATTCCTTTTGCTTAAACTCTACTTGTACTAATAGCAAATTTAGCAATACTATTTCAAGCACTTTTCTTCAATTGAGTATTCTGATTGAGTAAATCATTTGCTTATATATTTTCCATTCAATTCACTCAACTTATATGCACTGGGTGCCTCCTAATATGACAGAAATGATATTGAGTCAGGAAGTTGTACAAATTAAAAGATTCTTGATACTTCTTGAAGGATGAACATTAATTTGAGCAGAATATCTGACGTAACATGATTGTGATATGAGGCATACTAACAGCATGGCTTCTTACTAGGCACCAAGTAAATTATCCTTTTAAGATGGTGAAAAGCTGTTTTTTTTTTTTCATATTGCTGCTTTCAAACATTTTAAAATGATAGTGCGAAAATCATTTAAATAAATAGTATATATTAAAACCATTCATTTCTGCTACTGCTACCCTAGTAAATACAGACACTCTAGTTTGGAGTGAAAGCATTTCTAAACAGATGGGAATATTTTAAAATACTGAAGGGTCAATAAAGAGAAAAGATACAAATAATGTAGATAGTACCAGAAGATAGATAGCAGGGAAGGCAAGAACTTTGGAACTTACCATTCAACATTAGTCTTTTTTTGGCATTAGCAGGAGAGTGAGTATAGTAAGTATAGTCAAAATTTGGGGGTTCTTTGGTCTTCTACAGCTAGACCTTTCTTCTTTGCTTAATATAGTCCCTAAGTATTCTTGTCCACTCATGCCTACTCCTTCCTGTCGTATTAGCACATTAGCTTCTTTGATAGATTCTATCAATCAATTAGTGAAAGTTTGCAGATGCTTTTAACTACATAGGGCTTCTAACTATAAATGTTTATGTAAAAATCAAGAAGTCCTTTCCATTCCCCTTGCAGTGATTACCTCCCTTGTTATTTCTTGAAAAATTTTGTTCTTTTGTTCTGTACATCATGTGTCCTGCTTTTTCAGGGCACTGGCTTTTTACATTGCTGTTCTAACACACACCACTTATTGCCTTTAACTGTTGGAGCAATTCAATAGTCTTGCCCTTCGTCTTACTTATGTTACCATGGAGTAAGGGATTTTCTGCACTTGCATGTGAACATAACATAGTGCTACTCTGTCAGGTGTAGTCGTAGTTAAAATCTATAGATCTGTTGTGGTACCATGTGTATCTATGTAGTTCTGTTACAAAAATTTTAAAAATAGAATACTCCAATGTAGTATCTTATGAGAAACCTTTGAGGTTGATTATAAAACAAGACTATGAATGTGAGTATCAATGAAGAAATTTATTCTATATTTTGTGTTAAGTTCACTGAAACAAATTAAGGAGACAAACAAGCACATGTAATCTTACTGTGTGTGAAAGATGCATGCATACCTTTATCTAACTACAAATGAGAAGAGTATTTCCCAAAAGAACTTTGATGTGTTGCTCACTTTTTTTGCATACTTGGCTAGATTTAGAAGTCTTAATTGGTGACCATCTACATACTTTTACTAATTAATTGGTAGAACATAAATATAAATGGAGATGTGGCTTGGTATGATCTATAATAGTCTTGTCAGGACAATATGAGTAACATTGATAGTATAGATTGGTCTGAAGAGATAGTGTCAAGAGTGGTAATTACACTGTGCCTGCTTATATACACTCTGCCTACAGCTATTAGTCTTTAGCTGTAACTACCACAAAATTAGGCAAAAATTGGAAGGAAAATATATGTTCTTGGGCTTATCAGCAAAGTAATATGGAGGAAAAATAGGTACCTGAGTATCAGTAAATTCATTTGATGAACTGATATGATAGACTGTAGCAATCAGTCAGAAAATTCACATGTCTACAAGTTATTTAAGAATATTTATTACTAAATTTTTATTTTTTATAATTACAGTTTATTCATTTTGTATCCCAGCTGTAGCCCCCTCCCTCCTCCTCTCCCAATCGCAGTTTCCCTCCCTCATTTCATCTTATGCCCCTCTCCAAGTCCACAGATAGGGGAGGTCCTCCTCCCCTTCCATCTGACCCTAGCTTATCCGGTCTCATTCAAACTGGCTGCATTGTCTTCCTCTGTGGCTTGACATGGCTGCTCCTCCATCCAGAGAAGGCACTGAAAGAGCTAGCCACTGAGTTCATGTCAGAGACAGTCTCTGTTCCCCTTACTAGGGTACCCACTTGGAGACTGAGCTGCCGTGGGCTACATCTGTGAAGGGGTTCTAAGTTATATCCATGCATAGTCCTTGGCTGGAGTATCAGTATCAGAAAAGACCCCTGAGCCCAAATTTTTTGCTTCTGTTGCTCTGCTTCTGGAGCTTCTGTCCCCTCCAGGTCTTTCTTTCTTCTCCCTTCTTTCATAAGATTCCCTGCACTCTGCCCAAAGTTTGGCTATGAGTCTCAGCATCTGCTTTGATACACTGCTGAGAATATTTACATTGAGAAAAAAACAAGAACATTAGCTATATTATCTATTTTCTCTATACGAAGAATGCCTTAAGTTGTACTTACGTTATTTTCCACCTGGCCATTTTTCTTCAAATTGTATAATTAAAGTTTCAAATATGGTTCTGTATGTGTACCTTTTCTTTTGGGCAATTCTGTTCCATTTCTGTCTTTCAGTAAGCATCCAATAGGAGGATGAAATATCTCTCAGTTGTCTTTGTTTCTTTAGGATATGCTGAAATAATTAATATGCATGATTCACTTCAGATAGAAGCATACATCTAATGGACAGTGTGAATGAAAAGACTTTAGTAACGCTATAGTAGTAATCCTAGATTGAGAGCAATCTTGTGCTATGCCACAAGACAAATTAACTTCTCTGAGTTTAGAGTTTTCATTGATACAAATTAGAATTCTGAAAAAGATGTTTTCTAATGAATTATCAGTTCTAAAAATCTTCTTTTGCTAATTGGAAGTCATAGAATTCTGTGTTGTAGGAGCTGTCCAAGAATGATCTTTCTTTCTATGGGCCTTGCCCAATAACCATAAATTGTCTTCTGGCTATTTTAACTCGAGGTGCACCTTTCATAGGTACTTAAGTAATTAATGTTCATAAAATACTTGGGATTCTTTTGGTAAAGATCGTCCTTCTGTCTTATGCGTCTATGTGATAGCATCCAACTATTCTATAAATGACGTCAGTCTTCCTATAATACGATTAGTGGACATTTGCCAATATCAATAGCGAAATGGTGCTTCACCGAATTTGAGTAAAATTATATTTATATTAAATGTATATTTAATCATTTTCTTTTTATATATGAATATATTTTGTATTCTGGGATATAATGCTAATTATGATTGTACTCAATATTTGCTATTAGATACTCTGCTAAGAGAGAAAAATGTGGTTAATTTTGATACTGCTAGTTTGTAATGGGGTGATTTTACCTGGGTGAAGTTTATTTCTAAGTAATATGTGAGAAATGTTGTTATTAAGCATATTTAAACAGATGAAAATTTATGACCATATTTCTACTTAATTATTTCTTAGGCCTGTGGCATAATGATTATTTGATTGTGACAGATAATTAACAGGATATAACAGATTATTAAACCCCAAACCTAGATTTGAATGTAAATAAATGCTCACCATCAGCTCTAATTCATTTTGGCTTTTGAGTTTACAAAGGATGCTGAAAATGAGGATATGGCAAGTAGTTTTAGTTTCTTCTCACTTTGAACAACTATTAAAATCATTCTACTAACAATAAGTCTCTCAGAAGTCTAGACTGGAATTTGACCTAATAGATTGATTTTTGGTTGTTTTCTTTGGCACTTAATTATATTAGAAAACTGTTGGATTTTTAGTCAGTTGTTTGTTATCAGAAGAATGATACCTCAAAGATATTTGTAATAAAGTTATTGACTGCATACCATAGGAAGTTGTGCTACTCTCGCCCTGCTTTCTGTTCAGCAATTTTGAAGTATCTCTCTGGGCAGATAACTACTAGAAACACTTTTCACTGATTTGGTACAAGTCTGAGCGTCCCTGCTCTCAGAAGGTGAAGCCACCTTTGCTTGCTGCTTTGTAGAATTGCTGTAAGCATAAAAGTGTAAAATATATTTCTTTTACTACAAACAGCTATTATATTCCTATTTTGTCTTTAATATTTTGAAATGTCTACATGTGCGTCAGATTTTGAATTTTTATTAGAAACTCATTCTTGAATGTGACACATGCTTGTCTGTGTATGTTTATGCATGTGTTTTTTCTTTGGGTTCAAACAATTTACCCTTGCTGACTGTTTGTGAGGCCTTTCCTAGAAAACATAAGATCTTCCAGTGTGGGATACTTACTATGTTAATTTTTTAATTAAGTATGTTTTGGCTACTTAGATATTGATTAATAGTCCTTTCTTTGATTCATTTAAAGATTTTTCTGACACAGTTTTGCATTGAGTACTTAGGGGAGCTGGAAATACAATTAAATTTTCTGGCTTACATTTTTGAGAAGCAGTTAATGTATGATAGAATAAAAATTACATTGGGAGGTAGTGATGGTTGATGTCAACTCAATATATCTGTGGATTATGGATGACTGGTCAGTATTTCAAATTAATCCTTGTCTTTCCAGACATTTATGTGTACATTAATATTCCTCCTCCTAAATCTGTATTAATATCTTAGGGAAAATGGTTTTTTGCTTCCATAATGAACTAAATTTTTAAAAGGAATTATGATTATCCTACTTGATTTCATGCTGTGTTTCTGGTGTATTAAATGGTATATGTTGAGATTTTTTAAAGTGATTTTTTTTCTTAAAAACATTTATCTGTATTTTTGTTTAATGTAAAAAATATTTTCAAAAGACTGAATCTAAGTCTTTAGAAACCAGTGGCAACTTGGAAAGAATCCCTGAAATCCACAGTATTTGGTTCAAGGTATAAGTTTATTGTCTAGACATGAGTATAAGAATAAATATGAGCTCTTGTTGTGGTTATAGTTTTTTAAAGGTAGTGAGTTTTCTGTTATTGGTGGTCTGCTTTTATTAAGTGGGCATTGATGGAGACAAGATGATTTTGTTTTTAGTAGCATAGAGAAGTGTTAGGAAGGTCGTTTTCTCATCTGGGCATCAACTTGCCCAGATGAGAAGGAATATTTTTCAGCTTGTAAAGGAGGAGCTGTACATAACATTAATTTAATATAACCTATTTTGATTTTTTTAAATTGCATAGAAAATTTTCAAATTTGTTTTGCTGCTTTAAACAAAAGTGTAAAACACCCAACCACTTTGGGATTATTTACAACACTGTTTTCAGCAGGATTTTAAAACAATGCAGATGAATCCTTTATGTGACATTGCTTTCATGGAATACCTCAAGCTGCTTTAACAGCAGCTTCAATTTTGGGAACCTCTTTAACAGTCGCTAATCCCAAGAGGTTACTGGACCGCTGCTGAGCTGTGGAGTGGTCCCTGCTGGATACCTGCTTGACCAGCAGTGTCCGTCTTTCCTCTAGACAATTTGTGAGCTGTTTTGGGGCGGGGGAGGAGTAAGGGAGGGGGGCGGGTGAAGGGAGGAGAAAAGGGGAAGGAGGGGAGGGCAGTATTGAATTAGATTGTTGATAGCATCCCTCGGAGGACGGCTATTAAGAGCACACTATTCTGTACTTCTCGGCTGCAGAAGATGGAGAGATATTATGTTGTAAATGTATGAGGCTTTGCCTTACCCCGGCTTGGAAATTAAAATAGGAAAGGAGTACAACTTGAATAGAAGAGCACGCAGAGTTCTGCAGCAGTTTGAATTTGCTCTGACATTTTGCTTTCTTCTAACTGGAAAACAGAGGACCTGGCTTTTTTTTTTTTTAATGGGCTTTTCACATAATGGCATTCTTGTATTGTGTGGCCAGAGTTTGCACAGGAGGAAAGCAGTCTGCTGAATTTAGTCACTGATCTCTATTAGCTGTGGCCTAAGGCTATGCTGAGGTTTATATCCCATTTGTATTGTTGCAGCTCAAAAGAAGAATGTTCAGAGGATGACAAATGTATTCTGAGTAGGTATGTTGTTTCATTTTTATATGAAACCCGTCTATTTTTTTCCTGCTACTATTGGTCAGAAATCAGATTAATAGGTGCAGAACATAGTACAATGCTGCAGCATCCCTGTTAAGGTAAAACAATAGTATTGCAAGCTTAAAAAAAATAGCACCCTAGCTTCTTTTATTAAGTAAAGCTGCATTGTGTACTATGCACAGTACAGTGTATACACACACGCACGCACACACACACCACTGCAGTCAACACTTTCCTAACGAGGTGGCACTATTGTTGAGTTAGAATGATAAAATCATCTTTATTGCTTTAGGGGACAGGAGGACTTAAAGGAGGTACCCTGCATTCCTATTGTACAGATTGGAAGCGTCGGTTTAAGGGCGCTGGCAAAATCTTTCCCTTGTTCTTCGCTGCTGCTGTGTCAGTACACTATGGAATGGAAGTCGTAGTTGGTAGTCTGTTTTGGAAACGCTGTTTACTGTTATTGTAGTACCGTGGTGACAACATGCCATTGAAATGGAAAACGAGCTCTCCTGCTATCTGGAAATTCCCAGTTCCTGTGCTTAAAACATCCAGGTCAACTCCACTTTCTCCAGCATACATGTAAGTGAGAGAAAAAAAGATATTAAAGTGGGATTTCATTCATGACTCTGCAAAATGTGTGGCAAAATGTGGGAGGGGGATCCCCAAAAGCTACATCTGCCAACTGAGAAGATTGAGAAACAAAATAAGAAACCAAAACAACAACAACAACAACAACAACAAAACCCAAAAAACAGAAAGCAGCCAAACAAAAACCCTCCAGCTTGCTTACATTTAAAGATACTGGTGTGCTCCTGTTACCATTGTTTTTGTTTTCCTAGAGTTTCTTTTCACTTGAAGTATTAAATGCAAATCTAATCATTGCTATGTAGGTATAGCCAAGGGATTGCATAAGGACATTTTAATGTTTGACATGAGATTTTTGGAATTTTTGTGTCTCTGAAACAGTGATTTCCTATGTGTAATGACTTAAAATGTGCGGACGCTTGATGTTTCTGATAGGCTAAGTATGAAACTGTTTTGTGTATTATTTTGGAAGAATTTGAAATATTGATAGTTCATTAAAAGAGTCTTTCAGTCAAGATGTTTTACACTCTAGTTCTGTATAAATAGTGATGAATGAATGATAATACATCTTTCTCTGTTTTCATTCAAGTTGTGAAGTGCAAGTTAAATTTGAGTGGCTGTTACTTCTGTGGGCAGTTATTTATATATTCAGAGGTTGACAAGAGTATTCTACAAACAGCTGTTTTAGAAATGTATTCTCAATAAAAAGCTATAGAAATACATTGGAAAATCGGTTTGGAATTTAAAATATTTGAAATCTGTAAAATACAGCTTTAAAAACAAAATCTGGAGATACGATGAAATGTTTTTTGAAGTAATTGTTCAAAATCTTTTTCTTCTAGAGGAGGAATGAGTGAATGAAAGCTGTGCCTTTTTCGAAAACAGTATTAGTACAAGAAAATCTTTTGAGTAATATAGTTGAACTCTTGAATGTTCCCTTCAAGAATACTTTTAGCAGTCAGAAGGTGCAAATTCTTTTCTGCTTTGGTTAAAATAATGCATTTACAAGTCTGTTTTGAATTGCCATTTTTAAACTTAATTTTCTATGACATTCTCATATACAGTAGTCAGGTCCTTTGAAAGGTGCTCAGCAGACGAGGAAGTACATTCATGCTTTTACTGTCACTGAAGTGATTCCCTGGAAAGCACTGAAAAATGAGGATATATCACAATCATTTTGAGATCATTTTTTCATGATCCTCCTTGTTTGTGTTAGGTTATTTTATCTTATTGGATAGTAAAATGTTTCTTTCATGAAGTAAAATAATTTAGGTGATGTTTGTGAAAATACACCAGCTATGTTTGTATTTCAGATGCTGTATTTGGGAAAAACACAAATTAATGGGAGGTGACAATTAGTGAAGCTCCTTCCAATAATTTGAGAAAATAGGATAGCTTCCTGATTTTATGAATCTCAGCTAACGAAGAATGATGAAATGTATACCAAAAACAACTTGACTATAAATAAAACAAAAACCTCCAAAGATCTCTGGGCTACAATCAATAATAGTAATTAATGTTTATGGTATTTTTAAACTATATTTCACAGTTCAAATGATAGAAATTATAGCCACCTTTGAGGCTGGTTTGTTCTTTCTAGAAATGTTTAAATATATACCCATATTTTCTTAACTCTTACTAGTCACAAGCTCAGATGCAAGAAAAAAACAACATTTTTAATGAATGACATTCTTCCCTTGAAAAACCATTCTTCCCCGGTTTAGAAGTTAAAAACTAGAAAATATTGTGATCTATTTTTCCTGGTAGTACACATAGGTAGGATTAAAAGACATGTTTGAAGAGCTAAAGGTTAGGCTAGGCTATTTTGACTGATATAAGGCAATATTATATTTAATTGGCTCGAGCTTATTTTTCTTTATAAACATATTACTACCAAACATTAAGTAAATATAGATGGAGAGAAAAATGTTGGATATGGAAAAGACTCACTTGAAGAATCTGTAAATTGTTTACCTTTTACCTTTTAGATCACAATCCATTGCCTCATTAGAGCAAAAATAATATAACATGTTTAACATGTTGTCATCAGTACGTTATATTCTACAACCTTTTTGTGTACAAAATGATATTTACATTTAACATAAAATTTAACCCCTAAACTTTCAAAACTAAATTAGATTACTGGGTCAGGTACCAGTACTCACTTTTAGGACTGGCAAATCACTCTTGGGTTTTGTTGCTGTTGCTCTTTAAAGTCTTTGCATTGCAACGGAATAGTTCAATTCTGACTTCTTGGTGTACTGTGATCTGTTGGACCTGTAAAACCATGTCTTGGGATTTCATATATTATTTTGAGTAATGTAGAATTTAGAATTATTCAAAACTATTAATCCTCCTCTATGTGTGCCTATGTAGCACAAACAGTGCTTTACAATGTTATATCATTATGTACTGTGATTTGTCAAAGATACATTTCATGACTTTGATTGGAAGCAAGTGTTTTTCAAAGACTGAACTTCAAAAACCACGTTTCCTTAGTTATAGTACCACTCTATTGTGGTAACTCAGCAAGCATTATATTATCTTTCTAAGCCCAGTGTCAGTGCTGTTTAGCTCCAGCCTTGCTTTGACGCTATACACAGGTGAGAGATGCTATGCTAGCATCAGCTACAAAACAGAACATTTAATTCACTCCAGATATCAAACAAAAATATTAGTTTTGTTCCTTGTGGATTTTATATTTCAAGTTTGTTTTTTCTTTTTTAGATAGATAGTTGAAATGTTTCAGTATTTTCAGGAGTTCGTGATAATAGTTACTGTGGCTCCTTTACAGAAAATTGTTTATGTAGCATAAAACACATTCAACTGTGTTGTAATGCATTAGGGGACACAAAAGATTTAGGATAATTTTTTGGCCCTGTTTACTGAGTAGACAGTCTTTCTTCAGCTTCATGTTTGAACATGTGTAGAATGGTATGCCAACCATCTGGATGTCTGAAGGGATTGGCTTCGTAGAAACTGGGTCCTTGGTGACATGTTTGTATTACCTTCCAACAGTAGGTTGAAGCTCAACCTTAGCCTCAGGGAGGTTCTCCTGGTCAGTTCAAACTGCTTAGTAAAGACTGTTCTCTTGACAGGTACAAACCATATAAATTCCCATGTCATTTGTCTTAAATTAATAAAGCTGAGAGGGTAACAACATCTAAGTGCTCTGCCAGTGTTTTGGTATTGTTTTAAAACAGCAAATGGCTCCTTCAGGCCAATGTCATAGAATTAATGCATTGTTAGATTCTAAGAGCACACTGAAATAGTATTAGTACTAGCAACCATTTCTTTTTCAAAAGCAGCAAGTTATATCAATAACAGAGGTATGAAAAGGTAGAAACTAATTAGATAAGAATTAGATGATGTATTTTAATAGTGAATTCTAGGAAGATGGATACTGTGAGAGCTTTTCCTTAGATTTTTTTAACTTTCATAAGCTAAAAGTTGACATATGAGTGAACTAATTTGACCAGAATAAGTCTTATCCTCCTTTAGCCCTATTTGCTTTCTGTTTAAAATTTGTTGAATATGTAAAATTTTATAGCTAACACCAACAGTGTAATATTTCATAGCAATTTCTTTCATCAATAAAATCCAGTCCTTAGATTTCCTCCACCCAAAAAACATTCTGCATGCTATGTCAATTTCCCCATTTCTGATCATTCAAAAGACAGATATAACCAAAATGCATATTTTATACTTTTAGCTTGAGAAATCTGTCATAGCTACTGCAGTGCTTAGTCTCAAATTAAGAAAGGTGATTTAGTTGCTTTCACAGCTAACACACCAACTTTGACTTGTGTGTCTGCTTGATTAGTTTTTGCTACATAACAAAATTATGTCAATAAATAATAAGGCTAATGCAGTAGAATGAGTTCTTTTACTCTGTAACTTTTGTAGCATGGTTGTTAAGAATTTGCATTGTTTTGGTTTGTAGAGGGGTTGCCTTATCATTTATTAATAGAAAATCACAGTGACCTTTTGAGGTGATTTGGTGAGCTCAAATTTCCTTTAATTAGTGCAGGAATCCCTTCTGTGATGCTTCTCAATGATGACAATCCATGTCCTCCGTACACTGTCAGGGAAAAAGAGCTTACCACCTTCCCAGAGCAGCACCCCTCATTCACTATCAGCTTTTCTCTCTGTTGTGCAAAATCGGTGCTTCCTCTTTTCTTTCCCTATCCTAGTTGAATATCATGGAGCTAGTGCAGTTAAATACATTTCTTCAATATAGCTAAGCTTAGAAACTGTTCCATGTGTCATGGTTTACAGACTTCATACCTCAGTTATTCTCAGTCAGTGTTTCTATGCTGAACTTTATGCTAAGATAAGTACAGTGAATGTGATGCAGTGCATGTCATCCCATTAGAGGGGACATAGTCCTTTCCTTCAGTACTTGCAAACTTTTCTTGTTAGAGGTTGGTGATCAGACTGTATCTGCTCATATCAACATTTATTCTTTAGCTATTTAAATTATATTAGCATGGCATGTCCAAGTAAAGGTAAATTTTTCTCTACAATCCCATTGTGTGTTTAAATAAATACTTCTTAAAATCCATTTAAAGAACTTGCAAACTACTGTCTTAAACCATGTGTAAAAAGACAGCTAGTTCTTTACATATTCTGGATATTAGCCCTCTGTCCCTTGTAGGGATCAAGAAATTTAAAACCAAAAAAGAAACCAAGTAATCTAATTAAAAAATGGGATACAGAGCTAAACAGAGAATTCTTAACAAAGGAATACTGAATGACAGAGAAACACTTAAAGAAATGTTCAACATCCTTAGTCATCCAGGAAATCCAAATCAAAACAACCCTGAGATTCTACCTCACACCCATCAGAATGGATAAGATCAGAAACTCAAGGGATGACACAGGCTGGCGAGGTTGTGGAGAAAGGAGAACTTTCCTCCCTTGCTGGTGGGAATGTAACATTCTACATCTGCTTTGGAAATCAATCTGATGCTTTCTCAAAAAATTAGGAATAGTGCTACACAAGATCCAGCTATACCACTGCTGGGCATATATCTGAAATATGCTCAACCATACAACAAGGACATTTGCTCAATCATAATCATAGCAGCTCTATTCGTAATAGCCAGAAGCTGGAAATGACCTAGATGTCCCTCCACAGAGGAACAGATACAGAAGTTGTGGTAAATTTACACAATGGAATACTACTCAGCAATTGAAAACAAGGAAATCATGAAATTTGAAGGCAAATGATGGGAACTAAAGATCATCTTGAGTGAGGTAACTCAGAAGCAGAAAGACACACATGGTATATACTCACTCATAAGTGAATATTAGCCACATAACATAGGATAAAATACTAAAGTCTATACTCCTAAAGAGGCTAAACAACAACGAAGACCCTAGGGAAAATGCTCAATTCTCATTCAGAAGGACAAACACAATAGGTGTCTAAAGCAGTACAAGACAGGGAACAGGACAGGAGCCTACCACAGATGGCCTTTCTGAAAGACTCTACTGATCAAGGTATTGGAGACTCATAGCCAAACTTTGGGCAGAGTACACTGAATCTTATGAAAGAAGGGGGAGATAGAAAGACCTGGAGGGGACAAGAGCTCCAAAAGGAGAGCAACAGAGCCATAAACACTGAGCCCTGGGGCCCCTGAAGAGAATGATACTCCAACTGCAGCCAATGCATGGAGAAGACCTAAAATCCCTGCTCAGATGTAGTCCATAGACTCAGTCTCCAAGTGGGTACCCTAGTAAGGGGAGCAGGAATTTTCTCTGGCATGAATTCAGTGGCAGACTCTCTGATCACCTTCCCCTATGGGGTGCAGCCTTGCCAGTCCACAGAGGAAGACAATGAAACCAGTCCTAATGAGAACTGATAGGCTAGTGTCAAACAGAAGAGGAAGATTTTCCCTGTCAGTGTACTAGGGGGAGAAGAGGGAGGGAGGATGGGATTGGGAGGAGAAAATGGATATGGCCGTAGCTGGGATAAAAATTAAATAAATTGTAATAAGTGAAAATAATAAAAAATTAAAAAAGGAAATAGGAATAAAATAAAACAACACAAAGAAGCTGTAGGACAAGCAGGGCCCTAGGGAAGAGGCTGAAACCTCATTCAGAAGGACAAACAGGAAGGATAGACGTCGGGAGTAGGAGAAGACAGGGAACAGGACAGGAGACTTTCAGAGGGAGCCTCTGAAAAATTGTACCCATCATGGTATCTGAGGACATGCTGAGACCTATAGCCAAACTTTGGGCAGAGTGTAGGGAGTCTTATGGAAGAAGGGAGAGATAAAAAGACCTGGAGGGCACAGGAGCTCCACAAGGAGACCAACAGAGACAAATATCTGGGGCCAGGAGGCATGCAGAGACTATTTAATCAACCAAGGACCATGCATGGAGAACACCGAGACCCCCCTGGTCAGATGTAGCCCATGGGCAACTCAGTCTTCACTGGGGTTCCCAGGGACTGTTTCTGACATGAACTCAGCGGCTGCCTCTTTGATCACTTCCCCCTGAGGAGTGCAGCTTTGCCTGGCCACAGAGGAAGATGATGCAGCCAGCCTTTATGAGACCTCATGAGCTATAACCAGATAGAAGGTCTTCCCCTATAAGTCGACTAGGGGAGGGGCATAGGGAGAGAAGAGGGAGGGTGGGTGAGACTGTGAGATGAGGGGGGTCTACAGCCGGGATCCAAAGTGAATAAATTGTAATAAATAATAATAATAATAAATAACAACAGCTAGTGTTTCTTTCACTTTCAGATATTTAAAAAAATTTAATTGCCAATAATTTATCTAGATTCATTGTTTTTATCCTTAAAAAGATGGTGCCGTCCAAAATTCTTCCCTGAAAAGCAACTGCTCATAGAAGGGTAAGAAGGAGAACTGCAAATCTTCATGTCGTGTGAAATCCACAGTTCCTAGGGATTCTGCCCATTTAAATTAACAGAATGCTCAGGCAAGATATGTGTATAACCAAATGTGAGAGAGAGGAAAGAGTGAGAAGGTAGTTAAAAAAAAAACTGGAAAACTTTGGTGTAAGTAATTTTATTGCAGTTAAAGAATTAAGAGAGAAGTACTTCAGATGGTATTTAAATTGAAATGGCAGTCACATTATACTACTCTGTGTTTCTTCAAGTCTGTAGTGAAGAGGCCATATACATGTTTTTCTAAGTATTCAAGGTGAACAGCACTTTTTCAGTCATCTTGTAAGCCGAAAATATCAGAAGTAAAAAAAAAACCAACAAAAAACAGTCAGTTCAATACATCTAACTTACTTCACATCTTTGACCACCATCACAGCCTACTGTATGATATGTTACTTACCGTCTTTATGAGTGACTGAGCTATAACTTTCAGCTATCTGGGCATCACAAGAGACAGTCCTGTTGCATGTGATTAATATGGGTAAAGGTCACAAATCAAATTTTTTGCTTCTGATTGCATATTCTACAGCAAATAAAATGTGTGACTGTGTGCGTGTGTGAAACTATTGTCAATCAAGAGCCATCATATTCTACATTAGTAGTATTCAGCAGTTACTAGGTGTCGCATGCCAGGAATAACTGCTAAGTGGTAGACACATATAGCCCTTGCAAGTTAATCAGAATAACTATTCTTTATCTTCAATTCTGCATTTATACATGTTTTACTTCTGCGAAAATTCTGAGTGAAGATAAGCATCAAATATTTTCAAATTTGATAACTGATTTAAGGATAATGAAAACTCTACAGAAGAAAAATGGAATGTATCGAGCTTGATAAGGCACAGATTGGAGATAGGTACCATATTTTAAAATGCTTATCATATAGTGTTCAAAATAAAGCAATTTATGCTTAAACCTGATTATATCTTTTTATACAACAAAATGGAAGGCCATCGTTCATGTTAGACAGGAAATAATTCATTGGTCAGGTGCTTTTCATCACATAATGGTACTTACATAGCTTTTCAAACAGCAATAGTTTTATCTAAACTATATAATGGAATTTTTGTTTAAAGTGACATTATGTCATTTCCAATTATAGTAATATATTTTTACTGACATAACTCACTATAATGAAGGTATCTGTTGTTTTTACTCAAATTTTGATATTTATGGTATGCTGTGAGAACCAGCCCACCTTATTTCAGAGTTCATCTAAAAATGTGGTTCAGTGGAGAAGTGAAATCATATTCATCAATAAAAAACAAAAATAGCTTAAAACTTTATCATGCACACCACATGGTCTGAATTTCATGTGAGAATTTATCCTATCTTTTTAAAAATGTCCTGGGTTAGCATGGTTAGTATAATTTATCCAGTATTACTATGAAACTGCTAAACATTTCCTTCCCATGATGCTTCTTCCAAACTGCATACGTAAATGTATTCTTTCCTTAAAATTATAGACACAGAGTTTCAGGTATGTTAATTATCTTGTTCAGTATGATTTATCAAGATGGTAAGTGAAGCCATAATTTATATCCAGGGACACCTGATTTCAAAGCTTTTAAAACCTCTAATGCCTTTTCATTTATGCAGACTTTTGTTTCTAAATTAAGTTTTATGTCATTTGGGGTCCTTGGTATGGGACTCAGGCTTTGTAGATGCTAGGCAAAGTCTGTACAACTGAACTACTTGACCAGAAATTACTATTGATACTTTTTACTTAATATTTTAATTAGATAAGTCTCACTAGGAATGAAGAAAGCAGCAACATGGTAGCTGAGAACTTTCTTTTTGTAGTAAGTGGTGATATAGAAAAAGAGATCCTTCCACAGATTGTTAGCTGGCAGAGCTGTAGGAAACGATTGGGTAAACTTTGTTTACTTGTTATTCTGACCTGGATTCACTACTGTCTTCTGATATGAGTGTAAATTATTTTCTAAAATTATTAATTTGGGATTTTTGTTTGTTTTTGAGCCAGAGTCTCACAATGCAGCCCTGGTTAGCCTGGAACTTGCTATGAAGAACAGACTAGCCTGTAACTCACAGAATTCTGTCTCACAAATGCTAGGAACACAGGCCACCACACTTTGCCTGCATAATTTCTTTTTTTAATTATTATTAAACTTTTATTTTTGTATATTAATTACAGTTTATTTGCATTGTATTCCAGATGTAGCCCTCTCCTTCATTTCCTCCCAATCCCACTCTCCCTCCCTCATCTCTAAATCCCCTGTTAAGAGAGGTCCTCCTCCCCTTTCATCTGATCTTAGCTTATCAGGTCTCTTCAAGACTGACTGCAACGTCTTCCTCTGTGGCCTAGCAAGGCTGCTCCTTGGGGTTGGGGAGGTCAAAGAGCCAGCCACTGAGTTCATATCCAAGACAGTTCTTGTTCCCCTTACTAGGGAACCCACTTGGATACTGAGCTGATAGGGGGCTCCCTCCGAGCAAGGGTTCTAGGATTTATCCATGCATGGTCCTTGGTTGGAGAATCACTCTCAGAAAAGACCCCTGTGCCCAGATATATTTGGTCCTTGTGGAGCTCCTGTCCTTTCCAGATCTTACTAACTCCCAGTTCTTTCATATGATTCCCTGCCCTCTGCCCAAGGTTGAGTTCTGAGTCTCAGTATCTGCTTTGATACACTGCTAGGTAGAGTCTTTCAAAGGCCCTCTGTGGTAGGCTTCTCTCCTGTTACTTGTTTTCTCCAACTTCCAATGTCCATCCCATTTGTCTTCCTAAGTGGGGATTGATCATCTTACCCCAGGTCCTCCTCCTTCTTTAGCTTCTTTATGTGTACAGATTTTAGTATGTTTACCCTATCTTATAGGTCTAGTATCCACTTATAAGTGAGTATATACCATGTGTGTCTTTCTCCTTCTGGGATACCTTACTCAGGATGATCTTTTCTAGATCCTACCATTTGCCTGCAAATTTCATGATTTTCTTGTTTTTATTTGCTGAGTAGTATTCCATTGTGTAAATGTACCACAGTTGCTGTATCCATTCCTTTGTTGAGGGACATTTGGGTTGTTTCCAGGTTCTGTCTATTACAAATAAAGCTGCTATGAACATGGTTGAGCAAATGTCCTTGTTGTGTGCTTGAGCATCTTTTGGATATATGCCTAGGAGTGGTACAGCTGGATCTTGAGGAAGCAGTATTCCTAATTGTCTGAGAAAGAGCCAGATTGATTTCCAAAGTGTTTATACAAGTTACATTCCCACCAGCAATGGAGGAGGGTTCCTCTTTCTCCACATCCTCATCAGCATGTGTTCTCACTTGAGTTTTTGATCTTATCCTTTCTGATGGGTGTAGGGTAAAATCTCAGGGCTCTTTTGATTTGCATTTCCCTGAAGGCTAAGGACTTTGAGCATCTCTTTAAGTGTTTCTCTGTCATTCTATATTGCTCTACACAGAACTCTCTGTTTAGCTCTGTACCCCATTTTTAATTGGATTGCTTAATTTGTTGCTTTTTAATTTCTTTAATTCTTCATATATTCTGGATATCAGCCCTCTGTCAGATATAAGGTTGGTGAAGATCCTTTCCCAGTCTGTAGGCTGTCGTTTTGTTCTGACAACAGTGTCTTTTGCTTTACAGAAGCTTTTCAGTTTCATGAGGCCCCATTTATTGATTGTTGCTCTTCTAAGAGCTGTACTGTTGGGGTTCTGTTCCTCCTGTATACCAAAGACAAAAGGGCTGAGAAAGAAATTGGGGAAACAACACCCATCATAAGAGCCACTAATAACATAAAGTACCTTGGTGTGACTCTAACCGAGCAAATGATAGACCCGTTTGAAAAAAAAAATTCAGGTCTTTGGAAAAGAAATTGAAGAAGATATCAGAAGATGGAAAGATCTCCTGTGCTCATGGATCGGTGGGATTAACATAATGAAAATGGACATTCTGCCAAAATCTATCTACAGATTCAATGCAATTCCCATCAAAATACCAATGCAACTCTTTTTAGACCTTGAAAGAAAAATTCTCTACTTCGTATGGAAAAACAGAAAAACCAAAATTTCCAAAATGATCCTGTACAACAACAGATCGTCTGGAACAGAATGGCAGATCAATGGAACTGAAGAAAAGACCCGGAAATAAACCCACACACGCATGAATACTTGATTTTTGACAAAGAAGCCAAAACCATTCAATGGAAAAAAAGACAGCATCTTCAACAATGGTCCTGGTCTAACTGGATGTCTACCTGCAGAAAAATGAAAATAGATCCATATTTACCACCCTGCACAAAACTAAAGTCCAAGTGGATCAAAGACCTCAACATAAAACGAGACAGACTAAACCGGGTAGAAGAAAAAGTGGGGAAGAGCCTAGAACTCATTGGCACAGGAGACAACTTCCTGAACAGAACTGTATAATTTCTTATTGCATTATTCTACCTTGATTTCCTGTGGAAACTAGATACCATGGACACTGCTAAAGTCGGTATGCTCTTTTTAGCACTATCTATGGATACTGCTGTAGTTTGTATGTTTAATATTTTCTTGAGGATAATAATATCCATTGCTTAATTATACAGAAGCACTCCGTAAAAATTTAAATTCTTCATTTATTATTTTTCTATTGCTTTAGTATTGAATTAATCTGTAATGGTGTCCTAAAGCATCACACATGTAATATTTTACAGTTTAGTAGCTCTTAAGTTTGGTACTGCTCTCAGCATCCTAAAATGCTGGTGTCTGCATGGCTAAGGCTCTGGGAGAAGCCTCTTTCCTGCTCATTTCCTGTCAATGACTAAATGAAGTTCTTCGTTAATGTAGGATTAATATTACCATTGTCTTGCTGGCAATAGTTGAAGGAAAATTTCAACTTCAGGAGGGTAACTTCATTCTTTGACTTTTGACTCTCCTCTATCTGCAAAACCAACAACTAAATCCTTTTTTTTTTCACTCTCTGACCTACCCTGTTTCTTCATTGAAGAACCTATGTGCTTATATGAAAAATACCAGAAAATTTTGACATCTCAAGGTCCATAATATTACTTTTGCCTTGAACATGTTCATAATATCTTTTTGCCTTTAATGTGTTCACAATTTTCTGTGATGTGAATATTCTTAGGTGTCTGTTCTAATGCATGTAGATCAACACATTCATGAGAGACTTGAAAACATAAATTGTTCCACATTTCTATCTGCCTTCTTAAATAATTGAATGTTTATTCAAAGAACTGTTCAAAATTGGATGAAGTAAAAGTTCTAGAAGGTTATATTACATCTCTACAATGTCAAATAAACACAGGTTGCTAAGAGCCTTTTAAAAAATCTTCATATGTGTCAGTTACTGAGACCTGATAGGCTAGGGTAAGATGGAAGGGGAGGAAGGTCTCCCATATCAGTGGACAAGGGGAGGGGCATGGGGAAGAAGAGGAAAGGAAGGTGGGACTAGGAGGAGAGGCGGGAGGGAGCTACATCCAAGATACAAACTGAATAAATTGTAATTAATAAATAAATAAAATAAAAAACACACTTTGGGTTAAGAATCAGTAAAATTCAATGCAATTAAAAATGTAATCTATTTTAATATTATCAAGCAGTAGCATGTAATTATGTGATTATGCCCTTTCTTATGCCTTTTAGTGCTAGGTCTCTAGTAAGAAAATGAAAGAATATTGGAATTTTAATGTTCCTTAATTACCAATTACTGACTGAAGTTATAACAGTGAAATAACAGCAAATGAGTACTGTCAACACTTCTGTTACTGAGTTTTAAGCCTGATTTTTCAAGTTATTAAGGCCTGAAAAGTACTATTACTAAACTTGAAGTCAAATGTAGGGAAGATTTGAACTCAGATCCAGTTACCCAGTTCTCTAGACATGGTCTTCTTAGTAGTATGGAAATAGTACTTCAAGTACAGGGGCTTGATAGTATATTCTCTTTAGATTTTATTCAATTTACGTTTTGTGTGGGCATGCACATGTGTCATGTTGTGTGTGTGTGTGTGTGTGTGTGTGTGAGAGAGAGAGAGAGAGAGAGAGAGAGAGAGAGAGAGAGAGAGAGTTAAAGACAGCTAGAGAGAGAGTTAAAGACAGCTTGAAGGAATTGGTTCTCTCCTTTTGCAGTGCTTTGAAAGAAAATGGCCTGTACATGCTAATCATTTGACTGCATAGTTCCTAGTTATTAGAACTGTTTGGGAAAGATTAAGGGGCATGGCCTCAATGAAAAAGGGAGTGATTAGGGAGAGGCTGCACACACCAGACCAGGGTCTCTCTTTTTGCTAGCTTTTTGCAGGTCAGGATATAAAGCTCTCAGTTCCAGTTCCATAACTGTCTGCTTCCTGCCATGGTCATAATGGAATAATCCTCTAAAGCTGTGGTTAAGTCTCCAGTTTAATGCTTTCTTTTATAAGAGTTGCTTTGGTCATGATGGTTCTTCATAGCAATAGAAGAGAAACTGAGATACCTTCCACCATGTGGATTCCGTGCATCAAACTCACGTTGTCAGACTTGGTGGCACACACCTGTACCCACTGAGCCATTATACCAGCCACATTTATCTTTAAAATTTTTATTCTGTTTTTTTTCCTTTTAAAAAATTTTTGGTCCAACCAGGTATCATGCATGGAGGTAGCCTAGGATCCCTGCACAGGTGTGGCCCATGGCAGTTCAGTGTCCAAGTGGGTTCCATAGTAATGGGAACAGGGACTGTCTCTGACATGAACTGATTGGCCTGCTCTTTGATCACCTCCCCCTAAGGGGGGAGCAGCCTTGCTGGGCCACAGAGGAAGACAATGCAGCCACTCCTGATGAGACCTGATGGACTGGGATCAGAGGGAAGGAAAGGCCCTCTATCAGTGGTTTTGGGGAGGGACATGGGTGCAGAGAGGGGAGGAAAAGAGAGGTTGGGATGGGAGGAAGGAGGAAACTATAGGGGTATATAAGGTTAATAGATGGTAACTAATACATAATTTAATAAAAAATATAAAAGAAAAAATTTTATTACAGTTTATTCACTTTGCATCCTGGCTGTAGCCCCCTACCATGTCTACTCACAATCCTACCCCCTTCCCTCTTCTCCCATGCCCCTCCCTTAGTCCACTGATAGGGGAGGTCCTCCTCCCCTTCCATCTGACCCTAGTTTATTAGGTCTCACCAGGACTGGCTGTAATGTCCTCCTCTGTGGACTGGTAAGGCTGTTCCCCCATCAAGGGAAGGTGATCAAAGAGCCATCCACTGAGTTCATGTCAGAGACAGTCTCTGTTCCCATTACCAGGGACCTCACTTAGAGATTGAGCTGCCATAGGCTACGTCTGAGCAAGGATTCTAGGTTATCTCCATGCATGGTCCTTGGTTGGAGTATCAATCTAAGACCCTGGGCCTAGATTTTTTTGGTACTGTTTGGCTATGAGTCTCAGCATTTGCTTTGATACCCTGCTTGGTAGTCTTTCAGAGGCCCTCTGTAGTATGTTCCTGTCCTGTTCCCTGTTATCTCCCTCTTCTGATATCTATCCTGTTTGCCTTTCTGGATGAGGATTGAGCATCTTACTCAGGGTTCTCCTTGCTTAGCTTCTTTAGGTGTACAGATTTTAGTATGTTTATCCTATATGTCTAATATCCACTTATAAGTAAGTATATACCATGTGTGTCTTTCTGCTTCTGGGTCACCTCACTCAGGATGATCTTTTCTAGTTCCATCCATTTTCCTGCAAATTTCATGATTTTCTTGTTTTTATTTGTTGAGTAGTAATCCATTGTGTAAATGTATCACAATTTCTGTATCCATTCTTCAGTTGAGGGACATCTGGGTTGTTTCCAGATTCTGGCTATTACGAATAAAGCTGCTACAAACATGGTTGGGCAAATGTCCTTGTTGTATACTTCCTATTTTGGATATATGCCTAGGAGTGGTTTAGCTGGATGTAGCTTTAAAAAATTTTAAATATTGCTTCATAAGGCACTGAAATTTTGAAATTTGAAAATGGGAATAATGATAAATTAGGCTGTCAAGCTCAGGCTAATGGGTGTGTGCCATTCTTCTTTGCTGATGCTCTCCCTTTTTCTGTTCCTTTCACATTCATATTTCTCATTGTAGGTGTTTTTAAAAATCCAAAATGGTGTTTATTAAACACTGTTTAGTTAACTGGTTTCACTTTTTTGTTGTTTCCTGTTTCAAAAGTACAGGTCTTTGGGGCTGTGTACACACACACACACACACACACACACACACACACACACACACTTGTGATGTAGTGCAGCTTCTCAGCATTCCATTATAGTGCAGTGAAAATTATGAAGATTTTTAACTCACCAAAGTAATTATCTCATTTAGTGTTCTTTCAACCTAGGAACTGGAAGACATCTTAGAAACCACTTTTTGTTATCCTATATGTCTTGAATAATGCCATCAATTTCTCTCCATCTGTTTATTGTTATGTTTGATGATTTGCCCTGCTTTGATTTATGTTTCCTTTTATATTTTTAAATCCCATTATTTTGACTGTACTGCAAATAATTTTAAAGGCCACTTCACAGTAAAGCCTCAACTAGATCTCTATAGATATTTCTATTGTTTTCTCTTGTGCTGGGATGTGAAATATAGTCCCAATTAAGTTACTTTACTCTATTTTGAGTGGAAAGGCAAGTAAAGGAAATAGAATTTTGAAGAACGTATGCATGTTTTTAGTTATAAACACATTGTCCAATTCATGATCTCTAGCACAGCTTCCTCCAAGAGTGTGTATGCTCAATCATTTCTGAAAGATTCATAACTGTAAAAAACTTTGTGGAACTATAACCAATATTTCATTTTACATATAACAGAGACCTGGCTTATATTTTCTGTAGGTATGTTGTCAGATTATTTACATAAATGCACAGCCACAGCATGATACTTTGAAAATATTTTGTTGTACTGTCACATGGTTATAAACTTTGAATTTGTTTCATATAATTAAAATTCCAGGTTAAAATTTTAATAGCTGATATCATTTATTTATCAATTTAGTTTTGGATATAACCAGATCTAGAAGAAAGAATCATTTTTAAATTGATGCTTACCTGTTGAATATGAATGAATTCTCATGGGGTTGAAAAAAAATAACTCATGGATTAAGATCACTTGTTCTTCTTCAGAGGGCCTGGGTTAGATTCCCAGTACTTACATGGCAGCTCACAACCTTCTGTAGCTCCAGTTCAAGGGATTCTGATGCCCTCTTTTGTCCTCTGTAGGCACCAGGCTCACAAGTGGTATACAAACATACATGTAGGCAAAACACTAATACATAGTCTTTAAAGGAAGGAAAGAAAAAAGGAAGGAAGAAAGGAAGAAGGAAGGACAACTTTTGGACCAGGGAACAAATTTTAACTAAGTTTGTTGGTTTACAAAAATGAGACATGAAATTTATTAGTAGATAATGGTAGGCATCTATTATAATTTTATGTAATTTAATCATATAGTTACTAATTGTTTTTATGACTATGATGACTTAGCTAGCAACTACCCTCTCTCATGTTTATATTTCTATTTATTAATGTAGTGTCTGTCACATGAGAGACCTTCCATTAAATATTGAATGTATGGATAACCGTAGAAAAAGCAGTTTTTTGTACCATAAAGCTGTATAGTCTTCTTCACATCATAGTACTAAACATCCTCATTGAAAATAGGCAGTATAACTTCATAGTCTTATTAGACAGTAAGTTATGACTCTCTTGTCTTGGAAAGAGACTGCTCTAGAAATGCAGATTCTGTGCATCACTGCTGATCAATCCCATGGTGCTGATGCAAACTGACAGTAGTCTCAATAAAAGCAATTATCCAAAAACTAAAATATGTAGCCACAGTATATCAGCTCATAATTTGGTAAAGAAAACAAAGTTATAGTCCTTTTAAGATTGCAATTACTCTTGACTTAAAGGTTATTTATATATTACATGTCTTTTGTCTCAACAGGAACAAATTTTTTAGCCAGATTTATACTTTTAAACTGTTGTATATATGTTTAAATAATGATGTATTTTATGTGTGTGGTCTAGTAAAAGGAGTGTCTTACCAGAAGACAAAATTAATCTGAATAATACTGAAGAGAAAAAAATGAGGTTTATGCTTAGAAACCATCCATATTTTCTTATCTTGTGAATTTTACAGACAGAAGAGCTTCATTGTAATTACAAACACTTAGCAGATATCAGATTGAAAATCAGAAAATTTCTTTTTAAAATGTTTTTTCTTAGAAATCTTCATATACGTACTCAATGTGTCTTGATCTTAATAACCTATCACCCCTCCCTGACCCACTCCAGCATATCCTGACCCACTCTCAACATGTATTTCTCTCAACTTCATAGTCTCCTTTTTTAATTGATTGTTTTTTTTATAACCCAATGAGTACAGTTAGTGTCCATATGCATTCTAGTATAGGAGCTCTACTATGATATGGAAACCTATCTGGTTGCACCCTCAAAGAAAAGTGACTATTCCTCCTCTAGTGCCAGTAGCTCCTCAACTATGACTGAGTTCTTGGTTGCCCTTCCCCCACTATTTCTGGAATTTTTTACTTGGCTTGATCTTACACAGGTAACAGCAGCTGGGGAAGCAAACATGTCATGTCCAGTTGATAGCATTTCAAAACACTCTTCCTTATATCTTGGCTCTTACATTCTTTCCGTCCTTTCTTGTACAATATTCCCTGTGTTTTGGGTTAGGGGGAGATGGATAGGTGTCCCATCCATTACTGAGAACTCAAATCACTTGTTCACAGCACTTTAAACAGTAATAAGTTTTGCATTAACAACTACCTACTGTAATAAGCTTCTCTGACCAAGGTTGAGATCCAGGCAAATTTATATGAGTCTAAACATAAATAAAGTATTTTAAACATAGTTTGATAACATTATCATTTGAAACAATAATAGTAGACTGCCCTCTAGGATCTATGATTTCCATGAATTTTTCACCAGACATAAAACATCACCTGTGGAATAGGCTTCTCAAATCCAATCAAGAGAACAATTGTTTATCCTATAATCTTCATGCCACTATTTACACCAGTGGCCACATATTTCCTGGAAGTTGGCATAGTAGTTTGTACAATCCAACATTGGGTAAAACCACTGATGTCATTTCTCCACCCACCTACCCACCCTCAGCAATCTCAATTGCACCTTATGGCATGACAAAAGGTAGCCAACAGGAAGAAGTTTTTTTGGTTAGTTTGGAATTGATTTTTTCATGTTCTGCAGCCAAAATATGTGGTATCTTCAGCAGCAGTAGTTCTGTTGGGCACAAAAGCACAGTGGCAAATAGACTGTGTTGATTTAAGATTCCTCTGGAGTCTTCATGACCAATAAACGACTCAAAGGTTATTAAACTGTTTGTGGCAATAAGATTTTTATTTAATCACCCATGCCATCTGGGAACATTATCCACTCCTGGATGATACTGCTGAATAAATGATATTATTATATATGTAATATATACAATCTTTTAAACTAGTAGGTTTTTAGGGTCTGGAGTGATGGCTCACTGGTTAAGAAACACTGACTACTCTTCCAGAAGACCCAGGTTTAAATACCAGCACCCACATGGTGGGACACTCTGTAATGCCCTCTTCTGGCCTCCCACAGCCACCAGAAATGCTCATGGCACATAAATGAACAGAGAGAACACTCATATGCACATTTAAAAAAAATCTAGTAAGTTTTATAAGGCTTCTTCATATCTCTTCCATGGTTAACCCATCTCCTACCCACTCCTTTCTCTCACTTCCCTGCCCCTATCCTTAAATATGTGGTTTGAAAGAACAGTCAGGATACTGGGGATTGTAAATTAAGTGAATTATTTCCTACAACTGTTTAAATAAGATTGTTTTTTGATACTACCAGGTTAAAGGTAGGCAAAAGGCATAGCAGTGACTAATAAATGCAGCATCCTCTAAAGCAAAATAGCTCTTAATTTATAACAAAATTTATTTATTCTCTAATCAAGAATCTTTATTATGAATTATTTGGGATGTTAAGATAGTTAAGGAGAGGTAAGCCCAGGTATCTTCAAGCCAAGAATTTAGGGCTGAATTTTTGTTTAGCAACTAGAGCTTGACTAAAGACCTTTTAAAAAGGACATAGTAATCTGAGCAATAAGAACAATTATCTGTGAAAACGCCCAACCATAATGCATATGAAATTGATCATCATAAATAAAGAATATGGGGATGGAAGAAATATTTTGGTTATGGAAGTTACGTTTTAGAATCCAAAAAATTTTACCCATAGCGCACTTGAATAACAGGATATATTTCGAGAATCCTGAAATTTGTTCTGATTGACTAGGTTTCCAGATGGGATCATTAAGAAATATGTAGTCAAATGCATTTTTATGCAGAATACCATAGGCATGTGAAAATATTACAGTTTGAAGATTTAAAACTGTTTCTTCAAGGAATAGCTCAGGAAGATATAATAAAGGTAGTAGGTGCCATTTTTTTTTAACCAGTGAGCAAACTTTTAACACCTCATTAGTATTCTTACTTCCTTGATGACCCATTTCTTTCAGTGTGCTTCTCATCCACTCTGATTGTCATAAGCTATAATTTGCATATAAAATACTATTTAATGTTTGGTATAGAAAGGAATAAAAAGATTCTGTCCCATTATTTCAAGTTAGGATGGTATTTTATTACTACCTCACAACATGGAGGCAAAATACCTATAATAATAAATAAATAATAAAATAATAAATAGAATAAAGAATAAAAGAATAAACATAAGTTGAATATAACTAGAAAATAGAGAAAATGATTGGAGTTCCCCCCACCCCCACAGGACTAATGATTCTCCTTTTTCTCAGTAGATCTGTCTAGGTGGTTTCTAATTTGCTTTTGGTTTATGAGATCTGCTTTCTAAATAAATATTAAATTTGTATAACTTGAGTGTTTGAATAGTTAATAAACTTTATTTAATAATATTTAATTATTTAATAACTTGATTTAATATTTAATAAGTTTATTTTATAATATTTAATAATTCTAGGCATTTGTAACCTAATTTGTTCATAGTATTGATCTCTTATTTAAATATGTCAGTAGAGTTAACAATCCTCTGCAAGAGAAAAAAGTTTTAAAGCAAGTTGGCTTGATATTGAAGGAGCTGGCATATCTCTTCTATTTTCTTCATTGGGGATTGAAGGAAGAGACTCCAAGCTCACTGCTGCAGGTATACTAAGGCTTCTTATTATCCTGGCATTATTTCTTAATGGCTGGAGGTTAGAATATTCTGCTAAAAGATGTGTGTGTTATTAGATGTTAAATGTTGTGTCCTCTTATAACTGATGGTTATTGGAGTACTTGCTGATTCATCTGACTGACTCCTCCTTACTACCATCTTCTTATCAGTGATACCACTGTGCTAATTAAGGTTTTTCTTGCTATGAAGATATACAATGACCACAACAATTCTTTTTTTCCAACCAGTCCATTTTATATCTTTTTTCTCCTTTTGTTATTTTTATTATTACTTACATTTTATTAAGTCTCTATCCCAGCTGTATCCTGCTCCCTCATTCCTTTCCTATCCCACCCTCCCTCCCTTGTCTACCCCTTTCATCTGACCCTGGTTTATCAGGTATCTTCAGGACTGGCTGCAAAGTCCTCCCCTGTGGCCTAGCAGGGCTGCTCCTCCCTCCGGGAAGAGGGGAGGTCAAAGAGCCCACCATTGAGTTCATGTCAGAAATAATCCCTATTCCCCTTACTAGGGTACTCACTTGGATATTGAGTTACCATGGGCTGCAGAGGTTCTAGGTTATATCCATACATGGTCCTTGGTTGGAGAAACAGTCTCATAAAAGAACCCTGTGCCCAGATATATTTGGTCCTTGTGGAGCTCCTGTCTTCCCTAGGTCTTACTAACTCCCCCTTCCTTCATATGATTCCCTGCCCTCTGCCGAAGGTTTGGTAATGAGTCTTAATATCTGCTTTGATACACTGCTAGGTAGAGTCTTTCAAAGGCCCTCTGTGGTAGGACCCTGTCCTGTTACTTGTTTTCTCCTACATCCAATGCCCATCCCATTTGTCTTTCTAAGTGAGGATTGATCATCCTACCGCGGGTCCTCTTTTTTGTTGTTGTTGTTTATCTTCTTTAGGTGTATAGATTTCAGTATCTTTATCATATCTTATATGTCTAAATGAGTGAATATATACCATGTGTGTCTTTCTCCTCTGGGATACCTCACTCAGAATGATATTTTCTAGATCCCACCATGAGCCTGCAAATTTCATGATTTCCTTGTTTTTAATTGCTGAGTAGTATTCCATTGTGTAAAAATACCACAATTTCTGTATCCATTCCTCAGTTGAGGGACATCAATAGATCATCATATTCTGGCTATTACAAATAAAGCTGCTACAAATATGGTTGAGCAAATGTCCTTGTGTACTTGAGCATATTCCGGATATATGCCTAGGAGTGGTATAGCTGGATATTGAGGAAGCACTATTGCTAATTTTCTGAGAAAGGGCCAGATTGATTTCCAAAGTGGTTGAACCAGTTTACATTCCCACCAGCAATGGAGGAACATTACCCTTTCTCCACAACCTCTCTAGTATGTGTTGTCATTTGAGTTTTAAGGAAAACATTTAACTGGGGTTGGCTTACAGGTTCAGAGGTTTAGTCTTGTCATCATGGCAGTAAGCATAGTGGCACATAGACAGACATGATGCTAGAGAGGTAGCTGAGAGTCCTATATCCATATCCACAGACAGCAGGAAGAGAGAGATACTAAGCCTGGCTTGGACATTGCAAACCTCAATGCCCCCACCCAGTGACACATTTTCTCCAAGGCCACACCTACTCCAACATAGCCACACTTTCTAATGCCACTCCCCAAGCATTCAAATATAGCAGTCTATGGACAGCATTCTTCTTCAAACCACAACCTCCATGTGCAATCTCTCATATTTTGTGACTGTCTAAAGGCAGTGCGCTCTCCAGATGACATGTTTTCTGTATGTCAAAAATGTAATGAACAGTCATTCATTTCTTCACTTACTGTTTTATTTCTAATTCAGAATATATACAGGAGTCTATCTGTACTCTATCATTTACAATTTGACACTTCTCTTTCATTTATCCATCTATTCTTCCACCTATTCACCCACTGTCTAGCTATATGCTCATTTGTTTGTCACCAAAATATTACTGAAAATGCGAAAAATAAAAGGAATATATAAACCAAGCTTCTTAAAAAGAATAAATTTTGGCCAAGGTATATGAAACTTGGTATAATTTAATTAGTATCAGTATATTAAATGATGACAGTAGAACAAAGTCTTAAAATATGGTAGTTTGAGAGCAAAATCATTAATTTTAGAGTTGTTCAAGGACAGGATTAAAATATGCAGTGCAAATGCTTTTGGTGGTTTGGATAATTAACTTTCATCCTGTTACAGCTATCTAATGGAGTATCATTTGTCATTCCATTTGTCTAGCCCAGTTCCCTCATCTGTGTCATAGTGCTATTTTTGTGGTTATGATAGTCAGCAATGGAATTCAAAATCTGTTCTTTTAAATGCTGGTATCAGTAATGTAAAATCCTTCCTAAATTTGATCTGAACTATGATCAAAGAAGAACTACTCCTTCTTCCCATATTAGCACATAATTTCACCATTGACAATGCTTTTTATGAAAGCACAGAGTAATAAAAATGGATACCTCTATTTTTAAAATGTTTACTAAGTTTTAAAAGGTATATTTTATTTTCTTATTAATGTATTAGTGCCTCTGTGTATGTGTGTGTATGTGTGTGTGCAGGTTCTCTTGGAGACAAGAAAAATGTGTTGGATTCCCTGGAGCTGGAATTATAGGCATTTTTGAACTACCCATGGGTGCAGGGAATTAAAATCAGGTTCTCTGGAAGAGCAGTAAATATTCAATAACTACAAATCTTTCTTTCTAGCCCTGTTTATTTCCTTTTTATGTGGGATGGGGAAAAGTTCTTGCTGTGTTGTCAAGCCTACTTTCAAATTCCTAGATTCAAGAGGTCCTCCTGTTTAAGAATCCCAAGTAGTTAAAGAAACAAGTTTGCTTCACTTAAAAATGTTTTATTTTCAGTTTTATAAATGTCATGTTAGTAATTAAGCATATTCCTAGGATCCACTATGATATCTCTCTATATACATATAATGTGTAGTAATCAGATCAATGAAATTGATTATCTATATAACCCTAGACATTTGTTATTTCTGTATTTTGAAAATTTTAAAAATCTTCACTACTAGCTATTTTTTAAGGCTTCAGTTAATTCTCATCAACTATAGTTATCCTGTCCTATATCATTAACAGTCATTGTACTGTATCATACTGAATCGTCTGGACCTTGTACCTGTTAACAATTCTCTCATCATCATCCTTTCCCATACTCAAAGCAGAGGATTTGGGATGCAATTAATTAAATCAGAATATTATTTGCCTCAAACAGGATATATTTTATGAAACCTTTCATGTATTTATAAAATAACTTTTAAATGTGAATCATTGTGCAGTCTACACTCTGCCATTTTTAGCTTTTATCCTCATGTAATGGAAACAATGTTGGCTCTAGGTTTAGACATGGGTTTGGATTCATAGTTATGATATGTATGTGAGGCATTAAACTCCCTGAGCTTCAGTTCCCAGTCTTGAAAGTGAGATTGTCATGAGGATTAAGTAGCATGTGAGAATGTACTTGGCACAGTGCCTAGGACACAGCAGGTGTTGAGTAAATAATCTTATTTCTATTTTATTATGGACATCAGCTACTTATGAATGTAATTGCATTTTTAATGTGATGGATATATGCATATGAGAAATGGGTACAATGGTTCCCTCACTTTGAAATGGCATTTTGATAAATAGTCTTATCACTTAGATTGATTTTTTCTTTTTCTAGACACCTGTATTATCATATCAGAAATAGAATATTGAAAACATAGTAGCTATTGATAAAAATAAAATGTTTATGTTAAACATTTCTTTTAATAAAACCATTTCTGATGAATAATAATAAATGACATATATATCATTAAAAAAAGCAAATAACTCCCAGAAACATTTTTCTTCTGATTCCTTTCAAGCCTAACTTGGAGATATGTTGTTGATAAATTTCTTATCCAGAAATTAATCTGTTTTATTAGTACAGGCTGCCATGGTATTTGTAATTTCCTCATGTAATGATACTGAAAATGACACTTTAATTGCTAATATTTTAATACTCGAAGTATTACAGATTCTTTTCATTTTTAAACAACTGTTTTTAAATAGATTTTTATATTATATAGGCTGATTACTTTTGTAGATGTTAACTTAAAAAGTTAGAAATTTTGTTCCTGATTTTTATTTTGTATTTCCTTAATTTTTCATAATGGAGATAGTTAAAATCAATGAGTATAAATATGCAAACTTCTGATTTGTCATTCAGTTTTTGTTTGGGTTAGAAGGACAACAAAAACTCTATTTGTATCTTTAACATTCAATTCGTTCTTTGAATCTATCTGAAAACTAATGGGAAATAGCTTTTATCATCTTAAGTTTTTATTCATTTCTCAAGGGTGGAAGGAAATACCTTGACAGATTTAGCACTCAAATTCAAATGAGTATGAGAACAGGTGGCAAAATTTCTCCCCCACCTGCCATGCAACTTTATCACAAGAAATGTTTCATTTAGCAAATGCTACTGCTAGCAGACACTTCTCTACTTCACAGCAGACAAACAAATGGAGGGAGTATACTTCTTTGAGGAGAATCCCTTTCTTGATTTTCTTTTAAAACTGTGAGTTTGAAAACTGTCTTTTCTTTTCCTGGGGGCTGGGTTGTGGAAAGAATGAGTCACTGACTTGATTAACTTCCCTGCCTTGTGGTGCTGTTAAACCATTTGTGGCTGTCCCGTTTGTTGTCTTGTTAGTGCTGCTATTCTTACATGCTCACCAACTGGCAGTAACTTTTGGTTATGATAATACTATTGATCTGGGAACCTAAAACATTTGTGTTATACTTTAGGCACTAACTCAAGAGACACAAGTGTGTCGTTGTTGTAATGAAACTGTGTTATTACAATACATGTTACATTAAATATGTATAAGGAAAAGATGGGAAGCCAAAAGTCACATAGTGAAACTACCCAGTAACCTATCAGAGAGAAACAATACAGCTGTTGTTCATATACTTTAGATTGTTTTTTCTGATTCATCTTTTCTGTAACAAATTTCAAGCAATGCAGAAATGTATAAGGCAGAATATTTCTTTGCAGTGTCAGTGTTCTGTTCTTTATTTAATATAAGCTAAAAGTTAATCTGCCAGTGTATTAATTGGCATACATAACTTCCTTACCAAGAAAAGGCGTGTAGTTTCAATTTATTCTCATGATAATAGTTTCAAAAAGCAATAAATTGTTTCCTTTTCCTTGAAAATGAAATGTCACCTTCCTTGGCCTTTGCTTATGAGATGGATTTGTGTTTGTGGTGATAGAAGCCAAGAAAATGAAATGTGCATTTTACAATTTACCAAGATAATACCTCAATTTCCAACACAATAGTACTGGTTTTAGTAAACTTAGTTCCTTAGGATGTAGAGATTGAAGACTATTAGGAGGGAGTTGGTGAGTCTGCACTCAAATTGGAGGTGTTCTCCCATGGAGCATATCAACCAATGTGATGGGCATAGTAATTCATAAGAATATTCTCTTTTTGAGGCTAGAGAGATGGCTCAATGGTTATAGAGTGCTGTCTGTTCTTCCAGAGATCCTGGGTTCATTTCCCAGCAACCACATGGTGGCTGACAACCATCTATACTGTGATCTGATGCCCTTCCGGGCATGCAGGTGAACATTCAGATGGAGCACTCATATACACTAAATAAATAAATAAATAAATCTAAAAAGATGAATATTCTGTTCTTAGAAACATGAAGAGTTCAACTTCCTTACAACTGTTCTGTATAGGAAATATTTTAACAAGATTCTCGGAGCACTCCTTTGGTGGTGGTCTTCTAGGGCATAGATGCAGGGCACAATCCTTAATTATCATAAAAGAAAAAAGACTGGTCTAGTAATGTTTAGAAGTGTTTTGTCAAATATACGTTAGGATGAACATAGACCCTAAGGACTTCATGGATGTCTGCATTTGTGATTTTGGGAGTATGTCTTGTGTTCTACTCTTTGTGATGATTTGCATTCTCTGGAATCTTGAAGAAATTCATCTCTTTTATCTGTATCTGTCTATTTGTACATCTGTCTATATGAACTGTGTATTAATTTATTTAAATTTCTGTTCCTTGAGGTTCTTATAAAGTATGGAAAATCTGAGACAAGATTAACAAAATAACAATTTCCTAGACTTTAAAAAAATTTTCTTCAAACAACAGTGTAAGTAAATACACTGCTCTATGTTCAGATTTTCTTGTATTTCCAGTGGCTTTAGTAATATGGGTAGAGATTCCTCTATCTCTAAACTAATGCTCTTCAGAAAAACAAAAAAACAAAAAACAAAAACAAAAACAGTGATTACTTTATTTCAACAAATTCATTTGGCTGAATCATGCCCATTTTGTGAAAGATTGGTTTTGTGTTCAGTGGTTGGTGTTGTTTTGAAAATAGAATTGTGTTGAGTATGCAGGAGTAGTTTGGTTGCCATATATAAAGTCTAATGTCGCAAAAAGATTTAAGTTTTAGAAAAACTGATGAAGACATTGTCTCCTCTAAATAGCTTTTTAATATTTATGAAATGGGAGGATTTGCTCAAGATTTGCAAGATCATGACTTATGTGAAAATAAATCCAGTTAACAGTTGTTTTAAGCAGGATTAAGAAATTGTTATTCGTATATGATCTATACAAACTCTACATAATTATCTTATAAACCTCAGAGGTATTATCTACTGATCTGTTGTAAACACTTGAGTTTATAAAATGTTAGGAATGACGAGAGCTGAAGTATTCTGTTAGATGGCTTTAGAAGATTTAGTGGTAATTAATAATTCCAACTCTGTTTTTGTACTGCTAACATTACTTTGTGGAGTCAATGCAAGGACTGGAAAATATTTAAAACCTGAAATTACTCAGTAAACACTTCATGTGGAAGTCAATTCCATAATACCAGGCTTTCTCAAACTTAGCACCATTAACATTTAGTATGTCTAGCAGCATTCCAAGAGATGACAGTAATTGCCCCCTCAACCTTGGTTGCTACAGTGAAAAATGTCCATAGCCATTGTCAACAGATGTGTGCCTGGCAAGGGGTAAGAGTTGGAAGCAAAATTTCTTCCTTTTCTCTGCCTTTTGAGAACCACTAGCATACATATGTAATAATTTTTTAAGAAAATACTTTTTGGCTCTGTTGGTCTCCTTTTGGAGCTCCTATCCCCTCCCAGTCTTTCTATTTCTTTCATAAAATTCCATTCATTCTGCCTAAAATTTGCCTATGAGTCTCGGCATCTGCTTCAACATCTTCATCAGGGGAGTCTTTCATAGGTCTTCTGTGGTAGGCCTGTTCCCTGTTTTCTCCTGCTTCCAATATCTATCACATTTGCCCTTCTGAATGAGGATTGAGCATCTTCCCTAGAGTCTTCCTTGTTGTTTAGCTTCTTTAGGAGTATAGATTTTAGTATGTTTATACTATATAATATATCTAATAACCACTGGTGAGTGTGCATATACCATGTGTATCTTTCTGTTTCTGGGTTACCTCACTCAAGATGATCTGGGCCCTGGGGGCCCTGCAGAGAGTGATACCCCAACCAAGGACCATGCATGAGGAGGACCTCAAACCCCTGCTCAGATGTTGCCCATAGACTTAGTCTCCAAGTGGGTTCCCTAATAAGGGGAGCAGGGGCTGTTACTGACATGAACTCAGTGGCAGGCTCTCTGATTACTTCGCTCTGGGGGGAAGAGGGTACAGCCTTACCAGGAAGACAATGCAGCCAGTCTTGATGAGACCTGGTAGGGAAGGGTCAGATAGAAGGGGAGGAAGTCCTCACCTATTAGTAGACTAGGGGAAGGGCATAGGGGGAGAAGAGGGAAAGAGGGTGGGATTAGGAGGAGATGAGGGAGTGGTCCACAGCCAGGATACAAAGTGAATAAATTGTAATAAAGAATAATAATTAATAAAAAAGAAAAAGAAAGAAAAATTTTTGGTCTGGAATTTGTCTGATAAACAGTCCTTTAAAATAATATGATATAACTGTGGCTTGGGCTTTACAGGAAGAGAAAGATATTATTTTCTTGAAGTACTGAAGAACAATGCTCTTTACTGTCAGCTAATCAACTTAATGAAAAGAAAATAGAATGGGGTATTGAGTCTCCTAAGAATGCTGACTTGACATGTACTTTTACTGGCGCAGAAATAATAGGGAATGTTTTGCATGTTAAAGAGTCCAGTGTGAGGGCTTCTTGAGCTTTTGAAGTAATTAATTAGAAAGACAGTTATCTCCCATTGTCAAGAAAGGGTTGCATGTCCCTATAAACCTTCTAAATTTTGAGAGCAAGAGACAACTTGTTATTTGTAGTTTATTCAAAGAAGCATCTTCTAGGATATGTCATAAGGACAGAACAGCTGCAGCTTTATTCCTGTCCGTATTGTAAAACTGAGAATTGATGGTCATTTAAAAACTGCATGATAAAGAAATGTCTTTGGAATGATTCATAGAGATTCCATATTCAGCCACAGGACATAAATTAAGTCTCTCATACCAGGCTGTGTGTAAGGAATACAGAAATAAATAGCTTAGTCTGCTTGAATTTGCTATTTAAATAATTTTAGATGGATGGATATTTCTGAGAAGAGACATGCTATAACATTTATCTGTTTCTGACTTTTCCAATTGATTCTATAAATTCTAGTGCCTGTTTACAAAAATGTAGAAGAGTATTTTGTATGCAATGTAAGTTATGTATATAGTCTATTGTTCCTTTTAAAGCTGTTTCTGAAATATTAATGGAAGGCTATATTAATTTCTCTTATGCTTGTCAAAATCTTATTTGAATTAGTCTCTATTAAATAGCTATGAGAGATGAATAAAATATGTTTATATATTATCAATTAATTTTTTCATTATACTATGGCTCCAATATCATTAATAAGAATTGATGTAACCCTTAAGGCAAGAATTTCTGCTAATTATTGCAGAATTTAAAACTGCTTGATTGGTATTACTATTCAATATGCAATATCTTTGTGTATAAAGTAGCTGCAGTCTTAAAACTGAGAAGCTCGGGTTATAGGTATTGCAGGAAAGGGGTGAAATCTTTGATATTGGATGGTCCAGTTAAGAAATCAAATAATTTAAAATTTAGGAAGTTTTAGGTAAATATGAAAATTCAAGCTGATGTTTTTCTTTTCCTAATAGCCACCTAGCAGATGCTATCATGAATGCACAGACCAAATCTATTCAGAACCAACGACTCCTTTTTCTTAGGCGCATGATCCACAAGCCATTTTAATTACGTAGCATTAAGGGTAAAAAAAAAAAAAAAAAAAAAAAAAAAAGGCCTTTTGTAAGAAATAATGATGGGGTGGTCAGTTTTTAGTATAAGGAAAGCCCTTTAACTGTCAAAGGTTTCATTATAGTCTCTGGTACTTTAGTGACTACATGTTCTGCCATCCTTTCTTGTGACCCTTGAGAAAAATTACATGTTTATGTATATATTATAATATATATTATGTATAACACAATATATTTGGATGTCTGTAACTTATATTATCCATTTCTTTGGAAAAATGGAAATGTTAGTCAAATATAGTTATTTGTTTAAGCTGTCCCAAACTGAGAAAAGAGAATTAAAATTTTTATTTCATGTGTAAAATTTTGTTTGGTTAGAGTTGATTAAAGCTACTACTAATAATAGCAGCATGAAGTATTGCATTACTATATTGCAGAATTTTTTTAAAATTTCTATTACTGTGGGTGGATAGGAATTGGTAAAACCGTATTTAAATTAAAATCTTGACTCAATTACCTGAATAATCTGATAAGTTATTTTTAATACTTCTTTGCTTTTCTTTAAAAAAAGAAAATAGGGGCTAGACAGATAGATAGCTCAGTGGTAAGAGCACTTGTTCCTTCTTCAGAGGACCCATGTTTGATTTCCACCACTCGAATGATGATTCACAAACATCTGGAACACCAATTCCAGGGGATCTTATTCCCTCATTTAGCTTCTGTGGGCACCAGGCATAATTGTGGTATACAGACCCATTTGCAGGCTGATATTTATACACAGTAAATAAAATATAATAAAAAAAGAACAGGGAGGTAATAATAAGACCTTTTGCATTGGGTTTTGCTAAAATAAAAGAGCTCACATGTTTAAAAATTGTGGCATGTACTTGATAAAGAACAGTGATTAAATACTTCAATTGCTAGTTTTTTCTTTCTAAAATTAGGTACTAAAAATTAAACCTAACCATGAAGGACACAATGTGATGGCTTTGCTATCTAAACAGTAAAATACATAAGACAAATACTGTCACCCTAAAAGTTCCTTGAGACTAGAGCTTAAAACTATGTTTTAGTTGGTCTCTCAGTTCTTGATGTTTTCTGTTCTTGGAAAGCATTTAGATATGTATATCTCTTCTATGCTACAGATTGGTATGGGGTTAGAATAGAGTGAAATAGATCTCAGCATATTCCATAGTTAGATGATTAGCACCAGCAGTGGAGTGTTTTTTTCTAAATAATTTCATTATTGTCAATGAAGCACATTTTAAATTTTCTTTTCTTTCTTATTTAAAAATTTTCAGATCTCTTATGGAAGAGGAAGACCAGCACATGAAACTGTCTCTAGGAAGCAGTGAAATGGGTCTCACTTCCCATTTGCAGTCTTCCAAGGCGGGAAGCACACGCATCTTTACCAGCAATTCCCACAGTTGTGTGGTGTTACAGGTATTCTCAACTGCTCCTTTGTACAGTTAAAAAAACCTTCCACTTGTTGTTGTTGTTGTTTTGAGGTGCAGGATAGCAGTAATGTGGCAGGCTGTTAATGTGTGGGGATGGGAACAGAAGATGCACAGAAAAATCTCTGTTTTCAGCTCATCTATTGTTGTTAACATAAAATTTCACAGAAATAGGGTCCATTTTTCAGAAAAACAAATAAAACCCCACCATTGTAGAAATCTTGATTTAAAAAAAAGTGCATACGTTGTTGAATTTAAAAATAAGTGACACAATTCTTTGTTTCTCTTTTATTTGTGAATCTTGCTAATTCTTTTTTCAAAATCATTCATATATAAGTGTGTATATACACATTTACATACATACTATTTTTGCTTCATTTCCTCCCACATCTCCTGGAAATATTCTGTCTGTCGACATCTGACTCTCTAATCTCTATTGTATAACAGCCAAAGTAAAAATCACAGGTTTTCTATTCTAAATATTCTAGTTTCTTTTTTTTTAACTTATCAACTCTATTTATTTTTTCTGAACAAAAGTGCTTGAGTTCCATAAATATGGAAAGTTATGTTTTGCTCATTACTTTTTCTTTCTTTTTTTAATACATTTTTTATTTATTACAATTTATTCACTTTGTATGCCAGCTGTTTTCCCACCCTCCTTTCCTCCCAATCCCTTCCTCCTTTTCTCATCTCCTCCCATGCTCCTCCCCACTGACAGGGGAGGTCCTCCCCTTCCATCTGACCCTAGCCTATCAGGTCTCATTAGGACTGTCCTACATAGTCTTCCACTGTGGTCTGCTCAGGCTGTTCCCCCCTCAGTGGGAGGTGATCAAAAAGCCAGCCACTGAGTTCAGGTTAGGGACAGCTCGTACTCCCCTTATTAGGGAGCCCATTTGGAGACTGAGCTGCCACTGGTTACCTCTGTGCAGGGATCAAGGTTGTTTCCATGAGTAGTCCTTTGTTGGAGTATTGGCTCAGTTGTTAAAGGCTAGGCTTACAACCAGAATTATTCTAGTTTCTTATCTGTCATACAATTAGCTTTGTTTTACTCTTAAACTTACACATTTATTTGATGTCTCAGTTCTCATGGACTATAGGAGGCATAAGAGTAGAGATGGAGGCTACTACATGTAATCCCACTGTTAGATGTAAGAATTAATAAGTAACATGAAAGGAGGGGAGAGAAAGTAAGTGTAACACAAAGCCCAAGGATTTGGGCCTATTTTTCATGGACATTGACATTCCAAATGGTCGTTGATGAATTAGAGAAGAGTAGAGTACTTGACGGACATAAGTACCGTCTAGATACAGTTAAATTCTGCCAGTCTTTTCTACTAAGTAAGAAATTATATATGTGTGTGTGTTCTCTTTTTAAATTATATATAATTTTAAAATATTTAAAATACACAATATATAAGATATATATATATATATAACTTTCTAAATATATCTCAAAATGAAATCTTACTAGATGGAATTTATGAATATATTTGATTAAGAACAACTACCCTGAAGCAGTACATAATATAATGAAAAATGAGCGCTGGGTGTGGTGGTGCACTCCTTTAATCCCAGTACTCGGGAGGCAGAGGCAGGCAGATCACTGTGAGTTCAATGCCAGCTTGGTTTACAAAGTGAGTCCAGGACAGCCAGGACTACACAGAGAAATCTTGTCTCACCAACCCCCCCCCAAAAAAAATTACTTTAAATAAAATTGTGAAACTCAGGTAAATGAATGAAAACAGTTATTCTGAGTGATATAACCAAAACCCAGATAGGCCAACATAGCATGCTTTCTCTCATATGTACATGTTAGCTGTGAGTTTTTGGATAATTGTATTTAATTTGTAGTTCTCATACAAGTTAGATAGCTAGTATAGGGCATAGGGAAGAAGAGTTCTTTCTAGTGAAGGCAGATAGAATATTTTGATATAAAGGGATAAAGAAGAATAATGGAACAAGAAGGATTGAATGGGGTGGTGGATGGGAGTCCAAAGTAGAGGAGGGAATCTAGGGAGGGCAAACTAATACAAAGGCCTTTTGAGAAAAGCCATATGGGAACCTACTACTGTACAAGCATACAGAAAACATTTAAGTGTCATTATCCTATAACTAGGGGATAATGCCCCAATTAGATACCACATGCTTGCAAGTAAAACACTAGCAGTACCAGGACCTGGTCACCTCTTTGACTTTGAGGGCAATGATGTCTCAAAGATCCCCTTACATGCGGTTACCCTCCTGAACTTAATGGAAAAACTCTATTGGAAAAGACACCATATACTTGAGTAATAAAACATGGAAAATTGGAGCAAATACAGACCCTGAAAACTTCACCTCTATTGGCTAGTTTTCACAGTGTTAGAAGGTGCTGAGCAAGCTATGGAAGAAGAATCATAATCCTCAGTGTTACTCAAGCTGTGAACCGTGTGGGCTCCAGGATTGAGCCTGGCAAGATACTGGTATAAGAGTAGCACAAATGTTAAAAGCATGAATGTCTTCTTAGATATAAGGCCTACTTCAGAAGATGAAAAAGATGCCTGACACTGTTATTAGGCCAATAAACTGTGCCTATACTGGTCTTGTTCTCTGAGTAAGAATATACTACTATTATTTTGCTGAAGTGTCATATTATTAAAACAACTCTTAGTGACTTATAGATTACCTAAAGATTAGTGCATCTCTTAACCCTCACCGGAAAAGCTACATCTTTCAGTAGTTGATGATTAGCACAGAGACTAACTAGTCAGTGTGGAGATAAAAAGAGTGAAAAATATCAGGTCTAATGGGAAATCTCTGTCACACACTTCCCCCAAAGCTTTAAAGTCATCAAGAAGTGAACATCAAGAGTGTTAGAGGCCTTCCCCCCTCAAAAAATATTAAAATTTAAAAGGAGGCTGGCTGCAGACTATTGATTACTCCTGTAATCCCAGCACTAGGGATGCAGAGGAAGGTAGATCTCTGCAAGTACGAGGCTAGGGTTGTCTCCAAAGCGAGTCTAGAATAGACAAGGCTACCCAGAGAAACCCTACCTTGAAAAAACATAAAAATATATTTTTTAAAAAGTGTAAGAGCCAGAGGAAACAGACATGGTGGGTGACTATGAAGATATAGTGTTTTCCGGACACAATAGGACAAATATTCATATGAACTTACAGCAATTGTTACAGCATGTCCAAGACCAGTAAAACTCACCACACACCAAATCCCAGAATGGGGGTAGGAGAAAGATCAGCACAAAGCTCCACCTCTAGCTGAGGAGCTATCAGTAATTGATAGCTGCAGGAAAAGAGAGAGAGTTTGTTTTCCTGAAAAGTGTTAACCCTGGGTAATAGCATAGCCTCACACCTGGGCTATGCAAATTGAAGTTGATGAGTTAAAGGAAAACAAAAGAGGAAGCAGTGAAGTTGGGTGAGTAGAGAGGTGGGAGTAGATCTCGGATGAGTTGGTGAGGGGATGAGTATGATCAAAATACACCATGAAATTCTTGAAGCATAAATAAAACATTATTTAAAAAATATGTTCCCACAAGCAGATTTTTAAGACCAAACACTAACAGGGAACTTTTTTCTATCTAATTTGGGATGTGTGGTTGTTAAGGGAATAAGCTTAATATATAAATGTTATCATTGTGTTAAAATTAACAACAGTACAAACTCCAACTTGAATAGGCATCAAAACTACTATGAAGGGGGGAAGGTCCATGGGGAACAACTGTTTTTAGGAAGTCTTGCCCTGAATTATTACCCATTTCTTAACTGTAGTAAGAATAATTTGATTCATCCAGTTCAGCCTAAACTGGAATTCTAATTATAGTACTGCTGGCTAGTTACCTGACATTGAGAAAGTCACTCATCCTTTCTGGACCAGTTTCCTTATTTGTAATCTAGGTGAAAGATAAGAAGATTAAGTGTCACAATTTAAGGGAAAGTATGGTCTATGATAAATATTTCTTTTCTCCCACCCAAGCTAAACAGAAAAGATGTCAGGGAAAAATGTAGCTGATCTGCAGTGAGGGGTCCACAAAATAAGGTATTCATCTGGTCGGCCTGAGTGACTGCAGAAGATTATTCATCTTTATTAAATAGGTTGCGACAAATTAGGCTGTCAAAGTGCCTAGAAAGACATTTGATATGTAATCAGCTTGGATTCCTAGAACTTTGAACAAATCCCAGGAGAATCCATGATGGAGTTAGCAGTACAAATTACATGTACCATAGTAAAACGATTACCCAGAGTTAGCTTAAGAAGTTCTTGTTAAAAGTCAAGGATAGTTTTATTGGCCCATTGCTTGATTACTACTACATCCGTGCTTACTTCTTAGCCTTTGGTTCTTTGACTTATTATTATCCTAGGCTAACAATGTCTTTCTTTTCCTGTGCAGTCCTGTGATGATAATTCTTCATATCATATGTCTTCCAGTGCATTTAACTTTTAAATAAGAGTTTCATTGAAATGAAATCCATGCACTATATAAATCACCTAGATAAAAGTATAAGTCAGTGGGTTTTAGACTGTTCATAGGATTTTACACCTATCACAGTAGTTGATTTGAGAGTATTATCATCTCAAAATAAGAAAACCTATTCTCAGCTGGCAGGTAGTCCCCTTCTGCTACCAACCCACTTTTCCATGTCCCTAGGTAGCCATTAATCTTGTTACCTTTATATCTCTGTCTATTCTGAGCATTTCATACACATGAAGCTATCAAATATATAGCTTTTGTTACTCATTTATTTTATTTACTTTAAAATTCTCAAGGCTCATCCATGTTATAGCAAGCAACATTTTTTCTATGACCAAACAATATCCCACTGTGTAGATGTACTATACTTTATTCATCTATTCGTTCATTTGTGGGCACTTAGGGACTTCCAGCTTTTAGCGTATGAGCACTGCTGTTATGATTATTTCTTTACAAATATTTTCATTTCTTTTTGGTATGAGTCTAGTTGTTGATTTACTTGGTCCTGTGGTAATTCTGTGCTTAATCTTTTGAAGAACTGCCAGAGTGTTTGCCAGCATTGCTGCACTGTTTTATATTTACACAGTTATCTTACAGGCATTTATGTTCTTTTACAGTATGTATAAGAACATATAGAAAGTATGTAAAGAATACATATAGTACATACTCCTTGACCTGTAGTACATTAAAAAGCATGTAGTACACATTCCTTGACAATTCTCCAGTGTGTGTGTGTGTGTGTGTGTGTGTGTGTGTTATTATGGTCATCTGAGTAGGTATAAACTACTACTTGTGGTTTTGATTTGAATTTTCCTACTACTAATTATGTTAAACACCTTTTCATTTGTGCTTTTGGCCATATGTATGCCATCTTTGGGGACATGTTTATTTAGAATTTTGGCCCAGTTTTTTTGTTTGTTTGTTTGTTTTGTTTGGCGGGGGGCTACATCAGGAAGAATGAAGCTTTCTCCTGATGCTTGTATAGAAGTAGAAAAGTAAGGTACTACACAAACAGGAACATTACAAGATGATTCTGAATGGAGAAAGGTGGCTAGAGAACAGGCCACCCATTTACTTAGTTAATCAGCACGGTTTTGAGTGTCTGCTATTTACTAGTTATTGATCTAGCTCCTGGGAATATTGCAACAAAGAGGATAATCTTCACCTTCATGAACTTCGAATTGCAGATGAGATAGTCAGTTACCCAGTAGACCAATAAATATATAATAAGGCTTAGTTATTCCTATGCAGAAAAATCAAGGGAAGTAACAAAGTGGAGGTGATTGTGTGTGTGTTTTAGATTGAGGATGTAGAAGAAGCCGTAGTCCAACACAGGGAAAGGACACTCAGCAGTGGGTGCAGGAGGCTGAGTGAGAGATCAGGGGTATTGAGGTAGGGAGCATGAAAATGGAAGTAACAGTTTGGGTCTGAGAGGTAAACAGAATATTGATGGTATGCAAAGGAGTTAGGTCTTCATTTTTTTTAATTTATTTATTTTTATATCAATCACAGGTTAGGTACTTTGCATCCCAGGCGTAGCCCCCTCCCTCATTCCTTCCCACTCTCCCCATCCCTCCCTCATCTCCTGCCCACCCCCTCCAAGTCCACCAACAGGGGAGGACCTCCTCCCCTTCCATCCAACCCCAGCTCATGTTGTCTCCTCAGGGCTGGCTGCAATTTGGCCCAGTTTTTAATTGGGACATTTATCTTTCTAATATTCAATAATAAATGGCCTTTTATATAATGTGGATACAAAGCCTTATCTCATAAACGGCTTTCCAATATTTCTCACAATACCTTCAGTTTTATGTTCCCTCATTGTTCTGTTATAGCTACTATGTCAATTTCTAATCTTTCTTCCATTGAGCCACACACACTTTTCTTTGACATTAGCTTCGCAGAGTTAATAGAAAGCTGGGTCAAGGAAAATGCTCACATGACTTTGAACTTTTCACTGTCCTCAAAACTTACACCGTTCTTTCATATGTCATTGTTCTTATTCCTCTTTCCTCTCCCTAGAATGTCCTTCCTTTTCTTTATCTGTATCCTATTTATTCATAATGAGTCATCTTAAATGGTACCTTTTGATAACTTGCTTCTTGTGGGTATTTTTTAAAATTTATATTTATCAGACACATAATATCCTAGAACCTCTGCTCAGATGTAGCCCATGGTAGCTCAGTATCCAAGTGGGTACCCTAGTAAGGGGAACAGGGACTATTTCTCACATGAACTCAATGGTGGGCTCTTTGACCTCCCTCCCCTCCCACTGAGAGAGGAGCAGCCCTGCTAGGCCACAGAGGAGGACTTTGCAGCCAGTCCTGAAAATACCTGATAAACCAGGGTCAGATAAAAGAGGGGGACATCCTCCCCTATCAGTGGACTTGGAAAAAGGCAGGAAGGAGATGAGGAAGGGAGGGTGGGATTTGGAGGGAATGAGGGAGCGGGATACAGAAGGGATACAAAGTTAATAAACTGTAACTAATAATAAAATAAATAAATAACACCAAAAACCCCATAAAAGTATACATGCTGATGAGTGGTATGTTTTGATACATGATAGGTTGTATAATGTTTAAATAAAATTAAATAGCTCTTCCCTGTACTCGGAGAGGCAGAAGCAGGTGGATCTCTATGGGTTTTAGGCTACAAAGAGTCCAGGACAGCCAAGGCTCTAAAGAGAAACCCTGTATCAAAAAAAAAAAAAACCCAAAAGACAACAAAAAAATTAAATGTGTTTCTTCAAATATTTACCATTTCTTTATGGTAAAAAGTTTTAACAATACATTCTTCTAGATACTTTGTTATACCTCTTTTTGTTATACTTCTTTTCTATAGGCACCCTGCTAAGCAACAGTACATCAGAACTCTTTATTCCTATCTAACTGCATCTTAATAACCATTGATCTATTTCTCCCATGTAATCCATGTTATGACTAATGCAGTTACTAGCTTCTTCTACTATATCCACATAATTCAGCCCATGTTGAATGTCAGCTCTCAGAAAGATTCTCCAGACCTGGGATATTACACCTTCTTTCTATATGCCTTGTGATCTAGCACTGCGATATGTGAGTATTCTCCATAAATATCCATCTTGAATTTTAATGTTGTTAATATCATTAAAAGAGGAAATGCAAGTAAAGAGCTTAGCCTCATACTTGTCAGAGAGGAACCACTTAGTGCCTTTTGCTGTTGTTTGACATATATTCATGGGATGAATAAATTTAGATGGCAGTTTATGATGCATTTATGTATAACCTTTCTCATTGATACTTGAAAATATCCCACAAGACAGAATAGCAAGAATTTTCATATCCACCTTATATATAGGCACACTAAATAGCATAGAAGTTAGGAGACCTACCAAGATACATATACCCATTTAGATGACACATATTAGGACTTGACCCAAATTTTCTTACTCTGTATGTGTATTTATAGTCTAATTTTATTCTAAACTGTAACTGCTAATTATCCATAATTTTAAAAAGCTTATCAATAGAAGCTAACAATTTACACAACAATATAGTAGAATTTATTTTTGATAGAAAAAATAATATTACACAGATTATTTTTCCCTTGTCTGTTCTTCTTTTCCTCTTCCAGAAAAAAATATGAATTGTCATTGGGAAGCCTCATTATTAGGAAAAGGAGGACATAACCCTGGTTCTATGCTCCAGCTGGTAGCTATATGTGCTTGTTGCTGAATATTTCTACTATAGAATGGAAATCATTTCCTGCATATTGTCTATGCTTATTTAAACCCATAAAAAAACTTAAAAATACCTCTTTTCTAACCACTGAAAGTACTAATTGACACTTTGCCTTCCTAATGACTAGTGCCTATCACACTGATCTTTCCATGTTTTTTGCTTTTCTAGCTATTTATTTTATATGCTTAATTTTGGTGCTAAAGTCATTGTAAGATATAATTTTAGTTATAACCTAGCTAATAGAATTTTAAAAGTGCAATGTTCAAATCCTTAGGAAAATAACTCTGTTTTGCTTCCCACTGGTTTATCTTTATTAAAATGTTTATTTTAAAAAGACATTTGAGTTGTTCATCATGACATGATGATGACATTTACCTTGTTTCAAAACTTTATGATCATAAGGGGAAGAGTTTCTAAAAGGTGCTGTTGAGTCTGGCATGGGTAGCGCATGCCTTTAATCCCAGAACCAAGGAGGCAAAGGCAGACAGCTCCCTGTTAATTTGAGGCCAGCCTGATCTACAGAGCAAGCTCTAGGACAACCAGGGCTACACAGAGAAACCTCATCTCAAAAAATGTTAGCATAAACTATAATAACTGAAAGTGACATGTTATAAAATAGCTCCAATAATTTAGATAGCTTAGTTTCTATCGAAATCATACTTTTCATTTATTTTCTGTTTCTTCATGGCAGCTAGAATAAAGATAACTTACAGCTTTGGTGGGGGAGGTACTTCTTAGATCACTCAGGTTAGGGTACAATGAAGTTTTCTTTTATACTTTGCTTTTTTCTTTTTAAAATATTTTTTATTATTTATAACATATTCACTTTGTATCCTGGTTGTAGTCCCCCTCCTTCATCTCCTCCTGGTCCCACCCTCTCTCCCTCTTTCCCCACTGTGTCCCTTCCCTAGTCCTCTGATAGGAGAGGTCCTCCTCCCCTACTATCTGACCTTGACCTATAAGGTCTCATCAGGCTTCTGTGGATCCTCTTTCTCTATGGCCTAATAAGGCCACCTTACCAGGGGGAACTGATCAAAGAGCAGGCAAATGAGTTCATGACAGTGACTGCCCCTGCTCCCCTAATTAGGGGTACCCACATGGAGACTGAGCTGCCCATGGCCTACATCTGAGCAGGGGGTCTAGATCCTTTCCATGCATAGTCCTTGATTGGATCATCAGTCTTTGCAGGGACCCCCTGGGTCCAGATATTTTGGCTTTGTTGATCTCCTTGTGAAGCTCCCTTCTTTGGTTCTTTCTCCCTCTTCTTACATAAGATTCCCAGTGCACTGCCCAAAGTCTGGCTGTGACTCTCAATATGTGATTCTATCCCTTGTTAGGTGGAGTCTTTCGGAGGACATCTGTGGTAGGCTTCTGTCCTGTTCTCTCTCTTCAACCACTTCCAGTGTCTGTTTTGTTGCCCTTCTGAATGAGAATTAATCATCCTATCTAGGGTCTTCCAAGTTGTTGGACTTCTTTAGGTCTGTACATGTTAGTATTAAGACTTATAAATCTTGATGTGCTTGTTTTTATTCTTTATAAGTCATTGTCTCTTTATGTAGCTCAAGCTAACCTCAAACTTATAATTCTTTGGCCCCCCTTCCTGGGCACAAGTATTAAAATTATGGTTAGGTAGCACTATGATGAACATCTCTTGATGGATTTTAATGCTGCATTTCTTCAGTTATATTTTTTTGGTTTGAGAAAGGTAATGTCTGAAGATCAGTAAGGTCTGAGATATTATCACTCAGGAAATAGAGGCAAGACAACTATGAGTTCAAGGTCAACCTCACCCACAGGTAGTTGGAGGCCAGCCTCTGCTACATGACACATTTTTGTATTGAGAGAGGAGGAGGTAGAGGGGGAGGCAAAAACAACAACAGCAGCAGCAACAACAACAACCCATGTACAAAATCCTAGAAGCAATGCTCAACACCACACTCCAACATAGAGATTTCTAGTCACATGAAATGAATTGATACTTATTCACTTCTCCTAGCATTCTATATGTGAAATATTGTGTTCTTTCAGTATTTGATAGATTGAACCAGTAAAACCCCTCTCATCTCCAAGTATTTTTTTAAGGGAAGATTTTAAGTACAAATTCAATTTTATTGTTGAATAACTGTTTCAATCATGTTTCTTTTTATTTATTTTTACTTTTTTATTCACATTACATTCTTGTTATAGTCCCATTCCTCTTTCCCTTCCAGCCTCAACCTCCCTCCCTTCTTTATCCCTTCCCCTCCCCTTAAGGGGAACTCTCTTTCCCATGCAGTCCATTTCATCAAGTTTCATCAGTACTAAGCATGTCTTTTTTCCCCTGTGGCAAGGCAGTCCTGCCAGGCAGAAGTGATCAAGAAGCTGACAAGTGAGTCCTTGTTAGATACAGTCCCCACTTCCCTTACTAGAGTACCCACGTGAGGCCTAAGTTGCCCATCTGCTATATCTTTGTAGGTGGCCTAGGTCCAGTTCATTTATGGTCCTTGGTTGATGCTTAATTATCTGGGCCCTGGTTATTTGGCTCTCTTGGTCTTCTTGTGGAGCTCCTGTCACTTCCAGGTCCTTTTCTCTTTCCTCCTGTTTTCCACAAGACTCCCTAAGTATCACCCAATGTATGGCTGTGAGTTTCAGCATTACTTTTGAGACACTGCTGGGTAGTGCCTCTCAGAGGACAACTCTGTCAGGTTCCTCTTTGCAGCTTTAACAGAGCATGATTCATAGTGTCAGGAGTAGGCACTCTCCCATACGGTGGGTCTTTGGTTGGTCCAAGCAGTGTTTAGGCATTCCCTCAAACTCTGCCCTATCTGCTCTACTTTTATGCCTGCACATCTTGTAGGCAGGTTAATCTGTTTCTTCTAGAATAAACTTCGGTAGTTTGTCTTTCAATTTATCCATTTCAATTAAATTATCAAATTGATTGGCACAGCTATTTAAACATCCAGAGTTGATTATCAATTCTATCCACTCTGGTATTAGTTATTTGTATCTCCCTTAGACATTATCGTGAGTGAGTGTGTATATGTGTGTGTGTGTGTGTGTGTGTGTGCGTGTAATTTTATACATCTCCTCAGAAAAAGTTTTTGGATTCATTATTATTTTGCTACTTTTCTGTTTATTTAATTGAATCCCATTATGATTATCTTTCTGGTTTTCTACTTCCGTAGCCCATGGTAGCTCAGTGTCCAAGTGGGTACCCTAGTAAGGGGAACAGGGACTATTTCTGACATGAACTCAATGGCAGGCTCTTTGACCTCTCCCCCAACCTGGGGGAAGAACAGCCCTGCTAGGCCACAGAGGAGGACTTTGCAACCAGGCCTGAAGAAACCTGATAAGCTAGGGTCAGATGAAAGGGGAGGAGATCCTCCCTTATCAGTGGACTTGGAAAGGGGTAGGGAGAAGATGAGGGAGGGTGGGATTGGGAGGGAATGAGGGAGCAAGATACAGCTGGGATACAAAGTTAATAAACTGTAACTAATATTAAAAAATAAAATTTAATTAAAAAGATATTGATATTAGCTTTTTTTACACAGGCTAGACTTTTAAACCCATTTATTTTGTCATGTATGTTAATAATCCTTTTTAATAGTTGAACAGTGATTCACAGTATGACACTTTGGCTGTACTAATTCATACTGACCATCTTCCCAATACTTTCTGCTTATCAGGATTCTTTTCTTGGTCTAAAAGTTGAAGGTACATCCCCTATTGTGCTACATATGTAACACAGTGACACCCATGTCTTCATCTAGATATAGAAAATAAAAGAGTGCCAGCTCGCTTATTACATGGGCTGTCATGTATTCCGTGAAGAAAAAAGAAAGCCTCTTTTTCCTTGGAGTTTTAGACACTGCCTTTCAATGCTAGATAACTATTTGCAGAAACCATGATAGTCCAAGTCTGTGCCTTGTTTCATTCTACTGGCTTATGGTGGTTGGGAAAGGAGGGAGCATGAGAAGGCATCTCTTCAAGCACATATTTTGTCCCTTATATTTTGTTCTATAAACTTAATTGTCTTTTAAAAATATTATTAACTATTAAAATTTATTCACATTGTATCCCAGCTGTACCTCCCTCCCAGTCCCACCCACTTTCCCTCTTCTCCTCCTCCATGTCCCTCCACTAGTCCATTGATTGTGGGGTGGGGGCTCCTCCCTTTCTATCTGACACTAGCCTATCAGGTCTCATCAGGACTGGCTGCATTGTCTACCTCTGTGGCCTGGCAAGACTGCATCCTCAGGGAAAGGCGATCAAAGAATGTGCCACTGAGTTCATCCCAGAGACAACCCCTTCTCCCTTTACTAGGGAAGCTACAAGGAGACTGAGCTGCCTATGGGCTACATAAGGGGAGGAGTTCTAGTTCCTCTCTATGCATGGTCCTTGGTTCAAGTATCCATCTTAGCAGATGTTTTAGCTCTGTTGGTGTTCTTGTGGAGCTCCTGTCCTCTCTGGGTCTTTCTATCTCCCTCTTATTCCATAAGACTCCATGCACTCTGCTCAAAGTTTGGCTATGAGTCTCAACCTCTGTTTTGATACCTCGATCAGTAGATACTTTCAGATGATATTCTGTGGAAGGCTCCTGTCCTATTTCCTGTCTTCTCCTACTTCCAATGTCTGTCCTGTTTGCCCTTCTAAATGAGTTTTCAGCCTCTTCCCTAGGGTCCTCCTTATTGTTTAGCTTCTTTCGGACTATAGATTTTAGTGTGTTGGTCCTATATTATGTAGCTAATATCCCCTTATAAATGAGTACATACTATGTGTGTCTTTCTGTTTCTGGGATACCTCACTCAGGATGATATTTTCTAGTTCCCACCATTTGCCTGCAAATTTCATGATTACCTTGTTTTTAATAACTAAGTAGAATTCCATTGTGTAAATGTACCACAATTTCTGTATCCATTCCTCTGTTGAGGGACATCTAGGTTTTTTTCCCAGCTTCTCACTATTACAAATAGAGCTGCTACAAACATGGTTGAGCAAATGTCCCTGTTGTATACTTGAGCATATTATGGATATATGCCTAGGAGTGCTATCTTGAGGACACACTATTCTTAACTTTCTGAGAAAGCGCCAGATTGATTTCCAAAGTGAATGTGCAAGGTTACATTCCTACCAGCAATGGAGGAGGGTTCTCCTTTCCCCACATCCTTTCCAGCATGTATTGTCACTTGAGTTTTTATCTTAGCCATTCTGACGGGTGTAAGGTGAAATCTCAGGGTTGTTTTGATTTGCATCTCCCTGATGGCTAAGGACGTTGAACATTTCTTTAAGTGTTTCTCTGCCATTCAATATTCTTCTATTGAGAAATTTCTGTTTGGCTCTGTACCCTAATTTTTTACTTGGCTTGTTGGTGATTAATTTCTTAAGTTCTTTATATGTTCTGGATATTAGCCCTCTGTCAGATATAGGATTGCTGAAGATCATTTCACAATGTGTAGGCTGTCATTTTGTTCTGACAACAGTGTACTTTGCTTTACAGAAGCTTTTCACTTTCCTGAGGTTCCATTTATTGATTGCTGATTTTATAACCTGTGCTGTTTATGTTCTGTTCAGAAAGTTGTCTCCTGTGCCAATGAGGTCAAGGTTCTTTACCACTTATTCTTGTAACAGGTTTAGTGTAACTGGTTTTATGTTGAGGTCTTTGATCTACTTAGACTTTAGTTTTGTGCAGGGTGATAAATATTGGTCTATTTGCACTTTTCTGCATATAGACATGCAGTTAGACCAGCACCATTTGTTGAAGATGTTATCTTTTTTTCCACTGTATTATTTTGGCTTCTTTGTCAAAAATCAAGTAATGTTAGTTTTGTGGGTTTATTTCTGGGTCTTATATTAGATCCCATTGATCCACTATTCTGTTGAAGGTCAATTTAAATTTGGAGGTCAATTTTAAATTTGGCTTTAAAGGACAGAGAACATCCATGTGTAAAGTAAAAGGATAAATAAACAGGGGTCTTGTATGAGACGGTTTCTACAACCAAGGACCACGTGTGGATGTGGCCTGGAACCCCCGCTCAGATGGGACCCAGGATAGCTTGGTGTAGGACCAAAGACCCTAGTGAGGGAAACAGGGACTGTTTCAGTCTTGAACTTGATGGCTGACTCTTTGACCCTCCCCCATACAAGCTGGGGAGTGACAGACTGGCTAGATCCCAGGGGAGGACATTGCAGCCAGCCCTGAGGAGACAGGATGAGCTGGGGTTGGATGGAAGGGGAGGAGGTCCTCCCCTGTTGGTGGACTTGGAGGGGGCGGGGAGGAGATGAGGGAGGGTTGGGGAGGGTGGG
>CM053742.1:45435740-45467974 GCA_028658305.1 Pachyuromys duprasi
CGCTTGGGATGCAGAGTACCTAACCTGTGATTGATAACAAAAAAAATAAAAAATAAATAAATAAATCACATTTGAAAAAAAACAACAACAAAAAAAATAATGGGAACGGAGGAATCCTGGTTTGGACAACCTGATATTATTGGGTCAGTGGACAGGGTCATAAAAGTTATGAGTATATAATTGAGTTAGAGCCAAATTTGAGAAGTGTTTGAAAAGCAGAAATTATCAAAGACCCCTGCTCAGACGTAGCCCATGGCAGCATAGCATCCAAGTGGGTTTCCCTAGTAAGGGGAGCAGGGACTGTCTCTGACATGAACTCAATGGCTGGCTCTTCGACCCTCATTCCCCTACACACACACCACCAATTGAGGTGTAGCCTTGCTAAGCTACAGAGGAGGGCATTACAGCCAGTCCTGATGAGACCTGATAAGCTAGGGTCAGATAGAAGGAGAGGAGGACCTCCCCTATCAGTGGACTTAGAGAGGTACAGGGAGGAGATGAGGAAGGGAGAGTGGTATTGGGAGGTAATTAGAGAGGGGGTTATAGCTAGGATACAAAGTAAATAAACTGTAATTAATAATAAAAAATAAAAATTTATTAAAAGAAAAGAAAAGGAGGAGTTATGATATACATAGTGATAGGGAGTCATTAGGTGTTTTGAAAGTGTAAACCATGGTGACTAATGACAACAGTGTTTAGTATATATATATATATATATATATATATATATATATATATATATATATTTAAGTGCATCTTTCCCCTGAATCAAATGAGGAGCAGCCTCATAAAAACAAAGCTCACATAGTTTTGATCAAATATGTAATGTCTTCTTAAAAATTAAGTTAATTACTTAACCTTTTTTGTTTCTTAAAATCTTCCATCCTTATTTGTGAAACACATTATTCATAAGTAATTTTTGTTATTCTTGTCAGTATGAGTTTCCTGTTTTCGCTAATTCTTTCTGTAAAATTTTAGTCATCACATTAGTTATAATTTACTACTAAATTCTTTGTAAATACAGAAGTTGGCAGAAATATTTGTTTATCTCATTATTTTAATACCATACGATACATGACGGTATTATATTTCATTTGAGTTTTACTGCTATACAACCAACTTTGAAAATGTTGTTTTTGCTATTTCTGTATTATAATTTTATAACATCAACTCATTTTTCTTTTATACAACAATTATGACTTTTTTTTAGATTGAGTTAATATGTTTAAGTCTTTTAGAGTATTTATGTATATTCCTTTTGTAATAACATTTTTCCACATTTATTTTTTAAATTGTTTTAATATTACTAAGTTTATAGCCCAATTATAGCCACCTCCCTCATCTCCTCCTAGTCTTACACTTCCTCGCTCTTCCCCTCCCCTAGTTTTCAGATAGAGGAGCCCTGCTCCTCTACCAACTGAACCTAGTCTCATTAGGAGTGCCTGCTTCCTCTCCCTCTGTGGCCTGAAAAGCCCCCACACCCTTATTCTTCCTACCCTCACCCCACCACACACACACACATACACACACACACACAGCAGGGTTAGTGATCAAAGATCAGGCAACAGATTCCATGTCAGTGACTTCATAATATTTGAAGCTTTGCCTCATTGGTTATGTTTAATTTCAAGAAGGTAAAAACATTATAATGCCTATTTGCCCCGAAAAAAATTAGAAGCAAAAAAGATATAGGGAGATTTATAGAAGGGGGAAATGCAAGTATTCAGGAACTGAGAGCAAATAAGTTTCTCTTAAATCGGAACCAAGCCCAGAAGAAATGTAGTAATGGATACATAATAGAAGTGCTAAGACAGAAAGGTGAATTTAAATCAATGGAGGCAATTTTAAGGGCATACTTAAAAGTTAATTAGAACCTAAGCAATGTTCATATATGTGTAGATGCAGGGGCAACTTAAGTTTATAGAAGTTATATAAAAATGACTACAAAATTCGTAGGCGAAAATTGTTTTTTTTTTAATGAATGGACATGCTTTGTGCATGATATCTAGCATTTTTTTCTAGAGTTGATCAGAGGAAAAAATTGTGAGATTCCCTGCACTCTGTTCAAAGTTTGGCTATGAGTCTCAACATCTGCTTCAATGCCATGATCAGTAGAATCTTTCTGAGGCCCTCTGTAGTAGGCTCCTGTCCTGTTCCCTTGAAAGACCAAAGAATGAAAAATTAGGTTTTTAGGGTTTTGTTGGTTTTCGGTTATTGAATTAAAGTTTAAAAGCACAAGCTTGAATGAAGGTCAGCCAGATGGAGACATGTCCAGTCACCTTTTGGGAGGTTCAGCCTTACTGCATTCTTTTCCTTTCTATTAGAGATACAGTTGTTACATGGCCTGGCCAGAACCACTTAAAGAGATATCATCTCTTGACAACCCACCCAGATGGCCATGTGAGAACTATTTATGGACTTGGCACCTAAAGTAAACCAATCATTTCAAAAGTGAATTTCCCTTACAAAATTATTTAACACCAAGGCTTGGAGCTCTGTTCCTGACTTCCTGCTTATGAGTCTGCCCTTTAAAAACCTTGTTCCCCTAGACCTCGCTGAAACATACCTCTCAGTTTCCACAGGGAGCTTGCGACCCGGGCTTGAGCTTGTGTCCAGTGAACCCTCATGTGTTTTGCAGCAGAGTCAATTCCTGGTTGTATTTGTGGGTCTCATGAACTGGGCATAACACCATGTTTTCTTCCTTTTCCAAGTTCTATATCATTTGCCTTTCTGAAAGAGGACTGTGAAGCTTCCCTAGTGTCCTCCTTCTTGTTTAACTTCTTTAGGTGTAAAAATTTTAGTATGTTTATCCTATATTATAAGTCCAATACTCACTTATATGTGAATATATACCATGTGTGTTTTCCTGCTTCTGGGTATTTATTTCATTGTGTGAATGTACCACAATTTTTGTATCCATTCCTCAGTTGAAGGACATCTGAGTACCTGGTTTTATGTAGAGGTTTTTGATCCACTTGGACTTTGGTTTTCTACAGGGTGATAAATATGGATCTATTTTCATTTTTCTTCTTGTAGACATCCAGTTAGAACAGCACCATTTGTTGAAGATGCTATCTTTTTACCATTGTATGTTATTTTCTTCTTTGTCAAAAATCAGGCATCCGTAGGTGTGTGGGTTAATTTCTGGCTCTTTAATTCCATTCTATTGATTCACCATTCTGTTTCTATGCCAGTATCATGCAGCTTTTATTACTATGGCTCTGTAGTACAGCTTGAGATCAGGAAGGTAGATACCTCCAGACAATCTGTTATTATACAGGATTGTTTTATCTGTTTTTTTTTTGTTGTTGTTGTTGTTATTGTATTGTTTTGTTTTTCTATTGAAATTGAGAATTGTTCTTTCAAGATTTGGAAAGAATTGTGTTGGTATTTTGATGGTATTGAATCTGTAGATTGCTTTTGGAAAGATGGCCATTTCCCCTATTTTAATCCTACTAACCCATGAGCATGGGAGATCTTTACATCTTCTCATATCTTCTTCAATTTCTTTCTTAAGCGACTTGAAGTTTTATATAAACAGGTTTTACTTTTGCTTGGTTAGAGTCACACCAAGGAAATTTATGGTATTAGTGGCTATTAGGCTGATTCCCTAATTTCTATCTCAGGCCTTTTGTATTTTGTATACAGAAGGACTACTATTGTTTTTTTTTTTTTTTTTTAGTTAATTTTGTACCCATCACTTTGCTGAAGGTGTTTTTTATCTGAAGCAGTTCTTTGATAGGATTTTTGGGCTCACTCATGTATATAATCATATCATCTGCGAATAGTGATACTTTGACTTCTTCCTTTCCAATTTGTATTCCCTTCATCTCCTTTAGTTTTCTTATTGGTCTAGGTAGGATTTCAAGAGTGAGATGTCCCAAAAGCAGAAAGAAGCATACGCTATATACTCACTTATATAGACCTATAGGATAGGAAGGTCATGCTGAAGTCTGTACACCTAGGGAAGATACACAAGAAGGAGGACCCAGGTTGATGTGATCAATGCTCATTTAGATGGACAAATGGGATGGACATTGAATGGAGGAGAAAACAAGCAACAGGACAGGAGCATACCAAAGAGGGCCTCTGAAAGAATCAATATAGCAATGTATCAAAGCAGATATTAAGACTCACAACCAAGCCTTCAGTAGATGGCTGGGAATAATAATGAAAATAGGGGGAGTTAGTAAGACTTGGGGAGAACAAGAGCTCCACAAAGACCAAATAGATTGGGGCACAGGGGTCTTTTATGAGACGGTTTCTCCAACCAAGGACCATGTATGGATATAGCCTGGAGCCCCTGCTCAGATGTGGCCCATAGTAGCTCAGTGTCCAACTGGAGACCCTAGTGAAGGGAGCAGGGACTGTTTCTGTCATGAACTCGATGGCTGGCTCTTTGACCCTCCCCCACACACGCCCAGGAGTAACAGCCTGGCTAGATCCCAGAAGAGGACATTGCAGCCAGCCCTGAGGAGACAAGATAGACTGGGGTCGGATGGAAGAGGAGGAGGTCCTCCCTCATCAGTGGACTTGGAGGGGGGCAGGGAGGAGATGAGGGAGGGATGGGGAGAGTGGGAGGGAATGAGGGAGGGGGCTATGCATGGGATACAAAGTACCTAACCTGTGATTAATATAAAAATAAATAAATTACATTAAAAAAAGAGAGACACGGAAGGAAAGAGTGGGCAGTCTTGCCTTGTCCCTGATTTCAGTGGTATTTATTTACGTTTCTCTCCATTTAGTTTAATGTTGGCTGCAGTCTTGCTGTACACTGTCTTTACTATGTTTAAACATGAAGTATTGTTAGATTTTTGTCAAATGCTTTTTCGTCATTTAAGGAGATAATCATGTGGTTTTTCAACTTCAGTTTGTTAATATGGTAGATAACATTGATGGATTTCTGTATATTAAACCACCCCTGAATGACTGGGATAAAGTCTACTTGGTCATGGTGGATGATATCTTTTATATGTTCTTGCATTTGTTTGCAAGTATTTTATGGAGTACTTTTGCATCAGTGTTCATAAGAAAGATAGGTTTGAAGTTCTCTTTTTTTGTTGGGTTTTTATGTGGTTTAGGTATCAAGGTGACTGTGGCTTCATAGAATGAGTTTGGTAATGTTCTTTCTGTTTCTATTTTGTGTAATTTGTTTGAAGAGTATTGCAGTTAGCTCTTCTTTGAAGGCCTGTTACAATTCTGCACTGAAATCGTTTAGCCCAGGGCTTTCCTCCCTCCTGCCACCCCCCCCCCAAGGGAGACTTTTTTAATTTTAATTTTATTTTTTTTACATTAATTATATTTTATTCAGATTTTATCCCTGCTATAGCCCCCTCCATCATTCCCTCCCAAACCCTCCATCCCTCATCTCCTCCCATGCCCCTCTCCAAGTCCACTGATAAGGGAGGTCATCCTTTCCTTCAATCTGACCCTAGCCTATCAGGACTCATCAGGACTGGCTACATTGTCTTTCTCTGTGGCCTGGTAAGGCTGCTCCCCCGTCAGCGGAAGTGATCTGAGTTCATGTCAGAGACAGTCGCTGTTCACTTTACTAGGGAACCCACTTGGAGACTGAGCTGCTATGGGCTACATCTGTGTAGGGGTTCTACTTTATTTCCACACATGATACTTGGTTGGAGTATCAGTAACAGAAAAGACCTCTGGGCCCAGATTTCATGGTTCTGCTGTGGAGCTCCAGTCCCCTCTAGGTCTTTCTATATTTCCCTTCTTTTATAAGATTCCCTGCACTCTGCCCAAAGTTTGTATATGAGTTTCAGCATCTGCTTGGATACCCTGTTGGGTCAAGTCTTTCCGAGGCCCTCTCTGATAGGCTCCTGTCCTGTTCCCTGTTTTCTCGCTCTTCCAGTGTCTATCCTGTTTGACTTTCTGAGTGAGGATTGATCATCTTACCCAGGGCTTTCCTTCTTGCTTAGCTTCTTTAGGTGTACAGACTGACATTAGAACAAAACGACAGCCTGGAGACTGAGACAGGATCTTCACCAAACCTGTATCTGACAGAGGGCTAATATCCAGAATATATAAAAAACTCAAGAAGTTAAAAAGCAACAAAAGAAGTAATCCAATTTAAAAATGATGTACAGAGCTAAACAGAGAATTCTCTGTAGAGGAATCTCGACTGGCAGAGAAACACTTATAGAAATGTTCAAAGTCCTTAGTCATCTTGGAAGTGCAAATCAAAAAGACCAGTAGAGTTTGCCTTACACCCAGAATGACCAAGATCAAAAACTCAAGTGACAACACATGCTGACAAGTTTGTGGAGAAAGGGGAACACTCCTCCAATGCTAGTGGGAATGTAAACTTGTACAACCACTTTGGAAATCAATCTGGCCCTTTCTCAGACAATTAGGAATAGTGCTTCCTCAAGATTCAGGTATACCACTCCTAGGCATATATCCAAAAGATGCTCAAGTACACAACAAGGACATTTTCTCAACCATGTTGTAGCAGCTTTATTCGTAATAGCCAGAAGCTAGAAACAACCCAGATGCCCCTCAACTGAGGAATGGATACAGATTGAGGTACATTTACACATGGTCCATGGATAGGGGAGGTCCTCCTCCCCTTCTATCTGACCCTAGCTATCAGGTCTTATCAGGAGTGGCTGCATTGTCTTTTTTATTGGAGAGTTCAGTCCACTGGTGTTGAAGATAATACTGTCCAATGAATGTGAGTTCCTTTTATTGTGGAGTTGGTGGAGATTTTGTGTTTCTGTGCTTATCTTCTTTTATTTTTTTGTTGTGAAGCTTTTTATATCCTTTCTTTTCTTGGGTGTAGTTGATTTCATTAGATTTGAGTTTTTCTTCAAGTATCTTCTCTATGGCAGGGTTGCTGTATAGATATTGCTTAAGTTTAATTTTGTCATGGAATATTTTGTTTTCTCCCTCTGTGTTAATTGAATGTTTCGCTGGGTATAGTTATCTAGCTTGGCATCTCTGGTCTCTTAGAGTCTGCATGATATCTGCCTAGGCCCTTCTGGCTTTCATAGTTTCTTTTGAGAAGTCTTGTGTAACTTTGATAGGTCTATCTTTATATGTTACTTGGCCTTTTCCCCTTGCCCCTTTTAATATTTTTTCTTTGTTCTGTGGAGTTAGTGTTTCGACTAGTATGTGACATGGGGTGTTTCTTTTCTGGTCTAGTCTTTTTGGTGTTCTGTAAGCCTCTTGCATGTTTATAGACATCTCTTTAAGTTGGGGAATTTTTCTTCTATGTTTTTCTTGAAATTTTTTTCTGGACCTTGGAATCTAGAATCTTCTTTTTTGTCTGTCCCTATTATTCTTATGTTTTGTCATATCATGGTATCCTTTATTTCTTGTATCCTTTGTGTCAGGACCTTTTCTGAATTTATGTCTTTTTTGAGAGATGTATTGATTTTTTTTATTGCATCTTCAGCACCTGAGATTCTCTCTTCCTTATGTTGAACTCTGTTGGTTATGCTTACCTCTGTGGTTTCAGATCTCTTCGCTAGGTTTTCCATCTCCAGGAGTTTTTCTATGTGTGTTTTCTTTATTGATTCTAATTCCATTTTTATGTCTTGTACCATGTCCTTCATTTGTTTGTATTTGGATTCCTGTCTGTCCATGATGGCCTCAAGTTTTTGTATGTTTCCTCTCTGTGTTCCCCCATATGTGCCTCTACATGTGCCTCAATTTTTTGGCTGTATTTGCCTGTATTTCTTTGAGAGCTTTGTTTGTTTCCTTTTTATGTGCATCTAATAACTGGGTAGGCATAGATTTGAGATAACTTTCCTATACTTCCGATGAACTAAAATTGCCATTGGTTTTTGTGTTTGCTGGTGAAGCCATGATGTCCTGATTTTTGTTGAATGTGTTCTTATGCCGACCTCTAGCCATCTGCTTAGACGTAGCATTTGCTGTTTATTCCTAGCGTCTGTACTTCAGACTGGGTCTGTCTGTCTCTGGCATCTGGAGTATTCTTCATGAAGATGATAGAGGACCACTGGTTTGAGTGTGGATGTTGATGTTTCAGCTCTAGCTAAGAGAGGAAGGTTGTGGGAGCATGTGTGCAAGTGTGGGAGTGTACCTGGAAGTGTGCCTTCAAGTATAGGGTGCTAGAGTCTGTAGTTGCCTGGACAGTTGGAGCTTAAGAGCAGGTGGGGATGCTGGTGCTATTCTTGGGAGCAGTATGCATGCGCAGGTGCGTGAACAAGTCAGTGGCCCACAGGTCTGTCTTACTGTCCTCTAGGCACTCAGATCCATCTGGGTTGCACCATCTTGGCTCCTCGAATTGTTTGCCTGGACTCCACTGGGTACACATGGAACTGGGGCTTCAATGTTGAGAAGGCTCTCCCAGGGATCCTTATATTTCCCACAGTTTGGAGTGTGGTTGAGTGGAATCTGATACCTGGCTTTAAGGGTAGAAGGATCCCAAATCTTGGGCTCTGCGTGCACCCAAGGGAAGGCACACTCACTACTAGTAGGCTTATGTGGAAATCACAGGGGGCCCCACAATTTTCTACTCGTAGATTTGGGCTCACATGGGCAAATAAAAGTAGAGGAGATCCATCAGTGGTCTCTGCTCTTTGGCTGCCAGGCAGGGAGGCCTGTAATTTGGTCAGCCTCCTCTACTGACTGTGCAGGGAGCCCTGTACTTGGAGCAGCCTCCTCTGCTGTCTCTGCTGGCTCAGTCACTGAGCACTGCAGCAGCTACTGAGCAGGGAAGCCAGTACTTGGGAAGCCTTTGCACTCTCAGTCGCCTAGCAGGGAGGCCTGCCATTGTCTGTGCCTCTGCTGCTCCAGCTGGGACAAGGGAAAGTGCAGGGGGTTGAAAGTTTGGCAATCTCAGATATGGAGATGTCTAACGGTAACTTGGATCCAATATGTCCCATTTCTCAGGTTGTCCACTCTAGCCCAGAAAGCCTCAAAGCTGTCCATACACTCACCAGTTTGGGAGTTTTCTGATCCTCTGCCTTTCAGATATGGTGTGTTGGTCGCCGCCATCTTCGAGCCTCCCATATTAGTTCTTATTATTTTAGTTTGTTATAATCTTAGAAAGTGATTACAATTACTTTCCATTACCCCTGCTTTGTTTTATAATGAAACATTTCTTTGAAACTACAAATTGAGTCACATTCTTACTTTTTTGCCTCATTATGAAATTTTGTATAGTTCCCTTTTTGCAGCTTGTTATGACCTTTCCTATGTTGATTATTTTAAATAAAGTAAATTATATTATTCATCCTATAAAATGTGTTGTGTGATGCACATGCATTGTGGAATGTGCCCACTTTTCATTCTTTTAATAGTAGAGGCAGGGATGAACTCCCTGTTTGATGGTATAGCTGAAGGAGTTAATCAACAAGTACTCTTCTCACTGGGACCTGTCTTTCCTCTCCACTACTAATCCTTTAAGCCTTGGAGACTATTAAGCTTCCTGTTGGGAATCGTTACACTCCTTTTATCAAAGGTAATTAAATCTTTGACCTGAAAGGTAATTGGCCAAACAGCAGTAGCAGTAAACTGAGTTTGGGAATATTTAAAGCATAATCTTTAATTGTCAAAGAGAGTAAACAATTCAGCTGATAAAATGAGCTCCAGTCTTGGAATTGATACAGAGAGATACCCTCTCCCTTTCTCTCTCAAAGGGAAAAAATTATCTAAATGCAAAATATTCTATTAATGTCCTATAGCAGTGTATCCACATGATTTTATAAAGCAATTCTGTAAGGTCAAAGATTTTTATATTATGTATGGGGAAAACAAGTATAAATGATCATTTTTTTTCTCCAAGTAGGGTAAATAGATGTGTAAATAAATGAATTTCCATACTTCTTCTGTTTGTTCTCAATGTAAATTAGACTTAATAATCTATTTTTCATGGAGTGAAATGTATGCAATATATAAGCAAAGCAGTTTTTATTCTTTCTGAGCAGTCTTTTAACTCCATTGTAAAAATACACTAGATGTATGAGCTTGTAAGCAGAAGTTTAGGACACAGCAATTGTAACCTCCTTCTTTCTCTTGATTCCCGGCTCAAATCATGTGCTTATTCCAGGGCTTTGAACAGCTTCGGCATGAAGGATTGCTTTGTGATGTCACGCTGATGCCAGGTGATAGTGATGATACCTTCCCTGTGCACAGAGTCATGATGGCATCTGCTAGTGACTACTTCAAAGCTATGTTTACAGGTAGGTTTCCTTTTAACACCTTGTGTTCACATTAACAAATTAGGAGAAATCCATATTTAAGTATTTTTTTTAATTTCTAACCAGAAATCCAATATTTTATTCTGTCATTATAAAATAAGAGTAGTAGTAGTAATAATAATAATGATAACACTTTTAAAAGAAATATTCACTAGTCTGTGTGGTTTTTTGTGGTGCTGTTCTGTCATGGGGTATTGAAGCATGTTTTGTACCATCCCCTCAACTTCATAGTATTTCTTTTTTAATATCCAAATGGACTATGAGAGACTCTGTTCCTATAATATGGTCTTCAATCCATCAGAGGACAGGAAGTAACAGAATATTTGAAGGTACTTGTGTTATATATGATCTCCATTAGTATAGAAAGAATTTATTCAAGTGTTCTTTTACCTATGAAAACCTGCAAAAGCCCAGCTGGGAAATGGATACTTACTTGGAATAAGACTTTCCCTTGATTTTACTGCATGTAATTAGCAACAGAAGTAAGTTTGTTCTTAATTCTCTACTTTCATTTAATGGACTATCTTTTCATTTAAGGTGGAATGAAAGAACAAGATTTAATGTGCATTAAGCTTCATGGTGTGGGAAGAGTAGGTCTAAGGAAAATTATTGATTTCATCTATACTGCAAAGCTTTCTCTTAACATGGACAACCTTCAAGACACGCTGGAAGCTGCTAGCTTTCTTCAGATTCTGCCGGTTTTAGACTTCTGTAAAGTATTTCTCATATCTGGGGTAAGATGTTTTCATATCTTACTTTTTGTGATACATGTTCAGATAGAGTTAGAAAAGGGCTCAATTGTATAAACATGTAAAACTCATCATCAAAAAAGAATGTAGTATAACGTGTGGTATGGGAGTAAATGGAAAATAAAAGCAGTGAATTTTACAAAGTAGAATTATTTAACAAAACCTTCCCTGTAGTCAAGTGATGTAGAATACTAATAACATTTGATAAATATTGCCTTAACTTGTTAAATAATTTTATATACTTTAGATTTATTTCAGTGATTTTATAAACTTATTTTTATACAGTAGTCTTCTTTTATAGAATTATGTAGAAAGTAATCTGAGCTTCTAGAATTCTGTGAAAACACACTTGGCCTTTGTTTCTTCTTTGACTATGGCGACTCAATTTTTAATTTAAGTCCTTGGAACATATGCTGAAGAGTGGTTAGCTTTTTATCAACTAATCAATGAATGTTGTAACAGTTACTCTGTTCCTACAGGCACTGTTTTATTTTAATCAAGACCCTTAATTGTATTTTAGGACACTCTCTTTATACAGATATAACAAGATTTCTATGGCTCCGGGAGGGTATTTCTGTGTTAAAATTATAGTAATAGTGAAATTTTATGTATTTTCTAATTCACTATTTGATAGATAATATACTTTCCTATAATTGGTTTTAACTAATGTCAACTTAAATTTTGGTAATTTACTCTTTGGCCTCTTAAGACTTTTGAATATGAACTCTTCCTTAAAACACTAAATTTTGGGAACATATTTACCTAATTATTTTGTTAATAAGATGCTTCTAATCAACAGGTGAATCAATAATGAAAACATAATATAAGTACACAATGGAATGATGAAAAGAATATATTCCTATCATTTATAGTTACAAGGATATGCCTGGGGTATATTTAGTGAAATAAGCCACACATAGAAAATTAATATTACCTCTTCACATTCATATGTGGAAGCTAGAAAAGCATGTCATAGAAACAGAGGAAAATAGTGGTTACCAGACTCCAGGGAATGTAGGGTTAAAGGAAGTTTATGGAGAAATTGGTTAGTAGATATAGAAATAATACATGGCAGTATTCTGGTGTTGTATAACAACACAAAGGAGTGACTATTTCTAATAACGTTTCATATATTTCAAAATAACTATAAAAGAGTATTTTTAATGTCTATACAATGAAATTATGAATGTTTAAGATTATGGGCATGCTAATTACTCTAATTATTACATAGCATATATTTTTGAACATCACATTTTAGCAGTAAATTTATGTAAGTAATGTATGTGTTAATTCAAAATAATATAAAAAATTTGGGCATATTAATCAAAAATATTTTAAAATGAGAAACTTTCTGTAAGTCAGCCAATGCTCATTTAATAATACTATTAAGACCTGTTTTTAAATACATTTCTTACAGTGTTAGAGTACTCAAATGATTGTCATAATTCCTTGTAATATTTTAAGCTAATTGTTATTTTAAAAGTTTTATGACAATATGGTGGTATTTTAGTGACTTCCGTGCACCCAAGGGAAGGCACACTCACTACTAGTAGGCTTATGTGGAAATCACAGGGGGGCCCACAATTTTCTACTCGTAGATTTGGGCTCACATGGGCAAATAAAAGTAGAAGAGATCCATCAGTGGTCTCTGCTCTTTGGCTGCCAGGCAGGGAGGCCTGTAATTTGGTCAGCCTCTTCTAATGACTGTGCAGGGAGGCCTGTACTTGGGGCAGCCTCCTCTGCTGTCTCTGCTGGCTCAGTCACTATTACTGCTGAATAGCCTAAATGAGGTTTATTAATCTCTCTTCATACTATTTGCCTGCATTACTACATTTGTGTTAGAAATTTAATTTTAATCTCATTATGCAAAGACCAAACTGTTAACAACTATATTCCCCTAGTTTCATGTCACTAATAGCATGTGACGGCTTCAAGTAAACGGTGATTATAGTGAATGTATTTTCACACTGTCATAAATTCAAGAATTATTTTAGTAGTATCCCTTACAGCTTATTTTTTTAGACTCTCTAACATTGCTTCCTACCGAGCTTACAATCATATACTTATCTCAAAACCAACTAAGAAGGTGCAATGATTTCTTTGGAGATAGAGATTACCGAGAAGCATTATGACCTACTATCTAACAGAAGTTTGATGTTTATAGGTTCAGATATTTTGGTTAGTTACTTTACTAAAAGAAGATGACCAAATTTATTGTGTGTGTGTGTATGTGTGTGTGTATGAGAGACAGAGACAGAGTATGTATGTGTGAGAGACAAAGACAGAGAGATATGTGTATATTTGTATATGTATGTACATTTTTGAGACTATATACCCCTGGCTGGCCTGTAAAACTCAGTATAGACCAGCCTGGCTTCAAACTCAACAGTGATCTGCCTCTGCCTCCTTAGTGCTAGGATTAATGTCATGAATTACTACTGCCAACTGTATTTAATGTTAGTATATTAGTATCAGATTAGTATAGAAGATAACTATTTTAAGATAACTTTATTTAAAAACAAATTTATTTAGAGATGTAATGATTATAATTTCATATATTTACACATTTCCAATAATTCAGAAGTTTTTTAATGTATTTGAAATGCTTGCTATAAGTAAGGCTTGTAACCTTGAGATGCTTTCATTATCATAAACATTTAATATTGTCTTCAAAATTGTTGTTTGCTCTTAATAGCTTCAGCAGAGAAGCTATACCCTATCTATTAAAGAGGCTTGACATTAGCAATATTGACTTGTGCTATACAGTTTATTCTTCTGCCTTTCCATTGCAGATTTCCTTGCCTGTGAACTTCTAGGAGATGCATCTTTTTCTGGACATCATTGTACTTTATGTTTCCTTTTGCTTACTGGGGCTGTGGTTGGGTGCTTTTATGATGGAAATCTCCTCTCTCATGGTCTTTGAATTATATTTTAGAAAATTGGTAGATAGTCTCAGAATCTTTCCTTTTTGTGTTTCTTATTTAAACCACTATTCAGCTTTGAAATATTTCTCACTTCCTTCTCAGCAAGTTAAAGTGAAATAGCAACACAGTTTACCTGGAGCCTTTTCTACGTTGAACTTCAAGTTTCAAGATTCTATAATGATTTCACGTAGCAGGATTTCTTTTTTTCTTTTAGTTATTCCCTGGGTTAGTTATTATGGGTAAGTTCTTATAAGGTGATACTATGCTTTAAAAACTGTGTGCTGAAACCAAATGTTTTAAAGGAAATAGGCTTCATGTTTGTTAATGATACACTGAGACTGTACCTCAAAGACCTGAGGCAGTAGTCAAGTTAGAGCTTTGAAAAGAAACACTGCTTTCAATTCTTAATCATGTGTGTAGATGAAGAACTCCCCTTCTCTGAGAAGGGAGGAAGGGGATGGGAAGTTGGAACCTGGATGAGAGGAGGGAGGGGGATGGGATCAGGCTGTAAAGAGATAAAGAGAGGAAGAAAGAGAGAGAGAAAGGAAGGAAGGAAGGAAGGAAGGAAGGAAGGAAGGAAGGAAGGAAGGAAGGAAGGAAGGAAGAAAAAAATGGTGGCTAGTTAAATTGGCAAAATGACATCCAGAAATAATGTATGTAATAGTTTTTAATGATATGTTTAAATATGATAGCAAACTCACTTTCATGTTCATTAACATTTCACTTTTGTATAACAGAACCTGAGGTTCAATAAAAGAGACAAATCCATTTTCCTTCTAACTTTGTCATCTTTTATGATGATCGCTTTACTCTTAGGTAAATATAGAATTATATTTTATAGGATCCAGCAATTTTGTTATTGCTGTACCCTTTTTTGTTTGTAATGGGAAAGACAACTCTGAAATGAACATAAAATACTGTTGATTAAAGCTGTATATCAGAATAGATAAAATTATTTATAAAATTTAAAAATACTTTCATATGTTGTGGAGGTAATGGGAAATTGCCTTGTTTTTAGCCACATGCTTAAAAAAAATTACATTAGGGCTTTTGAGTATACTTCCTGTCCCAGGCCTCTAACACACTCCCATTCTCTGGAATGTTTTTCTCTTCTTTAAAAAACTGTCTTTATTTCTATCACTAAAATATAAAAGTAAAGGGCCAGAGAGATGTCTTAGTGGGTTAAGAGCCTACTCTTCCATCTTTAGTTTTTGAAGAGCTTCTTCCTCAATGACTTCTGGAGTAGGGGGACTAGTTAGTGTGCATTCCCACCAGTAGTCCTTGAGTTCCTGCCGTTATCCCACCCCCATTCTAGCCAGAATTTGTTGACATTTGTTTTTCTGATGATTGCTATTCTGTGTGAATCTCAGGGTAGTTTTGTTATTAAACTTGGAGCTCACAATTTGTGCCCAAGACAGATCTGGCCACAGGTCTTCAATAATCAAATTAAAAGGAAAAGAAGAATAAGCCAATTTATTCAATGTAGCCACATTGAGAAAGGACAAAGAGATCCCTCAAGGCACCCGTACCCCCAAGTCCATCTTTGGGGTCTTGAAGTGAGATGAAATTTAAACAGAGGGCCCATTTGATTAGTCCCCATCAATCCAGTACACTATTGTTCCACAGTTATCGGCATTTTGATCTCATCCTGTAAAGTGGTCTGACAAGTTACAACTAAGTATGAAATCTCTTTTCTGGAGATAAAAATCCCCTTCTTGCTGAGGACTTTCTTTTCTCCCAGCATGAGATTCCTAAAAATATTTCCATTTCTTTGGAGTCTGTTGTTTCAATATTTCGATAGATTGAGAGACACAAAGTGTCTAGAGTATCTTGATATCTTCTAGACCTGTAATAGTTTGATTTGCATTTCTTTGATGGCTAAAAATGTTTAATGTTTTTGATATTTCACAGCAAAGAATGTTGAACATTGTTTAATATATTTATTGATCATTTGTATGTCTTTAGATCCATTGTCTATAATTGGATTAGTTCTTTAATTGTTTTACATATGTTTTCATTATCCCTTTGTTTGTATCCAAAGGTTCTTTAATTTTTGTCTTGTGATGTATCCTGTGGCTATGCACGGAAGTCTGGCAGGAAATGCGTTTTACATCTTCCTCCCCCATATTATCTTGTGTGATTGCACATGCTTCCATTTTCCAAGTTCATTGAATCCACCTTTGGGCTGTGTTTTTAACAAGCTAGAAAGCACCAAGAAGAATTTAATGTATGGCATGGGTGATGTAGAAGAAGCTGAAGTGATAGAATTGATATTATAAAGGACTTACTAATAGATTTGCTTCAGAAACATTACATCACACAAGTAGAGTTTAGCCAAAGAAGCACTGACTCCAAAATACCCCAAAGATAAGCAGCATGCTTACCAACCATGTTAGAGATAAACACAATTTAGGGTGCTGGGATATAAATGTTTACTCATCAGAATTCATCAGCTATGATGCTCTGATTTCCATAACAAAAGAAATAGCACTGACTTTAAACCAGCCGTTACTCCCTGCTTTCTATATCAAAGACATACCTCTAAGGGACAGCTAAGGCTAGGAGGCAGCATATGGTTAAACCATCCTCAAGTACGTTCAGGAGTTCCATTGTGCTCTTGTCAGGAAAATATAATTCTGCCAGGTGGGAAAGGTGATCCGCTTGTAACAATTATTTGATAAAGAACGGCACTGGAATGCTTAAAATAATTCTAGCAATATGCAATATCTATTCTGTGTAAATTGCCTAAGTGGCCAGTCACCTATTTCTTTTTGGGTGCCATCTCTTATTTAGGCATTAGCCACAGTCGACCAGGAGCTTTGTTTCGTACAGAGCATTATTTCATCTCTTAAGTGTGGAGAGCTATTTCTCACTGAGAAGGTATATTTCTGTATTGTGGGTGAGGGATAGTTGAGATTTTCAGGGTTTTTTTAGTTTCTACTTTTTCTCTTGAGAGTATAAAAGCAGGCATTCATTTGTTTAATCAGTGCCAGGATCGCTTTGTATATAGCACTGCTCCTTTAACAAAATAATACCACAGATTTCTCATCAAATGTGCCAGTGTATCATTAAATTACATTAATGAATGTGTTCGAGTGCAGCTGGAATCATTTGAATCTGTAGCAGAAGCAAAGACTAATATGTTAATGAAAACACAAGTAGCAAAAATATAATGTATAACCTGTTTTTAGGATGGCTTGAAGGTTTGATTTAAGAAAATAACATAATAAAATATGTCAAGTAACTATGAGAAAAAATAGAAGAACAATTTTAGAAGGGCCTAGATGTGGTTGAGGAATTTCTCACATTTTGCTGTTCAGTCCTTTTAAAAAGCAGAAGATTTGTCCTGAAGAGAAAATAGAGTATGTGCAGCTCTTTTAAATGAAGCAATGCTATCTGGGCTCACTTTTGTTGTAAAATCTGTTTTTATGTATAGTTACTTCAGAATTTTGGCCAGATTTGCAGATGAAATTAGATAAATTAGGATGAATTTTGAGTTATTTCTACCTAAAGAATTCTTAAAAGAACATTTGATTATCATTTAAAGTGTAAGGTATTGTATCATGTTTCTAAATTACATTGCATATTATTGCCTGAATTCATTTCTAAAATACTACCCGACTTAAACATCTGGAGATCTTCTACCTGAGACACTACTAAGAATTGAGAATGTGAAGTGGGCCAAAGTGAAGAAGCATAAAGTAATCAACTGAGCCAAAATTATTTATTGTTTGCCATCAATTTTAATATATTAATATTGTCAACTGTTCTTTGAGACTTCAACTCTTATCTCTATATTCTACACATATTTGATGAAAATTAATTTATTCTCCTGTGTCCCATTTGCAATGAATCGAATTTTAGGAATTTTCTGTCCTAACAGGTATTATATTTTGTTATTGCCCCTTGATTATTCAGAATACTGATTTTAGGTGGTCTTAACTGTGCTGTGTGCCTACTATGTGGTGCCTGTTGTATAGAGGCTATAGAAAATAGTTAGTCCTTTTATAAAGAAGATGACAATTCAGAAGGTTGTCTAAAACTCTCTGGCATTATTTTAAAGGTAGGAGTGATTTTTAGTAATTAGGTGTTCCATCCAAGTCTTTTCTAGTCCTGTGCATCTGTGTGTATGGGTTACTCATTTCTAGAAGGTTTCTCCAAATGCCCCTAAGTAAAAGGTAGGTTTCTTTTCTCCTGCCATTTTAGTAATGTTTATCTGGTTAGATATAATTGAAGACTGTGTAAGGAGGGGCAGCAGGGAGAAAGAGAATGAAATGCCTTAAATTTGTTTCTTTATTATCATTTATCACCATCAACATCATCATCATTATTTTGAGAAAATGTCTCATTCTGTAGTGTAGGCTGGCCTCAAACTCATGGCAATCTTCCTCCTAGTCCGCAGAGTCCTGTGAACTAGGATTATAGTTGTGCACCTGCATGCCAGGCTCTACTAAGCATTTATGGAGCTGGTGTTTTAAATCTCCATTGTTGGCCTATTTTGCCTTCTTTTTAATTAATTTGATTTCATTTTTGTTCAGGAGGAGATGGGGATCTCACTTTTCTAGTTTAGGCTGGCCATGAGCTTGTGTGCTTCTGCTTCCTGAATCCTAGAATCAGAGGCCTATACCATCACAGTCAACATATGTGATAAATTTAGATTTAATTTTGTAACTAACAGCTGATGGTCTTGTTCTAACATCTTAAATACTCACTATTTGTTGATTTTCTTAATAGTCATATCAATAACAATAGAAATGTTCATATTTGAGAATCTTGTGCTATCATTAATTTTTACTTATCCCTACAAGTAAATTTTGTTTCATTTTTTTGAAACAGGGTTTCTCTGTGTGTAGCCTTTGTTGTCCTGGAACTCACTTTGTAGCCAAGGCTGCCTCAAACTCTCAGAGATTGTCCTACCTCTGCCTCTCTAAGTATTGGGATTAAAGGCGTGCACCACCACACCTGTCTACAAGTAAATATTTTTAAAAGCACAAATTGCCTTCACTTCTTATACCTTGGGAAGCAGATTCATTACCCTAAATAGTAATGCCTTCCATCTAGTGCCATTTGAGTGGACTATAACTTTATTCAATGCAACTGAAGATTTTTGTGACACATCAACCCGTCACTTCTAAACTATGAATAAAATATATTTTACGTCAGAAATCAAAAGTATTGGTGTATTGTTAAAATGCATTTCTAAAGGACTAGGATTTATTTTTCTTGTTTTGTATTAGTTTATTTTTGATGTTTTAAATATATAGCTACCAAATAAAATAAACACTTAAATATTTTGATGATTTTTTCTTTTTTATAAATTTATTTATTTTTATATCAATCACAGGTTAGGTACTTTGCATCCCAGGCGTAGCCCCCCTCCTTCATTCCCTCCCACCCTCCCTCTCCCTCCCTCATCTCCCTCCTCCCCGCCCCCTCCAAGTCCACCAACGGGGGAGGACCTCTTCCCCTTCCACATTTTGATGATTTTTATAATAAGCAAATCTGTTTTCTTAGGGAAAACTTTGCCATCCATTTTCTACCCACTGCTGATGCTCACACAGAAGTAAAACTCAGAACTTTGTTAAACTCCATGAGCCACAAAAAGATTTGTGGAAAGAAAACAGGGGTGAATAGGGGTGACAAGAAATTGGAAATGTACATGTATGAAACTGAGTACCAACAGATTTTTTAATTATTAAAAACTAAGTTCTTAAAATATGCAAATTCTTTTTGAGAAATCTATGAAAATATTTGTGGCATAATTTTAGAGTTTTCAGTATTATAATATCTAACTGGGTTGTTATTTCTGCAAAGGAGTAGTGATTTTAGCTTTTTTGTTGTTGTTTTTGTGTTTTGGACTAGGGACGGAATAGAACTTATAGCTTTACAGAGTCTAGGCAAGCAGCCTACTACTGAGCTACATCTCAAGCCCTTTATTTCATCCTTCAACTGAAACATCAATGGAAACATTATCGAGTTTTCTCTTAACCACGTAACACACCTATTAGCATTATAGTCATGAGGCTAAAAGTACATTGATGAATTTTATGTTACATATTGGGCATGCAGTGTGGCAATAATTAAGAAACACACAGAGATGCACTTGAGCTATTTTTCCTGTCTTTGTGTTAGATACACACATGGGAATTTTTATGTGGTGGGCTTGTTTTATGGTTTGTTTCTTGAATTATGATTACTGACATGATTTTCCTGTTTTTCATTTTGACATATCAGTTGTTAGAACATTAAAAAAAAGATCGTTCTGGGGAAAGACATCTTTGATCACTTTTCCCATTTGCTTGCTTTTGATTTTGAGGCATATTTCATTCTGTGCTGGGAACATTATTGAGGGCTCCTTTGGACTCCAGCTAGTGTTAGAGTGTGTTGGTGCTAACAGAATAACTAAGGATAGTTACGCTGCCATGGTACTAACAATAGACTCCCCCAAACTCATCCTGCATAAGTTTTAATATAGATATATCTCTTCTGCCTTGAACAAATTCTTTATCTTATAGTTCTGGATAAATATATGTGTAAAATAATTTTGTTCTAGAAGTAGCTATGCCATTAGCTCATTTATTGTGAGCACCAAAGTTGAAAAGAAGCAATATGAAGGATAGTAATAAATGATACCTCCACATAAAATGAAAATCAAAGAATTGGATAATCAATATTTTTTTTCCTGTTTTGTGACCTGCTAATTATGTGTGCTACTTTGAACAACCAAGAGGAAGAAATTGACTTGATTGTAACTGAATAACATGTTATTTTTCTAAATTTCTGAAATTTCCATCTAGCAATAATTTTATCACTATTTGTGAGTTGGATCATTTTTTGAGGAAGAAAAACTTAATTCTTTTGGACATATTTAACTGAAATTTTGTGTCTTAGGTTAACAGATCTTTTTGTTAGTCAATTTTTTGCTAAATCAGGTAAAGATCCTTTGCAGCCTTTTTATATATTTATGAATCTTTTTATATATTTAAGAATCTTTATTTGCATCTATATGGATTTCATAAAGCATCTTTACTCTGAACAAAGGGGTTCTGTTATCAAATGTAGATGTCCAGAAAGGAGGCATGTTTTAACTTTCTTATTGGATTCCTAGGTTACTTTGGATAATTGTGTTGAAGTTGGACGGATCGCCAACACCTACCATCTGACTGAAGTGGATAAATATGTGAACACCTTCGTTTTAAAGAATTTTCCTGCATTGCTGAGCACTGGGGAGTTCCTGAAACTACCTTTTGAGCGTCTTGTCTTTGTGCTTTCTAGTAACAGCCTTAAGCGCTGCACTGAACTTGAGCTCTTCAAAGCTACCTGTCGCTGGCTTAGCGTGGAGGAACCTAGAATGGACTTTGCTGCAAAATTAATGAAGAATATACGATTTCCACTGATGACACCACAGGAGCTCATTAATTACGTGCAAACAGTGGACTTCATGAGGACTGACAATACCTGTGTCAACTTGCTTCTGGAAGCCAGCAATTACCAAATGATGCCATTTATGCAGCCGGTTATGCAGTCAGACAGGACTGCCATTCGGTCTGACACCACTCATTTGGTTACCCTCGGAGGAGTCCTGAGGCAGCAGCTTGTTGTCAGTAAGGAATTACGCATGTATGACGAAAAGACCCATGAGTGGAAATCTCTAGCCCCCATGGATGCCCCAAGATACCAGCATGGCATTGCTGTCATTGGAAATTTTCTCTATGTCGTTGGTGGGCAGAGTAATTATGACACAAAAGGAAAAACAGCTGTCGATACAGTGTTTAGATTTGATCCTCGCTACAATAAATGGATACAAGTTGCATCTTTAAATGAAAAGCGCACCTTCTTCCACCTAAGTGCCCTCAAAGGATATCTGTATGCAGTTGGTGGACGAAATGCAGCTGGAGAATTGCGTAAGTCTGTGTACTTATACGTAGAATACATTTTTTTCTTTACCTAGAAATTTGTTTTAGATCACAAAGAGTTCTTGAAGTTTAAAGACAAAAATATACCTAGGGTTTCATTTGTAGATTGTTTTCCTAAGAAAATATAAAAGATCACCCAGATTTCATCTAATATATATATATATATATCATATTATATATATTATATATATTGCAACAACTATGTAACAGACAGACAGACTGACTGACTGACTGATTGACTCATATAGACGTAGATATGTACTTGATATTGAAAGGTCAATCAGAACATGTGTTCAATTAATTTATATGCTATAAGTCTTGGCAGAAATTTGGCATAATTCATCATTCTCCAATTTTAAAACCCCATGAGCTTAATTTCTAGAATTGATACCTAGTACAGAGCATATAGTAAGATAATATTCTTCTCAGAGTAAAACTACACAGTTCACTTAGTACTTAACAAAGTTTATTAACTATAATAATTAAGATCTGTGACTATTAGTTTTCAAAATCACTCTCTTACTGAAACATCAGGTAGATCTCACCGTTGTATACTTATTTCTCTTCCAAATTAAGCACTGGTCACACATGTATTTTAACAGAAATATTTTAATTATATAAATTAGCCCCATTAGGTATATTTTTCTTACTTTAGATCAAAATGAATAATATAATTTTTCCCATAACGAATGCCAGGTATACTGCATTTTATATTTGTTACCACTATTATTGTTTGATCTTTTTTTAAATTGCCAACAATACACGTTTTTTAAAAAGTGTCCAAAAATAGTCTTTGGTGGTTTGAGGTTCTTTGGTGGTTTTATTTGTTACTTGTTTTCGCTGTTCCTGTATGGGATCTCAAACTCAGAGCATTATTTGTGATAGACAAGTACTGTTCTACTATTCCAGAGTTTCTGGCCTTAATTTAGTCTTTTTATTGTATATAGAGTCCTTGAGGTGATATGGAGCTAGTATCCCAAACTCCATATCATCTGTCATGACTTTAAATAAGTTTAGAATATTCTCAGAATATTTTCCCCCAGTATTTTAACAAATAAAAGAAGACATTTTGGTTTTTAGATCAAGTCATTTATCCTTTCCTTTGTACAGAGTACTTTCTTGTTAGATACATGACCTTAATTTTCCTGATCTTTCCTATCTGATTTCTCCTCTTTGGAGTTTTTATAGTTTTTCCAGAACCAAGTTTTGTAGCTTTGGAGAAATAAATGGCATGGTCATTAACTACATAGGTCTCCCAACTTATTTCCTTAGTCAGATTTTTTCCTACTTTAAAAATTTATTTATTTATTTATACACTTTACATTCCAGTCATAGCCCCTCTCTCCTCTCCTCCCAGTCCTACCCTCCCTCTGTTTTCCTTATATCCTCCACCCTCCAGAAAAGGGGAGGCCTCCTACCTACTCATCCCATTACATCAAGTTCCATCAGGAATGAATTCATATATAGGTCAATTGCTAAAACTGTGAAACTTCTGATTTCTAATATGTTTATATTCTTTTTATTTCAGGATCATTTTTTAAAGCATGAGACACTCATGCTCTAAGTATGGAACTGTCATTTCATGTCTCCTTAGTTTAAACACACTCATTATCTTCAAGTTATTGTATTATTTTAAACGTATGATATGTGAGAATGTCTAGAAAGTATAAGTGATGATTTTATGATTTATTGGGAAGTGAACTGCCTTAAAAATAGTCTTCAAGAACTGATAGAATTCTAGATAGCTAGCCCTGGCAGTTGGTTACCATTTTGAAATGTCTGTTCTCACATAGGATGAGTCTCTTTCTTAGTGCTTGCTTGTTAATGTGAACATCCCTGTGAATATGCAGCAACTTAATTTTCATTAAATTGTCCCTAATATTAATTAGGATTAATAGCTTAATTAATAGCTTTTCTGGGACATATACACTTTAAGGCAAATAAAATCATTATGTAAAACTAAGAAGCTAGAAGCTTCCTATTTTTTCATGCATCCTGGTGTTTTGTGTTTTCCTATGTTGTTCCTGAATAGGCACAAGAAATAAATGAATGCTTTTGGCAAATAGCATAGGAATAGGCTACATTAAACATAATATGTACCTCTAATTATAGAAGGTTGTATTTATACATTTATTAATATGTATATATACACACAAACACACAAGAACAATGAAAAATAGAGGCCATAAATTTCAGAGCAAGATGTTATACATAGGATAGGTTGGAGGAAAGAAGTAGAAGGGGAAAATACATAAGTGTATTCCACTTTAAAATTACCCTATTGACACTACTAGAATATCATTAGGTCTCTTGGCACTCACTTTACATCTTTGTGCTTGATAGGCTAAGGCAGGAGTATCCAGAGTTAAAACGCCAATATGGGCCACATAGGGAGACCCTGGCGCTAAAAGGGTTTCACAAAGGTTAATCGAAGGACAGATAATTACTTTTAAATGTTTTATTTTATTATATAATATTTATAATCTGCCTGAGATGCTATTGATTGATTTTAATCTTATTTCACAAACTGCATTTGTACAACCATTTTTTCTGATTGCAGTACAGATACTAAGTCTCCATGTGACAAACTACCCTAACTATAATTATAGTTCACTTCATGACAGCCCATCCCATTTTAAGAGATCTTCCTTAGCTGGATGTGATAGTTTACACTGTTAATCCCAGGCAGAGACAGGTAGATCTCTGAGTACGAGGCCAGCCTGATCTACAAAGCAAATTCCAAAACAACTAGGGATACACAGAGGAACTATGTCTTGAAAAATAGAGAACTCCCATTGTTTATGAAAAGATGAAATCTCAGGGCTTTTGATTTGCATTTCCCTGATGACTAAGGATGTTGAGTATTTCTTTAAGTGTTTAAAGAAATGTCTTCTATCTGCCTGGACTGCTATTGTTCTGGTCTTGTGGTTTCCAATAACTGATAGATTGAAAGATACTTAAGTAATTGAGGTCACTTGTCCAAAATACTTTATGTTGAAGATAACAAATTGATAACCAATATGAAGTACACTTAATAAAGAACTTAGTGCATTATTGCCAATCCTCATTTGGTTAAGAGTAACAATATTTGTTGTAGCAGTTACTATAGTCAAACATGTAGGGAATAAATTAGTCAATGATTATGCCGTCAAGTTTAACTATAAAATTGGCTTTGCATAAAATGATATTTGTTCCTGTACACTATGTCAAGGTAGGTACTCAGTGTTAATGTGTAATTCCTTCATTGTGATTACTTTCCTTTTCCTGTATTTTTAGAGCAAATAAATGTCAAATTAAAAGTGATAAACAAAAAAAAAGTGATAAACAGATGACTGGAAAAAAATCCTTAGCCATTTTTAAAGTTGTAAAATATATTAGATATTTAGTTACATCACCTAGCCTACTATAACATCTCTTAATGCTTCATATTGTCTTAAAACTTATGATAAGAGCCCCTCTGAGGTCTCTCACATTGATTTGTGCATTTTCTGACATTAATGTATTATTGTTATTCTAAAAATAAAATAAAATTTGAGATTAAAAATCATTGTATTTCTTTTTTTAAAAAACAGCTACTGTAGAATGTTATAATCCAAGAACAAATGAATGGACCTATGTTGCCAAAATGAATGAACCTCACTATGGCCATGCTGGAACTGTGTATGGAGGAGTGATGTATATATCAGGTAGACAATTGTCCTGTGACTGCACCATAATAATGTTTTTTATTTTAATTATATGATATTCTCATTTAGTGTCAGTAATAATGCCAATTTCTGGAAAATAATAGTAGAACACATTTGTATTTCAGGAGGACTTTTGTGTGTACATTTGCATGTAAATGCCTTGAGTATTCTGTACGTTTATAAGTGAGCACCGAACCATTTCAGCTACAGATGTATAATTTATAAGAAATTGGAAAGCATTTAAATTCTCCAGTTCATTTTTAAAGTGAATCTCAATACTTAGTAATAATTTGCTTGACATAAAATTTGGCTGTGCCATATTAGGAAATATTTCATTATATAACATAGAAGCTCTGTTGTGCATAAAACATGCATAATATTCTCTTTAAGTGTAACCTATTATATACTATATATGTATATGTACACACATATGCATGTATATAATATTACTTTAGTATTATAATAGGGTTTCTACTGTGGTATTATGATATGCAGAGGTATTTTTTTTATTAAAAAAATCTAAAATGCCTAAAGTTTATTCAGTATTCAAATGGCTTTCATTCTCAAATGTTTGAATTGCCCTTTTGTAGAATTCAGAATCAAGTTTTAACATAATGATCACCTTTGATATTGACATTTAATTTTTTAGGCAATTTTGTTTCTCTGTTCCCACCTCCTTCCTCTCTGCCCTCCCTCCCTCCCTTTCCTACCTCACTTTCCTACCTTCCTGTCCCTCCCTTTTTCCCTCCCTCCCTCCCTCCCTTCCTTTCTCTCTGTCTTCCCTTCCTTCTTTCTTTCTCTTTCCCTCTACTTATTGCTCTCTCTATCTCTCTCTTTCTTTTCTTTCTTCTCTAGTTCAGTCTGCCTCTTACAGCTTCCTCCTTGCAGTTGGAGGCCTACCAATACCAGGCAAGCAGTTACATTATTAGAAAGCAAAGTTGTTAAGGGGACGATGAGTCACAGAGTGCTGTCTTATGATATCTATAGTCAAGAAGGATCAGTGAAAGGCTGTGTAGCATGTGATGGGCAGGCTTCCAGGGTTCACTTCATGATTCACCATGGGGAATCTTATATTGACAGAGCCATAAAGTAAATCATATTGTGTCACCTACTGTTTCATGTGCTGACGTGCTCTACTACTAAAACAAGAGCTCCCAGTTCTCTGGAGGAAAAACTGACATTTGAATGATTTTAGCAGCACTTTGACATAACTGGTTTATATTGCAGTTTTCCACATTGATTTCCGGCTAGGAACCAAGTCAATTTCATGACCAAAACAGAGGGATTTGCTTTCTATTAGGGATTTCAAGCACAAAAAATTACACTTCATTGATTGTTGTCTGGCCTCTTGATAGTTAGCTTAGGTCTGTCTTTTGTCTTTTGTCTTATATAGGTAAGATTATATGTGTTCTAGTTATTTTCAAGTTGTAGGTAATTTGGCACGATATACCAACAACCGTTACATATATACAACTACCATTTTGTTCAAAATTCCAATTCTTAGCTTTGCAAAGCAGAAAGAAGATGCCACCTTCTTCCTGTTCACCCCAAATTCTACAAAACCAGCAATTTTCCGTAATCTTTCTGGTTGGTGTGTTACAGGCATGTCACGTTGAACATTTTTTTAAAAATATGTTGTTTTGTAATCATAACCCTTATATAGTAATGAGAATCGCATTCTGATTTAGCAAGGGAACTAATGGGTACCTAGAATTTAAAGCGTTCTAGCCCAGTGCTTAGCACCCATAGCCTACCCGCTAAATTCTCACAACAGACTGATGTTTTATAGTTCAAATTTACTGCTGGCCAAAATATATTTCCATCCATTGAAGCTCCTTAAATATGATGGATCTTCATTTGAGAAAGTTGTTATAATAATACAATACCATTTCCACTTGCTTTAAATAGTTGAACAGGATATTTTCTTTATTTTTTGTTAAAGAATATAGAGTGACACTTACAAATTCACTCTTTGTAATATATAGTATGTCATAAAATGTAGCTAAAAGTTAATTATCTATGAGAGAGCCTTAACTTTTACAGTTTTCTAATCTTTTTGCCTCATCCCTATTATTTTGGTTCTATAGGAGGAATTACCCATGACACTTTCCAAAAGGAACTCATGTGCTTTGACCCTGATACTGACAAGTGGACCCAGAAGGCACCAATGACCACTGTCCGAGGCCTACATTGCATGTGTACAGTGGGAGACCGGCTCTATGTCATTGGTGGTAACCATTTCCGGGGAACCAGTGATTATGATGATGTCCTGAGCTGTGAATACTATTCACCTATCCTTGACCAGTGGACCCCAATTGCTGCCATGTTAAGAGGGCAGAGTGATGTTGGGGTCGCTGTCTTTGAGAATAAAATCTATGTGGTTGGTGGATATTCATGGAATAATCGCTGTATGGTCGAGATCGTGCAGAAATATGATCCAGAAAAAGATGAATGGCATAAGGTTTTTGATCTCCCAGAGTCCCTTGGTGGTATTCGAGCTTGTACACTTACAGTTTTTCCACCTGAAGAAACCACCCCATCACCTTCTAGAGAGTCTCCTCTCTCCGCACCCTAACATCATCCTTACAATTAAAATGCTGTATTCCTATCTTTGCAATGTGTCACGATTATCTTCTTCCCCACCCTCCTTAAGTAGAATATATGTTAGAATTAGCCTCCAGTAATTGATACAGATATTGGGAAAAAATTGACATTGATGTTACTTGTGATGTTTGTAATGGCCTAGAGTGTTTATGAAGTGGTAACAAACCATCCTGGAAATAAATCTCATAGAAGCTGATGTTTAACATGAAAAAAAAGTATTGTCTACAAAACATTTCTTCAGTACTTTTAAATGCTGTGTACTGGGTGTAAGGTATTTGTCATCTTACATTATAAGCCAAGTTGATGGTAGATTATGTAATTGTACAGTGTCCAACTATTGTAAATGTACAACTGCACTCACTAGGCTTCAAAAGTTAAGAAGTTTTCCTTTCATCTCTAACAGTAAGATGTTAAAGGGAGGCAGCCTGCTCCAACAAGAAACAATACACAAAAGGTTGCCAACTTGCATGAGCTACCTCCCTCTTCTCGTAAAGTATTTTTGATATATCTGTCAACCCACCTGACTGTGTGGGTGAATTGAGAACACACCAAGTTTCTAAGACACACAGGAGAAATAACCAAAATTCACCAACATTCATTTGGAGGGAAAATCATGACACCTCTGCTTATAAGGATTGTTTTTTTTAACTGTGTACAGATATTAACACACACATACTTATATCAAACACAATTTTTAAAAATTGAGTGTCAAGTCAAATTACACGTGAAATTTAAAAAAATCTTCTAAAGAGCAGCTTCCATGAAAAATGGGGATTCCGTATGCACGCATCGATGCATATACGTAGAACCACACTGAATTTAGGTGGATAAGGGCTAGAAATTTTGAGCAACTAAATTTGTCACTTGACCAAATTTTATCTTAAAGAACTGTATTCCTTCTCCTTTGCTGTTGAGGTAACTTAACTATTTCGTGTATTCTGTATACTCTCAGTTTATGAGGTTATTTAGCACCAAATGTAGCAGCTTCACCCAAGAGGCTGCTTTTGCAGTATGATGTCCATGTTTTCCCTTCTTTTATTCAATAAAAAACATTTAATGTCATTCTGTTTATTCTGCTCTGTGCTATCCCATTATTCTCTGTTTGACTTTCATTTATTAAATATCTTTCAATGGCTGAGACTGAGGAGGTTGAACAAGTAAGGGTATGTGACTTTTATTCAAAGAAGAAAGACTTGGGCCTGCCCTCACCCCACTATGAAGATGTTGCTTGTTGCCTTTGAGGAAAGAGTTTGTGAAAAATGCTAATTGGCTATTATGCAGCACTAGTGCCTAGCCTGGGTAAAGGACAAAAGCAGATACATGACTTCGCTTCCCTTTTTTTTCCCCTCTCTTCCCTTTTTGTTGTGACCTGCAACGCTTGTGCTACAAACGCTGACTAAGAGTGATGAGGGAGATGTAGAAATTGCAGACATGTACAGAGACGCTGGCTCCAGTTGAGGTGTTGCCACTGAGTAGCAACTTACTCCTGCTGCACCCCAAACATATTGTTACATTCAGCATGGGAAACAGAGGGACTAGTAGGAGGTGTCTAAAGGCTAGCAGTCTCGGGCTACAAACATCTGAGAGGAGGGTATTATAGTTGCTAGTTTTTGTACAAGCTAGCCAATTGTAAACACTTGGACTTGGGCCAGAGGAAGAAGGCTTTGCCAGTTTTCCATGCTTCTGAGACCTTCATCTTGTGGGTGAGTCAGTGCTGAGACTACGCATTTCACTTGGGACTACACTTACTCAGAGTTTTCTACTCCCTCTACCTCCTGTCTCATACCATTTCTTTTATCTTGAGAAGGTCTTTCTTAATATATTGCTCAGGAGACCCTAAAATTTCTGGGCTCAAACTGTCTTACTGCCTCAGCATTCCAAGGAGATAGAAGCATACTAATTTACTGAGATTAAGGGCAGTTATGTTTCTGGGGACAATTTCTCTGGCACTCAAGATCCATCTTGTCCAGTTGGGTATAACCATGTAAAATGACTTCTACGATTTTTGTTTTGTTTTTCCAGACAGGGTTTCTTTATGTAACTTTGGCTATCCTGAAACTTGTTCTGTAGATCACCTTACCTCTGTCTCCCAAGTGCTGGGATTAAAAGCGCAGTACCAACACCCTGTTTTGAGACAGGGTTTCTCTGTGTTGCCTTGACTGTCCTTTACTCACTTTACTCAGTTTGTAGACCAGGCTGACCTCAAACTCACAGAGATCTGCCTGCTTCTGCCTCCCTGAGTGCTGGTGTGTGCACAGGTGTGTGCCACTGTGCCCAGCTTAAAAGTTATATTCAACCTAAGAACCTGAAGAAAAACGGCAATCTCTTTTACTTCATCTACAAGCATATAATGTACACTTGAATGCAAACTGAACCCAGGTCATAAAGCTACTCCAAAACACAAGAGCACCATCTTATTTCTTTACAGGAAGGATAGATTGGCAGCATGACTTTCATCTTCCTTTCTTGGGTTAAATAAAGTTAAGGAAACAAATTTCCTATGAATGGTACTTCTGGATATTGCTGGAAGAACCTACCATAAGTTTGAAAGACTTCTCCACTTAGACAAGATTGTTCCTAAGTGAGTCCAACTTCTCTGGGGATTTTGCTTTTCTACACATGGGAATATTCAGTACGTTTGTTTTAGCAGATACCTGCCTGAAAATGAAAGTGTATATAAGACAACTTAATGATCCTGTAAGAATCCAGGTCAGTATTCCTGATTGGCTAGCTATGTTCCAAAAAGTAAAGATTTTTGCATTTTGTGGCTACTCATCCCTAGTTCGACAGAGTCCTTCCTTCGGGTGGTAAGAGAAAAATGGAGCATTAGAGGTGTGAGTGCTGGAGTGGTCAATCTGGAAACAGGCATTCATCATGGCTACCCACATTCTACTTGCCAGAAGTCCTTTAGGTACATAAAAATACAAAGGGAATGGGAAAGAAAGAAGAGGAAGTGGGGTTGGTGATCCAGCAATGTGTCACAGAGAAGAATGAAAAGCATATACAGTTCTCTTTTCTGGATCCATGCCATGTGTTATTTAGAAACAACTCATTCCACACTTTACTGTAATCATTATTAAATAGTTCAAACAGCTAAGAAATTATTGCACATTTCTTTCTCAGCAAATTATTTTCTTTGTGGAAAAGAACCTCTGCCATTGTTTGGCATCACAGGCATTTCTAGCATTTGCCTGTTGTTCTAGTTAAAGTTTCTATGGCTATGATGAAAGGCCATGACGAATAAGCAAGTTGGGGCAGAAAGGGTTTATTTGGCTTATACTACCATATCATTGTTCAAAAAAAAAATTAAGGAAGGAACTCATATAGGGCAGGAACCTGGAGACAGATGCTGATGCAGAGGCCATGGAGGGGTGCGGCTTACTGGCGTCCTTTTCATGGCTTATTCTGCCTGCTTTCTTATAGAGCCTAGGACAACCAGCCCAGGGATGGCACCACCCACAATGGACTTCCCATCTCCCCATAAATCATTAATTAAGAAAATGACATAGTTGTATCTTATGGAGGTACTTTCTCAATTGAGTTTTCGTTCTTTCAGATAAACCTTGCTTCTGTCAAGTTGACATAAACCAACCACCATGCCTATCTTCATAGGTTCTTGGTGTACTTGAAGGAGTATTGATAGAGTCTTTTAACTATCAAAAGGTTAATATTTTTCTTCATGGACAGAGCAAGTATTTTAGCGTCTAAAAGACAAAATATTGTTTCTTATATTTTAAAAATTCTATAATTAAAAATTTCCTATGCTTAATATTTGCGTAAGAAAGTAAAATTATGTTTTGAAAATGTTTTATTTTTTATAGTTGTTGCATGAAATTAAAACAGCACTCTGATTTTTTTTCATTTATTTAGCCTTTTAAGAGCATTTCTGAACTCATTCTCTCCGGACAGAATAGTCTAGAGGGCAGTTAAATCATGTTTTTAATAGCATGTACTACTTTTTTTCACTTTAAAACATTTTTGTGCAAAGTCGGCTTTGGTTCTTATTTTATTCTAGACTCCTGAGATTTTTCTTTACAAGAGTCCCCACTGTAGGTCAAGCCCTTTGTATATCACATTGCTTTTAGGGAAGAAAATACAAAGCAAAGCCAGTTTTTTTTAATTTTTTTATTAATTTATTTATTTTTATATCAATCACAGGTTAGGTACTTTG
>CM053742.1:45468474-45489383 GCA_028658305.1 Pachyuromys duprasi
GCACATAAATGATATCATCCACCATGACCAAGTAGGCTTCAACCCAGGCATGCAAGGATGGTTCAATATATGCAAATCCATCAATCTGATCCACCATATATACAAACTGAAGGAGAAAAACCACATGATCATCTCCCTAGATGCTGAAAAAGCATTTGACAAAATCCAACACCCATTCATGTTTAAAGTTTTGGAGAGACTCCGGGATACAAGGCACATACCTAAGCATAGTAAAGGCAATATACAGCAAGCCTATAGCTAACATCAAACTCAATGGAGAGAAACTAAAATCATTCCTACTGAAATCAGGGACTAGGCAAGGCTGCCCATTGTCTCCATATCTCTTCAACATAGTACTTGAAATGCTAGTAGAGCAATAAGACAAATAAATGAGATCAAGGGGATAAAAATTGGAAAGAAGAAGTCAAAGTATCACTGTTTGCAGACGATATGATAATATACATGAGTGACCCCAAAAATTCAACCAGAAAACTCCTTCAACTGATAAACACCTTCAGTAAAGTGGCTGGATACAAAATCAACTGAAAAAAAATCAGAAGTCCTCCTCTACACCAAAGACAAAAGGGCCGAAAAGGAAATTAGGGAAACAACACCCTTCACAATAGCCACTAATAACATAAAGTACCTTGGCGTGACTCTAACCAAGCAAGTGAAAGACCTATATGAAAAAAAATTCAAATCTCTGAAGAAAGAAATTGAAGAAGATATTAGAAGGTGGAAAGACCTCCCGTGCTCATGGATTGGTAGGATTAACATAGTGGAAATGACCATATTGCCAAAAGCAATCTACAGATTCAATGCAATTTCCATCAAAAACCTTCACAATTCTTCACAGAACTTGAAAGAAAAAATACTCAACTGCATATGCAGAAACAAATAACCCAGAATCTCCAAAACAATCCTCTACAACAACAGATCATCTGGAGGTATCTCCATCCCTGACCCCAAGCTGTACTACAGAGCAATAGTAATAAAAACTGCATGGTATTGGCATAGAAACAGAAGAGTGGATCAATGGAACCGAATAGAAGACCCAGAAATGAACCCACACACCTATGGAAACTTGATTTTTGACAAAGAAGCCAAAACCATTCAATGGAAAAAAGACAGCATCTTCAACAAATGGTGCTGCTCCAACTGGATATCTGTATGCAGAAAAATGAAAATAGATCCATATTTATCACCTAGCACAAAGCTAAATCCAAGTGGTTCAAAGACCTCAACATAAAACCAGACACACTAAACTGGTTAGAAGAAAAAATGGGGAAGACCCTAGAACTTATTGGCACAGGAGACTACTTCATGAATAGAACACCAACAGCACAGGCTCTAAGATCAACAATCAATAAGTGGGACCTCATGAAGCTGAAAAGCTTCTGTAAAGCAAAGGACACTGTCATCTGAACGAATCGACAGCCAACAGATTGGGAAAGGATCATTACCAATCATACTACTGACAGAGGGCTAATATCCAGTACATAGAGAGAACTCAATAAGTTAAAAAACAAGAAAACAAGTAATCCAATTAAAAATGGGGTATGGGGCTGGAGAGATGGCTCAGAGGTTAAGAGCACTGGCTGCTCTTCCAGAGGACCCCAGTTCAATTCCCAGCAACCACATGGCAGCTCACAACTGTCTGTAATTCCAGGATCCAACACCCTCACACAGACATACATACAGGCAAAACAGCAATGTGCACGAAATAAAAAAAATAAAAATACCAACAGAAATAAGAATGGGGTATGGAGCTAAAAAGAGAACTGACTGTAGAGGATTATAGAATGGCAGAAAAACACTTAAAGAAATGCTCAACGTCCTTAGCCATCAGGGAGATGCAACTCAAAATGACCCTGAGATTTCACCTTACACCCACCAGAATGGCTAAGATCAAAAACTCTAGTGACAACGCATGCTGGAGAGGTTGTGGAGAAAAAGGAACCTTCCCCCATTGTTGGTGGGAATGCAAACTTGTACAACCACTCTGGAATTCAATTTGGCCCTTTCTTAGACAATTAGGAATAGTGATTCCTCAAGACCCAGCTATACCACTCTTAGGCATATATCCAAAAAATGCTCAAGTACACAACAAGGACATTTGCTCAACTATGTTAGTATCTGCTTTATTTGTAATAGCCAGAACCTGGAAACAACCCAGATGTCCCTCAGTTGAGGAATGGATACAGAAATTGTGGTACTTTTACACAATGGAATACTACTCAGCAATAAAAAAGGAGGAAATCATGAGATTTGCAGGCAAATGGTGGGACCTGGAAACGATCATCCTAAGTGAGGTATCCTAAAAGCAGAAAAAAACGTATGGTATATACTCACTTATATAGACCTATAGGATAGGAAGGTCTTGCTGAAATCTACACACCTAGGGAAGATATACAAGAAGGAGGACCCAGGTTGGTATGATCAATGTTCATTTAGATGAACTAATAGGATGGACATTGAATGGAGAAGAAAACAAGCAACAGGACAGGAGCATACTAAAGAGGACCTATGAAAGAATCAGTATAGCAATGTATCAAAACAGATATTAAGACTCTCAATCAAGCCTTTGGCAGAGGGCGAGAAGTAATAATAAAAATGTGGGAAATTAGTAAGACTTGGGAAGAACAAGAGCTCCACAAAGACCAAACTGAGCAGGCCACAGGAGTCTTATATGAGACAGTTTTTCCAACCAAGGACCATATATGGATATGGCCTAGAACCCCTGCTCAGATGTGGCCTATGATAGCTCAGTGTCGAACTGAAGACCCTAGTAAGGGAAAAAGGGACCGTTTCAGTCTTGAACTTGATGGCTGACTCTTTGACCCTCCCCCATACATGCCAGGTAGTAACAGTCTGGCTAGATCCCAGGGGAGGACATTGCAGCCAGCCCTGAGGAGATAAGATGATCTGGGGTTGGATGGAAGGGGAGGAGGTCCTCCCCTGTTGTTGGACTTTGAGGGAGCAGGGAGGAGATGAGGGAGGGATGGGGAGGATGGGAGGGAATGAGAGAGGGGGCTATGCCTGGGATGCAAAGTACCTAACCTGTGATTGATATAAAAATAAATAAATTACATAAAAAGAAATGAAAAACAAATTATAGATTTCCTAAAATTCAATGAAAATGAAGGCACAGCTTACCCAAACTTATGAGACACAATGAAAACACTGCTAAAAGAAAAGTTCATAACAGTAAGTGCCTGCAGAATGAAGTTCATGACATCTAATATAAGCAATCTAATGGTACACCTAAAAGCCCTAGAAAAAAAGAAGCAGACACACCCAAGAGGAGTAAAGTATTGGAAATAATCACACTCAGAGCTGAAGTTAATGAATTAGAAACAAAGAAAACAATTTAAAGAATCAATAAGACTAAGAGATAGTACAATGAAAAAGACCAATAAGATAGACAAACCCTTAGCCCAACTAACTAAAAGGCAGAGAGAACCAATCCATATCAACAAAACAAGAAATGAAAAGAGGAACATAACAACAGACACTGAGGAAATCTAAAAAATCATTAGGCCTTACTACAAAAGCCTATGTGCCACAAAATTTGAAAATCTAAGGGAAATTTTCTTGATAGATTTCATCTACCAAAATAACATCAAGATGAGAAAATAGAAAAATAGTCCTATATCTACCAAAGAAATATGTGCAGTCATTCACAGTCTCCCTTCCAAAAATTCCCAGGGAAAGATGGTGTCAGGGCAGAATTCTACCAAACCTTCAAAGAAGAGCTAACTCCAATTCTCTTCAAACTATTCTACAAAATAGAAACAGAAAGAACATTGCCAAACTCATTCTATAAAGCCACAGCCACCTTGATACATAAACCACACAAAGACCCAACAAAAAAGAGAACTTCAGACCTATCTCTCTTACGAACTTTGATGCAAAAATACTTACAAAAAGAATCCAAGAACACATAAAAGGTATCATCCACCATGACCAAGTAGGCTCATTCGAAGCATGCAGGGTGGTTCAATATACAGTAATCCATCAATGTAATCCACCATATAAACAAACTGAAGGAGAAAAACCACATGATCATATCCTTAGATGCTGAAAAAGCATTTGAGAAAATCCAACACCCATTCATGTTTAATGTCTTGTAGATATCAGGGATAAATGTCACATACCTAAAAATAGTGAAGGCAATTTACAGCCAGTTTATAGCGAACATCAAATTAAACGGAGAGAAACTTAAATTAATTCCACTGAAATCAGGGACAAGGCGAGGCTGCCAACTCTCTCAGTATCTCTTCAGCATAGTACTTGAAGTTTTAGCTAGAGCAATAAGAAAACTAAAGGAGATCAAGGGGATACAAATACGAAAGGAAGTAAACGATTCACTATATGCAGATTATAAAATGGTATACACAAGCAACCCCAAAAATTTAACCAGAGAAATCCTTCAGCTGATATAGACCTTCAGCAAACTGGCTGGATATAAAATTAACTCAAGAAAATCAGTAGCTGTCATGTATACAAACAACAAAATGGTTGAAAGAAAAATGAGAAAGTACACCATTCACAATAGCCACTAATAACATAAAGTACTGTGGTGTGACATGTGAGCAACCATGTGAGAGACCTATTAAAAAAAAACTTCAAGTCTCTGAAAAAAGAAATTGAAGAAGATATCAGAAGATGGAAATATCTCCCATGCTCATGGATCACTAGGATTATCATAGTGAAAATGGCCATCTTGCAAAAAGCAAGATTCAATGCAATTCCCATTAAAATACCAACACAATTCTGTACAGACCATGAAAAAATGATTATAAATTTCATATGGAAAAAGAAAAAAAACCCAGGAGTGATAAAACAATCCTGTACAACGATAGATCTTCTGGAAATATATCCATCCCAGATCTCAACCTGTACTACAAGGCAATAGTAATAAAAACTTCATGATAGTGACATAAAAACAAATGGTGGATCAATGGAATAGAATCAAAGACCCAGAAATAAACCCACAAACCTATGGATACATGAATTTTTACACAGAAGCCAAAGCCATTCATTGGAAAAAAAGACAGCATCTTCAATGAATGGTGCTGGTCTAACTGGATATCTACCTGTCGAAAAATGCAAATAGATCCATATTTATCACTATGCACAAAACTAAAGTCCAAGTGAATCAAAAGACCTCAACATAAAATGAGACACACTAAATCAGTTAGAATAAAAAGTAGGGAAGAGACTAGGACTCATTGGTACAGGAGACAACTTCCTGAACAGAACACCAACAACACAGGCTCTAACAGCAACCATCAACAAAGGGAACCTCATGAAACTGAAAGGCTTCTGTAAAGCAAAGGTCACTGTCATCAGAACTAAACGACAGCCTACAGATTGGGAAAGGATCTTCACCAAACCTGTATCTGACAGAGGGTTAAGATCCACAATATATAAAGAACTCAAGAAGTTAAACAGCAAACAAAAATCAATTAACCTGGAGAAGACCCAAGTTGGCAACGCCCAGAATGCACCATATCTGAGGGTCAAAGGATCTTAAATTCTGAAATTGGTGAGTGGAGGGACTGCTGAATCCAGAACATTGAGGCTTCCAGAGAGAAAGGGGACTAAATGTGAACTGAAACCATTTAGTCTGAGTTCATCTAGGAGACCTGCAGACTCCTCCATGGACTTCTCCTGGGGGCTCAATCCCCAGGCATTTCCCGGTATCCACCTCCCTATTCCCTCTTTTGCAGAGACAGAAGAAGCAGCCCACAGTGCATGTCACAAAGCATAGTAGTGTCCAGCCTCCAATGCTGGCTGCTCCTAGCAAATACATACCAGCTTGGAGTCTGGCAGACAGAGAATACTCACCACCACCACTGGCACTCCTCCAGGACAGGCTGCCATAATCCTTCTCTGGCAGAGGTGAAGGCTACAGAGGCTGCCTGAAGAGTCCGCCACAGAGCACAGTGTCCTGCCCCCATGAGCGGCAGCTCCTAGCACAGCTCACAGTGCCAGTGGACACCAAGTTCTGCGGCTACAGCACCACTGAACTGACTATTAGCCTACAACGGCATTTGCCCAGGCAGGATCAAATCAGAGAGTAGAGAACAAGGGAAACCACTGTGATTTCCATCTGGTCCTGCTAGAGAGTGAGTACACCATCAAGTGTGTGCCTGCAGAGGTCCAGATCTAGGGCCCCTGTACCCAAGCATCCATACAACAGATCCCTGCTACCCACATCACTATTGTGGGCAAAAAAAGGATTCTTGGGACAGTGTTCTCAACACTGAAGCCCCTGCTTTACATGTCTACCAGTGAATTCCAGGCAAATGAATTCCTGGAGCCCAGACAGATCTGCATACCTGTGGCCTGTAAGACAATAAGGTAGTCAGGAAATCTGTGCATGTGCATTGCATCCACTAACAGTGCCTGTGAATACTGCCAATGTCATATTCCTCACTTAGGTACAGATGAAACACCAACACACTCTGAAACCAGTGTACTTCTCTCAACTTTCTGAAAAACATTCCAAAAATCAGAAAAAGATTGATCCTGTCTGAAGTACAGATTCCAGGAGCAAACAGTGAGAGTTATAGATAAGCAGATAGACAGAGGCCGGCATAAAGGGCATTGGGGTTTCACTAGCAATACCCAAAATCAATGGACAGTTCAATACATTGGAAACACAAGGAAATTATTTTAAAACTATGGTTATGAGAGGATGATAAAGAAGAAATGAACAAATCTCTCAGAGAAATAGCAACACAAACAGAGGCACATAAACGGGGAATGAACAAAGCTCTCAAAGAAATAACCACACGGGTGGAGGCAAATAAAGAGGAAATTAACAAAGCTCTCAAAGAAACATAGAAAAATACAGCCAAACAAGTAGAAGCACAATTGGTGGCATATAGAGAGGAAATGCACACACACACACACAAAAACAGAAGCCATCATAGAAAAACAGGAACCCATATTCAAACAAATTAAGGTAATGGTACAAGACATGAAAACAGAATTAGAATGAATAAAGAAAACACACAGAAAACCCTGGAGCTGGAGAACTTAGAGAAAAGATCAGGAACAACAAAGGTAAACATCACCAATAGAATACAAGAGATAAAAGAGAGACTCTCAGGTGCTGAAGATACACTTGCAGCACTTGCTATGACTCTCAAAGAAAAAGTAAAATTGGAAAAGTTCCAAACACAAAACACTCAAGAAATCAAGCATGCCATGAAAAGACAAAATCTAAGAATAGTGGAAATAGATGAAAAAGAAGATACCAGGATACAAGGTCCAGAAAATATTTTCAAAAAATCATAGAAGGAATTTTTCCCAACTTAAAGAAAGAGATGTCCATAAATATACAAGAGGCCTACAGAACACCAAATAGACTAGACCATAAAAGAAACTCCTCGTGTCACACAATAGTCAAAACACTAAACCTACAGAACAAAGAAAAAATATTACAAGCAGCAACGGAAAAAGGCCAAGTAACATATTAAGGTTAGACCTATTAGAATCACAATAGATTTTTCAGCAGAAACTATGAAGGCCATGCAGACTTTAAGGGACCACAAATGCCAACCTAGACTGCTATACCCAGCAAAGGTTTCAATCAACATAGATGGAGAAAACAAAATATTCCATGACAAAACCAAATTTAAACAATATCTGCACAGCAACCCAGCCCTACAGAAGATACTAAGAGGAAAATTCCAATCCAACGAAAACAACTACATACAAGAAAACATAGGCTATAGATAACTACACAACAAAAAATCAAAAGAATACAAGCAATGAAACACATTAACACCACCAACCCCACAACAAAACAGATTAACAATCTTTGGTCACTATTAACTATCAACATCAATGGACTCAACTCTCCAATAAAAAGACACAGACTAACAGAACAGTTACAGATACAGGATCCAACAGTCTGCTGCATTCAAGAAACACACCTCTGCAACAAAGATAAACACTACCTCAGAGTAAAGGGCTGGAAAAAAAAAACTTTTTCAAACAAATGTTCTCATAAAACAACCTGGGGTTGATATCATAATATCTAATAAGATAGACTTTCAACCAAAATTTTAAAAAAAAGATGAGGAGGGGCACTACATTCTCATCAAAGGAAAAAACACCAAGAGTACATCAAAATTCTGAACACCTATGCCCCAAATACAAGAGCACCTATATTTGCAAATAAAATGGTATTAAACCTTAAATTACACATCGATCCCAACAACTTAATGGGAGACTTCAACACCCCACTCTCACCAAGGGACAGATCATCTAGACAAAAGCTAAATAAGGAAATAAAGGCAGTTACAGAGGTCCTAAATCAAATGGAGCTAATAGATGTCTACAGAGCTTTTCACACAAATTCAAAAGAGAATATATTCTTTTCATCACCTCATGGTACCTTCTCCAAAATAGACAATATAGTTGGTCACAAAGCAAGCCTCAACAGATACAAGATTATTAAAATAATCCCCTATATTCTATCTGACCACCATGGACTAAAGTTGTACCTCAACAACAATAGAAATAGCATAAAGCCCACACACATATGGAAACTGAACAATTTACTACTCAATGAAAACTTGATTAAGTAAGAAATAAAGAAAGAAATTAAAGACTTCCTAGAATTCAATGAAAATGAAGGTACAACATACCCAAGTTTATGGATCACAATAAAAGCAGTGCTCATGGGGTAATTCATAGTACTAAGTGCCTTCAAAAAGAAATTTGTAACATCTCATACAAGCAACTTAATGGCCCAACTGAAAGCCCTAGAAAAAAAAAAAGAAGCATACAACCAAAAGGAGTAGAGAGCTGGAAATAATCAAACTCAGAGTGGAAATCAATAAATTAGAATCAAGTCCCACTATTCAAAGAATCAGTGAAATCAAGAGCTGGTTCCTTGAGAAAAATCAAAAAGATACACAAACCCTTAGCCAAAATAACTAAAAGGCAGAGAGAAACTATCCAAATCAGCAAAATCAGAAATGAAAAGGGGGACGTAACTACAGACACTGAGGAAACCCAAACAATCATTAGGTCTTACTTCAAAAGCCTATATGCCACAAAATTTGAAAATCTAAAGGAAATGGACTATTTTCTTGATAGATTCAACTTACCAAAATAAAGTCAAGATCAGGTAGAAAGACTGAATAGTCTTATATCGGCCAAGGAAATTGAAGCAGCTATCAACAATCTCCTTTCCAAAAAAAATCCCTGAGCCAAATGGTTTCAGCACAGAATTCTACCACACCTTCAAAGAAGTGCTAACTCCAATTCTCTTCAAACTATTCTGCAAAATAGAAACAGAAGGAACATTAGCAAACTCATTCTGTGACACAACAGTTACCTTGATACTTAAACCACACAAAGACCCAACAAAAATAGAGAACTTCGGACCCATCTCTCTTATTAACATTGATGCAAAAATACCCAATAAAATGCTTCCAAACCAAATTCAGGAACTCATAAAAGATATCGTCCACCGTGACCAAGTTGGCTTCATCCCATGCATGCAGGGCTGGAGCAATATATGAAATTCCATTAATGTAATCCACCATATAAACAAACTGAAGGAGAAAAACCACATGATCATCTCCTTAGATACCAAAAAAATCATTTGACAAAATCCAACACCCATTCATATTTAAAGTCTTGGAGAGATCAGGGATACAAGGCACATGTGTAAACACTGTAAAGACAATATACAGCAAGCCTATAGCCAACATCAAACTCAATGGAAAGAAACTTAAATCATTCCCACTGAAATCAGGGACAAGGCAAGGCTGCGTACTCTTTCCAAGTCTTTTCATCATAAAACTTGAGGTTCTAGCTAGAGCAATAAGAAAACTGAAGGATATCAAGGGGATACAAATTGGAAAGGAAGAATTTAAAGTATCACTACTTGCAGATGATATGATAGTATACATGAGTCACCCCAAAAATTCAACCAGAGAACTCCTTCAGCTGATAAACACCTTTAGCAAACTGGCTGGATACAAAATTAAATCAAAAAAAAAAATCAGAAGTCCTCCTGTATACCAAAGACAAAAGGGCTGAGAAAGAAATTAGGGAAACAACACCCTTCACAATAGCCACTAATAACATAAAATACCTTGGTGTGATTCTAACCAAGCAAGTGAAAGACCTGTATGGGAAAAAACAAAACAAAACAAAAATAAAACTTCAAATCTCTGAAGAAAGAACTAGAAGATGAAAAGATCTCCCGTGCTCATGGATAGGTATAATTAACATACTGAAAATGAAAATCCTGCCAAAAGTACTGTACAGATTCAATGCATTCTCATCAAAATACCAACAAAATTCTTTATAGACCTTGAAAGAAAAAAATTCTCAACTTCATAAGGAAAAACAAAAAACCCAGAATTGTCAAAACTGTCCTGTACAACAAGAGATCCTCGGAAGGTATCACTATCCCTGATCTCAAGCTGTACTACAGGGCAATAATAATAAAAACTGTATGGTAGTGACATAGAAACAGAATGGTGGATCAATGTAATCGAATCAAAGGCCCAGAAATAAACCCACACACCTCCAGATACTTGATTTTTGACAAAGAAGCCAAAGCCATTCAATGGGAAAAAAAGACAGCACCTTCAATGAATAGTGCTGGTCTAATTGGATATCTACCGGTAGAAATATGCAAATAGATCCATATTTATCACCATGCACAAAACTAAAGTCTAAGTGGATCAAAGAACTCAACATAAAATGAAACACACTAAATCCGTGAGAAGATAAAGTGGCGAAGAGCCTCAAACTCATTGGCACAGGAGACAACTTCCTGAACAGAACACCAACAGCACAGGCTCTAAGATCAACAATCAATAAATGGGACCTCATGAAACTAAGGAGCTCTGTAAAGCAAAGGAAACTGTTGTCAGAACAAAATGACAGTCTACAGAGAAACGATCTTCACCAATCCTATATCTGACAGAGGACCAATAACCAGAATATATAAAGAACTCAAGAAGTTAAAAAGCAACAAATCAAGTAATCCAATTTAAAAATGGGGTACAGAGCTAAACAGAGAATTCTCTGTAGAGCAATATATAATGGAAGAGAAACACTTAAAGAAATACCCAAGGTCCTTAGTCATCAGGAAGATGAAAAATCAAAATGACCCTGATATTTCACATTACATCCATCAGAATGCCAAAGATTAAAAACTCAGGTGACAATACATGCTGGAGAGGATGTGGAGAAAAGGGAACCATCCTCCATTGCTGGTTGGAATGTAAACTTGTACAACCACTTTGGAAATCAATCTGCCTCTTTCTCAGATGATTAGGAAGAGTGTTACCTCAAGATCCAGCTCTCCACCCCCCCACCCCCTGAGGGAGGATCAGCCTAACTAGATCCCAGAAGAGGACATTGCAGCCAGCCCTGAAGAGACCTGGTAAGCTAGGGTCAGATGGAAGGGGGTGAGGTCCTCCCCTATCAGTGGACTTGGAGGGGGGCAGGGAGAAAATGAGGGAGGGATGGGGAGGGTGAGAGGGAATGAGGGAGGGGGCTAAGGCTGCAATACAAAATATATAACCTGTGAATAATATAAAAATAAATAAAGTACTTTTAAAAAAGATCCAGCTCTATCACTCCTAGGCATATATCCAAATTATGCCCAAGTACACAATAAGGACATTTGCTCAACCATATTCATAGCACTTTTATTCATAATAGCCAGAACCTGCAAACAACCCAGATGTCTATCAAAGGTAGAATGGATACAGAAATTGTGGTACATTTACACAATGGAATACTACTCAGCATTTAAAAACAAGGAAATCATGAAATTTGCAGACAAATGGAGGGATCTAGAAAAGATATTCCTGAGTGAGTTATCCCAGAAGCAGAAAGACACATAGGGTATACACTCACTTATAAGTGGATACTAGACATACAATATTGGATAAACCTACACAAATCTGTATACCTAAAGAGACCAAGCAAGAAGGAGGACCCAGGGTAGGACAATCCATCCTCACTCAAAAAGACAAACAGGATGGACATTGGAAGAAGGAGAAAATAGGAAACAGGACAAAATCCTATCACAAAGGGCCTCTGAAAAACAGCAGTGTGTCAAAGCAGATGCTGAGACTCATAACCAAACTTTGGGCAGAGTGCAGGGAATCTTATGAAAGAAGGGGGAGTTAGTAAGACCTGGGGAGGACAGGAGCGCCACAGGGAGAGCAACAGTACCAAAATATCTGGGCACAGGGGTCTTTTCTGAGACTGATACTCCAACCAAAGTCCATTCATAGATATTACCTAGAACCCCTGCTCAGATGTACCACATGGCAGCTCAGTATCCAAGTGAGTTCCCTAGTAATGAGACCAGTGATTGTCTCTGACATGAACTTTGTGGCTGACTCTTTGACCACATCCCCTTGAGGTGGGTACAGCCTTGACAGGCCACAGAGGAGGACAATGCAGCCAGTCCTCATGAGACCTGATAAGCCATGGTCAGATGGAAGGGGAGGAGGACCTTCCTTATTTTTGGACTTGGGGAAGGGCATGGGAAGAGAAGAGGGAGTGTGGGATTGGTAGCGAATGAGGGAGGGGCTACAGCTGGAATACAAAATGAATAAAATTAATATAAAAATATAAAAAATCAATTAACCCAATTAAAAATGGGGTACAGAGTTAAACAGAGAATTCTCAATAAAGGATTATGGAATGGCAGAGAAACACTTAAAGAAATGCTCACTGTCTCTAGTCATCATGGACATGCAAATCAAAACAACCCTGAGATTACACCTTACACGCATCAGAATGGCTATGATAAAAAACTCAAGTGACAATACATGCTGAAGAGGATGTGGAGAATGGGGAACCCTCCTCCATTGCTGGTGGGAATGTAAACTTGTACAGCCACTTTGGAAATCAATCTGACTCTTTCAAAGACAATTAGGAACAGTATTACCTCAAGATCCAGCTCTACCACTCCTAGGCATATATCCAAAATATGATCAAGTACACAATAAGGACATTTGCTCAACCATGTTCATAGCACCTTTATTCATAATATCCAGAACATGGAAACAACCCAGATGTCCCTCAAAGGTAGGATGGATACAGAAATTGTGGTACATTTTACAGAAATTGTGGTACATTTACATAATGGAATACTACTCAGCAATTAAAAACAAGGAAATCACGGAATTTTCAGGCAAATGATGTGAACTAGAAAAGATCATCCTGAGTGAGGTATCCCAGAAGCAGAAAGACACATATGGTATATACTCACTTATAAGTGGTTATTAGACCTATGATATAGAACAAACATACGATAATCTATACACCTAAAGAAGCTAAGCAAGAAGGGGGACCCTAGGTAAGACTAGCAATCCTCATGCAGAAAGGCAAAGGGAATGGACAGCAGATGAGGGAGAAAACAGGCAACAGGACAGAGCCTACCACAGAAGGCTGTTGAAAGACTTTACCCAGCAAGGTAGTGAAGGAGATAGTTAGATTCATAGTCAAATCTTGAGCAAATCTTATGAAAGAAGGGGGTGATAGAAAGACCTGGCGAGGAAAGGAGCTCCACAATGAGAGCAACAGTTCCAACAATTCTGGGCACAAGGGTCTTTTCTGAGATTGATACTCCAACCAAGGATCATGCATGGAGATAACCCAGAACCCCTAGGACTCCTGCACATATGTATTCAATGGAAGCTCAGGCTCCAAGTGGGTTCCCTAGTAATGGAAACAGAAACTTTCTCTGACATTAACTCAGTGTCTGGATCTTTCGATCACTTCTGCCAGATCAGCAAGCAACCTTACCAGTCCGCAGAGGAAAACAATGGAGCCAGTCCTGATGAGTCTTCATAGGCTAGGGTCAGAGGGAATTGGAAGAGGATATCCCCATGGACTTGGAGAGAGACATGGGAGGAGATGAGGGAGGGGGGTGGAATTGGGATGGGATGAGGGACAGGGGTACTGCAGGGATACAAAGTGACTAAACTATGCTGAGACTTATGGCCAACACTTGGGCAGAGTATAGGGAATCTTGCGAGGGGAGTGGGAAATAGTGGGATCTGGAGAAGACAGGAACTCCACAAGGAGAGCAATAGAACCAAGTAGTCTGAGCACAGGGGTCCTTCCTGAGACTGATGGTCCAACCAGGTACCATGCATGGAGGTAGCCTAGGACCCCATGGCAGTTCAGTGTCCAAGTGGGTTACATAGTAATGGGAACAGGGACTGTCTCTAACATGAACTAATTGGCCTGCATTTTGATCACCTCCCTCTGATGGAAGAGCAACCTTACCAGGCTACAGAGGAAGACAATGCAGCCACTCCTGGTGACACCTGATGGACTTGGATTGGAGGGAAGGAAAGGAGGGCCTCCCCTATAAGTGGTCTTGGGGAGGGAAACAGGTGCAGAGGGGGGAGTAATGGAAGGGTTGGGACCGGAGGAGGGAGGGAACTACAGGGGTATATAAGGTGAACAAAGTGTAATTAATAAATGATTTAATAAAAATAAATATATAAATAATTTTTAAAGTGAAAAAAAACAAGTAAACCTTGAAATTTGCAGCAAAGTAGTTAGAATTAGAAAAAATTATCCTGAAGTGAGGTAGCCTAGACCCAGACAGACATGCATTGTGTGTACTCACTTATAAGTGTATATTAGCCATAAAGTACAGGATAACCATTTTACGATCTGCAAATCCAAAGAAGCTAAATTATGAGGAAGGCCAAGGGAAAATGCTTGAATCTCACTCAGAAAGAGAAATAAAATTAGCATTGGAGTTGGATAGATATAGGAAACTGGGCAGGAGAGAAGATGGGGAGGAGAGCAGGGGTAGGGATTAAGAATAGGGGTGCATGGGGAGAGAAGTTCTGGTGAGAGAATCGAAATCAGAGGTGAGTGGCATCTCTGGTATTTGCCAGAGACCTGGGATAAGGTAGGCACCAAGAAGTCTATTGGGTTCACATGAGCTGAGACTCCTAGGAGCAGGGTATGTGGAGCCTGACGTGGCCACCTCCTGTATCCAGGTAGGACTCCAGTTGTGGGATAAAGGCATCAACTCACCCAAAAAATCTTCAGCCCAGTATTTGCCTTGCCTACAAGATGTGATGGGATAAAGATGAATGAGGGAATGACCAAGAAAAGGTTGGTCCTACTTCAGACTAATTCTTGGCATTATTAATGTTACTCTGCTATGAGTATAAACAAGAACCTAGCATAACTCCTCTGAGAGGCTTCATCCATTAGCTGATGGAAACAGATGTAGAGACCCACAGCCAAGCATTAGGCAGAGCTTGGGGAGCCTTATGGACAAGATGGGGGAAGGATTGAGGGAGCTGGAGGAATCAAATACACTACAAGAAGATCAACAGAGTCAACTAACATTGGCCCATGGGGCCTCACAGAGTCTGAAGCAAAAACCAAAGACCCAGGACCCCTGAAATATTTGCAGCAGATTCACGGTTTGGTCATCATGTGGATCCACTGGAGCAGGGTCCTCTCTGACCTGACGCCTTTGTTTCAATCTTATCTCCCTAACAGGGCTACCTTGTCTGGTCTCAGTGCGAAAAGATGCACCTCATTGTGCAGCGTCTTAAAGTGCTAAGGCAGGATGGTACCCGTAGAGGACCTCCTCATTCACCAAAGAGCAGGAAAAGGGAGAGTAGGGGAGAAGGGTGAGTGAGGGGTAGACTAGGAGGGGGCCTGCAATCAGGATGTAAAGAAATAAAATAAAATTTTAAATGTTTTATTCTTTAAAAAAATGAGCACAAAGCAGTGAGATGTCTCTGCAAATAAAGGTGTTTGCCACCAAAACTGATGCCCTGAATTTGAAACCTGAAATCCACATGATGGAAGAAGTGAACTGACTCATGCAAGTCATCTTCTAAATTCCACATTGTGTGTCAATGTAAATAGATAGATAGATAGATAGATAGATAGATAGATAGATAGATAGATAGATAGATAGATAGATAGATAGACAGATACTTTTAAAAAGTGGGAATAATGTCAAGGGCCTTCTTATCTGTGTGCCACAAAAGACTGCCTATTGCTCTCAGTTGATCAAGTACATGGTATTCTGGCTATTCTTGGTTTTTAACTTGATTACATCTGGAACAAGCTACAATTCAGAAATGAAGGACAAACGTGAGAAAATTTTCTGCTTAGTTTGAAGTAGGTAAATCAGAAGTCACATACCTTTGATGCAGATTTTGGGGCAGGAAGACCCTCTTTTAATTTTGGCTACACCTTATGCTGAAAGCCTAAAAAAGGAGATGGAAGAAGGAAGCTTTTATTCTTTGCCTGATTGCCCTGTTGTTGCTAGAACATTCATTCATTTACTGTTAGAGCTTATTTCTTTGGAATTCCAGTAACTACTGAGGACCACCTGAAATATCTAAGGTCTTAGAGTTTCGTTTTCTTTTTTTTCCAAAACACAAAGAGAATTTTCATGTTTCTTGAAGTATTAATCACAATAACCAAGACATGAAACCAACTTAGGTGTTCAACAATGGATGGTTGGCAAAGAAGACTATATATACAATAAACAAATGGATACATAAAACAACAACCAAAAATCCCATCATGTGTGACACTGCTGACACTGGAGAGCCATGTTAAGTGCATAAAATTTGGTACAGAAAGAAAATAGCACATCATGTCACTTAGATGTAGAATTAAAAAAAAAATAAAGCACATTAGAAGCAGGGAGTAAAAGGGTGGCAACCAGGGGCCGGGGCAGACAGGGACTGTAGAGATTTTGGTCTAAGAACAAGTAATTTAGTTAGAGAGTAGAAATAATGCCAAGTGACCTATTGTTTACTATAGTGACCACAGTTGATAAAAAACACATTTAAAATTGCCAAGAGCAAGACTTCAAATTCCTTACCACAGTAATGGCTATGCATTAATATTTGAGTTAATTCCCTTGATCTAGTCATCCAGGACATACACATACATCAGAACATGTTATATAGCAAAAAGATACCAAAATTTTCTTCTAAAAAAATCTCATTTTAGATTTATTTTATATCTATGAGTGTTGGGTTTCAGTCCCCGGATAAGTGGCTGAGGTATCTATTTAACACACCAAAGCAGAACTGGCCTTCAGGTTCTCTTGGCATCCCTCAGTCCTACCCATTACAGGGAATGTCTGGCATACCCCTTTGTCTACCCTGAACTTCCCATCCCAAAGGTCTGGGCTTCCTCTCCCTCAGAAGCTTTTCACTACATAATCCAGACACTTTAGTTCTTTTCTCTCTCTCTCCATTTCTTCTCTCTCTCCTCTCTCTGGGTATGCATACTTTTTCTTTCATCCTTTTCCTTTTCTCTCTCTTCCCATTTGCATGGCAACTTCTTTAGCCCTGTTTCTTGAGACTGGTGAGCCCACACAAGAGCTGCTCCTAATAACCCTGCCTTTGTATTTTAATTTGGCTTGAATTGGTTCATTTTGTCTGTGTAGAATACCTATTAATAGGATTTTGTATGTTCCAAACAGTGGGATTTTGTCAGACATGTGTCTTCTATCTTTGAATTGCTTTTGAATTTTTTAGTTATTTCTATTGCTGTGAAAAGACAGCATGACAATGGCAACTCTTATAAGAAAACACTGTATTGGAGCTTGCTTACAAGTGTTTGTTCAGGGGTTTAGTTCATTGTCATCATTGTGGGAAGCATGCTTGTACACAGGTAGATAATGGTGCTGGAAAGGTAGCTGAGAGCTCTATATCCAGATCAGCAGGAAGTAGGAAGAGAAAATAACACTAGGTCTGTATTGAACCTCAAACACCACCTCTAGAGACATACTTCCTCCAACAAAGCCACACCTATTGCAATAATAATAACATCACTCCTTATGGGCTTACAGGGGCCCTTTTCATTCAAACCAACACATCCAGATTTGTGAACTGAGCAACTGCTGGATTCTTGGATTTTGTTGTTTGTTTGTTTATAGCCCACCATTAGTTGGATCATAGAATTCTAATGATTCTAACAAATCACACACACACACACAGTGTGTGTGTTATATGTGTGTGTTTATACATACATTCTATAAGTTCTGTTACTCTACAGAAACCTGAATAATACGAGTCTTGATCAGCAAGTTTGTAAAGAAAGAATGCATGTTGTTCTTTCTTTGTGACAATGCATGTACCAAAGAATAGTACTCTTGAGTAAATACAAAATAAAGACATCAGAAGAGAGGGTTGGAGAGATGGCTCAGAGATTAAGAACACTGGTTGCTCTTCCAGAGGTTCTGAATTCAATTCCCAGAAATCACATGTTGGCTCACAAACATCTATAATGAGACATTCTTCTCTTCAAAATCTCTGCTGTCCAACTCAAAGCATGCAGAATGAAAAATAAGATAGCATAATGGAGCAAAGAACCAAGTAACAAGTTTTTGAAAAGCAAATACTCAAGGGCTGGAGAGCTGGCTCGGCAGTTAAGAGCACTTCCTGCTCTTCCAGAGCACATGGATTCAATTTTCAGCCACCACATGTCAGTTCTGTACACAACTGTCTTTAACTTCTGTTTCAGGGAATGCAACCCTCTCACACATGCATCATTTCATATAAATTTTTTAGAAAACAATATTAACACCACCAACAAAAACCCAAATACTCTTAAATTTGATGAAGGAAAATAGTTATAGATTACCAATCTAGGAAATATAGGTTTGGATCTTTCTTTTGCCAACTTAGAATTTGAACAAGTCACAAAATCTTGAAATTGAAGATTACTGATAAACAAGAATGACAACAACACCTACAATCTCTATTCCATTTCCTGACTTCTCATTCATTCACCTAACTGAAAATGATTGAATGTTGACTATACCCCAGATCCTGGAAACAGGAACAAGCAAGCCTTCAATTCTTTTTTATGTGTAGCCCTTGAAATGCTAATACGAATAGAAGCATTTCCTTGATGATGATTATTCATCTATTTTTATAAAAAAAACTATTTATTTAGCACTATTTTCTGTCAAGGACTGTGCTAAGTATCCTTTTTTTTTTTAGTCTATGAACTATTTATCTTCTCAAAGATTATTTTAAAAACATGCACAGATTCATACAAAGATAAACAATGAACCACAAGAGGGCAACGGACACATCTGTGTGCTCCACCTTTTAGTATGACATAATCAGCTGAAGCTAAAGAGAAATTGCCTTTGTGAAGTTGTGGTCAGGGCTGCTCACACACCTGCACATTTCACTCCCCTCCATTGAGTCTCTGTAGATCTTTATGATGTATTTCTTCTGCTTCTGTAACTCTTTGAATTGACCAGTGTGTTGTTGTAATCCTTGTTGAATTTGTTTCCCAAATCTGCCTCTTCTGGGGATATTTTTGAAGCTATATTTTAATCGAAAATATATTGCTAATGAGAAAGTTTTCACTTCATACTTTTTATATTTGTAATATCCATTTATCGCAGACGTCTGACAAATATGTGAGGTTTCATTCAACTAGCCCCTTTATCAAATAATAGATTGATTTAATTTTAAAACATGAAACTTTGAATGGGACTCATATTAAGATCTTTTCACTTTAAAATCTAGAGATACAAATTATGAAAGAATTTATCAAATTTATCTTCATTTGTTATCTACAGTGCAGTTTTCTCCCTTTTTTATTTATTCGGTATAAGAAAGATTATTCTCCTCCGTGCGTAGTTGAGAGGTATCGCAAATCATACTTGGATTAATTCCCTCATTAATAGAATTCTAGTGTATTTATTTTTTTATTTTTATATCAAGCAGAGGTTAGGTACTTCGCATCCCCGGCGTAGCCCCCTCTCTCTTTCCCTCCCACTCTACCCATCCCTCCCTCATCTCCTCCCTGTCCACTACAAGTCCACCTACAGGGGAGGATCTCCTCCCCTTCCATCCGACCCCAGTTCATCTTGTTTCCTCAGGGCTGGCTACAATGTCCTCCCCTGGGATCTAGCCAGGCTGTTGCTTCCTGGCGTGTATGGGGGAGAGTCAAACAGCCAGCCATCAAGTTCATGTCTGAAACAGTTCCTATTCCCCTTACTAGGGTCTCCAGTTGAATACTGAGCTACTATGTGCCACATCTGAGCAGGGGTTCTAGGACATATCCATACATGGTCCTTGGTTGGAGAAACTGTCCCATAGCAGACCCCTGTGCCCTGCTCACTTTGGTATTTGTGGAGCTCTTGTTTTTCCCAAGTCTTACTAATTTCCCCGATTTTTATTATTATTTCCCGCCCTCTGCCGAAGGCTTGGTTGTGATTCTTAATATCTGCTTTGATACATTGCTATATTGATTCTTTCAGAGGCACTCTTTGGTATGCTCCTGTCCTGTTCTTGTTTTATCCTTCATTCAATGTCCATCCCATTGGTTCATCTAAACGAACATTGATCTTACCAACCTGGGTCCTCCTTCTTGTATATATTCCCTAGGTGTATAGATTTCAGCATGACCTTCCTATCCTATAGGACTATATAAGTGAGTATATACCATAAGTTTCTTTCTGCTTTTGGGATACCTCACTTAGGATGATCGTTTCCAGGTCCTACCATTTGCCTGCGAATTTCATGATTTCCTCCTTTTTTATTGCTGAGTAGTATTCCATTGTGTAAAAGTACCATAATTTCTGTATCCATTCCTCAAGTGAGGGACATCTGGGTTGTTTCCAGGTTCTGGTTACTACAAATAAAGCAGCTATGAACATAATTGAGCAAATGTCCTTGTTGTGTACTTGAGCATCTTTTGGATATATGCCTAAGAGTGGTATAGCTGGGTCTTGAGGAATCACTATTCCTAACTGTATAAGAAAGCGCCAAATTGATTTCCAGAGTGGTTGTACAAATTTGCATTCCCACCAGCAATGGAGGAGGGTTCCTCTTTCTCCACAACCTCTCCAGGAAGCATTG
>CM053742.1:45489883-45516323 GCA_028658305.1 Pachyuromys duprasi
TGTCTGCTCTATGGGAACTGATTAAGGACTTAATTTTCTTCACAATAGGACAGAATATAAAGAATCACAGAAGGCGCACTACATTTGTTTCTTTCCACAAACTGCTGGGCTTGTCATTCTGTCGGGAAAGGAAATTAGGACTGTCTGACATTATATTCTTCATTGTCAGCTTGATAGATTGTCCGCACATCTCAAATCTTTGTCAGATTACTTCTGTCCACCTTTTATTTGTTCTAGCATTTCTTCAAGGTATGAAACTAACAAATCTCTGATGTCTGCCCATGGTTTTCTCCCCATTATATGTTTTCTTCCATTACCCAATCTCAGTTTACAGCTATCCTGTAGGTTTCTATGGGAAGAAAAGCTGTAATAAATCAATTGTGTTTGTTACTGATGAAACAACCTGCCTCCATGTTAGGCATAAAAGCTATCTTATAGTAAAGACAAATTAGGTTCATACTGTTTATAATTAGATCTCTGTTTCTCAAGGATTGGGCTGTGTCGCACCTGAAACCTTAACTACAACTTGTTCTGTACTGCCTGTCCCAGGAATGACAATCATGTCTTTGTTTCATAAACCGTCTTGAAAGCCTACATTTGTTTCAAAAGATTGTTATAACTGCCTGCTTTTATAACTACCTTGTTAAGACTACCTTCTAATCATATGTTTGTTTCAGGAGGTCCTTAGGACTATCTTGTTATGTTGTTCTACTCCTAAATCTCTGTTTATATAACTGTTTTGCTCACAAAATCCCTTGCTTTTTAAATTTATTTTAACATGATTTTTTATTTGCTACATTTATTTACTTTGTATCCCAGCTGTAGCCCCCCTTATCCTCTCCCAATCCCGCCCACCCTTCCTCCCTCATCTCTTCCTGTGCCCCTTCCCCAGTCAACTGATAGGAGAGGACCACCTCTCCTTCCATCTGACCTTAGCCTATTAGGTCTCACCAGGACTCTCATAGTATTCTTCTGTGGCCTGGTAAGTTTGCTCCCCGTCAGGCAGAGGTGATCAAATATCCAGCCACTGTTTCATGTCAGAGACAGCCCCTGTTCCCCTTATTCAGCTCCCACTTGGATACTGAGCTGCCACAGGCTATGTCTGTACAGGGGATCTCCACGAATGGTCCTTGGTTTGAGTGTCAGTCTCAGAAAAGACTGCTAGGCCAATATTTTTTTTCGGTTCTGTTGTTCTCCCTGTGGAGCTCTAGACCCTTCCAGGTATTTCCATCTCCCATTTCTTCCATAAGATTCCCTGCACTCTGCCCAAAGTTTGGGTATGAGTCTCAGCATCTGTTTTAATATCCTGCTGGGTAGAGTCTTTCAGAGACCCTCTGTGGTAAACTCCTGTCTTGTTCCTTATTATCACCTTCTTCCAACGCCTATACCATTTGCTTTTCTGAATAAAGACTGAGCATTTTACCCAGGATCCTCCTTCTTGCTTAGCTTCTTTAGGTGTACAGATTTTAGTATGATTATCCTATGTTATATCTCTAATGCCTACTTTTAAGTGAGTATATAGAAGTACCACAATTTCTGTATCCATTCCTCAGTTGAGGGACATCTGCTTTCTTTCCAGATTCTGGCTATTACAAATGAAGCTGCTACAAGCATGGTTGATCAGATGTCCTTGTTGTATACCTGTGCATCTTTTGGAAATATGCCTAGGAGTGGTAGAGCTGGATCTTGAGGTAGCACTATTCCTAATTGTCTTTGAAAGTGCCCAGTTGATTTCCAAAGTGGTTGTACAAGTTTACATTCCCACCAGCAGTGGAGGAGGGTTCCCCTTCCTCCACATCCTGTCCAATATGTATTGTTACTTGAGTTTTTGGTGTTAGCCATTCTGATTGGTGTAGGGTGAAATCTCAAGGTCATTTTGATTTGCATTTCCCTGATTAGTAAGGATATTGAGCATTTCTTTATGCGTTTTTCTGCCATTCAATATTCCTCTATTGAGAAGCCTGTTTAGCTCTGTACCCATTTTTAACTGGATTACTTGATTCATTGCTTTTTAAGTTCTTGACTTCTTTATATATTCTGAATATTAGCCCTCTGTCAGATATAGGGTGAAGAGTTTAAGTTAGCCTGAGTAAAACTCCATTTTGAAATAAAGAATCGTCTTGATTGGGAGCTGAATTCTGGTACCAGGAAATATAACAGAATTGGCAGAAAACAAAGTTAACTTTACTAGCAACAGCCTCCAGGAAATATCACAGAATGAATACTTCATAGAAAATAGAGACAATTTCCCTGGCAATAATCAATGAGAACCCGTCGGGAATCAGCTGGGAAAATTCTTCCCAATGTTTCAGATATAGTTTAGAAGAATAGCAATTGTGATTATGTACCTCAGAGAAGGTCACCTCGCCCCTCTAACTTTTACCTACTCCTGTAACATTAAGATGTGTGCCCCACTGCTTGCTGTCATGGAGACATGTACCCCCCTGCTTGCTGTCATGGAAACCCCATGCTCACAGACTTTCCCTTTAAAAACCATGCTCACTCAGAACTTGAGGCCCCACTTCACTACTGCTGCTTCAGTGAGTCTTGGGCCCCAAGTTCGATTGCTCTTGTAATAAAGCTCTCTTGCTATTGCATCGAGTCATCCCCTGAGGTTCCCGTGATCCTGGCATTACAAGAGTTGGTTAAGATCCTTTCCCAATTCGTAGGCTGTCATTTTGTTCTGATGACAGTATCTTTTTTATTTACAGAAGCTTTTCAGTTTCATGAGGTCTCATGTATTGATTGTTGATATTAGAGCTTGTGCTTTTGGTGTTCTGTTCAGGAAGTTGTCTCCTATGCCAACGAGCTCAAGGCTCTTCCTCACTCCTTCTTCTAAGGGGTTTAGTGTGTCTGGTTTTATGTTTAGGTCTTTGATCCACTTGGACTTGAGTTTGTGCAGTGGAATAAATATGTATCTATTTGGACTGTGTTGCCATGGGCTACCTCTGTGTAAGGGGTCGAAGTTATCTCCATGCATGGTCCTCAGTTGGAGCTTTAGACCATGTCCATCTCCATGTTGCCACTACCAGCTAATAAGGACCACACCCCTCATGAAACAATTGTCATCTCTGGACAAACTAAAGCCTAAACTATAGTACCACACTTAAGATTAAATCAGAAACATATTTACATAACATATCTGAGTTTTTAAAGAACCAAAATTTCAATTACATGGTACCCTCTATTCTTGACCAGAAAGTAATTGATGTTGCTTCCTATCTATCCACAGGTTTAATGTACTTTCCTTTCATATATCATTTTAACAGTCCTCTTAAAAGATTGAAAACTCCTCAAATGCCAAGAGAACGAGTTCTGTTAGAATTTCAAGGAGGAGAGTGCATACAAGTTGGGGACTTTTCTTTTTTATCCCAGCATCCCTCCATTTAGGGGTTGTTCTAGACTCCAGCAGTTATCAAGGGAACAGATGCATTTGCAATCATGGTACCCTCAGTTCTTATTGTTTAACATTTCCCTCAAGCCAGGAAGAAGTCTGTGCTTTACCAATATTTTGGTTCAATGAAAGGAATGAGAATTTTCAAAGATGCAAAGGTACTTGATCTCCTTTTACCAGTCTGTCAAGGCCTCCAGTGAAAATGTGAGCAATCTTGTGCTAATGTAAAACACAACTCTAAACTCCTAGAGAATAAGAGATGGTTTTTTCTGAAGCCAAAATATGAGTGACCATGGTCTGGAAAAGCACAGATTTAGGTTACTAGTTCAATGATTTCCAACATGGAAGCTGTTTTGTGAAGTTTTATAGTAAAAGAACAAAGAAAGCTATAATTCAAAGCATCTTAGTACTATACATTGGTGGAAAAATCAGAAAGCTAGGTTACCTAAAGTTGGGGACAATCTCACATATGGGCCTCACATGTTTTCTAATAGCATTCTTAGTTCTTCCATTTGTGAAGGATAGGGTTTTGTTAATACATTATAAAGGTGCATTAGATCTGAAACAGAGTTAGCCAAGAAATGGCTATTTAGTAGGCTAAAGATTGACCAAGAAAACTTGTAATTGGTATTTGAAATACCATCATTCCAAATTCTCTGTCATCATTAAAGTTTTAATCACCAAGCCTCTGAAGACACAGCTTCTTTTCAGGAATTCTCATTCACATTTGTATAAAGATGCACTAAGAATGCCACCTTAAAATAAAGGGGTACGCCTTGTGTGCACTGAGCAGTTAATTCTTTACTACATAATCTTAGTCATGTTACTATTATGCTAAAGAAAATACTGGAAAATCAGATTTAGAAGGGAATCTTAAAATTTTTGAAGGGAATTATGAAATAATAGGAGAGAACAGAAAAAGAAAAAGATAGACCTGTTGTTTGGGTTGGGAATCTTAATTTCTACTTTTGCAAAATGGGGTTGTTAATGCCTTTATATGAGAACTGTTGTGAAGACTGGAGCTGAAGTTTATTGAAATTCATGTGGCTGTATAGAACTTGGGAGCTACTTGCTTATCATTGCCATCATTAGCTGACAGATGAGGAAACTGAGGACAGAAATTAAATGACTCATTCTAGGTAACTTAGAATGCTATTAACAACAGGGTCAAAAATAGAGTCCAGAGCTCCCCACTCCCTGATAAAATCTACTGACCCATTGTTTATCACTCATGACAGATGGATCATTATAAGAAAATGTCAAATAGAGGCAAGCTTTAAAACCCTGATGTAGTAGTGTGCAAGTCCCATGTTCTTCTTTTATGTGACCTAGAATAGGATTTTCTCAGGATAACCTTGTCAGACTAACAAAGAAGCCTCCCAAAAGTCACCTTTGAGAAAGAAAATGATATACTGAGTGCTATGGGCCTGCTTTCATTAACTTTCATGACATGACACAATTACTAATTTAAAATTGTTTTGAGACATGGTTTCATTCTGTACCTTTAGTTGCTCACTAGCTTTTTATCCCAGGCTGACCTTGAATTTACAGTGATTTTCCTGCCCCTGTGTTCTAAGTGCAAGGTTTACATGTGTGGGACCCCATGCCTGGCTGAGTTCTTTGATTTTTAAGTATATTTTATATCTTCTAGCTACAAATATTCACTCCATTTGATGGAAGAGGAAGTTGAGGTCTACACAGGTGAAGGGCTCACCCAATGTTGCAAAGCTATTAAGTTGCAGAATTACAATCGAGGTTTTGTGACAGCTCGGTGTATTTTCTATCCAACTTGAATTTTCCAAATTTAAAACTGTTTAGTTTTTTTTTCTTGCTTTTTTTAGATGTCAAACTTTTGACTAATAACCAGATAGAAACATGAGAATCCCTAAGGGCCATCTGAGAAAGTGTTATCTAGACAGCCTTATTGTTAGCAAATGACTCCATCAACATCCATATATTCCCGATTATGCTATTTTTGGAGTATGGTTTACAGATGTCCCAGATTCTTGTCTTTGTATTCCATTCTAGCTCTGCTTCACACTGAAGTTCCTATTTAGATCTTCCTGATTCTGTCTCCTGATCTAACTTTGGACATATTTTAGCTTAAAAGAAAAGTAGTAATTGTGCCCCAACACTTCAGTTCTTGAAATTGGGTTCATTTTAATAGTATAATACAAAAAATAGCCTTCCTCTATTTGTTTTTTCATTCTGCGTTCTCAGTCTCTGACCCCATGCTTATTTTGGAGGATCTGGATCCTCTGTTTACTAATTCTACACCTAGGAAATCTCTGGTAAATTTTCAAACTTCCTTTTATCATGATGTGTAAACTGATCCTGTTATACTCCTGTGATGATTAGTGTATTTTTAACTCGACACAAGCTAGGTTCATCTGGGAAGAGGGCACCTCACTTGAGAAAATGCCTCCAATAATGTTAAGCTGTGGAACATTTCCCTGGTTGATGATGGATGTGGGAGGGCTCAGTTCACTGTGAGTTTTGACAGTGCCTCATGGACTGGGCAGATGTTCCTGGGTGCCATATGAAAGTAGGTTGAACAAGCCAGCAAGCAACTATTCTTCATGGCCTCTGCTGTAGTTCCTGACTTTAGGTTCCTGCCTTGAGTTCTGACTTACCTCAGTGATGAACTATAATGCATAAACCAAAACAAACCCTTTATTCCCCCCAGTGGGTTTTGGTTAGTGTCTTATCATAGCAATAAGAAAGCAGACAAGAACAACTCCTGGTAAGAGTTCTTACAGTCTTTTGGTTGTTGTTTTTGAGATGAGATGTGTTTTCTCTTTGTAACAGAGCCTTGGCTGTCATGGACTCTATCTGTAGACAAGCTTGTCTTTGCCTCCCAGAGTGCTGGGATTAAAGGCATGCACCATCTTTGCCCTGCTCAGACTATTAAAGACAATAACAACCCCAGGGCCAGGCAGACAATGCAAAAGACCTCATTGTTGGTACCACAACCCTCACCTCAAAGAACTTACTCTTGAGTCAAAAATGAGTGACCATGGCCTGGAAACATTGATCTAATTTATTCCAAATTTCAACATGGCAGAAGTTTCAGAAAATGTCTATAGTCATAGAATGAAGAAAAATGTGAACTAACCAACATTTCAGATATATTCATGGGGATATCAGATAGGTGGGTTATACCAAAGTGGGGGGAATGTTTGCTAAAAGCCTCAGATATGACCTGACAACATCCATAACTTAAAATGCTATTAACAGCAGTTTAGAAGAGAATTCAGATCTATTGGTGGGGGCTAGAGGTCTGTTCCGACATTCCAAAAGATTTATGTAAGTCATAATAAGGATGTTAAATATCTACAGAGATGGGCAATAGATGAAGATTCAGGAGAGCTGAGATAACCCAAGAGAAATGAATTAGACTCTGAATTTGCAACATTCTGACATTTCCAAGATGCTTGAAATTCTTGTAACCAGAAATAGCTTCTTCCAGAAACTTTCCTCCACAGTCCTGAAGGTAGTAGTACAAACATATTGTCCAGTTGGGTGGAATAGACCTACAAGCAAATGTAAATTGGGAAGGTGTAGCAGTAAGATACAGAGTTCAAGGCTGACTGGGCCATATAGTGAATCTTGGGTTATTCTGAGCAACTTAGAGAGATCCAGTCTCAAAAACTAAAGGGGCTCATTTGTAGAGCACTTGCCTCTATTATGCTTGAGGTCCGGTCTCCAGAACTACCAAAACCCAAAGAAACAAGGTATGTTTCTGGCAGTATGGTAGCCAAGGCCTGTAGTTACAGAACTCAGAGGCTGAGGACAGCCTGGGCTAGAAAATGAGTTCCTGGCCAATATGGGATCCACAGCAAGGCCTTATCTTAGAGAAACAGACAAGAAGAAAAACAAGAACAAACAGAAAATATGTTTCACATAGGAACAGAAAGCTTGCAATGATCAAAGATGGACTGACAGAGGTTTTCAAAATAGTTTTACAGAGAACATTATTATTTTTCTGTGGCATCCCAGTCACAGAAGCCAGCCTTAAGACATACAGAAACTAAAACAGAATATTTCAGTGTCTGATTCTTAGAAACAGGAAACCTTTGTGCAAAAATTATATATCATTAACATGATTAAAAAAGTCTGTTGCCTTGGTATGTTTTGTTGCCAACAGCTGGTGGTCAACACTAATGGGCAAGGGTGGTAGCACTTCTGTTACTGAAGGTGTTGGGCCCTGCCAAGCCCAACAGGCACCTGCTCTCAATAGACCAAAGAAACAAAAAGTAATAGTGAAAACCAAACAAGAGAGATTTATTCAGTGAGACCACATTGGGAGGAGGAACAAAGAGGTCTAGTGAACCCCCACTTCACTGTTTTGACAAGTGGTTTAAATAGAGGGCAAGAGGTGTGCAAAACTAAGTCCTTGATCAAGGTGTGATCCAACCCATTATCAGTGTTTATACGCCTGTGTCTCCTCCAAGGTGGTCTGACAGGTTTTTAGAACTGTCTGACATTTCTTTTCAGGAGACAAAGCCCCACCCCTTTGGTTAGCACTGGGGCCTGAGCCTCTTCTTTCACTCAGCATGAGATCCTAGGGATATCCAGTCGCTTGGGTAGCATTTTCTCAATAATTTGATAGCCAAAGAAAAGGGCCTGAGTCTCTTTAGAATATTGTCATTCCTGCTAGTACAGTTCTACTGCTGAGGGAGTTTGGTCTCATAGAATTTGAGATGGGAAGAAGTAGAAATATAACTTGACATTATAAAAATATTTTTTCTGAATTCATTTAGACTCCCATGAATAAACAATATCACTCCCCATTATTGTGTTTTCTGCCTCTTAAACACTTTAAGATTTTTTAAAAAATATGAGAGAGTGTTATTATATTTCCTCACATGTAAAAGGAAAACAAATAAATACGCTCTCACTGAGGTAAAGACAACACACTCAGTCCTTAATACATAAAGATTTATTTTTGCAGCTCTCCCTTAGTCTGGGATGGAGGCTAAAGAAGTGGAGCCAAAGACTGATTATTCATTCTTCCACAGAAGTCCAATCAAAATGAATTCTGTTCATTCATCACTGATTCATTCAACAAATATTTGAAAACTTTTTAGTTGGTGATACATAGTATTTGGCATTGAGGGTGAATACAATAATGTAACTGGTCCTAAAAAGAGGAATGGAATGTATTATGAGAATATTGGGTACAAAGATCTCATGACAAAAGACTAGCATGGTTGTGGAAGGCTGCCATGAGACCATGAAAAATGAAAGGGGGAAAACATGTCCATGCAGAGGGAAGACATATATGATAGGTCTAAGTATGGATGCATCCAGCTGGTTGGTGGGAATGAAAAGATGGAGAGCTTGGACATGACTACATCATACGACATCATATATAACAAAAACATTTTTTTCTTTTCTTTTCTGTTATTGTTTTGTCATCTCTGAATCATAATCCCTCAACAGTAAGCTCTGTTTCCCACACTATTCAGGCTTTGATATCTTTCTATCCTTCTATTAGCTTTCTATTCCAAATCCCTATTTCAAGGAGACTATTAATACAGACAATGAGTATAGGACTTGGCAACTACAAGCAGGAACCATTCCATTCAGAAGTGATTCTTCGAGGGCAGAAGAACAAAAGCTTTTAAGTTATCAGAAATAACCCTAGAGACTATGACTATCAATAAGTAGATCTCTGTGGGAGGTGATCAGGGGCTACCTCTGTCATGAACTTAGTTGACTGTTCTGTGATCACTTGGCCCTGATGATGCAGCCTTGCCAAGCCACAGAAGAAGAGGATCCGAGCAGTCCTGATGAGACCTGACAAGCTATGGGCAGATGGAAATAGTGGAGAACTCATACTTTCAGTGGACTAGGGGAAGGGGATGAAGGGAAGAGGGAGGGAGGGACTGGGAGAGCTGGGGGAGAGGACTTCAATCTGGATATATAATGAATTAATTGTAAAGAAAAAATAAAAATTAAAAAAATGCAAAAAGAAATTTGTATTTTTTTAATTCTTTTTAATTTTTACCTTTTTCTTCACAATTTATTCATTATATATCCGTGATTGAGGTATTGAAGCAGAGACTGAGACTCATAGCCAAACTTTGGGCAGAGGGCATGGAATTTTATGAAAGAAGGGGGTGATAGAAAGACCTGGAGGGAATAAGAATGACAAAAGGAGACCAACAGAGAGAGAGAGAAAAACAGGATTAATTATCTTCCTGATCATCCTGAATATGCATATGTACACATACATATCAGTATCAGATATAGGACAAGATCTTTGCTTATTTTTACCATGCAATGTTTATCCATAGCTGAGAAAAATAGGACTGTCTTTTGAAATACAAGCCTAAAAGCTGTACTTACCAACTATGGAACAGTATCTTTTTTCTGGAAAAGTACTTCTCACAGATATAATGTGTCTTTCTGCGCTATAACCACTCATGTTCCCCAATTAAAGGAGGCTGCCAGATATACTGCTATCAAACTCAACAGGTTTCAAAAATTATCGAGGATAAGCAAGTGGTGTCCCTGGGATATTGTTTAAAAATCCTATATAAGGACCCAATAGGATTGACTCTATTTACCTTTAAATTGCCAATTTCAATGTTGTCCCTAACTGACTTCTCTTACAAAGCTTCCAGGTATTTTTTCCTTCTGCAAGAGTCTGATTATAGCTATATTATCATTCTACAGAAAACTGGTAAATGGTCCAGTCAGTTGTATGATTACATTTCACCTTATTGAAAGAAACATGTTAATTATTCTGTTAACATTTTTTTCTCCTCATTATCTTCACCTCTTAATGTTCCCAACAAGGTTATAATACAGAGACCCACTGGCCAATTCTGAACTTATACTGGCCAATGAAAAGTGTCTCTAGCTCTTCTACCAAACCAATGGCCTTACATCCAGTAATTGACAATAGTGAGAAAAATCAGTTTTGCTAACACCTATAACACAGATGACAAGGATTGTACAGATGTTTTTCTTACATGTTATCTTCCTTTGGTAAGGGCAAAAATTCCCTGCTTTTTTTCCTTAACTACACTCTAAGCAGGAATTATACTAACAGCCTCACTGTTTGTATGCTATAAGTGCTGCTGTCTTGTTTACATAACACTCCAAAAATGCATACTATCATCATATTCTGGACATTTGCCATCTTTTAAGTTTTATCTGAGCCCCTTGGTTGATCCACCTCTGAGGTGGTCTAACTGCCGCCCTTTCTACATTGTTCCTTTTATCAGCAGGAAGCAGTTAAGAGAGATCTGTCCCCTAAAAATCTCTAAAAGCAATTTGGGTGGCCTCTGAAAAGATGACAAATGGGCCATCCAAGTCATCCCTCTTTTGCCACTTTAGGTATATCTTTTCGTATCTCAGAAATAAAATAGGACAGAGGGCTTCTTTGCATCAGTTAACCTCGTTGCCTGAGCAGCTCTCAGAAACTCTTAAAGAAATTTCAGGTCAGCTTACTCTTTTAGGACCAACTTGATTCTTTGGCTGCTGTGGTAGTCCCAAATTAAAGAGGACTAGATCTCCTGACTACTGCTAAAGATGGGCTCTGTGCTCTGCCTCCACTAGGAACAATGCTGCTTCTCAACTAACAAAACAAAACTGGTTCCAGAATAGGGCCCAAAGAGGCAAGGACCAGAAAAAAAAAATCAATGGCAAGCTTCCTCCTATGGATGGTCTTTGGCTTCTCTCCCATTCTGGCTCCTCCTCTTGATGTCTCCTTTCCTCATTATCCCCATACTTAGATTTTTACTCTATCTTTTAAATGTTTACTTACTGTACCCACCTCCCTTAAAATAGCCAGGCTTCTCCCTATACCTGAATAAGAATGTTTCAATATAAGCATTCCGTGCATTACAACAGCTCCATTTGTGCTCCATAAATCTGCTAGAAGACCTTTTGGATGCAGTGGAGAAATGAGCTCTGGGTACAAGGAACCTTCATTGCTTTCATCTCAAACCAGATATAATTCTTTATTTCAGACTTTTATTTTCTTTTATCCCATCCTTCAATCCTGTTGCAGTTGCTAGTTTACTTTGGTGCAACACTCCTGGCAGTGGAACATTGCCACCACCACCCTGAACAACTGGATCTACCTAAAAGGAAAATTTCCACCTAGCATACTTTTACATTGATTGTACAACAATCCTTGGCTTTGAACACCACTTGCTTCATCCCTGTTAGCATGCCATTCCATCTCTAACTTTTAAAATATCTTTTTTTCCTCTGTGGCATGGCAAGGTTGTCTCTGCAGGGGGATGGGATCAAAGAGCCAGCCACTGAGTCCATGCCAGAGACAGCCCCTGTTCCCCTTTCTAGAGAAGTCACATGGAGACTGAGCTGCTTATGGGCGACATCTAACGAGGGAATCTTGCCACAAATGAAGAGGATGCAGCCAGTCCTGATGAGACCTGATAGGGTAAGGTCAGATAGAAGGAGAGGAGGACCTCCCCTATCAGTGGACCATGGGAGGGGCATAGGCATAGAAGAGGAAGGAAGAGTGGGACTGAGAGGAGATGAGGGAGGAGGCTACAGCCAGGATACAAAGTGAATAAATTGTATAAATAATAAATTAAAAAATATTTTAAAATATTTTAAAGATTTATTTATTTTTTTTTATGTATACACTGTTTGTATACACTGTTTTGTCTGCATTTGTACCTGCAGGCCAGAAGAGGGCATGGGACCTCATTATAGATAGTTCTAAGCAACAATGTGGTTGTTGGGAATTGAATTTAGGATCTCTGGAAGAGCAGACAGTGTTCTTAATCTCTGAGACATCTCTCCAGGCATCCCACCCATCTCTAACTTTTCAAACTGAAGTCTTTTTCACTAACCACATCCCCTATTGTGACCTTTCTTCGGACTCAACTCTTAACTTTCCCATAAATAACTACACAAGAGAGTTGGGTACTTCTAAACAGAGCTCAAAACAACTTTGTTTGTTTGTTTCAGGGTTTCTCTGGTGTAGTCTTGGTTGTCCTGGAAATCACAGTTTAGACCAGGTTGGCCTAAAACTCGGAGAGCAACCTTCTACTGCCTCCTGATTCCTGGCAGTTAAGGCATGTGCCACCATGCCTGGCTTACTCACCAGCTCTTAAATGCAGCCGATTCCACATAGTCATCCAATTGATGAATGTGTCTGCCACTAAGGTCCAGCAATCCTAGGCTGTTCTTGCCCTCTGGCCACTGTGGATTCATACCCCTCTTAAGCTGTATCTTTACATAATGATAGACCCTTTCTTAGGTCCCAGATTCATAACAGACCTCTCAACATGTCTGTTTTCTCCAACCTCTTTCCATACCCTACTCTTTCCATGATCCTGAATGGTGAGCTATGTTCTCCAACTCATTAACTCTACTGTCATCCTTCCCATTTTGACTCCATACACCCTTGCTAAATTCCCACAGCTCTTTGAGACACAATATGAAACCTTTCCCCATGCTATATGGAAGCCCCTAGATATGGACACAAACATTCTCTCAGTGGCTATGTCTCCCACTTCTGTTTTTTCCTGGGCAATCTCTTGGTTTCACCCTGTAACCTATCACCATTTTCAGCCCTCTTACTTTTTAGAAGTATCTCTAGAAATACATGAAGCAATGATACAATCCATGACAGCTGATAAAGTTAAAACTCTTCTGCTATGTGAAGTCAACCTGGTCTTTGCCCGTTAGATTGTGGGGACAGATCCATTGTTCTCTTTCTTCAGGAAGTAACCGTTGAGACCCTGTCCTCAGGGTCTGGAATAAAGGGTTAATTACCTAAAGGCCTCAGATAGACTGAGCAACCCAGAACAGGAAAGTTGACTTGGCTGAAAACACCTGACTAAGGTTCTGACAAGCAGATCCACATAGCAGACTTCTCTGCTACCTATCACTTCAAGACTGCAGGTATAGTGACCTGCAGACAGAATCTTCCATCCCCAAAGTTTCCTTCAGTTTTTCCTATAAAACCCCAAGCCCCTGTGCTGTATAAGCACTTAATACTTCTGAAGACAGACTATAGCCTTTCAGTTGTGCTGCCCTGCTTTCTTATATTTTCAAGTGGCCTCCACTAATTTCAGTCTAATACATAATGTTCACATACAATGCTCAGTGGATTAGTGTATGCCTGTAATCCCAGTACTGTGGAGGTAGACAAGAGGATCTTTGGAGCTTGTTGGCAAACCAGACTCACTAAACCCATGATCTCAGTGAGATACCCTGTCTCAAAAACAAGATCTAGAGCTAAGGAGAATAGAGTTGGGTGGGGAAGTAGGAAGGGTGTGGGAGTTGTTAGGGTAAGCAAAAGTATGGTCAGATTATATTATATGATTTTTTTTCAATTAAAAGAGGAAAAACCTGAAAAATCAATGAAAATGTTAGAAAACAAAAAGAAGATGGAAAGCAATTGAGGAAGACACACAATGTTGACATCTGCCCACCATATACATGTATATGTACACACACACACAGACACAGTAAAAAACAAGACATTTTCTTTGAGTCATGTTATTCTAGAAGGTGTATGAGATAATTCATCTAAACATATTTGGAAAAGACACAGAGATAAGAGTCCTGGCTTCTGAATTCAGTCTTACCTGAAAACAGGCTTCTGGAAAAATTGGCTTAGAGTTTCAGTGTCTCTGATTAAAAGATATTTTGGAGAATTTTAAGAAGTTACCATACTTATAGAAAAAAAACTGAATGATATGTTTAGGAAAAAAAAGTTTAGGGTACTTGAAGCAGGACTCACTCACATAAATGGAGCTGAACCTTTGTTTATAGTAGGATTGCAGAGTTTCTTCTCACAACAAATGTCCTAACAGCCTGCAGCAGAAGCCAACCAAGTAATTGTAAGTTCACCCACTGAAAGCCAATTCCCAGAAAACAGTCTCATGGAATGATTAATTGACTATGTCATTAATTGACTGATTAAATAAAAAGTTTTGTGTTTTGCAGCAGCCATGCGTGAGTTAGGGGAAAGAAGCAGGGTAGGAGTGACAGGGAAATTGTGCCCTTTTAAGATACCTCTTCTTCCTCTAAAATCATCTGCTTGTTGATTCACAAATGTTTTATTTTAATTAACTACTTTGTAACTTTTTGAAGGCTAATTTATGCTGTATAAGATATGTGTTATTCAGGAGAAGACAGGCTGTATGGCAATAACTAATTAACCTCAAAATCCCAGTGTCCTAAGATGACAAAGGTTTACTGCTTATGTGCCATGGCTATTAATAGAGTCTGAGCCTCATAGGGGATCTCTAGACACTGAAAAGTTACTTCTAGACACACAGTTATAGAATAGGAACCAAAGTGAGTAAAGACCTACCCTCTTTTTTGGTTATTTTCGTTGTTGTTGTTGTTTCAGTCTTAAATGACATTCTTTATTTTTTATTTCTATTTTTATTAATTACAGTTTATTCACTTTGTATCCTCCCTGTAGCGCCCTCCCTCTTCACTGCCCCATTCTATCCTACTTCCCCCTTTCCATGCATGCCCCTCCCCAAGTCCACTGATAGGGGAGGTCCTCCTCTTCTTCCTTCTGATCCTAGTGTATTAGGTCTCATCAGGAGTGGCTGCATTGTCTTCCTTTGTGGCCTGGTAAGGCTGCTCCTCCCTAAAGGGGAGGTGATCAAAGAGCAGGCCAATCAGTTTATGTCAGAGACAGTCCCTCTTCCCATTACTATGGAACCCACTTGGACACTGACCTGCCATGAAATTAAAATATAATTTACATATTTTCTTACCTTCTTTTTTCATTCTCTAACACCTCCTCATATCCCTCCTTGTTCACTCTGAAATATATATATTCCTAGATGCATACTAACAACCTGCTTAGTCCTTATAATGTTACCTGTATGTGTATATGGTCTCATGGCTTACCATATTAAAGTGAGTAACCAATTGGGGGATCTTCCCTGGGGAAGAGCATTTCTACAGTTATCAGCATTCCTCAGTTGCCTGTAGTTCTTAGTGTAGGTTTGAAGCCTTTTAAACTTTCTCCTTTCAATTTTAATATGTCCCTTGGTATCATCCTTGTTCAGCTTTATTTAGGTAGCCATGTTGGTGCAATTTAATGGGTATAGCTTTTCTGATATTTCTAGGCACCACAATCTCATAGCCTACTTCTTATTTCTCTGTATCTTAAAAATCTTTCCACATCCTCTTCTGCAATGATTCCTGAGCCTAAGGTGCCAGAGCTATATTGTAGGTGTTTCAATTGAGACTGGACACTGTGTGACCTCTTGTTTACTGCACTTGGCTCAGTTGTAATGTTCTACAATGCAATGTTGCCTGTCTTTCTGTTTTGGAGGACAGATTCTTGAAATAAATACCTGTATGTACTGGAATGTTCTATGGAGACCAGGTGGCCTTAACGTACACATCTTTTTACCTCTGCTTCCCTAATGCTTAGAATAAATGTGTGTACCACCAATTAGCCTAACCCATCATCTTATACTTGAATGATTTCAACACATACTAGAATAGAAGAGACTAGTGAGCCACAAATGAATTTTAACCATTTTTATCCATGCAACTTCTCTTTATGCTTCAGTAATTAGAACTTAGTCCTAGATTCCTGCTTAACTATGGGATGGATAGATTTTTATAATGGGAGGGAGGAGAAGAAATTTGCTACTGATAAGACTGTGTCTGTGTGGGATATACTGAACAGTCTAGGGATATTTTTAGAATTGCAGCAGTGTTTTGCTGAAGCAGGAGATGAAGTATGAATGAAGGTTAGACTGCGAGTTAGAGTTAATCACATTAACAGACCCCCCAATGGAAAGAAAGCTCTGATCTGTGATTGGAATGAAGAAGTTTTGAAGAATTCATTATGTTGTGAAATTAATTTCAGAGAATCAGGTTTGGATGAAAAAAAACCTTAATCTTGAGATTCACAACTAGTTCTTTCTGTGTTTTTAAGTGTAGCATGAGAAGGGATGGATGATTTTTCAGACATGTAAGAACAGAGACAGTCCTGATGAGACCTGATAGGCTAAGGTAAGATAGTAGGGGAGGAGGGAGGAGGACCTCCCCTATCAGTAGTAGACTAGAGGAGAAGGGGAAGGAAGGGTGGAACCAGGCAGATATTAGGGAGGGGGATATAGCCAGGGTACAAAGTGAATAAATTGTAATAAATAATAATAAGAAAGAAAAAATGGAAAAAAAGAATAGCTTTAGTTTGAAAGAGGTAAAGAGAAGGAGAAAAGGGGGAAGGGAGGGAGAGAAAGAGACTGAGCATCCAGGGGTAGGAATGTGTTGTCACTGGCTCTGAGGTAAGGGGCAGAGTAAAGAGTTCTAAGGTTACCAGAAGTACAGTATAGTGTTTTGATGTTATCTCTAACCCTGTCCTCTAGTAGAAAAACTAAGACAACTATAACATCTTCCTTGAGTGTCTCTTACAATTTTTTGATGGGAGCCTCTTATATAAATCAACATTCTCAGAAGCATTTTGTCATTTGTTGTCAGTTTATGATAAACCAAGCTAATAGTTATTTTCCATTAACTGAACATACATTACTTCATAACACTTTTGAGAGAGATCATGCTAATCCCCTCATATTTAGACAAAGATCTAGACAAATCTGTAAAGTTGAATTCCCCCAGATCTATTTTCTAGGTTAAATGTATGAAAATGTGGAGAATAAATGTTCAAGCCTTCTTTTGTCTCTCACTGAGTCTATATCTATAGCTTTTTATAATGATGATGGAAGAGCCAAGACACCTAATTCTACAGTGAGAGCTGCCATAGCAAGTTCCATGATTAGATAAGTCAAACAATTTCTATGACAAAAGGGAGCCTAACTTTCTATCTACTGTGTTACCTTTTTTCCTTTTAACTGACACATAGAGATGTAAGGGTTGTACAAATTAATGGGACCTCATCTAAAGTTCAATGACTATATATATATATATATATATATATATATATATATATATATATATATTATATAATGTTTAAACCAGGTTAAATGTATTTTCAAATTTTTGACTATTTTATTTTGTTTTATGTGCATGGATATTTTGCCTGTATGTTTGTACCTCTTGTGCACAGAGCACAGAAGATGGACTAGATCTTTGTAGTTGAAGTTACAGACAACTGTGAGCCATGGATGTTAGAAATCAAACTCCAATTCTCTGTAAGAGCAATATGTGCCCTTAACCATTAAACTATCTTTCCAGCCCTGTCTTTCCATTATTTTGTATCAATGCCTTCCATCCATATTTTACAATTTTAATTGTATGTATCTATCTTAATTTGGTAAAATTTATTCATTGAAAGCTTATTTGTATTATTAAAAATAAAATAGCTTTATTGATTTCAATTTCAGGTAATTCATTTTGATATATAGCAACACTTTTGATTTTAGTTTGTTGAATTTGTATCCTACAACTTGATTGAACAACTTTATTCATATTTTTCTCATAGAGCTTGCTAAGTGTTCTCCTTATAATGTGTCATGTTTCACTAGTTACAATTTGACTTCTTTTCAAGGGTGGCTTTCCTTTTTTATTTTTTATTTTTTTAAATGTAATTTATTTATTTTTATATCAATCAGAGGTTAGGTACTTTGCATCCCAGGCATAGCCCCCCCCCCGACTCCCTTCCGCTCTCCCCATCCCTCCCTCATCTCCTCTCTGCCCCCTCCAAGTCCACAAACGGGAGAGGACCTCCTCCCCTTCCATCTGACCCCAGATCATCTTGTCTCCTCAGGGCTGGCTGCAATGTCTTCCCCTGGGATCTAGCCAGGCTGATACTTCTGGCGTGTATGGGGGAGGGTCAAAGAGCCAGCCATTGAGTTCATGACTGAAACAGTCCCTGTTTCCCTTACTAGGGTCTTCAGTTGGACACCAAGCTACTATGGGCCACATCTGAGCGGGGGTTCTAGGCCATATCTTTCTGTGACCTAATTGTTCTGGCCAAGACTTCTAGTTTTTTGGAGAGGGTAGTGAAATTGCACATCCTTGTTTTCTTTCAAATTTCAGAGTAAATCTTCCAACTTTTCTCCATTCAGTATTGGATTAGGTATTGTCTTGTAAATAGCTTTCCTTATATTCCAAGATGGTCCTACTGTGTGTAATTTGTTCAGTGTTTTTAATAGTGAGAGTACACTGAAATATACATAATACACACATATATGGAGAGAGAGAGGGAGAGAGAGACAGAGACAGGGAGAGACAGAGAGACAGAGAGACAGAGAGAGAATACATACCATGTGTAAAGCAGGAGGCCACAGAAGTCAAAAGAAGGCATTACATCTCCTAGAAATGGATTTATAGGTTATAAGTCACTATATATGTGGGTGCTTGGAATTGAACCTGATTCTTCTGCAAAATCAGTCAGCATTCTTAATTGCTGAGCTATCTCTCCAGCCTGATCCATTGAATTGTATTAAATGCCTTTCCTGCATCAATTGAGATGAATTTAAATTTGTTCTTCATTCTGCTCATTTTGTATGTCATGTTTAAAAACTGTATTTGTTGCACGGGGCTGGAGGGAGCTCCACAAAGGCCAAATATATCTAGGCACAGGGGTCTTTTATGAGACTGTATCTCCAACCAAGGACCATGTATGGATATAACCTAGAACCTCTGCTCGGATATAGCCCATGGTAGCTCAGTATCCAAGTGGGTACCCTAGTAAGGGGAACACGGACTATTTCTGATGTGAACTCAATGGCTGGCTCTTTGACCTTCACCCCTGTCCCCGAGGTAGGAGCAGCCTTGCTAGGCCACAGAGGAGGACATTGCAGCCAGTTCCGAGGATACCTGGTAAGATAGGGTCAGATGGAAGGGGAGGAGGACCTCCCCTATCAATGGACTTGGAAAGGGGCAGGGAGGAGATGAGGCAAGGAGAGTGGGATTGGGAAGGAATGAGGGAGAGGGCTACAGCTGTGATACAAAGTTAATAAACTGTAAATAATATTAAAAAATAAAAATTTAATTAAAAAAGAATAAAAATTGTGTTTGCTTATTTAGTGCTTATATGTGTATGAGTACATGTGTCATGACACATGTGTTGATCAGAGGCCAACTTGAAGACATTCTTTTCTACTATGTTGGTCCTGGGGACCAAACTCAGATTTTCAGGCTTGGTGATAGGTGCCTTTACTCACTGAGCCATCTCATCAGCCTATGTATCATGTTTTTTGCTTTGAATAGGCAGAATCATCTTTCCATTCTGGGGATGAATACTCCTAGATCATGGTGAATAATCTTTCTGTTGTACTATTGAATTCATAAAATAAAATAAATATGCCTAAAATTTAAAAGATTACTTCCTCATATTTAAAAAATAAGGAGGATTGATATCACATTTCTTTAAATGTTTTGGGCATTTCAGACATGAATCCATTTTCTGCCTCTACCCCTTGTCAACATTAGACTCTGTAATTAATTGTTGGTGCATTTAGGCAACAGATCTCTTCAGCAGGTATGGCCTTTGATTTCTGTATTGTCCCTAATCTAAGCCAACTCAGGTGCATGCTTTCTTCAGGTAACTATGTCAGGTTGAATGATGAATACAGAGGGAGGACAATGACATTGACACTACCCGGTTGAAAAAATTAAGTCATAGCCACAGCTGCTATGCTCATACATGTCAGCTATTTTTTCTTCTTTCAAATTACAGTATTCTTTATTGCCTAGGAATCATTCCCCTGTTGATATTTGAGTGTCTGGCTGTAAGCCTTCATTTCTTCCTGCCTTAGTTACATTTCCACTGTTGTGAAGAGACACTGTGACCAAGGTAACTTTTCCCAAGGACAATATTTAATTGGGACTGACTTACAGGTTCAGAGGTTTAGTTCATTATCATAATGGCAGCGAGCATGACAGTATCCAAGCAGACATGGTTCTGGAGGAGCCAAGAATTCTACATCTTGATCTACAGGTAGCAGCATGAGTCTATGTCACACTGAGCATAGTTTTAAGCATGGAAAACCTCAAAGCCTACCTCCAACAAGGCCACACCTTCTAATAGTGCCATTCTCTATGTCCAAGCAGTCAAACACATGAATCTATGGGGACAAACTTGTTGAACCCACCACATCTCTATTCATCATTATTTAAAAGGTCTGTGGTGGGGATCTCTATATGGTGGGCACATGCAGAAGTAGCCCAAGGAAGGATAAACTTCAGTGGAAAGCAGAGCCAAACTTTGGAGATTGTACCTAATTTATGGAAGGCTAATAGGCAGAATTGATAAATAACTTAAGAAGTTAAGCAATAACAAACCAAGTAATCTAATTAAAAAAATGATGTACACAGCTAAACAGAGAATTCTCAATAGAGGAATTTCAAATGGCAGAGAAACACTTAAAGAAATGTTCAGCATCCTTAGTCATCTGTGAAATGCAAATCAAAATGACCCTGAGATTTCACCTCACACTTACCAGAATGGCTAAGATCAAAACTCAAATGACAACACATGCTGGAGAGGTTGTGGAGAAAGGGGAACCCTCCTCCATTGCTGGTGGGAATGCAAACTTGTACAACCACTCTAGAAATCAATTTGGCGCTTTCTTAGACAATTAGGAATAGTGCTATCTTAAGATCCAGCTATACAACTCTTAGGCATATATCCAAAAGATGCTCAGGTACACAACAAGGACATTTGCTCAACTAGGTCCATAGCAGCTCTATTTGTAATACCCAGAATCTGGAAACAACCTAGATATCCCTCAACAGAGGAATGGATAGAGAAATTGTGGTACATTTACATAATGGAATACCACTCAGCAATTAAAAACAAGAAAATCATTGTAAGCAAATGATGGGATCTAGAAAATATCATTTTGAGTGAGGTAACCCAGAAGCAGAAAGACACACATGGTATATACTCACTCGTAAGTGGTTATTAAACATATAATATAGTATAAACATATGAAAACCTATACTCCAAGGGAAGCTGAACAAGAAGGACAACCCTGGGGAAGATGCTCGATTGTCATTCAGAGGGGCAAACGGAATAGACATTGGAAGCAGGAAAAGACAGGGAAGAGGACAGGAGCCTGCCACAGAGGACATCTGAAAGACTACTGATTCAGGTATTGAAGCAGAGGCTGAGACTCATAGCCAAACTTTGGGCAGAGTGCAGGGAATTTTGTGAAAGAAGGCGGAAATAGAAAGAACTGTAAGGGACAGGAGCTCCACAAGGAGACCAACAAAGCCAAAAATCCTGGACCCGGGAGCCTTGCAGAGACTGATACCCCAACCAAGGACCAGGTAAGGAGAGAACCTAAAACCCCTGCTCAGATGTTACCCCTAGACTCAGTCTCCAAGTCGTTTCCCTAATACGGGGAGCAGGGGTTGTCTCTGGCATGAACTCAGTAGCAGGCTCTCTGATCACCTTCCCCCCCCCCCCGCGGGGATGGAAGGAGTGCAACTTTGCCCAGCCACAGAGGAAGACAATGCAGGCAGTCCTGATAGATTAGAGTCAGACAGATGGGAATGAAGACCTCCTCTATCAGTGGACTAGAGGAGAGGCATAGAGGGAGAAGAGAAAGGGAGGTTAGGGATTGAGTGGGGACTAGGGAGGAGGTCACAGCGAGGATACAAAGTGAATAAATTGTAATAAATAATAAATTTAAAAAACAAATAAAATTGGTTAAAATGTTAAAACACTGATGTAAATTTCAAAAAGTTAAAATGAGAGGAGTCCAAGATGGCGGCAACCAGCTTGCACCATATTTGAGGGGTACAGAATCTGAAGCTCTGAAATTAGTGAGTGGAGGGTCAGCTAAAGCCAGAACATGGACATTGGGGCTTCCTGGGCAAGAGGGTACAGCCCATGAGGTAGGAGAATTTGGGTCCAGGTCACTGGTGGCTGTCTCTGGGGACGAAGAGTGGTGAATATTCAACCACTCTGCCCCTCCCCTTGCCCCAAACATGGGCCTTCCTGCTTAGCTGAGGCAGTACTGGTTGCCCCAAGCAGGAGCCTCCATGCTCAGTGACTGAAACAGCAGAAGCTGCAGCAGTAAGGGCCTCCCAGTTCAGCTCTGCTGCAGGTGGCTATACAGACATCCCAGGTTGGCTACTGTGGCAGTAGACTGAGCAGGCTTCCAAGGTCCTCAGCTGTGGATGGTTGCTCTATGGGCTTCCCAGGTCTTTGTCTGTAGCTAACCCTAGCAGGAGCCTCCATGCTCAGTGACTGAAACAGCAGAAGCAGCTGTCCCAAGTACGGGTCTCATTGCAAGGCAGGGAAAACAGTGGACACTACTGAGTTGAATGATCTCCTATATTCTCATTTGTCCCTATGGGCCCAAATCTGAAAGTAGAGAACAGGGGGAACCCCTGTGCTTTCTGAATAGGCTTGCAAGCTAGTGATGGTGCCTTCAAGTGAGCGCATGCAGAGCGCCAGATCCAGGGTCCCTCTATGCTAGTAGCCAGATATTAAATCACTCCCACCTGCACCCTTGTGTGGGCAACGCAGGCATCCTTCTATCAGTGTTATCAACATTGAAGGCCCTGTTATGTGGGTCTTCCAGTGGATTCAGGCAAACAATTCCTGAAGTGAGACAGATCTGAATACCAGGAGGAGAGTATTCCAGGTCTGTAAGCCACTGAGGTAGTCAGGGCACCTGAACATGTGCATTGCACTAGGAACCAGTGCCAGCACCTCCTCCTGCGCTTAAGTCCCACCCTTCCAGGCATCTACATGATGTAGCACACTATCCTTCAAGGCACAATTCCATACACACACCCTTGCTTGCTCACATGCACCTGTGACCTTCCTCCTTTAGCAACAGCGGAAACACAAACATACACTCTCTAACTGATGGAGCTCTCTCATCTTCCAGAAGAATACTCCAGACACGAGGGACAGACAGACCCACTCTGAAGTACAGACTCCAGGAACAAACAGTGAAGGTTACAGATAAGAAGATGTCTAGAGGTTGGGATAAAAACACATTCAACAAAAATCAGGACATCATTGCTTCACCAGCAAACCCCCAAATAAATGGATATTTTGATTCATCAGAAACACAGGAAAATGATTTAAAGCTATACTTATTCAGTTATTAGAGGCACATAAAGAGGAAATTAACAGATCTCTCAAAGAAATAGACAGAAAGGGAGGCAAATAAAGAGGAAATGAGCAAAGCTCTCAAAGAAATACAGGCAAATATAACCACACAAATAGAGGCACATGATGAGGAAGCAAATAAAACAATAGAGGCCATCATGGAAAGATAGGAATCCACATTCAAATAGATGGAGGAAACGGTGTAAGACCTGAAAACAGAATTAGAATTAATAAAGAAAACACAAAGAGAGAAAACCCTGGACCCGGAGAACTTAGAGAAAAGATCAGGGACCACAAAGGAAGTATTACCAACAGAATACAAGAGATGGAAGAGAGAATCTCAGGTGATGAACATACAATTGCAGAAATTGGTACATCTCTCAAGGAAAAAAGTAAAATCCAAAAAGTTCCAAAAAAAAAAGAACTCTAAGAAAAATAGAAATAGATGAAAAAGAAGATTCCAGGCTCCACGATCCAGATAATATTTTCAAGAAAATCATAGAAGAAAATATTTCCAACTTAAAGAGATGACCATAAACATACAAGAGGCCTGCAGAACACCAAATAGACTAGACCAGAAAAAAACCTCCTCATGTTCCATAATAGTCAGAACACTAAATCAGCAGAACAAAGAAAAAGCATTAAAAGCAGCAAGGGAATAAGTATAAGTAACAGATAAAGGCAGAACTACCAGAATCACACCAGACTTCTCAACAGAAACTATAAAAGACAGAAAGTCCTGGGCTGATATCATGAAGAATCTAAGAGATGCAGATGCCAACCCAGAATACTATACCCAGCAAAACTTTCAACTGACATAGATGAAGAAAACAAAATATTGCATGACAAAACTAAACTTAAACAATATCTACACAGCAGCCCAGCCCTACAGAAGATAATAGAAAGGAAACTCCAATACAATGAAAACAACAGCCAAGAAAACACAGGATATAGCTAACTTCACAACAAAAAATTGAAAGAAAAGAATTAATAGTAACATCATCAACTCCACACACACAAAAAGAATTAACACCCATTGTTCACTATTATCTATCAACATCAATGGACTCAACTCTCCAATTAAAAAGACACAGACAAACAGATTGGTTGCAGAAACAGGACCCAACATTCTGCTGCATCCAAGAAATACACCTCTGCAACAAAGATAAACACAACCTCAGAGTAAAGGGATAGAAAACTGTTTTTCAAGCAAATGGACCCAGAAAACAAGCTCAGTTAGCTATCCTAATATCAAATAGAATAGACTTTCAACCAAAATTAATCTAATAAGATGAGGAAGGGCATTTCATTCTCATAAAAGAAAAAAAATGTACCATGAGGACATCACCATTCTGAACATCTATGATTCAAATACATGAGCACCTGCATTTGCAAATGAAACATTATTAAAGCTTAAATCACACCTTGATTCCAACACCTAAATAGTAGGAGACTTCAATACTCCACTCTCACCAAGGAACATATCATCTAGACAGACCTAAATAGGGAAATAATGGCACCTACAGAGGTCATAAATCAAGTGGACTTAGTTGATGTCTAAAGAACTTTTCACCAAACACAAAAGAATATACCTTCTTTTCAGCACCTCTCAGAACCTTCTCAAAAGTTGACAATATAGTCTCACAGAAAGAAAGCCTCAACAGATACAAGAAGATTGAAATAATCCTTTGTATCCTATCAGATCACATGGCCTGAAACTAGACCTCATCAACAGCAGAAATAACAAAAAGACTACATACACATGGAAACTAAACAACTCTCTAATCACTGTTAGCTTGGTTAGGGAACAAATGAGAAAAGAAATTGGAGATCCCTAAAATAAAATGAAAACAAAGGCACAAGTTGCCCAAAATTATGGGACACAATGAAAGCAGTGCTAAGAGGAAAGTTCATAGCACTAAGTGCCACCAGAAGGAAGTTTGAGACATCCTATATAAGCAAGTTGACAGCAGACCTAAAAGCCCAAGGGAGGGTCAGGGGGAGAAGAATCAGACATACCCAAGAGGAGTAGATGATTGGAAATACTCAAACTCAGAGCTGAAATCAATGAATTAGAAACAAACAAACAAAAAAAAAGCAATTCAAAAAATCAATGAGACTAAGAGCTGATTATTTGAGAAAATCAAAAAGATAGACAAACCATTAGTCAAACTAACTAAAAGGCAGATAGACAGTATCCAAATCAGCAAAATCAGAACTGAAAAACAGGACATAATTAAAGACACTAAAAAAAATTTCAAAACAATCATTAGGTCTTACTATCAAAGCCTGTATGCCACAGCATTTGGAAATATTAATGAAATGGACAATTTTCTTGATAGATTCCATTTACCAAAGATGAATCAAGACCAGGTAAATGAAATAAGTAGTCCTATATCCCCAAAGGAAATAGAAGCAGTCATCAAAATCTCCCTTCCAAAAAAAGCCCAGGGCCTAATGTTTTCAGTTCAGAATCCGACTTGACCTTCAAAGAAGTGCTAATTCCAATTCTCTTCTAACAATTTCACAAAATAGAAACAGAAGGACCATTATCAAACTCATTCTATGAAGTCACAGTCACCTTGACATCTAACCAAAACAAAGACACAAGAAAAAAGATAACTTCAGACCTATCTCTCTTATGAATATTGATGTAAAAATACTCAATAAAACACTTGCAAACAGAATCCAAGAACACATAAAAGATATCATCCACTATGACCAAGTAGGCTTCATCCCAGGCATGCAAGGATGGTTCAATACACGCAAATCCATTAATGTGATCCAACATAATAAACAAACCACATGATCATCTCCTTAGATGCCGAAAAAGCATTTGACAAAATCCAACACCCATTCATGTTTAAAGTCTTGGAGAGATTAGGGATACAAGGCACATACCTAAACATAGTAAAGGCAATATACAGCAAGCCTATAGCTAACATCAAACTCAATGGAGAGAAACTAAAATCAATCCCACTGAAATCAGGGACTAGGCAAGGCTGCCCATTGTCTCCATATCTCTT
>CM053742.1:45516823-45553236 GCA_028658305.1 Pachyuromys duprasi
TCAACAATCAATAAGTGGGACCTCATGAAACTGAAAAGCTTCTGTAAAGCAAAAGATACTGTCATCAAAACAAAACGACAGCCTATAGACTGGGAAAGGATCATTACCAATCCTACTTCTGATAGAGGGCTAATATCCAGTATATATAAAGAAGTTAAAAAGCAACAAATCAAGTAATCCAATTAAAAAATGGGGTATGGAGCTAAAAAGAGAACTGACTGTAGAGGATTATAGAATGGCAGAAAAACACTTAAAGAAATGCTCAACATCCTTAGCCATCAGGGAGATGCAAATCAAAATGACCCTGAGATTTCACCTTACACCCACCAGAATGGCTAAGATCAAAAACTCTATTGACAATGCATGCTGGAGAGGTTGTGGAGAAAGAGGAACCCTTCTCCATTGCTGGTGGGAATGCAAACTTGGACAACCACTCTGGAAATCAATCTGGTAATTTCTCAGACAATTAAGAATAGTGCTTCCTCAAGATCCAGCTATACCACTCCTAGGCATATCTCCAAAACATGCTCAAGTACACAAGGACATTTGTTCAACCATGTTTGTGGAAGCTTTACTTGTAATAGCCAGATCCTGGAAACAACCCAGATGTCTCTTAACAGAGGAATGGATACAGAAATTGTGGTACATTTACACAATGGAATTCTACTCAGCAATTAAAAACAAGGAAATCATGAAATTTGCAGGCAAATGGTCGGAACTGGAAAAGATCATCCTTAGTGAGGTATCCTAGAAGCTGATAGACACACAGGGTATATACTCACTTATAAATGGATAGTAGACCTAGAAGATAGTATAAGCATACTAAAATCTGTACACATAAAGAAACTAAAGAAGAAGGAGTACCTGGGGTAAGATGATCATTCCTCACTGAGAAAGACAAATGGGATGGACATTGGATGTAGGACGAAACAAGAAACAGTACAGGAGCCCTCCAAAGAGGGCCTCTGAAAGGCTCTGCTTAGCAGTGTATCAAAGTAGGTGCTAAGACTCATAACCAAACCTTGGGCAGAGTGCAGGGAAACATATGAATGAAGGGAGCGTTAGTAAGACCTGAACAGGACAGGAGATCCACAAGGACCAAGTATATCTGGGCACAGGAGTCTTTTCTGAGACTGATTCTCCCACTAAGGTCAATGTATGGATATAACCTAGAACCTCTGCTCAGATGTAGCCCATGGAAGCTCAGTATCCAAGTGGGTTACCTAGTAAAGGGAACAGGAACTCTCTCTGACATGAACTCAGTGACTGTCTCTTTAACTTCCCCCTCCCACCCTTGAGGGAGTAGCAGCCTTGCTAGGCCACAGAGGAGTACACTGCAGCCAGTCCTAATGAGACCTGATAAGCTAGGGTCAGTTGAAAGGGGAGGAGGACCTCCCCTATCAGTAGACTTAGAGAGCAGCAGGGAGGAGATGAGGGAGGGAGAAGGGGAGGGATTTGGAGGGAATGAAGGAGTCGGCCACAGCTGGGATACAAAGTAAATACATTTTAGTTAATATAAAATATTCATTTAAAAATTGCAAATGAATCCAAGAAATCATGAAAGATATCATCCACCATGACCAAGTAGGCTTCATCCCAGGCATGCAGGGGTGGTACAATATATGGAAATCTGTTTATGTAATAGACCATGTAAACAAACTGAATGAGATAAACCACATGATCATTTCCTTAGATCCGAAAAAGCATTTGAAAAAGTCCAACAGTAGTTCATGTTTAAAGCCTTGGAGAGAGCAGGGATACAAGACACATACCTAAACGTAGTAAAGGTAATATATAGCAAGCCTGTAGATAACATTAAACTAAACGGAGAGAAACGTAAATTGATCCTACTGAAATCATGGGCAAACCAATGATGCCCACTCTCTGCATATCTCTTCATTATAGTACTTGAATTCCTAGCTAGTGCAGTAGGGCAACTAAAGGAGATCAAGGGGATACAAATTGGGAGGAACAAGTCAAATTATCAATGTTTGCAAATGATATGATAGTATACATGAGTTACCTCAAAAATTCCACCAGAGAATTCCTTCCACTGATAAGCACCTTCAGCAAAGTGGCTAGATACAAAATTAACTCAATAAAATCACTAGTCCTCCTGTATACAAAAGACGAAAATGCAGGGAAGGAAATTAGGGAAACAACCTAACAGCCACAAATAACAAAAAGTACCTTGGTGTGATTATAACCAAGTAAATGAAAGACATGTTTGGAAAAACAAAACAAAAACAAACAAACAAACAAAACCTTTAAGTGTCTGTAGAAAGAAATTGAATAATATACCAGAAGATGGAAGGCTCTCCCATCCTCATTGATTGGTGGGATTAATATAGTGAAAATGGCCATCCTTCCCAAAGCAATCTACAGATTAAATACAGTTCCCATCAAAATACAAACACAATTCTTTATGGACCTTGAAAGAAAGATTCTCAATTTCATATGAAAAAAAAAAAAACCAAAACAACAACCCAGAATTGCTAAAACAATCCTGTACAACAACAGATTGTCTGGAGGTATGTACATCCCTGATCTCAAGCTGTACTACAGAGCAATAGTAATAAAAACTGTGTGGTACTGGCATAGAAACTGAATGGTGGATGGTGGATAAATGGAATAAAAAAGAAGATCCAGGAATAAACTCACACACCTACAGATACTCGATTTTTGATAAAGAAGCCAATAGCATACAATGGAAAAAAAGACAACTTCTACAAATGTTTCTGATCTAAGTGCATGTCTACATATAGAAAATGCAAGTTATCACCCCTCACAAAACTAAAGTCCAAGTGTATCAAAGACCTCAACATAAAAACCAGATACACTAAACCTGTTAGAAGAAAAAGTGGTGAAGTGCCTTGAACTCAGTGCCACAGGAGACAACTTCCTGAACAGAACACCAACAGCACTAAGATCAACAATAAATAAATGGGACCTCATGAAAATGAAAAGCTTCCGTAAAGCAAAGGACACTGTCCGCAGAACAAAAAGACAGTTTACAGACTGGGAAAGGATCTTCACCAACCCTACATCTGACAGAGGGCTAATTCCAGGATGTATAAAACCTAGAAAAGTTAAAAAGCAAGAAACCAAGTTATCCCACTAAAAAATGGGGTACAGAGCTAAACAAAGATTTCTCAATAGAAGGATAGTGAATAGCAGAGAAACACTTAAAGAAAGTTCAACTTCATTAGCCAACAGGAGATACAAATCAAAATGACCCTGAGATTTCACCCTATAGCTATCAGAATGGCTAAGATCAAAACCTCAAGTGCCAACACATGCTGGAGAGGACGTGGAGAAAGGGGAAACCTACTCCATTGCTGGTGGGAATGTAAACTTTTACAACCACTTTGGAAATGGATCTGGTGCTGTCTCAGACGAATAGATACAGCTCTTACTCAAGATCCAGCTATACCTCCTCTAGGCATATATCCAAAGTATGCTCAAATATACAACAGGGGCATTTCCTCAACCATATTAATAGCAGCTTTATTTGTAATAAAGAGAATCTGGAAATAAGTCAGATGTCCCTCAATGGAGGAATGGATACAAAAAGTGTGGTACATTTACACAATGGAATACTACTCAGCAATTGAAAACAAGGAAATCATGAAATTGGCAGGCACATGGTGGGAAGTAGAAGAGATCATTCTGAATGAGGTATCCCAGAAGGAGAAAGACACACAGGGTATATTATTACTTATAAGTGGATATTAGACATATACTATCGGATAAGTATACTAAAATCTGTACACCAAAGAAGCTAAGCAAGAAGGAAGAAGCAGGGTAAGATGATCAACCCTTACTCAGAAAGGCAAAAGGGACAGACATCAGAAGACAGAGAAAAGAGCGAACAGGATACCCAGCAGGGTACGCAAGCAGATGCTGAGGCTCATAGCCAATCTTTGGGCAGAGTGCAGGGAATCTTATGAAAGAATGGAGAGATAGAAAGACCAGGTGGCATTAGGATCTCCAGAAGGAGAGCAACAGAACCAAAAAATTGGGGCCAAGGGGTCTTTTCTGAGACTGATACTCCAAACAAGGACCATGTATGGAGATAACCTACAACACCTGCACAGATGTAACCCATGACAATTCAGTCTCCAAGTGGTTCCCTATTAATGGGAACAGGGATTATCTCTGACATTAAATAATTGGCTTGTTCTTTGATCACCTCCCCCTGAAAGGGGAGCAGCCTTACCAGGCCACAGAAGAAGACAATAATGAGACCTGATAGACTAGTGTCAGATGGAAGGGATGAATAACTCCCCTATCATTGGACTTGGGGAGGGTCACAGGAGAAGATGTGTGAGTGAGGGTGAGATTGGGAGGAAATTAGGGAGGAAGCTATAGCTGGGATACAAAGTGAATAAAATGTAATCAATAAAATAAAATAATTAAAAATAAAAAGTACAAATGAGCACACAATAATTTGGAAATCAAATCAATCTTGTACTTTCTCTGTAAACTGGGAATAGTTCTATTTCAAGACCCAGCTATAACACTCCTGGGAATATGCCTAAAAGATGCTACATCATACAGTAAGGACATTTGCTCAAGTATGATCATAGCAGCTTTATTCATAGTAGTCAGAAACTGGAAAATACCTAGATGTACCTCAACAACACAATGGATAAAGAAAATATTGTACATTTATACAACATTTTAGCTACTCAGCTATTAAAAACAATGAAATCATGAAATTTGCACAGAAATGGATAGAACTAAAAAATATTATCCTAAGTGAGGTAACCCAGACCCAGAAAGATGCATAAGGTATGTATTCACTTAGAAGCATATATTATATACATATAGTACAGGATAACTATACTACAGTTCACAGACCCATAGAAGGTAATTAACAAGGAGGGCTCAAGAATGTTTTAATATCACTCAGAAGGGAAAATAGAAGACAGCAGAAAGAGTTGACGAGAGGGAGAAAGGTAGGAGAGGGAGCATGGAGTGAAATGAGGGTGGATATCAGGCCTGGAGTGAGTAGGCAGGACAGAGGGCTTGTAGACAGAAAAAAAAAAAACTGTGGGTTGGGGCATCTCAGAGACAAACTGAAGACCTATGACATGGTAGGCTCCTGAAAGGATATATGTGACTCTAGCTAAGACTTTTAGTAGCAGGGGACATAGAGACTGAAGAGGTCACACTCTAATTAGATTGTATTCCTATTAGAGGGAGGGGAACACCAACACACCCACCAAAACTTCAACCTTAAATTTGCTTTGCCTACAAGGTGTGCAGGCATAAATATAGGGCAGCGATTGAGGGAATGTCCAACCAATACCTGGCCCAATCTGAGACCCACCCCATGGGAGGGAGCCAACCCCTGATACTATTAATAATGCTCTCCTTTGCTCACAGACAGGAGCCTAGCATAGCTCTCTTCTGAGAGGCTCCACCTAACAGTGGATCAAAACAGATGCTGAGTCTCATAGCCAAAGGTTAGGCAAAGTACAGGCAGTCTTGTGGAAGAGCTGGAAGAAGAGCAGAAGGACACAGAGGGCACAGAGGCTTCACAAGAAGACCAACATAGCCAACTTAACTGAGCCCAGTTGGTCTTGTGGAGACTGATGCAGAAACTAAGGACCATGCATGGACTTGATCTAATTTCCTTATCAGACGTAGCCGATGGGCAGCTTTGTCTTCATGTGGGTCCCCTAAAAAGGGATGAGGGGCATCACTGACATAGACTCTGTTACCTGCCTTTGGATTACTTCCCACTTAGTGGGGCTACCTCACCAGGCCACCTTGGAAGAAAATGCTCTAAATCCTGATGTGATGGTGTGATCTGATGTGATGGCTTGGGGACCTCCCCTTATATGAGGAGTAGGGAAGGGAGATTAGGGGAAAGAGGGAGGAAGGGTACGAATGGGAGGAGAGGAGGGAGGATCTATGATTGAGATGTAAAGTGAATAAATAAATTAATTAAGAATAAATTGAAATAAAAGCAGAGTACAGAATAAATAAACATAAAAGTGGGTTCTTTTAAAACAAACAAACAAAGAAGACCTGTGCACAATGGCACAAACCTTTAGTACCAGCACTTGGGATGCATAGGTAGGTGAATTTCTGTGAGTATGAGTTCAACCTGTTTTATAATAAGTTCCAAGCCAGCTGGAGCTACATAGTGAAAGCCTGTTTCAAATTCTTTTTCTTTAAACTGCTGTCCCTGGTCACCTTGATTTTCTCCTTAGAACCATCCACCCTTGCTTGTGGTTTTGAGTGTCTCCACAAAGAGTCTTTGAATGTATAAATAATTGTTTGAAACCTCAGTTGCTCCCCAGTTTAAACATTCTTCAGAAAGCATATCATTACTCTCATATCCTAGGCCACATCCATTATATTCATATTCTAGACTGCTCTCTAATATATGTATTTCCTTGACAGTCTCCATCACATATCTCTCATATTAAATAACTTTTAACTGTTTGAAAACTCAATATAGACTTCTTGTGGCAAGTTAGATATTCAAATTAATTTTCTGGTTGTAAACAGATCATAACCTTTACAAAATATATTTAAAAAATATGCTCACCCCATCTTGCTGAACCACTTGCTACCGATGGATTCAGAGAATGAAGGAATCATCCCCTTTAATTGTGTACCCAATGGAGACTCCACCAGGTTCCAATAAATTGTTCTTATCCAAAGATCACATAGCCCTGCTTAAACTAAATTGGTCATAAACAAATCTAAAAGTCATTAATCAGTGAAAGAGACTAATATATGTGGGGATGACAGGGATGGGATGGAGATAAGTTGGTTTAGGGGAGAGAGTAATCATAATGCATTATATATGAGTATTAAATTATCAAATAAATTTTAAAATATTCACTTATAAAATATGTATGTGTGTGCCCTATATGTCTGTGAACCACACCAGAGCATATAAGGGCCTTGAAGGTGTGAAGAGGAAACTAGAGCCCCTGGAACAGGAGTTACAGTCACCTGGCATATGAGTGCTGGGAACCAACATGATCCTCTGGAAGAGCAGCTAGCATTCTTAACCACCAAACCACTGCTCCAGCTTCTGTTATGATCTTTTATATGACTTTTCTTTCTTCATGATTATGTTTCTGGGCAGGAATAAATAACTACCGATAATAAACAAAAATTTAGTAAAGGTACTTCTCTTAGCTATTGCTGTGAAGAGACACCATGACCACCACAACAACTCTTATAAGGAAAACATTTAACTGGGGCTGGCTTACAGTTACAGAAGTTTAATCCATTATCATTATGATGGAGGAGAAGCATGGCAGCATACAGGAAGACATGATGCTGGAGAAGAACCTAAGCATTCTACGTCTTGACCCATAGGCAACAGAAAGAGACTGTGTGCCACACTGAGTGTATCATAAACATATATGACCGTAAAGCCCACCTCCATAGTGATACACTTTCTCCAACAAAGCCACACCTCCTAATTGTGCCATTCCCCACGGGCCAAGCATTCAAACACATGAGCCTATGGGGGCCATTCCTATTTAAACCACCACAGTACTTATGATTGTTCTTCAATATCAGTAGTTTTGTCAAAAAAATAGTAACAGTACTTTGTTTTCAACCCTGATTCAGGATTAGATTGATATTTCATATTCTTTCCTTCCTTTTTAAATGCAATATTTCTTCTGTGTTGGTTCCTGAGACAGGTTCTTGCTCTGTAGCCCAGGCTGACCTTTAATTGGCAATCCTCACCTTTACCTCCTGATTGCTATATTGAAGGTGTGTACCACCACTCCCAGTGTCTACTGTCTTCTGTTATCATATATGGAATCATTATATTTTGAAAGAATAGGAAGCAAGACCTGCCATTTAAAATAATATGATGTTTCTCTGAAAATATTGAGTACTAGGTGACTTATCCTTTGTGCACCTTTTCAGCCTCAAATAGAACCAGCTAATCAGCATGAAAAGTCAGCACTGCCTGCTTGCTCTCTGCCTCCCAGTACACTGTCAGAGTCCTCTTGGCAGACATCTTTCAGGAGCTGGAAATTTTACCTATCACAGTTCCCAGCAGGTAGATAGGACTCTGTTGCTATGGGAATCTTGTGAAATGGAAGGAGCCACCTGAAAGATCTTACAATCATGCTCTATGCTGTCTTCTATTATCATGGCTGTATTTTCTGTGTGAGCAACAGAAGAGATCTAAGCACATGAACACACTGTGTTCTTGCAAAGGAGGAAGGGCAACAGGCAGGAAATATGGAGGCATGGAGGGTACCATCTATGTGCTGTAATACTGTTTCTGGAAGATGGCAAAGGTCATCCAAGAAAAACCATTTTTCCAATTTGGTGGAAACATGAATTTTGATAGAAGAAATGAAATAAGCAAGGAAAGACACTGAGTAGGGGAAGAGAGCAAAAAAGCACAGGGGCAAATTCGAACTCATGGGGGATCTGAAGAATGAAAGGGCCAGGCCCCAAAACTTCCATTATATTTTCTTAAAGAAAATGCCTAAATGCCACATTTATCTTCAAATTTCTAGTCTTTTGTATAGCCTAGAATGCAGAAAAATATTGATCTGCAAAATTAATTTGCACTCCCCTATCTACCATACTTCCTTCCTGGTGTTCTGAGTGTACCCTGTGATTGTAGGTGCTGCTATACCTAGATTCAGACTATAGTTTTTAGAGGTGACAAACATCTTTAAAATATTCTGGGAAATTATGTACTATTGGTTTGAATTATCATAAGAATAATGGTTCATGGCTAGGCATGCAGTTCCTTGCCTTTATTCCCAGCACTTGAAAGGTAGAGGCAAACAGATCTCTATGAGTTCAATGCCAGTGTGGTCTACATACTGAGTTGAAGGTCGTCCAGCACCACAGAGTGAGATCCTGTCTCAAAATAATAATGATATTAACAATAATAATGATAATGATTATGGTACTGGAGATATGGCTCAACAGTTACAAGCACTTACTGATCTTCCAGGGAACCTGAATTCAGTTCCCAGAAAACATATAGGTTGGTTCACAACTGTGTATAAGCTAACTCCAATGGGGATCTGATGCCTTGGGCACCTACCCTCATGCATCCGTATATACCTACAGTTAAATTTCTTTTAAATGTCAAAATGGAATAATGGTTACATATAACTTCCATGGAAGATTTTCTAGACAAACACAAGGCAGTAGTAAATCTAATTAACAGACTCTTGCTGAGTCTGCAGTACTGTTTCTGTGGTATTTTAATAAAATCGTAAATAAGCAGGTAGTTTTAAATCCACACAGCCAATTTGTAACTAAAATAGATAGTGGTGTAATTTCTTTGCTTGAAAGACCAGAGTTTAGGGATAGATGCCAGAAGAACTCATTCTTTTTCAGAACTTTATTTTTTTGTGTGAAGAAATAGTACATTGTCAATTCATACATTAGGCAGGGGCGTCAGCAAAGTTTCTACTCTAGCAATGTGTGATAGTTATATAATAGACATCAATTTTGCTAGAGCTGAAGTGGGTGTTCAATTTCACAGTCATTTTCAGATTGAAGTGGGCTTTTTGTTCTGTAAGAGAAAACCAGAAACTTTTTAAGGACCAACATTTAGTCGTTCTTAAAAATGACAAAGAGGCTCCTGGGTAATTGCCCTATATAACCTGGTTGTACAGCTCCAAGCAATTGAGAGGGGGAGAGGAAGAGATGCAGAGAGGGAGAGATGGAAAGAAGGAGAGAGGGAGAGGAAGAGGGGAAGAGGGGGAAAAGGGAAGATGGAGAGAGGGAGATAGGGGGTATGGGGGAGAGGAGCAGAAGGAGAGAAGGGGAAAAGGGGTGAGAGGGAGAGCAGAAGAGGGGGAGAGGGAGGGAGGGGAGAGAGGGAGAGGGAGAAAGAGAAAGGGAGGGAAAGAAGAAGAGGGAGAGGGAGAATTCACTATCTGTAGGGTACAGATAGAAAAGCCTTTGTGTGATTGAGGGTCCGAGGAGGGAGTAGGTAGTAAGTTCCAGGCTGTTTGAAAGGTTTTATTAAGATGACTGTGCAGGCAAGACTAAGGGAAATAAACAAAGGACAGTGAAGCATTCCTGTAGCAGGAGCAGCTGCTAGCACTTGGAGGCCTGAAAGAGTTCTTGGAATTGCAGCTGAAATTCTACAAGAGCTCCAGGTTGGCAGACGCTGTGGCTACCATTGCTATCTGGATGCCCTTTAAGGAGAGAGCCAGATGTCCTCCTAGAGCCTCCCATTGACCATGTGCTATAGGAAGCCCAAGACTTGAGGAAGTTCATTTGACATAATACACAAAAACACTGACTGTCCTTAACAGATTGAAGTAAGAAAGATTGGACAGTATATCTAAGATAAGCAAAGAGGAAATAATCTCTTCTTTTAAGCCTAGACGTTTTTTTCTCCATTCTCCAAGGTATGCTATCTGGGCCCCAAGAAAACAGTACAAGTGAATAATGATTTCTCTTTCATAAAGGACTGAATAGAAAAGATAACAAGAGGATGACAGAGAACTACAAGTCGTGGTTATATATGAGAATGTGCTTCATAATCTATTAAAAAATGGGTTTATACCCAAATGAAGATTGCATTTTCCAGTCATAAAACACAATTCAATAAAACTAAATTCAATCAGTGAGGTAAATGTTTCTGAGCATCGTTAACCTAAGATCTAGAATATGTACATGTATTATACACATATGAACACAAAATCATACACATAATATACATGTGTATATTATATCAAGCATCATTTAATTTATCCATTTAAAGTAAAAATTTAATGAGCCAGACTTTCAGAATCACTCTGGCTGTCTAATTCTAAATTATTTTAATCCCAAACAGTGGCAATGCGCTTGCCTAGGATAGCTTCAGTTTTCCCTAGCTCATTACAAAAGGCTGATTTCCATTGTCATGTTTTTGCAAGTGGCCATGTATTTTCATGATCTTGTAGACTTAAAATTAATCCAATCTAAAGCACACAAGTTGGAAGAGGACACTACAGCAAGTACTCAAGCATTATGGTAGCAAAAGGCCAAGTTCAGTGTCTAAATGAATATCTCATGGAAGATAAAGCTATCTGGGAGACAGACAGAAGTAATTTAATGATATTCAAGGGTGAGTGTTACTTGGAATATATTTGTCCTCAATAGCTAGTCTACCACAGATGCCTTATCTATGGGGATTTATTTGTGATACCGATAGATGGTCTGTCTGCTGTGTAGGGAGAGTTTTGGGGGTGATTGTTGTGGGGAGAGAGAGAGCTGAGTTCCTGACACAGCTTTTACATGAATAATTTTGTACCTGAAAGCTGTGAAGAGGTAGTAAGAAAGTCAAGGGACTTTAAACTTCTTTGTGTGAAAGAGATTTGAGATCTCTCTGGGCAAGAGGTAGGCTTAAAAATCATACAAATAGGAACCCAATTTTCTCACCTCTTTTTATAAAAGAAATAACTAAGACTGAAAATAAAATCCTTTTGGAGTGATTAGGAGCCAATCCGAATATACCGTGTTTATATTCATTTTTCCCCTGAAGGTTTCTCTGATTCTTCTCTCTTGTTAAATTCGTGGGACACTTTTCTCAAGACTATGACATAATTCCTGAACCCCACGCCTAACCTTGCTCAGCCATTTCCAGCTGTTCCCTCACTAGCAAGACAAACCTCTCTGCAATCACTAGGCTAGAACAAAAGCCACATCCCAGGGGATATCTTACAGGATTTGAGGCTAATAGGATCAGAATTATTCAACTGGAATAATAACGGCCTGTCTTTTTAAAAATTTCATTATTTTGCATGATTTGCCTAAAACATGAAAGTGGAGGCTATTTGACTTGTTCAAAAATCACAAATCATCTGATTTATTGTGTCTAAATCATTCTTTATTGTATGTGTTTACATTTTTCCTGAATACAGTACATTGTGATCCAAATGAACATTGTTATCTACAGCAGTCTGATATTTGGCCAGGTGGTATTTTTCTTAAAGGTATTGTCAAAAATTCTAGTATATTCTCAAATTTAGTGAGTAACTCATCTTTTCACTAAGACATCATTGTTCTCTAATTTATAAGGAAAATATTAATATTGCCACAAAATATAAAAATTTTAGCATGTGGCAGCTAGGGTTACACATCTGGCACACCCTGAATGCTGTACAGAAGTACAGTATCCCATGTTTTAAAAATCAAAGTTGCTGGTGACTGAGTGATTGTTTCATGAATCTCTGCCCATGTGGTTTGAGTCAGGGTAGACAACAGAATCAATCTCTCTCACTCTTGCACACTTTCATGAAAATTCTGGGCAAGATGAGATTTTTTTTTCTTATGTGTGAACTTTGAATGGAATCCTCTGTCCAGGAATCGGCCCTGGGAATTGAATTCTTCTCCATTCACATTTTTAATCAGAAAGGTGACTAGAAAAAGTTATCACTGCGAATAAATGCAGTAGATTTTGTGATTGGCGTTTGGGAAGTAGGAGCTCACATATTTAATACTTTTTTCTTTTATTGAGTGGAAAATATAAATTAGTAATTTGAAGGATGTAAAAAAAATCCACGAGGAGTTGTCAATATTTTGAAACAGGAAGAATTTCATATGTTTCTTGTAATGCTTTTTGAGCTGCTAAAAGTACCCACATTCTTTTTAATTTTGTGGACTAAGCTGTACACTGCAAAGAGACTTGTACCCTTAGCAAGTGTTCGTATCATCTTTAAACATCTGAATTGTCTCTTTTCTCAGTAGTCAGTCTCTTAGAGTCTGCTTCATTTGAAACTCTTGGTTTATCAGGGAGGATTACCAAAACACTGATAATTCAAACATAGCAGCTATCTACTTTAATATTGTTTTAGCATAGCATTTTGCCTGTAGTAATTTATCAGTTTATTTCCATCCCCCTTCCAAGTAATTCACATGAAAACGACGAATGATTATACCTTTATTTTTATTTTATTTTTATTTTTATTTTTGGAGCCGCCAGTCCTGGCTATTTACAGGAGATCATTATATTTTTATCGATCTGAAGCACATCTGCTGAGTCAGAAAAGCAAAGGCTTCCAGTAATTTCCCTGATTATCTTGTGAAGATTGCAAACATGATTGGGGAGACCCTAAGGCATTTTTCAGGGCAGCAAGTACAATGGAAGCTCTTATAAAATATTGGTGCTACAACCTGTAATAAAATGATTCTCAGAAGCATCCCCACTGCCTAAATTTCCCCTAAATATACTAGCACCCCACATTATTTTCACTTTCAAATCAGAGGATATGGTAGAATGGATGTAAACAAAGAATTCTACTTTAATAATGCCATCTTTTCCTCAACTCTAAATCATTCAATGGTCCCTCAGTCATCTCTTTTAGCATGGGTTTTCGAATCCAGACAGGTTGGTCTGTTCCATTCTAGATATAATGATCATGTCACCATCTCATTGAAAGCTATGATTTTTGACATTAAGTAGTTCATCTTGCCCTAAGAAGACTCAGCGCTATCTGCTGTTTTATATGGAAATACCACAGTCATATTTACTTTTTGTCATATTAACCTCAACATGGAACTTTTCTCTTCTGGGCCGCATATTTTATCATGCAGGTTAAGAGTATGTTCTTATTAAATGAGTACCTTAGAGTACTTAAAAAATCTGGACTAAATATATTATATTAGTTACTTTTCTTGTTCCTGTGACAAAAAATACCTAGCTTAAGGGTGGAAAAGTATATTATGGCTCAGGGTTTAAGAAGGGATATAGGGGCTGGAGAAATGGGTCAGTTGTTAAGAGCCATTCTTCCAGATTACCCAGGTTCAGTTCCCAGCACCTTCAAACCATATGTAACTCCAGTTCCATGGTATCCAACAGCCTCTTCTGGTCTTTGCAGGCACCAGGCATGGACATACATGCAGACAAAGCACCCATATGCATAAAAAATGTTGACAGAAAGAGAGAGAGTGTGTGAGAGAGAATACAGTCTAAAATTGCAGGGAAGGCAGGAAGTTAGAGTATGAGGGGAAAACTAAGTTGGGTCAAAGAGTAAGAGACAGGAGTGGAATATGAGTTCACATTGTATCGGAAGTTAGTAAGGAGAAAAAGAGAAAGAAAGAGAGAGACTAGGATATAGAAATCAAATATGCCAAGCTAGAGATGAGTATATAGTTCAGTAATAGAATACTTGCCTAGTATGTACAAGGCCATGGGTTCAGTCTCTGTAATTATAAAAGTTAAAAATTCCAGCCTTATAGAGCTGGGGATGTACCTTGATTAGTAGAATTCTTATCTAGCATGCAAGAAGCCTTGGGATCAATTCTTTGCACGTCATAAGCTAGGTGAGGTGGTACATTCCTATGATCCTAGAAGTCCACTTTAGAAGTAGAGTGATCAATATCACCTTCAGTTACAAAATGAGTTTGAGGCCAGTCTAGTGCTATAGGAAAAATGAGTATATGTTGCACTTGGCATGACTGCAGGGACTGAGCAAACTGGGGTGGTGGAGAGTGAAGGAAAAACAGGCACCCAGAAATATGGGCATAAAGCCTGGGGTTGGGTGGTCTGTGCTCTTGGGTGGAGAAGCCACAACATCCTGAAAGATCAACATACTTATTATACAGTTGAACATGAAGGTGATGTTATTGCATTTAGCTAAACAAGGAGGTGGGGTTATTACAGATAAATATGGAGGCAGGGTTGTTGTGTACAACTGAATGGGAGGCAGGTTTATCTAATCTCACTAGGAGCAGTCTGTGTAGGGGTGTTTATAAATATCTCATTGGGGAAAACAGCTATGGTGGACATGTTCAGCTCACACTATCAACATCTGCACATTGACCACAGGAAGGTTTTACCAGTCCTATGGGAGTGTGAGACTGGGGTTCTTGGCACAACAATGCCCATATCAAGAACACACACTCACTCAGGAATTCTCTTGATCCCTTCAGATGTATTTAAGTATGACAGAAGGTTTCTAGCCTCAGGTGGTAATAACTCAGAAATTAGGCTTCTAGATAGAAGCTCCTGGTAGCACAAAACTTCCATTGAGCCAGCAGCTTCCTGCATCTTTTTTTTTTTTATGAACTTGAAGAACAAATTTCATGAAACACAAGAAGGTGAGTTAAGACAGGAATTCATTATAGAATTATAGTTGGAAACAGAGAAAGAAAGAGGTTAGAACTCTTGTATACAAGGACTGAGTTTCAAGGAATAGCTTATCTCCTGTTCTCATCACTAGGATACATTTGACCTTTCTTTCTTTCTTTCTTTCTTTCTTTCTTTCTTTCTTTCTTTCTTTCTTTCTTTCTTTCTTTCTCTCTTTCTTTCTTTCTTTCTTGAGACAGAGTTTCTCTGTGTAGCCTTGGACTCACTTTGTAGACCAGGCTGGCCTTGAACCCAGAGATCGGCCAGTTTCTTGCCCTTTTCTATGTTTATTTTTAAATTTAAAAATTTTTTAAATTAATTTTTATTAATTACAACTTATTAAAATTGTATCCCAGCTGTAGTCCCCTACCTCATCCCCTCCAAATCCCACTCTACCTTCTACTTCTCCTCCCTTGCCCCTCTCCCAGTCCATTGATAGGGATGGTTCTCCTCTCCTTCCATCTGACCGTAGCCAATCAGGACTCATCAGGACTGGCTGCATTGTCTACCTCTGTGGCATGGTAAGGATGTTCCCCCATCAGGGGGAGGTGATCAAAGAGCCCACCACTGAGTTCATGTTAGAGACAGTCCCTGTTCCCCTTACTAGGGAACTGACTTGGACACTGAGCTGCCATGGGCTGCATCTATGCAGTGGCTCTAGGTTATCTCCATGCATGCTCCCTGGTTGGAGTATCAGTCTCAGAAAAGACCTCTGTGACCAGATTTTTTAGTTCTGTTTCTCTTCTTGTAGAGCTCCTGCCCTTCAGGTCTTTCTATCTCCCCCTTCTTTCATAAGATTCCCTGCACTCTGCCCAAAGTTTGGCTATGCATCTACTTTGATGCCCTGCTGAGTAGAGGGCATGTTTGTGTTTTTCCGTAGGATGCTGAAGGAGCCTGGTGGATCCAATAAAGTTTGGTGCAATTTGCAGTAGATGATCCCTGGAAGGAGGATGTACCTGCTGCTGATGATAATGAATTCTGTCCTGACGGTGAACGGAGAGCTGTGTTGGACTTAAGCTCCTGACTCACCTTTGTTACATTCTGCTCATGGGAGAAGATGTTGAGCAGAGAAACATTTTAGATACAACAGTGACTGGACTTGATTGGTCTGCTAATCAGGACAGTTCTCGACAAAATTGGGAAGAATGGGAAACAGGACTGACTATAGGACTTTGGTCTGATTCTGGTTTTCAGTAGACTTATATTTGGAAGCTTGCTGCAGAAACTCACGAGAGGCCTTTTAACTGCCTGTGTAATTTTTCCTTATGCTTTGTTTTTCAGAAGGTTAAAATTTTTATACAAGATTCAACCTTTAATGTTTTTTGCCATCAATGTAAATTAACAAACTATATTTGTAACCTTTCAAATAAACAACAGGTTCTGGTTGTTCAACAGCCTTTTAAAATTATGGCTCCTGTGAATGTTTCTCAGGATTGGTATTCTGATAAGTGATTACAGGTGCTAGAAATAGACCTAAAGGAATGTTTTGGTTAATAATTGCAGGTATTATGGCCCTCAAGGTTATCTATTTACATCACTTTTAAGGAGTGTTATAGGACTTGGCTGGTTACTTTTATTAGGGCATGTCTCCTGCCATGATAATTAAGACTTTTATCAAGGCCTTATGGAATGTTAAAGCTTACCTGCAAATATTAAACTCCAGCATCTAGTCTAGCAGAGATAGTCAAAGACAGGTAAGATCTCTCTGAGGAATATTCAACCTAAGAAAGGGCATGAATGATGGAATTCATGTACCAATGACAGTAAGAATATAACTTTCAAGGGAAACAAACTAAGACAAACACAATCTTCTGCTCCATAGCTCTTAAGATTTCATTTTTTGAGATAATTAAATTAACTCATTTTTTATAAATAATTACAGTTTATTCACTTTGTATCCTAGCTGTAACCCCCTCCCAGTTCCACCCATCCTCCAATTTCTCCTCCCATGCATCTCCCCCAGTAAACAGATATGGGAAATCCTCCTCTCCTTCCATCTGACCTTAGCCTATCAGGTCTCAACAGGACAGGGAACATTGTCTTCCTTTGTGGCCTAGTAATGCTGCTCCCCCCTCAGGAGCAGGTGATCAAAGAACCAGCCAGTGAGTTCCTGTCAGAGACAGTCTCTGTTCCCATTACTAGGGAACCCACTTGTACACTGAACTGCCATGGGCTCCATACGTCCAGAGGTTCTAGGTTATCTCTCTGAATGATCCTTGGTTCGAGTATCAGTCTCAGAAAAGACCCCTTTGCACAGAATTTTTAGTTCTATTACTCTCCTTGTGTAGCCCCTGTGCCCTCCATGTCTTTCTATCTCCCATCATCTTTTAAAATATAAGAAAGGGAGACATGTGGAGAGCTGTATGTTTTTCAAACTGCTTTGTTATTGAGTATTCAGTGAAAAATGTGTTTTTACCATGGCCTTCACCTGTTATGTTTGTATTCTGTTCAGGAAGTTGTCTCCTGTGCCAAAGAGTGTCAGCCTTTTTCCCACATTTTCTTCTAACAGATTTAGTGTGTCTGGTTTTATGTTGAGGTCTTTAATCCACTTAGACTTTATTTTTGTGCAGGATGATAAATATGAATATATTTGCATTTTTCTACATATAGACATCCAGTTAGACCAACACCATTTGTTGAATATGCTACCTTTTTTCCATTATATGGTTTTGGCATCTTTGTCAAAAGTCAAATATCCATAGGTGTGTGGGTATGTTTCTTGGTCTTCTATCTGATTCCATTGACCCACCATTCTGTGTCTATGCTAGTACCATGTGGTTTTATTAGCATTGCTCTATAGTACAGCTTGAAATCAGAGATGGAGAAACCTCCAGAGGATCTGTTGTTGGATAGGATTGTTTTTATTATTATTATTATTTTTCCATATGAAATGGAGAATTGTTCTGTCAAGGTGTGTAAAGAATTGTGTTGGTATTTTGATGGGAATTACATTGAATCTGTAGATTGCTTTTTGCAGTATGGCCTTTTTCACTATGTTAATCCTACTGATCCTTGAGCACGGGGGATCTTTCCATCTTCTGATATCTCCTTCAATTTCTTTCTTCAGAGACTTGACATTTTTCTCAATCAGGTCTTTCACTTGCTTGGTTAGAGTCACACCAAGGTACTTTATGTTATTAATGGCTATTGTGAAGGGTGAAGTTTCCCTAATTTCTTTCTCAGCCCTTTTGTCTTTCATATACAGGAGAGATACTGTTTTTTGTTTGTTTGTTGAGTTAATTTTGTATACAGCCACTTTGTTGAAGGTGTTTATCAGCTGAAGGAGTTCTCTGGATGAAATTTTGGGTCACTTATATATACTATCATTTCATCTGCAAATAGTAATGCTTTGACTTCTTCTTTTCTGATTTTTAATCCCCTTGATCTCCTTTGGTTGTCTTATTTCTCTAGCTAAGACTTCAAGTACTATGTTGAAGAGCTATGGAAAGAGTGGGCAGCCTTGATTTATCCTTGATTTCAGTGGGACTGATTTAAGTTTCTCTCCATTTAGTTTGATGTAGGCTATAGGCTTCCTGTATATTGCCTTTACTATGTTTAGGAATATGCCTTCTATCCCTGTTCTCTCCAAGACTTTAAACATGAATGGGTGTTGGATTTTGTCAAATGCTTTTTCAGCATCTAAGGAGATGATCTTGTGGTTTTTCTCATTCTGTTTGTTTATATGGTGGATTACATTGATGGATTTCTGTATGATGAACCACCCCTGCATGCTTGGGATAAAGCCTACTTGGTCATCATGGATAATATCTTTTATGTGTTCTTGGATTCGGTTTTTGAGTATTTTATTAAGAAGTTTTGCATCAATGCTCATAAGAGAGATAGGTCTGAAGTCCTATTTTTTCTTAGTTTTTTGTGTGGTTTATGTATAAATGTGGCTGTGACCCAACAGAATGAGTTTGGTATTGTTCCTTCTTTTTCTCTCTTGTGGAATAATTTGAAGAGAATTGGAGTTAGCTCTTCTTTGAAGCTCTGGTAGAATCCTGCTCTGAAACCATGTGGCCCTGAGCTTTTTCTGTGGAAAGGAGATTTTGATGACTGCTTCTATTTCTTTGGGGGGATAAAGGACTATTTAATCTATTTACCTGATCTTGATGTAATTTTTGAAAATTATCCATGTCATTTAGATTTTCAAATTTTGTTGCACATAGGCTTTGTTACTAAGACATAAAGATTGTTTGGATTTCCTCAGTGTCTGTAGTTATGTCCCCATTTCTTTTCTGATTTTGCTGATTTGGATAGTTTTTGTTTTCCTTTAATTAGTTTGGCTAAGGTTTTTTCTATCTCAAAGAACCAGCTCCAGATTTCATTGATTCTTTGAATTGTTTTTTTTTTTTGTTTGTTTTGTTTTTTTGTTTTTGTTTTTTTGTTTTTGTTTCTAATCAATCTAATAAATTGATTTCTGCTCTGAGTTTGATTATTTCCAGCCATCTACTCCTCCCGTGTGTGTCTGCATCATTTTTCCCCCTAGGGCATTTAGGTGTGTTGTTAAGCTGCTTGTATGAAATGTCTCAAACTTCTTTCTGGAGGTACTTTGTTCTATGAAGTTTCCTCTTAGAACTGCTTTCATTTGTCCCATAAGTTTGGGTAAGTTGTGCCTTCATTTTCATTGAATTTTGTTGGAAGTCTCTAATTTCTTTTTTCATTTTTATCTGACCAAACTGTCATTGAGTAGAGAGTTGCTTAGTTTCCATGTGCACATAGGCTTTCTGTTATTTCTGTTGTTGTTGAGGTCTAGTTTTAGGCCGTGATGGTCTGATAGGATACAAGGGATTATTTCAACCTTCTTGCATCTGTTGAGGCTTACTTTGTCCCCAACTGTTTGGTCAGTTTTGGAGAAGGTTTTGTGAGTTGCTGAACAGAATTTATTTTCTTTTCAATTTGGGTGAAAATTTCTGTAGACATATATTAGGTCCTTTTGATTTAGGAACTGTGTAGGTGCCATTATTTCCCTATTTAGCTTCTGTTTAGATGATCTGTTCCTTGCTGAAAGTGTATTGCTGAAGTCTCCCACTATTAAGGTGTTGGGATTAATATGTGCTTTAATCTTTAATAATGTCTCATTTACAAATGGAGGTGCTTTGGTATTTGGGGTATAGATGTTCAGGATTGTGATCTCTTCATGGTGTATTTTTCCTTTGATAAGAATGAAGTTCTTCTCCTTGTCTTTTTGATTAATATTGGTTGAAAATATATTTTATTTGATATTAGCATATTAGATATTTGGATGTCTAGGATATTAGGAGATTAGGATAGTTACCCCAGCTTGTTTTCTCTGTCTGTTTGCTTCAAAAACATTTTTCCAGCCCTTTACCCTGAGGTAGTGTTTATCTTTGTTGCAGATGTGTGTTTCTTGGATGCAGCAGAATGTTGGTTCCCATTTCTGCAACCATTCTGCTAGTATCTGTCTTTTTATTGGAGAGTTGAATCCATTGATGTTGGTAAGTAATAGTAACCAATGAATGTTAGTTCCTTTTATTGTAGAGTTGATGGTGTTTCTGTGTTTCAATGCTTGCTTTCTTTCAATGATTTGTTGTGAAGTTATCTATATCATGTGTTTTCTTGCATGTGGCTGATTTTGTTGGATTGGAATTTTCCTTCTAGTATCTCCTGTTGGCCTCGGTTGCTCTGTTGATAATGTTTAAGTCTAGTTTTGTCATGGAATAATTTGTTTTCTCCATCTATGTTGATTGAAAGCTTTCCTGGGTTTTGTAGTCTGGGTTGGCATCTGTGGTCTCTTAGAGTCTGTATGACATCTGCCTAGGCACTTCTGGCTTTCATAGTTTCTGTTGAGAAGTCTGGTATGTTTCTGCTAGTTCTGCCTTTGAATGTTACTTGGCCTTTTTTCCCTGCTGCTTTTTCTTTATTCTGTAGATTTATATTTAGTGTTTTGATTATTATGTGACATGAGGAGTTTCTTTTCTGGTCTAGTGTATTTGGTGTTTTTTAGGCCTCTTGTACGTTTATTGACATCTCTTTAAATTGGGAAATTTTTCTTCTATGATTTCATTGAAAATATTTTCTGGACTTTGGAACCTGAAATCTTTTTTTGTCTATTCCTATTATTCTGAGATTTTGTGTTTTTATGGTGTCCTTGATTTTTTGGATGTTTTGTGTTTGGAACTTTTCTGATTTTGCTTTTTCTTTGAGAAGATGTATCAATTGCTGCAATTGTATGTTCAGCACCTGAGATTCTCTCTATCTCTTGTATTCTGTTGGTGATGGTTACCTTTGTTGTTCCTGATCTTTTCTCTAAGTTCTCCATCTCCAGGGTTTTCTCTGTTTGTGTTTTCTTTCTGATCCTAATTTTGTTTTCATGTCTTGCACCATTTCCTTCATTTGTTTGAATGAGGAAATGCAGATTTCTGTCTTTCCATGATGGCCTTTTTTCATTTCTTCATTATATGTCACTACTTGTGTCTCTACATGTGCATCTATTTGTTTGGCTGTATTAGCCTGTATTTCTCTGAGAATTTTGTTCATTTCCTCTTCATATGTCTCTACCTGTGCCTTTTTTTTTCTGTATTTGCCTGAGGGTTATGGTTTTTTTTTTCATTTTATGTGCCACTAATAATTGGATAAGAATAGATTTGAGATCATTTTTCCTTACTTCTGATGAATTACCATATCCATTGATTTTTGGTGTTGCTGGTGAAGCCATGTTGCCTTGATTTTTGTTGGGTGTTTTCTTAGCCATCTTCTCTGTAACCTTTTCTGTTTTTTCATGGAGTCTGTACTTCAGACTGGGCTTGACTGTCTCTGATGCCTGGACTATTTTTCAGGAAGATGAGAGAGGAACACTGGTTTGAGAGTGGATGTTGGTCTTTCAGCTCTTAACTCCTCCCAGTTCCATCCACATTCTCACCCATCCCTTTCTTTTTCTCATAAGATTGCAAACAAGAATCTCATAATAATAATATTAGTAAAATAAAATAAGACAAAATAAAAACAAACAAAGCAGATTAGGATAAAACAAACAGAAGAAAAAAGAGCCCCTCCCCACCCAAAAGCACATGAAACTCATGCAGACACTGAGATACATAAATTTTCACTCAGAGAAAAAACATAAAAACAAAACCAGAAACCATGACGTATAAGCAAAACACCTGTAAAGCCCTGACAAAGCATTATGTTGTCCTGCCTATATACAGATTGTGGTTTGTATAGCCGGTGAGACTCCAGAGAAAACGAATTTTTTCTTTGAGAGTTGTTGTCAATTGAGGATAGCCTCTGGGTTAAGAAGAGGTCACATGTCTATTTTTCTTTGTTTTATTGTTTGTTATTTCCTTTTTTGAGACAGTGTTTTACATATAGCCTTGGCTGTTCTGATCTTGCTTGGTAGACTAGGCTGGCCTTGAACTCACAGAGCTCTGCCTGCCTGTGCTTCTCAAGTGCTGAGATTATAGGTGTGTGCCACCATGCACTGCTTGGGATCCCATACCCTGTGTATTTTTCTTGCATGTGTATAAAGTGAGCTACGTTTGCACCTGGTACCTGTGGAGGCCAGAAGAAGGCATCAAATCCCTTAGAACTTGAGTTATAGATGGTTGTGTGTTGCTATGTGGATGCTGGGAACTCAACCCAAGCCTATTGGAAGAGCAACAAGTACTTTTAACTAATTAGCCATTTCTCTAGCCCTCAGGTTTAACATTTTTTCCTCTTTCTTTCTTTTTTTAATTAATTATTTATTTACTCAGGGTTAGAGTTAGAGTTCATAGCTTCCCCTCCCTTCTATCCTTACAGCCCCTCCCTCTCCACTTTCCTCCCAGACAGGCCCCCATCCACTCCTTCTCTGCTTTTCCACGGAAAAGGGGAGGCCTCCCATGGATATCAATCTACCTTGGCATATCAAGTTGCAGTATGAGTAGACAGCCCAGTTATGTGAAAAGGTTCCAAAGACAAGCAACAGAGTCAGAGACAGCCCCTGCTCCTGCTATTAGGTGTCTAACATGAAGACCCAGCTGCACAACTGTTACATATGTGCAGAGAGCATAGGTTAGTTTCTTGCAGGCTCTCTGGTTGGTAGTTCAGTCTCTATGAGGGCCTCTGGGCCCAGGTTAGTTGATTCTGTAGGTTTAACAATAGAAAGGTGATGTTTATCAAGGGACTCTAATTTTCCTGGCTTCACCTTTCCGAGCTGTCAATCAAAATTATGAGTCTTGGTTCTATAAAAATCTGGGACCAGAGGGGCCTTCAGAGATTGATGAATCAACCAAGGACCATGCATGGAGAGGACCTAGACCCTCTGCTCAGAGGTAACCCAGAGGCTGCTCAGTATTCATGGATGTCACCTAGAAAGGGGATCTCTGGCATGAACTCGGTTGCTTGCTCTTTGATCACTTTCCCTTGGTGAGGTGATATCCCTAGGCAACAAAGAAAGAGGATCCAGACAGTCCTGATGAGACCTGATAGACTAGGGTCAGATAGTAGGGTAGGAGGACTTCCCCTATCAGTGGACAAAGGGAGGGACATAATGGGAAAAGAGGGGAGTGATGGTGGGACAGGGAGGAGATGAGGAAGGAGCCTACAGCCAGGATACAGAGTGAATAAATTGTAATAATATTAATAACAATGAAAATAAAAATATGAGTCTTACTCATTTGAATTCCTAAGTATTTACTGCATCCATTTCTTTAAATGCTAATTTCATCTCCTTAGTTTATGTAGTCATTAAACATTTTACTGGATTAGGAAAACAGCTTTCCCACTAGTCTCCCTTCCTAATTGCAGCCATGTTTCTGTAAATTCCAACTTACAAGAAGCCACCAGAATGTTATTTCTAAAACTAAACTCTGGTTGTATGGTTCCCCGCTTATTACAAATTTATAGTCCTTTCGTACCCACAAGAGAAAATATCAAACTTGTAGGAGCTGGCTTTTTTTCTCTCTGATTCCTTTTTGTTACTCTTTATCCTGTTCTTTATACACTAGTAAAACCAAACTGTTTATAACCTACCATGTGCTGTTCACTGTCTTCTCTCTCTAAACATCCTCTTTTTCCTTATATATTTAACTATTTTTTGTCAAGTATGATTCATCTCAGAAGCAAACTCTTTTCTGGGTATTCCTCTGCTCTTTGCCTTCTCTTAAATGTGTCTCTCGGAGGCTTTCTTGGCAATCACCATTAACAGTCTGTCAAATTTTTGTGACCAGTATCTGTACCTGAGGTAGTTCAACTAACACTATTCTTTTGTATTTTTCCTTTCTTTTTTTCAAGACAAGGTTTCTCTGTGTGCCTCTGGCTGTCCTGGAACTAGCTCGATAGACCATACTGTCCCCAAACTCACAGAGATCCACCTGTCTCTGCCTCCGAAGTGCTGGGATTAAAGGAGTGTACCACCACCTCCTGACTATCTAACAACGTTCTTTTTTTTAAAAACAAATATAACATATTTATTTATATGTTTTTGTTGCTACTTAATAAAAAAGAACTTTTATATGCTCAAGTATAGTAATTTATACACTCCAACACAAACCACTGAATATCAACCTACATTTTCCCATAGTTATAAAAGTGAACTAGCAAGTTTTTTTCTTCTGGTATATGCTGAAAAAGCGCAATGTTTATCACCAAGATTATCTGTGTTAAGTTTTACTCTTGTAATGCTGTTTGGGTAATACCTTGAATATTACAGGGCTAAATTTATTGGTAAAATATAGACATGAATATATTGTCTGTTTACTCCAGGGAGTCACTGTAAGAGCCAATAAACTGAATATATTACTTGACTTGAAGAAATGACACCAGATTAATATAAAGACAAAGGAAAACTCCAAAATGAAATTCCTTTCTACATTCCCTTAATCAGTGTCAGACTATGATAAACACTAGCCATAGTCTAACAACATTCTTAAAGGCCCCTAGAACCAAACTTACTGGACTTGAATATTAGGGAAATCATCTGTAAGTTATGGTATCGTAGGTAATTTGCTTGATATCCCTTTTCCTCAGTTATCTTATGTATAAAATGGGGTTGATGCAATGAAGAAATTAGTAAATGGGCCGTGCTTAGTATTCTTTCTAGTTCCATGCAGACGACTAATACAAACATTAACTTTGATTATTTAGATGTTCCAAATCTAGCAGAATGCTTAGAACTAAGTAGACATTAACTTTTGGCTGATTTGCTGTTGATCACATGCTTTTGGTTGAGGTACAGTTCACATAACATAAACTTAACCTCTTCAAAACTGTACATTTCAATTGCATTTCCTGCAGTAAAAGTGGTAAGCACCCATCACTTCAATTCAACTCTAGAATCTTTTTAATGCCTTAAAAGAAACCTGCCCTACTACTTGTTATGCAGCGATCGCTGTGGCCCTTTTCCTTAACTATTGTATATAGGGAATATGACAAAAGTGAAATGTAGCAGGTCCACTTATACAAATAAGAGTTGATCTTTCAAAAAGGAACCTATATCAAAGACAAGATATTAAGCTGCACCCCCTGGGTCAGTCAAGCATCAGAATTAAATTCTCCAAGATCACTACTCTAATGCCAAAGTGGCATTGTTCATTCTTTTAATTAATACAAGATTTCTTTGAAATGACACAAAAGTAAGAGTTTTAGTTCGGTTGAGGACTTTAGAAAGAAAGCATTCCACATTGTATAAGACGTACTTAATGCAGTCTGGCCTTTTGAAGTCTACCATCTGATGTATGTGGTGATGAGAGAGAAGAACTCAGAGCAGGTGCTGATAACAGCAGCATTCCTATGTGCCATCCTTGGCTCTGTGACTCCAGAATGACATTAGGTCTCTGTTGAAAGATCCATTCAGTCTACCTGCTGCCCACCAGCTCAGTCCATGCATATTCATGCTTGAGAACAACACTGCCTTAATAAAGAATGTTTTGACTTTTCTTAAGGCTTAACTATGGCTATTGATTTTTTCTCTTTTTCCATTGCCAGCTGCTGCTACTTTTCTGACACTTTCAAGTCCAACTACACTCATATACTGGACCACTTCCTGCCTAATCTGTCTGTCTGTCTGTCTGTCGCTCTCTGTGTGTGTCTGTAAAGGACCTCTGTGGTAATGGAACTGTATTAGAGTATTAGGCTCATGTTGATAGTCTGATTTTTGTTATTAGCTTTTGCCTGTAGGATTTCCTGCATTAAAGACTGTAGGTCCATTGCTCTGACCTTCTAGATTCTAGAGCCTTGATTTGCTTTTGTTAATTTTGGCAATTGCTGAGCCAGTTTTTCTGATCCTCAGACTGCTGTGTAGACGTCTTATTGTCCTTCTCTTTCTATTGGTACTGAATGTGTTCCAGTGAATATATTTCATATTCATACCTGACGAGATATTGTAATGTTATCTTTACAATGTACTTGCTTTAAAGTTGGTTATGAGTTTCCTCTCATATATGAGTACATATATTAGAGAAAAAATCAAAGAAATTTATTGTGCATGAAGGGTAGTGTCGTTTAAGAATCTATTATCATATTCATTTTTATTTTCTAGTTACTGAGGGTGATAAAACTCAATCAGCACTTATATTTAATGCCTCATTTGGGGAAGGTTCTTTTCATCTCATAAAAGGGATGTATTTCAAACCAAAGACCCCTCAAATTCCTTCCTTTTCTAAATTAGATGAGGAACCTGTAAACCTCCCGTTGCAACTCTTTCATCAGTAGGGATCTCCATGTCCCAGTTGCTCTTTGCTGTGCAAAATACATGAAAAGAGAGTCAAGGCTGATTATTGTATGACTCAAAGGCTGGTCAGTGTACTGACTCTTGTATGATTTATGTTGCACAAAAAACACACTCTCTTCCCTAGCTAGCCTAGAAGGCTGCAAATATGTATGAGAGACAACATCCAGGCACTTGGAATGGTTGATATTATAGCACAGAGTAGGATGGTATTAAATGGATCGGCTTTCAAGGGTCAAGAGGGTACTGAATATGTTCTCATGTGTAAGGCTAAGACTAACGTGTCAGAAAGAAGGTGGCATAACTCATAACAGCCTGGATTTTAGCCTTTTCTGTGCTAACGTCTATGCTGGCTGCATGTAAGTCTTTTTGTGTCTTAAATTCCTCATCTTAAAAATGAGATTAATATTAACATCTATCACAGAGATTGACTATTTGATAAAAGGTGTTCAGCACATTTCAGCTACTGTTACTATGCTAATTATTAATATTGCTATGAGACCGTGTATAATATCATTGCTAAGAACATGAACTCATCAACTAGGTGTATCTCTTTTATGAACCTTCCACTTGTTAGTTTTTTGACATTAGGTAAGTTAGTCATTCTTTTAAATGTAAATATATTTAAAATGTATTCATTCACAATTTCATACACACACATAACATTTTTAAGAATCATATCCCTTCAATTTTCCGGTCTCATCTCTCCTTCACCCTTACTCAACCTTTTCCTCTCAGTAAGTCTTGCATGTACTTTCATATCTTTTTATGCCATACTCATTTAATCAGAATTGCTTACAAGGGAATGATGGTGCTAAACCACAGAGGAATACGACCACCCACACAGCAACTTTTAACTGCTCATGGCTCCTCATGGTGGCATGTGCCCTCATTAGCTCTTTCCTCATCCAGGATGGAACACTTATGGACTCAGTACTGGTCAGTTCTTAGGCAGCCAGCTACTAAGTGAGTTCATGAATACAATGCCCTTTGTCCCGTTTAGAGGACAGAATCTCACAGTGTTTCTTCCCCATTCTCTGGCTCTGACATTTCTTTTCATACATGCCCCCTGAAATCTTTCTTAAGCCTTGGATGGGGTGTGGATGTGTGACAAAAATGTCCTACTTATGGCTGGACACTTGATAGTCACAATATCAGCAATGTGACTAGTTATAGATCTGTATATTAAGTATCACCTGCTGCAGATAAACACTTCTGTGACCAGTCCTGAGAGCAGGGCTAACTGGCCTGATTGTGGGTTCTCTTCTCTGATACTCTGAGGTCCTCAGCAGTGGGTAATTCCCTCCTCCTGTTTAGGACTTGCTTTGGATGGTCAGACTAGCAATTTTGTCACAGTGTTTAAGTTTCATTTCTCTTATCTGCTTTGTAGGAAAAATAGTAATATTGTTTTAAAAGCTAGTTGGTAATGGAATGTTACACACACACACACACATATATATATATAAATATAATTACCTGATGAATAACTATTAACATATATTATATGTAGTTATATTTTCTATAGAATGTTTCACTAATGTATTAATAGTGAGTTACATTCATGATTACATACAATAATTAATATGTAATGTATTTTAACATATAAATATAAAGCCTAGCACATAGCAAGTACTAAACATCGCTTTGTTTTTACTGTCATCACGAGTATGATCATTATGATTAATAATGAATTTTATGAAGAGGAATTTTTATCTAGCAACATGGCTATTCTGGCAAGGGATCACATATAATAACCTAGGTTTGTGTGATCCAGCTAGAAAATAGACACCACCTTAATCCCTCTGGCTGTAATATAGACATGACACACCTTTAACTCTTCTGACAGAAATTTACTGCACACCTTTAATCTCAAACAATTATGTCTAATTGAGGGGCAGAAAAAGTGATAAATCAGAGATAGATGTTACAGAATGTGTCAAAGGTAGGATTATGTACAACTATCATGAGAACAGACAGGATGGAGAGGTGACTTAAGAGCAGTAGAGGGAGAGAAACTTGAGTTCAGTGCAGTTGAGTTAAAATAAGTTGATTCAGTTTAGTTTGTACAGTTCCATTCAGTTCCATTCAGTTTGTACAGTCAGTACAGTTGTTTGTGGAGTTCAAAAACAATTTTTTCAAGCAGAACAATTCAGTCAGAAACTGAGAGAAGTCAGTTTGAACAAGTCAGCTTGGACAGGGTTTGAGTCAGAGTGGCTGAGTTGAACCAGCCAGCCAGAATTCAGAAAGAACTAGAAAGAATGAACTTATTCAGCAGTAAGTCTCAAAGGCTAAAAACATTCTAGGCCTAAGTTAGCAGACAAAGGCTTGAGACAGAAGCCTTCAAGGTCTGGGCTTGCAGAAGATTAGATTGTATGGAAGCTAGAAGCGTCCAGTCTTAGGCCTAAGGATAGATAGACAGGCTGTGGGCTCAGCCAAGCTATGTATTCATAAAGCTTGGATATGGTTCTCATCCCCATAAATACAACATTTACAGTTGTGTATTATGTTATTTCCAGCATAGGAAGCCACATTGCCTCTCAAATCTGTAGTCAGCACTGTTCTCTCTGTTAATGTCATGTGCCAATGATGGCACATGAAAGGCCAGTACCAACAGCCTTAAGATTGCTTTTCTTCCTGTCTGAATTTTGAACCTTCTCATTGAACATTTTTAAGAGACTCTTTATTAGTTCTTTTGATCTATTTTTGCAGTTTTTATATATTCTGAGTGTTACCTCCCTAAGGGATGTATAGCTGGTAAAGATTATCCTTACATCCTGTAGGATGTCTCTTCAATCTGTTGTTTTTAGGAAACTAAAGAAGAAGAGAAACTTCTCAGGTTGAAGTTTCGATAGGGCCACCTGCTGAGACTTTACAGTGAATATGTGTACATATGTAGAGACTGTAATAGTAGCATCTCAAATGTATAATGTTTGCAATAGCTTTGATAAGTTATGTTTCATAATCCATAAAATTCTACTGAGGTAGAAAACTCTGGGCTTTCTCATGGAGTCACAGTGTGGTAAAACCATTACCATGATCTGATTTTATAATATTTTATCATTAATTACCCAGGGAAACAAAACTAGTTGTGCACCATTCTCCAAAATCCTGCCATCACTAGCCAACTATGTCTATGTTTTCTTTCTCTCTATTTAAGATTATCTATTGTGGGCATTTCATGTAAATGGCGTCATGTGGAATGATGTATAATTTATTATTATTTTTGATATAATTTACATTATGAGACATGTGAGTAATATCCTCATATTTAGTGCCTTTTAATGTAAAGATTTTGGTCAACATTAGTCTCCATGTTATACAATTCTCTCAGATACCAGGCATAATGGTGCATACCTGTAATTTCAGTCCTAGGGAAAGCAAAGCATGAAGATTACAAGTAGAAGGCTATCTTGTACTGTATAAGAGATATTAAGAGACAGGTTTTTGTTGTTGTTGTTGGAATAAATTTTTATCTATTTTATTTGGGTTCTTTTACCTCTACCTCCCTACCAACACTTATCCACCTTAATCTCTTCCAAACCCACAGGAGAAAAAGAAAGGTTACAGGGGAAAGGTTACAGATGTCTATAGACTACCTCCTGCTGTTTAGAGATGTACTTCCTTGGGGTAAGTCCAAGGTTTGCCATCAGGATTTCCGGCAGTCCAGCAAACCAGCAAACCAGTAGTAGTAAAGGCAGCAGCTGAACAAACCAGTAGCAGCATCAGGGGCAGCAGCTGGGAGAGCAGCAGCTGCCATAAGCCCTCTTAGGGCTCTTCCATTTATACCCTCTCAAGAGTTCCCAGAATTATACTGTCTGCGGCTGTCACAACCCACTCTTTTGCCAGAGCACAGAATACATTATATTGAGCTTTTGTGGACAATCTGAAGCAGCCCTGTATCCCATGCCTGGTATTAAAGAAAAAACATAGTCACATAAGACAACTGGATTTCTAAAGAAACCAAAATTCTCACTACATTTTTTATTTTAATAAAAAAGGAACAAGCAAGCAAGCAAACAAAAAAATACATAACTGTATAAACAAGTACATAAATAAAACCAGCTTCAAAGTAACTTAACCTTCCTTTTCCTTTCCCCAATAAGAGGGAGCCATTCGGAGTTCTAAACATTGTTGGATACATGGAAAAGAATAGATATGTCTATCATACTCATTTAGATATTCTGTTCAAGGTACATTGTCACCAGGTGCTTGGATCTAAACACTCCTACAGATATTATGTATGTATCCAATATTTTTCTACTCATTTCATAGAAGAGTTGTTTTGTCTCTTAGATACAGATGTATAAAGAAAACCATCACACTTCCTATCTTTACATCAACGGCAGGGTCTTTCATTTGCAAGAGGCTGAAGAAGAGTATTGTATTTGTAGTTTTTGCACAACTATAGCCACCTTAACTATTTTACTCATTGTTACTCTAGGCTGGCACCTAGAGTGGGTCTTTGGGAATAGTATGGTCAATGTTTGTTGATTAGATGGATGCACAGACATGGGAAAGAGCCTCACTAGAGTTTTAGGTATTATTACTATAGCTAGAAGTAGTATTTCTTAATGCCATGGGACTGTCTGCAGATTGCACCTCAACTGATCATTAGCATGGCTCGTGTTTCCAGTTGGAAAGAATCTAAATGTGCCACTCTTCTGCATAGCATTTATCTTGAGAAGCTGCATTGGACTTCTAGTTGTTTTCATTTCTTATAATTACTAGTGCAGCAATGAATATGGACGTGCAAGCATTTGTGTGGTATATTTACTTAAGGCCCTTTGAGTATTTATCCAGGAGTAAAATAGCTTGGTCATTTTGTAGTTTGAGCTTTAACTTTTTTCATTTTCTTTCTACATCAGGCAGAGACAAATACACACACACACACACACACACAGAGAGAGAGAGAGAGAGAGAGAGAGAGAGAGAGACAGAGAGAGAGAGAGAGAGAGAGAGAGAGAACACTAGAGAGAGTTGAGTACAGTGTGGGCTTTTAAAATTTCAAAGCCTATTCTCAGTGACATACCTCCCCCAACAAGACTACACCTTCTAATCCTTCTCAAACAGTTCCATTAACTAGGGACCAAGTATTCAAATATGTGAATATGCTAGTTGTGGTGGCACAGACAGCTGGTAGAATTTGCTAAAATAAATGGGCACAGGAAGATCATAAGTTCAAATATATGAGTCTTTGAGGACCATTCTCATTCACATTACATAGTAATTTCCATAATGTTTATATCAATTTACATTCCTACCAGTAGTAAATAAGGGTTCCCCTTTCCCTACATGCTCAGAAGCATTTATTATCCTTTTTTTTTTTAAATGATAGCTACTCTGATGGTGGGAAACATGCTTCAATTTTAATTTGCATTTTCCTGGTAGCTAAAGTGTTGACTACTATTTCAAATATTTTTGGCCATCAATAATGACTAGATAAGGAAAATATAAAATGACATTTTTTTCAACCATAATGAAAACCAAAATCATGACATTTGCAGGAAAATGGAAAAATGCAACATGTTTTTTCTCAGGTACAATGTGTGTGTGTGTGTGTGTAAGCCATGAAGTATAAAAGGAACCTTGAAAGAAGATGAAGAAATTTAAAATTATTTAGATTTATTGATTTTATTGTGTATTTATGAGTATAATATATGAATATATTACACCTATGTTTAGTGCATGCAGAAACCAGAAGAATACATCATACTACCTGGGACTTGAGTTATGGACAGTTGTGAGCTTCCATGTGGTTGCTAAGAACTGAACTCTGGTTCTCAGCAAGGGCAGCAAGTGCTTTTTAAAATTTTATTTTTATATTAATCACAGGTTATGTACTTTGTATCCCAGTCGTAGCCCCCTCCCTCATTCCCTTCCACTCTCCCCATCCTTCCCTTATCTCCTCCCTGCCCCCCTCCAAGTCCACTGATGGGGGAGGACCTCCTCCCCTTCCATCTGACCCTAGCTTATCTTGCCTCTTCAGGGCTGGCTGCAATGTCCTCTTCTGGGATCTAGCTAGGCTGTTACTCCCGGGCATGTGTGGGAGAGGGTCAAAGAGCCAGCCATTGAGTTCATGACAGAAATAGTCCCTGTTCTCCTTACTAGGGCACCCAGTTGGATACTGAGCTACCATGGGCCACATCCGAGCAGGGGTTATAGTTTGTATCCATACATGGTCCTTGGTTGGAGAAACAGTCTCATAGAAGACCCCTGTGCCCTGATCTATTTGGTCTTTGTGGAGCTCTTGTCCTCTCCAAGTCTTATTAACTCCCCCCTTTTTTCAGCAAGTGCTTTTAACTACAGAACTATCGCTGAAACCCTAAGAGGAATAGATCTTAAGGGAGGAGAGAGGAGAAAAGAGAGAGACTGATGATATGTAGGTGCATGAAGGCAGAGGCGAAGCCTATTTCTTCACAGAAAGAGGAACAGCAAAAGCCTAGAGCATAGCCAAGAGGAGGTGCAGAAATGAAGTAATAAGAACAAAATACATGAAAATATCATAATGATATTCATTATACTGGACACAGTCGGTAGTGTTGGTTGCCATATTAGACTAGTCCACTGGAAAATGGCGGAATACTTGGCCTCTATCTTTAGCACCGAGAAAAACAAAGTCAACTGTTTATTTCAAAATCCTAACAGTTTGTCATGGAGACAGTGTTCTTGTTGCCCTCCTGAATATTTACTACAATCCTCAAAATCCCATTCTGCTGATGGTTTGCTTTGTGTTGTTAGTGGTGTGAAGATGCAGTTTATGATGAGTACTTTGAGGAAATCTTCACTGAGATGGAAGAAAAGGATGGGGAGGTTGAAGAAATGAACGTTTGTGACAGATAGCCTAGGAGACCAACTGGTGGAGAACAACAAAGATGGCAAGTTTCGATGTGAAGAGGTTGCTGAAAAAGCTGTGGTCGACTTGGGTAATCATTGGTTTAATGGGCAGCCGATCCATGCAGAGCTGTCCCCAGTGACTGACTTCAGGGAAGCCTGCTGCTGAAAGAAATGGGAGAGCACACAAGAGGGGTCTTCTGTAACTTCATGTATCTGAAGCCAATCTCAAGAAAGGTGCGAAGGGAGCTGTGTGGGTTCCAGCACAAGAAACACAGATGCAGGGCGTGAGCAGTATTCCATGAACAGCGACAGTGGACATGATGGTATAGGTGGAGGTGATGGAGGAGCTGGAGGAGCCGAGCATAACAGAAGGTGGTCGAGAGAGAACAGAAGGTGGTCTATTGACAGGAAAGATCTGGAAAAATTTGAGGCCAGCTGTTTTTACTGTGTGTCTGCTAGACAGTGTTGTAATTGGTTGACAAGCCAGTTCATAATGGGATTTAAACAACAACAGCAACAACAACAAAGATGGGATTCTGAATAAAATTTCTAGTGATACCAAAAAAAGAAAAAAAAAAGAAATTCACACTGTATGCTATTTAAATTTTTAACACAAAAGGAATCTGCATTGGATATCTAAATATATACTTTATATTAGTCAATGACATGTTTGTATTGGTGGGGGTGTATTATTCATTGAGTAATTTAGATAATCTCACATTTATTTGCCTTATTTTGTATTTATATGTAGATTTGAAATGCTTTACTACTTTAGTTTTACACAGTCTGTGAGGCATTGGGAGAATGTGACACCTAGGAAGGATGTCAACCTGTGTGAGAAAAGGTTAAACTACTGACAACAAAGCTTGTAGAGTATTCTGGGCTTGGCAATTTTATTGTACATGAACTTAATAAGAAAATAATTGAGGGTCTCTGCTAAAATAGGCAATGATAGTCTGCTGTCTCTGCAGAATTTACAAAGGCATAATGTCCTTGTCAGAGATACTTTTATTCTTTCTCCTTTGGTTTGAAAAAGTTAACATGAGAAAGAAAGGATTTAACCATATTGTTTGTAATAACTTAGTGACCCTTGATGACAGAGTGCCAGAATCTCCCTGACGATTAGTGAGTTTGAGATTCTCTCCTGAGATTCCCTTGTGAAGATTAGCTATGAATTGTACTTCTTTGAGTTCTCTCTTTTTAAAACTTTTTTTGAAAGAAAAATATCATTTTGTTTCATGTGTGTGAGTGTTTTCCTAGAATACATGTATATGTATCATGTGCACACCTTGTGCCCATAAAGGTTAAAAGATCCCTGGTTTATAGATGGTTGTGAGCCACCATGTGAATGCTGGGAACCAAACTCAGGTCCTCTGTAAGAGCAACAAGTACTTCTTACCTTTGTGCCATCTCTTCATCACTCTTGGAGTTCTCTTCAAGCCTTAAGAATTAGTAAATGACAAATTTAGATTGTAAAAATGAGAGTGTAAGTTCATATAGCAATGTTATTCTTCAAAAGTTTCATTGGTCACTCTTTCCTGGAGATTTCCATTCACCGTTTAGAAGATCCTTTGTTTTCTGATGCTAGTGTTTCAGAAACGCACTTTGCAGTGTTGTAGCATTTGAGCAGAGCAATTAAGTTTGGAGGTAAACTGCAGTTAAGAAAAACAAAATAGCATAACACAAGCGATTCTCAACTTACCAGTTGCAACACTTTGGGGTCACATATCAGTTATCCTGCTATCAGATATTTACATAACAATTCATGATAGTAGCAAAATTACAGATATGAGGTATCAACAAAAATAATTTTGTGTTTGGGTGTTACCACAACATGGTGAACTGTATGAAAGGGTCACAACATTAGGAAAGTTGAGAAGCACTGACAGTTTAATAAAGGTGTTTTTTTTGTACTTATTAACTTATTAACAATTGGAACCACTTGATAAAAGGGTGAGAGGAGGAACTATGTTCAGAAGGCATATTGTCTTGCCCCAGATATTTTTTATTCTGTACTTTATGTTGTTGAATTTCGGCATAAAACACTCCTACTGATTTTGATACACTTTTTTTTTTTTTTCGTGCCGCACATCTTTGAGAAAGATCAGTGTAGTCTCATGAGAGCTTTGCTTATACATGGAAAAGGAGATGTGGCAAAGACAGTGAATTGTTGGTTAGAAGTAGTTATACTGGGGATGCTGTAAAAAATTATTGCTTTTAAAGCTGGCTCTGAGCCATGCTCCTTAAGGTCTCTTTTAATTTGTACTTGGATATAAATTTAATACACTTTTTATGATATTTGAAAGAGCTGTGCAATTTTATAGTCTTGTCATTACCATTGCCATTAAAGAAACGACTATTACTACTACTACTTAATATATCTTCTCTAGTTTCTTAATGCTTGCAAAGCACATGGCATAAGAGCTCCCTTGTTTGCATATAGAGCACATATGCACATAGGGAACACCTGTTCTTTGTTGAGAGGGGTTGACAGGCTGTATCTTCCTTCCTCATACATTCTTGTTACCCTCCCTCCTCTTTCCTCTGCTGTTCTGAACTCATATAAAGGAATAATACATTTGACCCACTGGATCTGCAGGTATCCCCAAACTCTAATTTTTAAGTTAACTAAATCTTTAAAGACAACAGGAATAGTACACTGGCTAGGACACTTAAACAATTATATTGAAGTAATGAAAAAGATATTGAAGTAATGAAAAAATATGGATATAGGAGATCCAAGATGGCTGCCAGGAGAGGACACCATGTCTGAGGAGTAGGACAGCAGAAACAACGCAGCGACCAGGAGACTGAACTCTGGGA
>CM053742.1:45553736-45576415 GCA_028658305.1 Pachyuromys duprasi
AAACTGAGCAGGGCACAGGGGTCTTGTATGAGACGGTTTCAACAATCAAGGACCATGTGTGGATGTGGCTTGGAACCCCAGCTCAGATGGGGCCCATGATAGCTCGGTGTTGTACTGAAGACCCTAGTGATGGAAACAGGGACTGTTTCAGTCATGAACTTGATGGCTGACTCTTTGACCCTCCCCCATACAAGCCTGGGAGTGACAGACTGGTAGATCCCAGGGGAGGACATTGCAGCCAGCCCTGAGGAGGCAGGATGAGCTGGGGTTGGATGGAAGGGGAGGAGGTCCTCCCCTGTTGGTGGACTTGGAGGGGGAGGAGAGGAGGGAGATGAGGGACGGAGTGGGAGGGTGGGAGGAAATAAGGGAGGAGGCTATGCCTGGGATGCAAAGTACGTAACCTGTGATTGATATAAAAATAAATAAATTATAAAAAAAATAAAAAGTAAAAAAACCCCAATCTATTAAAAATAAAAAAAACAAGTATTTTCCATTTTGTTTTTTGGATCTTGATAGAAATTTTATTTCCCTATTTATTCTTTTAATGAAAATATAGGTTTTTAAGGACCTGAGGTTATATATACATAACATTCTTAATTTCTTGCGTGCTTGACAATGAGTTTATAATCTGTACATTTAAATGAAAGATTTTGAGTTTCAAAAAAACCATAAGCTGTCAGCCAAACATCACTGAGGCTATTCTAATATCAGCTCATATTTTAACTGACCTGTTATTCTAGTGTCAGTGCAGATTTGTCCTTAGGCAATTGTCTTTGTCTTTGTTTTATGAGAGTCTGTCAAACATACAAAAGTCTGACTTAAAAACAGAATCCTATTTCTATTATTTCTATAACTGAAGATTTATACATTCCCCATACATGAAAAATTATTTAAAAAATGGTGAGCTTAGTGGTTTGTGTCATGTCATCAATAAATGTTCATAGAATGACTATTTTCTAAATATTTCAGGATGGGCAGCTTGAAAGGAATAGAAGGAAAATATTAGTTAAAAATGGATCAGTAGCACTCAGGAAGATAGAGGCTGTGGATCTCTCTGAGTTAGGGGCCAGACTATCCTACAAAGTGAGTCCAGGACAGCCAAGGCTACGCACAGAAATCCTGTCTAAAGAGATATGGATCAGAATTGAAACATAGGAGCATAGTAGTGCTTCTAATGGACAACTGGGAAAACTAGAGCAGCTGATAATTTATGAGATAAGATAGGTGTCTGATTTTAAGTCCAGATGGATTTGTTGATTGCTATTTTTGCCTAGGTATTTGAGATTAAAGCTCCAGAGAGAGGCCAGCACTCAGTGGAGAACTTAAGATTGTATTCAAAGTAAGACAGTAGTGGAAATTATAGCATTGGCTACTGTCAGTGAGGCGGCTCACAAAGGCCAAGGAAAATAATGGATCTAAAATGCACCCTTAATGCAGTGAGAAAAGAAAGTACAGCTTATAAACTACATGTAAAAGGTTAGTTAAGAGCTAAGCTATTGAATACAATGTGGTATCACAGAAAACATAAAAATGGGTAAATAGTAAGGAATAATGGGATGTTTCAAATACTATGCAAAGCTCAAGAAGCCTGGATACCTGCGAGGAACAGTGTTATCCAGCACTATTTATGGCCCCATGAGAGTATACATGTTATATCATGTCTTTTAAAAAAATCTATGATAAACCTTTGAACTTGAGGCTAGTCATCAAGCCAGAAAAGGGAATTTAGGTCTTGATTTTTTCCCAAATGTCCATTATTTTGTATATAACTATGTATGCATGTAAACATGTTACAGTGAACATCTTTTTGTTGTTGTTACAAACATTTTACATTGTAGCTGTAGAAAACCCCATTACAGTGTTCTTGCTATTTAAAAGCCAAACAGCCTCTGTTAAAATACTTTTTAAATTATCCCTAGGAAATAGGGCATGGCCCTTTAAATCTTTTGATGGTTCTAAAAGAGGTTCTGCATTGTGTTACACAAGTTTCTAAGGAAACCAACTGTACACTAATGTCAACTAAAAGGCATAGAGAGAGCATGCTGTGAACAAATGCAGGGTATGGCAATAATTTTCTACTCACTTCTTCAGAAATGAAAATTTAGAAAATTTAGAGTCTAGAAATTCTGACCAGGACATTGAAATCTTTTTTGTAGAATTGTAGCAAACTGGTGACTATAGGTCTAACTTATACTTGGATTTGTCAGCCATTGAAAGACAACTACTTGAGAGAACATTCAAGAAAAAAATACACATGCTTTAAAGTGATAGTACCATATTCACAATATATACACATATATACATAAAATTGATATTTCTAAAATATAGAAATAATGAGTTATAAAGTCATTATTTAGGCACAAGGTGTACAACTTGAAGTAAACGAAACAGTACTTGCTGCTGTTTCAGTTGAGGTAACATTAAAATTGCAACATAACGGAGTGGAGGATGACTCCCAGTAGAGAGAATCACATGTGAAGTGCCGCTGCTCGAGCCCGCGAGGCTCTAGTGGGTGTGGACTGAAATAATGAGGATCCTGCTTCTCTGTTTCATCTTGGTTTGAAGATGAGTAAGCACAGGAAACTACCAGTTCAGCAACCAGCCAGTTCTGAGACCTTCAGCCCAGACATTCTCGCTGACGTTTTTGAACTCTTCGCCAAGAACTTTACATACTGTCAGCCACTTGATGGTGAGTGGCCGTCACCACCTCCTAGCGAGCTCTTCACTTGTGACCACACAGAATTCAGGGCTTTTCTTGACTTGAAAAACTCCCTGAATGAAGTGAAAAACCTCCTGAGTGACAAGAAACTAGATGAGTGGCACAAGCACACTGCTTTCACCAACAAAGCAGGGAAAATCATTTCTCATGTAAAAAGGGCAGTGAATGCAGAACTCTGCACACAAGCCTGGTGCAAATTCCAGGAGATTCTGTGCAGTTTTCCAGTTATCCCACGGGAAGCTTTTCAGGATGGAAAACTGAATTCTCTGCACCTGTGCGAAGCTCCAGGAGCCTTCATAGCTAGTCTCAACCATTACTTAAAATCCCACCGGCTCCCCTGTAAATGGAGGTGGGTAGCTAATACCCTGAACCCATACCATGAAGCAAACGACAATCTTAGGATGATTACGGATGACCGGCTGATTGCAAATACCTTGCACTGGTGGTACTTTGGCCCAGATAATACTGGTGATATCATGACCCTGAAATATCTTATTGGGCTTGAGGATTTTCTCAGCAGTGTATCAACCGTTCATTTGGTCACTGCTGATGGGAGTATTGATTGCCAAGGAAACCCAAGTGAACAAGAAACTTTAGTCTCTTCTTTGCATTACTGTGAAGTTGTCACTGCTCTGACCACTCTTGGAAATGGTGGCTCCTTTGTTCTAAAGATGTTTACGCTGTTTGAACATTCTTCTGTAAACCTCATGTACCTGCTGAATTGTTCCTTTGACCAAGTCCATGTTTTCAAACCTGCTACCAGCAAGGCAGGAAACTCAGAAGTCTATGTGGTGTGTCTCCGCTATAAAGGAAGAGAGGCTATACATCCGTTGTTATCTAAGATGGTGCTGAATTTTGGTACCGAGATGAACAGGAAAGCGCTCTTTCCCCATCATGTGATCCCCACATCTTTTCTTGAGCAACACAAAGAGTGTTGTACATTCTTTCATAGATACCAGTTACAGACTATTTCTGAGAACATTCGTCTGTTTGAATGTATGGAAGAGGGGGAACAAGAGAAACTGAATTCTTTAAGGGATTGTGCTGTACAGTATTTTATGAAAAAATTTAGACTGAAGCGTCTTTCTAGAAATCACTGGCTCGTTAAAAAATACAATATTGGTTGTAGTACAAACACAAAATGGATTGGAGAGAAGTGCAAGTATTTTAAAACCTATAATGAACGGAAGATACTGGAAACCCTTTCATGGAAAGATAAGGTAGCCAAAGGGTACTTCAATAGTTGGGTGGAGGAGCACACCGTCCATCATCCTGGACAGAGTTCCCTCTTAGAAGGGACTCCTGCTGATCTTGAGTGCCACTTGTGGCATATTTTAGAGGGAAAGAAACTGTCAAAGGTGCAGTGTTCTCCTTTCTGTGATGGTGAGATTTTAAAGACTCTTAATGAAGCCATTGGAAAGTCCCTAGAGGCTTTGAGTATGGATTCCAAGTTCAGTCCCAAGCAGCAATACTGCTGTTGTGACATTTTTTCAGAAGAATTGATATTATCCGAGTTGCTTTGCCTTACCAAGTGCCTTCAGGATGAGCAGGCTATAGAACTGGGCAACCCAATAAAGTGCCTGCTTGTAGGTTCACCAACTGTGTGTGATTTAAAAATGCACTCACCCCTGGAGGTCCAGCTTTTAGAATCCATCGAACTCCTAACCTTCAGTTGCTCATTGCTTCATGATGGCGACCCAATGTACCAACATTTGTTTCTGGATTGCCTTCTACACTCACTGAAGCAACTTCACACAGGGGATGTGATGATTTTGCCTGTACTTTCATGCTTAACAAGATTTATGGCTAGCTTGATCTTTGTCCTCCACAGCTGTTTCAGATTTGTCACATTTTCTTGTCCTACGTCCTCTGAGCCCCTCAGGACCTGTGCTGTCCTGCTATGCATTGGTTATCAAAACCTTCCAGATCCAGTTTTCCAGTATCTGCAGAATGTTAAGGAATTGTTGAGAGCTTTGCTCCACTCTAATGCACCCCAGCAGGTTTTGCAGTTTGTGCCAATGGAGGTGCTCCTTCAGGGGACATTGCTTGATTTTTTGCGGGATTTGAATGCTGCCATTGCAAAAAGGCATTTGCATTTGATTATCCAAGAAGAGAGAGACAAAGTCATCAGCAACCTTGAGCTACAAACTTGAACATGTCATTGATAAGATTTAGTTTTGTGACTTAAAGTTTCTGATTTCATTTTGCCCAACCTCTCTATTTATTTAATACTTTTCATTTTGGACAATTGCCAGTTTTTGTATTAAAAGGAACTAATTATGGAAAGTCATAGCCTTTTCTGATCTGAAGGATCTATGACTCAGGCGCAGAGTTCTTATAGAAGGAACCATGCGTGGATGATATTCTGTCTCTAAACTGTGACTTCTGTATGTCCTCGGGATGACTGCACCCATGTTTACACATGCAGTTGAGTTGATCTTACCTGCTGAAGATCTGCACTGTGTGCCTTCAATCAGACCCCTTCCCACAAACAACTCCTCTCATTGGATAATGCTGTTAATGATTGTTAGGGGTCTTTCCTTGGCATCACTATCTACTTGAGTGCACTTGACTCTTCAGGGATCTTTATACCGGATTTCTTTGGAAGTGCCATTCATTGCCTTTAAATAGGTGTCCTGATTTCCTTTTGATATGAAATATGGATTTTCTTGAGAAATTGTTTTACAAGCCATAACCAACTAAAAGGAAAGTACAGCTTTAAGCAAAAGCCAAAGGTTATTTTTGTACAGTGAAAAATTTTGTGTAGTACTCCTTTATCACAAAAAGCTTCCTTCAGCAATGTTGACATTTTTAATGTTCAGGAAACAATGGCTGGAAAGATGGTCGAGTTTTAAGGCTTCGTGTTAGTCTCCTGTGGGATATATAGGAGTGTGATTATCAAAGAACTACTGAACAAAAATATAACACTTTCAGAATGATCGCTAAACAGTTTTAATCATTACTGATTAAAGATTGTTTTCAGTATGAAGCAGTACTTTACTAAGATTCTCCATAAAATGTTTAATTTTAAAGTATATTTGATTTTTTGAGTAATGCATGTTTAATAATATAGTGAAAATTTCTGGGAACTTGTTAATTCTTCATTACTTTGAAGTTTAATAAGGTAGATGATTAATTAAGGATTCCATACTGTGTGGGAGTGATAGACACACCCATGTTACAAACAACACACACATATTCAGGTAAAACACTCATATGCATATAATAGCTAAAGATTTTAAATGTTTATGTATAGGTTACTATATGTATATGTGTGTGTGTGAACTATCCCTCTGAATGATGGGATTTGATTAATCAATACTATACATAATGGATTTGAAACATAAACGAAATGGTTATAAATACAACATTAAGTTGTATTTTTTCTTCACTTTTCTTCTTTTTACATTAATTACACTTTATTCACTTTGTATCCCCCCCCTATCAGTGGACTTGGGGAGGGGCATGCATGGAGAAGGGGGGGAAGGTCGGGACTGGGAGTGGAGGAAGGAGGGGGCTACAGGAAGTTGTGGTTTTGAATGAGGCAAGATTTAGAAATATAAGTCAAAGTAGGACAAACCTGATTGTCAAGAGATACAGAGCAAACATGTCTTGGGCAGATAGGTCCTTTATGCTTTCTAGGCTGTAGTACAGAACATCTGGTTTCCCAGGGAGTGTTCAGGCCAAGGCTAAAGGTTGGCAAGCATTTTCACTGTCCTAATTTTCTTCTTCCTTGATCATTCTTCTAGCTGGAGCAGATCCTGAAATGATCTTTTCTATTTAGATGGCAAGACTATAACCTCAAGAGCTTGTCTAGCTGATGGTAGTATACCTGTAGGTTTTATGTCCTGGGAGGAAGACAAAGTAGCCAGATTGTTGACAGTATAACTCAAAATGCATGTGGTGGCGACAAAGATTATGGGAACAGAGGAAATTTATTTCTCAAACAGTATTTGTGATGAAACTTTTCTGAGCAACAAATACAATTACAATAAAAGGAAGAAAAATGTGGACAAATTAGGTAGGCATTTAAAAAATTTATTACAGATGTGTTCAAAAGAATTTAAAATAAGATAAAATGAATATATATTTAAATATTTGGGGAATTGATTTTGTCTTTGCCGAAGCAAAAAAAATTGTATCATAATACTGTTGATTAAAATTTTGTCCATATGTAAAAGAGGTGAACTAACTTGAGAGACATGTTTATTCAGGATAAATTTTTCACATTTTGTATACCTTACTATCCTACAGTAAATCCAATAGGTTCTCCTTCTCATCTTCTCATAATTTATTCATGGAACTTTACACCATCAATCACTTGGTTTTCTTGGCTATAAGCTATGAAACTGGCTCCAAGTATTCTGATCTAGGTTAAATCAAGTAATTGTTTTTCCTGTTAAACTGCTCACAATATTAAAAAAGGCCAAAGACTAATATTTTACCATAATTGCCCAGCACTGTGTTCAGATTAAATTCTTTGTTGCTTATAGACTATAGGAGGGAATTACTTCAACATTTGGTGTTTCTGCATATTTTTTTCTCATGCCTCTTAAGTGAAAGGTCAATGGATTGAACTTTTGAGGGAACCCAATCTGTTGTTATATGGTAAAACTGTGGGTTACTTTTCTCTGCAACGGATAGGTGAGTAGGGTCCAAAATATCCCACAACTGGGGTTTGATTTGTTATAGAAGGCAGAAGGAACAAAGCTAAACGTGTTTACAGCCTGGTCTCTCCCTGGCCTCCTCCTTTTGGGAAAATATCCCCAACACTATTGAAAGAGTACCCTGCTTTCTCTCCAAGGTTTGGCTGTTATCCAAATGTTCATGTTGTAGTATTTAGTCAGATTTCTCCAGGCGAGTATGGCTGAACAGATTTGGCACTGCTACCAATTTTTTTATTTTAATTATACTTTAATCTACTTATGAACCAGTGATATTTCATAATGCTTCCTCACACATTTTGCCTATTTTAAATCATTTGAAAATTTCATACATGCATTTTGATATTTGTCCCCCTTCAACTTGTCCCTGGTGCACTCCCCTTCTCTACTCAACATTGTATTCTCCTTCTCTTCTTAAAATAAGATCTATTAAGTCCAATTTTTGCTGTTCATATGATCTTGGGTTTGTAGCCCTCCACTAGAGTGTGGTCAATCTATCAAGGGCTACACTTTTAAGGAAAACTAACATTTCCTCTCCCAGCAGTGATCACTTGTCTAGTGTTTATAGGTTGGCAAGGAGGGCTTCATGTCTACCTCTTTTGTCCATGCTGGAATTATATCTGGCTTGAAATTTACCAGGTCTTGTGTGTGCTGTTATACCATTTCGGATTCAAATGTAACAGTTGCTCTACTATATTCAAAAAACACAATTTCCTTGTATCCATCCTGCATCTGTGACTCTTATTATCTTTTCACTCTCTCTTTCTCAGTGATCCCTGAGCTATTTGGAGGAGAGGCATGATATAGCTGTCCCATATATGGTCAAGAATCCTGCAGTCTCTTATTCTCTGCACCTTGACCAGATTTGACTCATGTACTGAAATAAAAAGATTCTCTCATGAGAGTTGAGAGATGCATATTGATTAGTGTAAAAATTAAGGATCCACATAAAAGTCCACACTCTTTATCAAATCTTTTACAGAGATCTATGCTTAAAAACCAGCCTCCTCTCACCTAATAGAGGAATAGAACATTGAGAAAGTTCAGTTGGTAGAAGAAGAATGTATGAGGATCAGGGACTGGATTAAGTAGCACAAATCAAACCTATACATTTATTTCATAGATGAGCACTTGTATTTTATGACTAGATCATTATTTCCCTTCACCTTACTTTTAAAGTATCTGCACAAGTCTCTCAAGGTGCCTTGTAGTTTACCATTAGTGAAGGATTTGTCTAGTTTAAGATCTTAACAGAATATGAATTGTATTTCTTAGCATACTTCTCAGGCACTTTTTAGAACCCCAACTCTTAAATGAATCAGTGAATTAATGGTATTATCTGTGAAACTAATTCACAATGAAGAAATCATAGAGGTTACCAGATGATAGTTTTTTTAAAATAATACTTCTTAGCATTTACTGTGCATAAAGATTTCTTGAGGATCTTTTTAAATTACATATTTAAAGGATAGAACCTCAGAATCTTCATTGCTAAAAAGTTGTTCATTGAAGCCAGTGTTATATCTTATTAGAGCATTAAGGACAAAGATGACCTTAGGGAATAGCTTCCAAAACTTCTCTGATTAAACAGTTGCTGTGGAGGAGATGGGGGAAGAGTGGTATTTTGTTAAAAATTGCTAGATTCCCTAGCCATTCAAAAAACAAGTTGAAACACCTAGGAAATAGAACTGGGCACTTGCCTTTCAAAAATCACCTCAGGGGAGGGGCTGGGAAGAGGGCTCAGCAGTTAAGAGCACTGGTTGCCAGTTTAGAGGATCCAGGTTTAGTTTACAGGACCCACATGGAAGCCACAGTTGTCCATAACTCCAGTTCTAGGAGGCTCTAATTCCCTCCTCGGGCCTTCAAGGGCATTGCCTTCATGTGGTACATAGACATACATGCAGGTAAAAGACCCATATACATAAAATAAACATAATTAAATTGTAAAAAAATACCTCAGGCGTTTTGCATGATTGGAAAAATAATCCCGTGGATTAAGGGTAGGGGCACAAATTTTCTACGGTTTTGGAGCCTTTTGAGATTATAGGAGTGACTCAGAGGGACACTGGGAAGACATAAAAACAGGCAGCTATAATTTTGTTTCAGAACCATTCCTGTACTTGGATAGAATTAAGGAAGAGAAGGACAATGAGAAGGTATGTTTTGAACAGTCAGTGCCCGTAGTAGCTTTTACTAGTACAAAACATTATTGTACTGTTTCTTTTGTTTTTGTTCTTTCCCTAGAGTTGTTATCTTGGAAAAGATAAGACATTACATAAATCTGTGTATTAGTTTTTAACTTCGAAAATTGTCTTTGATCTTTTCTTCTGTCTTAAACTGCAACTCATACCACATTTTATTTTTCATTGTACTGTCTGTGAAACATAGGGAAACCTTATCTTCTTGGAGTAATAGACAGGTGTAGAGGAATAGTCTATTAAGCAAAGGTGCTGGAGTCACTGTTATTTAATAGCTAGCCACCACGCACACAACAGCATGGGACCTAAAAGTAAGATATAGTCAGGGATGCACTTCAGTCTTCAGCTATTCTGGTGTGATATTATTTCAGGCATCAGTGACTGCCAATGTGAAAGCTTTTCAAATAAGACATTCTGAATGAGATGTGCCACAAGCAAGAAAGATTGCTGGGAGTAGATTGGCAGTTTCAGTGACAGATATGAACTAGAAGACTCAGGCACAGTGATACTATTACAGAATAGCCAGAGGCCACAATACAAACCAGTGGTATGGCTCACAGACAGACTTTGGTCTATTGATATCCTTAGTCTTGAAATAATCGTTTGGAAACTACAGATCCTCATAGTCACATACTCTTGAATTCTGTCTTTCTGTATAACTGGGAAAGAGGCTGGGATTTGCAGTCAACCATATGGCAAGAATTTTCAGGCTATTATAGGTGATAAAGACACTTCTTTGTAAATAGACCTTTGATTTGTGATTTGTCTACTTGCATTATTTGATAGTAAACTATGATGATCTAGCTCATATTATAATTTCTCTTCTATTTTCTTGGGCTTAGAATGACTTCGAAAAGGCCTAACATGATGCTTCCAGTGAAGATTTCTGAGACTTTTCAGGTTCATTTTAACAGGCCAGTAATTGCTACCAGGTACTCAGCTTGAACTCCAGTAAGTTGTCCCAAGTGAACCATGATGTCTATTGGAGTGCATGCCCATGTTTGTAGCTGCCTTAAGAGGTGAAAGAGAGAGAGAGATGTATATGACACATTCTGTCTATTTTTCGTATTGTTAGCAATAACAAAGAACTTGGTGTCACCCAAAAACCAAATGAGCAATGTAAAAGTAACTCCACAAGGCAATTCATTTTGCAAAAAAGTGTGAATTAGAACCCAAACTAAGCTAGCAAGCATACCAGGCCAAGAGATTTCTGTCTTTAACCCTGATGTAGATGGTGACTGCGTCTCATCCAACTGGTGAGAACTTGACTTCACACTTTGCCATGATTAGTTGTTTGATACGAAGGAGAAGGGGAATTCTCAAGAAATATGAGTCTTTGCTGGACTTACTACTTTTGATATATATGAAATATACAATATACAAAAAACAACCAGCCAGTTTACTAATTTACTTATCAATAAAATTTTATAAAAATATTGTCATGCTTTTGGGGAATTCAGGCATATTTGTCTTTGTACTGCCTGAAAACCAACTCTGTCTGAATATACATCCAGGTCTTGGGTTGCCAGAGGGCCTAGTATGAGAAATGATATAGAGACATTAGATAATAAGAATTTGTGAAGCTGGAAGGTATGCTGTGACCTAGAACTTTAGAGTTCACATATCCTCAGCAAGGACAATATATTTTTAATTTAGAAGCTGAAAATATTGATGGTAGGTACCCAAGACAGGCTCAAATTCCTTTTCCCAGGGCTAAAGGACTGGGATAATAAGAAAGCAATCTGGAAGTTGTTTGTATTTTCTTCCCTTATCTTCCATTTAAAACCTTTTCCCGGTTTAACAAGAAGGTTGGCATTACCAGCACCTGCATCTTTGTGGTCATGTAAGTGGGAAATTTTGCCTCTATAAAGACTTCTACGGATGTTTTGTATGTATGAGAGAAGGATATAGTTATATCTTTATAGCAGGAAAGAAAACATTTTAGAAACTTGAAATATTTCATCTTGTATAAAATCACAGCTCTTGTACTACAATAAGATTTGTTTACAATGAAAAAGTGTGCCACCTAATCTCTAATCAAATCTATTCTTATCTCTTCCCTTTAACTATGTAAGGAAAATTAAGTTCCTTTAATTTTCAGTCTTTCAATTGACAGCAGTAAATGTAAAAGTAAAGAAATCTTTCTCTGCTTTTTTGATATTTGTTTGAAATGCTAATTGACAAACATGTGTCCAATCAACTCAGAGTTCATGTCAACTCAAACCTTCAGCAGGCTAGTTTGTGTATTTCGTCAGATTAGTTTCTATACCAAGAAAACACAAACCTAAATGAGATGAAAATTGAACCTAAATTTGACAACATGAAAACAGGCTGCTCCTGAATTTTGCGTCTCATTTTTCTCCATAGGCGTCTCTCAAAGGAGAATGCCCACTGGAAAAAAATACAGTAAAATTTAAGAAAATTAACATTTTAAGGAGCTGGGACTGACAGTAGATTTATGTATAATTCTAAACGCACAGTTTCACATTTAAAAAGTATAGATGTGGCTGAAAACAGATTTCTAATACTATTCTTTGAAGAATGATAACTCTACCCTGTATGTAAGTATGGGTTTCAGTGAAAGTACAGCAGGAGATGGTGGTGACACCATGTGCAGAGAATAAAATTAGACCACACATTTCTCACCTGAACAAAAATAAACTCAAAATGGATCAAAGATCTCATGAAATGCCCAAACTTCTGGATAAAACACTCATATGATGGGGAAACTGCACTTTTAAATCTCAGCAATATGATAGTCTAAATAAGACATGAACAATGCATGTAACAATGCTACTTAAAGTTAAAAGAGAAAACAATGGAGAAGACTATTGAAAGCAGAAAGAGTTCTTAGAGGTAGAGGGAATAGAACAGTGGAAAGAGGGAAAAAGATATAATAATAGGGGTGAAACTGATCAAAGTATATTATATACATCTATGAAATATCATGATACACATTCTAACAATTAATAAATAGAAAAAAGATAAAAGAATGTCTAGCAATAACAACAAAAAGATATAGACATAGGGAAGAACTGTGTGAACCGGGAATTAATCCCAACAGTTGGCAAATAGGATTAAATGAAAGTAAAAAGCTACTGAGCAGCAAAAAATATTATTGAGAGAATAGCTTACAGAGTGAGAAAAACCTGTCAGCTATACTTTAGATAGAAATTATTGTTCCAAATACATAAAACTGGAAACATTTAAACACCAAAAGAACAACAATGTAAAACAATAAATGGGCCAATGAAAAAGAGAACAGAAATGACCAATGAATACTGTAAAAAGTTTTTAACATCCTTAGAGATCAAGGAAATGTAAATTAAAATGAATTTGAGATTCAAAGTCATTCCAGTCAGAATGTCTATCATCAAAAGAAAAAAGAATGTACAGCATGTTCTTACAAGGATGTAGGGAAAGACAAGCCTTTATACAAACAAAGAAGACAGAGCTATCTTTTGACCTCTGGGCAAATGCCCAAATGACTCAATACCCTCCATAGAAACAACTGTATTCATTGCTGCATTTTTCAAAATTGCAAGGAAGTTAAGCCAGCCTAGATTTCCAATAATAGAAGAATGGATACTGAAAATGTGGTATATGCCAACAACAGACATAAAGGAATATTAAATTATCAAAATTTCAGAAAATGGAGTTGGAAAATATTATATTAAATAAGATAACTGAGACTCAGAGAAATTCCTCTTGCTTCCTCTTATATGCAAATCATAGCTTTAAGTGTTTATAGATGTGAATGCAAGTAAGCCATTTAATTAGATAGGGGATTTCAAGACGGGGAAAAGGCAGTATTAAGGAAAGGGTGCATATAACATAACACATGTAAAATGAAAGCCAAAAATAACCTACTAGGTCAGAAGGGTCTAAGCTAAGAAGCAGGAATATGGAAAAAAAGAAGATGCAGAGGATCAACAAAATCATTTATGAAAACAGGATCCAAGATGGCAGCTTTGAGAGGGCACTGTTTCTGAGTAGCAGAACAGCAGTGACTGCACAGCGACCAACAGACTGAACTCTGGGCCCCCAAACACCAGCAATTGTATTTCTCAGGTGAGAGGAAATGCCAGTGTATCAGAAGAATTCGGGTGCATTCCAGGTCACCCAACTACCCCTCCGCCCCGCCCCCCCACTGCCGAAAGTGTTCCCAGGTCCAGGTAGAAGCTTGGTAGCCAGGCCAGAGCCAGAAGCCGGCGTGGTCTGATCACCATTTCAGACAGAAACTGTGGGCCCCACAACAACAAAAATTGAGTTTTATAGTTGAAATAAAACCCCACAGTGAAGAAAAAAATCGGGATCAACTTCACGTCACCCAGACAATGCCTGGAAAAGGTCCAGGACTCTGGCAACCCCTCAGCTGTCAGCCCAGAGACCCTCTTATGCACCCAACTCACCTTCTAGACAGAATTATGGGCTCCCCAAAACCAGAGATTGGGTTTCCCTGCCAGGAGGAAACCCCAAAATGAAGGAAGTATCAGGTCCTACCTCAGAGCACCCACCAGACCCCCTAACCAAAAAGATCCCAGAAGAATTTTTTGGGTTCCTGCAGGTGCCCAGTCGCCCATGCAGAGCCACTTGCCTGTGCCTGCATACTCTACTCACCATCCAAGACTGAACTGTAAACTCTACAACATCACAGAATGGATCTCCCTGTTAGGAGGAAACCTCACGGTAGGGGACACATCAGATCTGAACTCAGGACACCCATCTAATCCCTGGAATATTCATGGGTCCCATAAGTCTCAAGGCTTTAGCTTCCTGCCACAGGTCTGTGTGCTGCACTTATCTGCTACTGATTTCCACTTGGGTACTGTGGCACAGAACTCAAACCTCAGACCTACAGACACCTGGGACTCACTGGATCAGTCCCCAGACACTGCTTCAAAGCACAACCTGTCTCCCTAGCTAAACTGACCAAACCTTGGGGTTCCCTGGTTCTTCAAGAGAGCTGTGCCCAGCCAATACAGTGTAAGGACCTCAGCAGCAGCTCACTAAATTCAGAGCAAGAAACTCAGTGGGAGGACAACTGTCTCTAGGACTTCTGGTAAGAGGGTAGTCCTGAATACCAACAACTCCAATTACCCCACAGGACCATACACCTGAGGTGAACTGTGGCAATTGCCAGAGAAGCACCAGCCATTTGGGGACCATACAAAAAAAGGTGAGAAGGCCTCTTCAGGAACAACCATCTTACTGGCATGGGGATTCCCCTTACCAAGGGATTCCAGAAGGTACCAGAAACTAACAGCTAGATCCCAGGGGAGGACATTGCAGCCAGCCCTGAGGAGACAAGATGATCTGGGGTCTGATGGAAGGGGAGGAGGTCCTCTCCCCGTCGGTGGACTTGGAGGGGGCAGGGAGGAGATGAGGAAAGGATGGGGAGAGTGGGAGGGAATGAGAGAGGGGGCTATGCCTGGGATGCAAAGTACCTAACCTGTGATTGATATAAAAATAAATAAATTAGATTAAAAAGAGTAAATAGCAATAAAAAAGAGTAAATGTGCAGAACCAAGAAAAAATACTAAAAGCCTCAAGTGAAAAGGTCAAGTAACATAAAATGGCAAACCCATCAGAATCACATCTGATTTCTCAACAGAGACTGAAAGTCTGGGAAGATATCATATAGACTCTAAGAGAGCACAGAGGTAAGTCCAAGCTACTATACCAAGCAACACTCTACATAATCACAGATAGAGAAAAGATATTCAATGACAAAAACAAATTTGAACAATACATAACCATAAATCCAGACTTACAGATGACACTAGAAGGAAAAATACAACACAAGAAAGCTAACTAACTACATTCAGGAAAACAAAGGAAGGAAATAACCTCACTACATCAAAACTAAAAGTAGCCAAGCACACATACACACTACTACAACCAACAACAACAGAAACACCAACAAAAAAGATCTAACAGCCACTGATCACTAATCTCTCTCAACATCAATGGACTCAATTCTCAAATAAAAATACACAGACTAACAGAATGGAAATGTGAACAAGACCCCAAAAATCTGTTGCATACAAGAAACATACCTAAATCACAAATATAGATATTACCTGAGAGAAAAGGGGTTGGAATATGGTTTTCCAAGCAAACGGGCCCAACAACTCAGCAGGAGTAACCTAATATCTAATAAAATAGACTTTCAACCAAAATTAATCAAAAGAGATGAGGAAGGTCACTTCACACTCATGAAAGTAAAATTCCACCAAGAAGACATCACAATTCTGAACATCTGTGCCCCAAATACAAGAGCACCCACATTTGTAAAAGAAAAAGGTATGCAATGTAAAGCACACATAGAACCCAACACTGTAGTAGTGGGAGACATCAACACCTCCACTATCAACAAAGACAGGTCAACAAAACAAAAATTAAACAATGAAACAATGACTCTTAACAGAGGTCATGAATCAAATGGACCTAATAGACCATCTACAGAACCTTTCACCCAAACACAAAAGAATTTACCTCCTTCTCAGCACCTCATGGAACCTTTTACAAAACAGACCATATAGTTGGTCACAAAGCTAACCTTAACAGATACAAGAAGATTGAAATAATCCCTTGTATCCTTTCAGACCATCATGGACTAAAACTGGACCCCAACAGTAACAGAAACAGCAAAAAAGCTTAAACACATATGGAAACTGAACAGCTCTGTACCCAATGACACCTGAGTCTCAGAGGAAATAAAAAAAGAAATTCAAGACTTCCTAGAATTCAGTGAAAATGAAGGCACAACATACTCAAACTTATGAGACACAATGAAAGCAGTGCTAAGAGGAAACTTCATAGTGCTAAGCGCCTTCATAGAGACATTTGAAACATCTCAAACAAGCAACTTAGTGCCTCATCTGAAAGTCCTAGGGGGGAAAAAAGAATCAGACACACCCAAGAGGATTAGATGGCTGAAAGTACTTAAACTCAGGGATAAAATCAATAAACTAGAAACAAGGAATCAATGAAACCAAGAGCTGGTTCTTTGAGAAAATCAACAAGATAGACAAACCCTTAGCCAAAATAACTAAAAGACAGAGAGACACTACCCTAATCAACGAAATCAGAAATGAAAAGTGGGACATAACAACAGACATCGAGGAAATCCAAACAATCATTAGGTTTTACTTCAAAAGACTATTTGCCACAAAATTTAAAAATCTAAAGGAAATGAACAATTTTCTTGATCGATTCTACTTACCAAAGCTGACTCAAGACCAGGTAAATAAAGTAAATAGTACTGTATCCTCTAAGGAAAGAGAGATAGTCATGAAAATTTCCCATCCAATAAATAAATAAAAGCCCAAGACCAGATGGTTTCAGTGCAGAATTCATCCAGAACTTCAAAACTAACCCCAATGCTCTGCAAATTATTCCAAAAAAATAGAAACAGAAGGAACAATGCCAAACACATTCTATAAAGCCACAGTCACCTTGATACCTAAACCCCACTAAGACCCAACAAAGAAAGAAAATTTCAGACTAATGTCATTGAACACTGATGCAAAAATACTCAATAGTCACAAACCAAATCCAAGAACATATCAAAGATATCATCCACTATGTCCAAGTAGGCTTCATCCCAGGAATGCAGGGATGGTTCAATATATGGTAATACGTCAATGTTGTCCACCATATAAACAAACTGAAAGAAAAAAAATACATCATCTCCTTATATGCTGAAAAAAACCTTTGAAAAATCTAACACTCATTCATGTTTAAAGTCTTGGAGAGATTAGGGATACAAGGCACATACCTAAACACAGTAAAGACAATATACAACAAGCCTATAGTCAACATCAAACTAAACGGAGAGAAACTTAAAGCAATCCCACTGAAATGAAGGACAAGTCAAGGCTGTCCACTCTCTCCATATCTCTTCAACATAGCTCTTGAAGTCCTTGCTAGAGCAGTAAGATAATTACAGGAGATCAAGGGGATTCATATCAGAAAGGAAGAAGTCAAAGTATCACTATTTGCAGATGATATGATAGTATACAGGAGTGAACTCCAGAATTCTACCAGGGAACTCCTACAGCTGATAAACACCTTCAGCAAAGTTGCTGGATACAAAATTAACATGAAAAATCAGTAGCCCTCCTGTATACAGAAGACAAATGGGCTGAGAAAAAAAATCAGGGAAACAATACCCTTTACAATAACCACAAAAGACATAAAGTATCTTGGTGTAACTCTAACCAAAGAAGTCAAAGACTTGTATTTAAAAAACAAAACAAAACAAAACAAAAACCTTCAAGTCTCTGAAGAAAGAAATTGAAGAAGATAACAGAAGATAGAAAGATTTCCCATGTGCATGGCTTGGCTGGATTAACATAGTAAAAATGGCAATTTTACCAAAAGCAATCTAAAGATTCAATGCAATTCCCATCAAATCACCTACACAATTCTTTATAGACATTAAAAGAAAATTCTCTTCTTCATATGTAATAACCCAGAATAGTTAAATCAATCCTCTACAATAAAAGATCTTCTGGTGGTATCTCCATCCCTGATCTCAAGCAACAGGAATAAAAACTACATGGTACTGACATAGAAACACAATTGTTGATAAATGGAATTGAATAGAAGACCCAGAAATAAACCCACACACCTATGGATGCCTGAGTTTTGACAAAGAAGCGAAAACCATACAATGGAAAAAAGAGAGTATCTTCAACAAATGGTGCTGGTCTAACTGGAAGTCCAAAATGTAGAAAAATGCAAATAGACCCATGTCTATGACCCTGCACAAAATTAAAGTCCAATTGGACCAAAGATCTCAATAGAAAGCCAGACACCCTAAATCTGTTTGAAGAGAAAATGAGGAATAGTCTAACTCATTGGCACAGGAGACAAATTACTGGGAACACCAGCAGCTCAGGCTCTAAGAGTTACAATAGTAGAGAACTCCCTCTTTCAGTGTTCTGGAGGAGGGGAATGGGTGTAAGACTGGGAGGAGCTGAGGGAGGAGGCTTCAATTGGCTTATATAATGAATATATTGTGAAAAAAATTAAAATTAAAAAATATAAAACAAAGAAAATAAAACATTCCTGCTTGACAATGATATAATCAAACCTGATTCTTTGTATGCTAGTTAAAAACAGATAAAAAGTTGGGTGGAGATGGATACATAGATTGGAAAGGGACATAGTATGGAGCACTAAGCTTTTATTTGAGGTTCTATTAACTTCAAGTAAATTGTTTTCTTTAGGGTAAGAAAGCTCATAAAGTGTCACAGCATGACTTTTCTTTTGAGGTGGCATGCTGCTGGGACTTACCTATGTGAATAAGGGAAACTATTGTATTTCTGTTTAAATTGGCCTGAGATTTATATGAAAGAATGGGTATGGAATGAAGACTTAAATTGAGAAGCAAGATTCCTAATTAAAAATATGAGCAGTAAAGACAGAATAAATAAAAATTTTTTAGAGAGGGTCTTACTATGTTTCACAGTCTAGTCTCACAGTTATAGAGACCCACTTGCTGTTGCCTCCTGAGTTCTGAGATTAATGCTTTGCACCACTATGTCTGGATAGAAAACATTAGTAGAGTTGCCTCCTAGCTTAAAGTATTTATTTAATTATAATGACAAGAAATAATACTGAACATTGAGAAATATTATGATATGTTAGTTGTCTACATCTATTGTAAATATGATCACAAATTTATTAAATTGTAATAACACAAATTATTTCACAGTTCTAAAAGTAAAGGCTGGCGCAATATGATTCAGATGATGCAAATGTTTCACAAGATAAGTCCAAGGTGATAATGTACATTGTTTTAAAAATTTTAAGAGAGGATCCATTAGGTTCATTCAGGTTTTTAGATTAATATTTCTCTGAAGTTATAGGCTGAGATATATATTAATTTGCTTGCTACAGGGATGGAGGCTATTTTCAGTTTTCACACATTGCTTGGTGACCATCTTCAGAGCCGTCAACAGCCAGTTGATTCTTTCATATACCATAACTTTCTCTGACTTCCTCCTCTACCTCATTCCTTCCACCTCATTTGACTTCATATAAGAAAGATTCTCTATTTTAAGAGGGTATAGAATTAGACACACTACCAGGATAAATAAAAAATTCTCCATCTTAAGATTCAGAAATATAATTCTGCATAGAGCCTTTACAGTATATCCTAGGTTTGGATGTAATGGAATAATCAGAGAATTTTACATGAGGGAGAGGAATTTTCCTGCTTCACCTGGAATCTTAAAATATGCCTGTGTTCTGGAGATGTGGTTAAAAGTAATAATTACTCTTGCAGAGAAACCAAATTCAGCTCACACCACCCACATGTTATCCCACAACCACCTGCAACTCCTGTTTCAAGGGATCCAATGCCTTCTTCCTCTGTTGGCTCCTGAAAACACATGGTATACACATGCATAAGCATAAAATAAAAGAGTTAAAAATATTTGAATTCTCCTAAGGAACCAGAATAGCTTTATGGAACCATTCAACCATTAATGGAGAAGAAAGATGAGAAATAATATGGTATCAATAACTCATTTCTACTTCCCATCAGTGATGTGGAGTCAGTATCATGGAACCCGAGACTATAGGAGAAAAAGAGTAGTAGTGGTTATAGATATTATAGAAGAGTAATATAATATTTAACAAGCTGCAAAGCATTGATATTTAGTTAGGGTTTCTCTTGTGGTAAAATACAATGACCAAAAGCAACTTGGGGAGGAAAAGTTTTATTTCAGTTAAATCAGAACAGCAACTTAAGGCAGGAACCTGGAGTCAGGATGTGTGGGAATACTCTTCACTGGCTTGGTCATCATGGCTTGCACAGCCTGCTTGATTATACAATCTAGGACAACCTGCCCAAAGGTAGTGGCACCTACAAAAAGATAGGCCCTCTCAAACCTATCATCAACTAAGGAAATGTCCTATAGGCTAGTTTGTGGAGGCATTTGATCAATTGTGGTTTCTTTTTCCAAAGGGGCTCTAACTTGTGTCAAGTTCCAAGCTACCTTAAAACTAGCCATTACAATATGTATCAACCAGTGAGCACATTAATGATACATGACGGTCAGGTCTGAACACTGGGACACTTCCACAGCACCACCTTATATAGATTCAAAATAGTATTATATTCTCAAAACTTATTTGGGTCCCACATGAATATGCCAGGAAGGGGATGGTAAGATCAGCTTCCCTTGTCCAATTACAGCTAGAGCTTGAAGGGAAAATCATTTTTTACAATAAGAAAATTACCCCAATAACCAAAGCCAGTCTCAAAACTATAATTGGAAAAGCCTGAAACAACGGGCTCCTGGGCAGAAGGTTCAGAGGCTCATTACCCACAAGTGTTACTGTCCAGAACCAACCAACAAACTATTCTGTAAATGAATACAGTAACTCCAGGGCCTGGAATGCCTACCCAGGCTGATATACGACATATACTTAATGGGTGCTGGAGTAAGTAGCACCTGTTTTGGAGAAGCTAGAGGAATGGCAAATGGAGTAGTCAGCATACATTGAAGACCCACTCCTCAAAGGCTAAATAGTAAATCACTGTGATCTCAGACTTCCAAGTGGGAACTTTTGTTTAAAGACACAAGATAAAGCACAGACATAGTTGATGGGGTGTTGGAATTCCCAAATCCCAGTTTCATTAGGGATACAATAAACTGTTAAGTGGATAGTTTGGGGCAAAAAGGAATTTTATCTCATCCCTTTCACATTAGATGAGGAAGTAGCTTCAGATAGAACTTTGATCCTGACACTTTGCTGAAGGTGTTTATCAGCCATATTTCTCTGGTAGAATCTTGGGGGTCAGTTATGTATACTATCATATCATCTGTGAATAGCGATACTTTGATTTTCTTCTCTTCCAATTTGTATCCCCTTGATCTCTTTCAGTTTTCTTACTGCTCTAGCTAGTACTTCAAGTACTATATTGAGGAAATACAAAGAGGATGGGAAGCCTTGTCTTATCCTTGACTTCAGTGGGCTTGATTTAAGTTTCTCCGTTTAGTTTGATGTTTGCTATAGGCTTGGCTTTTACTATGTTTAGGTATTTGTTTATATCCCTTTTTATAATTTTTTCTCTTTATTAATTCTACTTATTTTTTCTTTTTTATTAAGTAATGTATTTATTTATTTTTTATGGACTGACTTTTAAGACTTATTTGAACTGAGGTTTTGCAGTATTGACTACCCATATTCTTCCAACATTTGTATATTCTATTCATATACTGTGCTGTGAAGAGAATGTGTTGGCTACAATTAAAATTTTTTTATAAATTTATTTATTTTTATATCAATCACAGGTTAGGTACTTGGCATACCAGGTGTAGCCCCCTCCTTCATTCCTTCTTACCCTCTCCCTCACTCATCTCCCTCTTCCCCGCCCCCCTCCAAGTCCACTAACTGGGGAGGACCTCCTCCCCTTCCATTAAACCCCAGCTCATCCTGTCTCCTCAGGGCTGGCTGCAATGTCCTCCCCTGGGATCTAGCCAGTCTGTCACTCCCCGGCATGTGTGGGGGAGGGTCAAAGAGGCAGCCATCAAGTTCATGACTGAAACAGTCCCTGTTTCCCTCACTAGGGTCTTCAGTCTGACACTGAGCTATCATGGGCTCCATCTGAGCTGGGGTTCCAGGCCACATCCACACATAGTCCTTGGTTGTAGAAACCGTCTCATACAAGAGCCCTGTGCCCTGCTCAGTTTGGTCTTTGTGGAGCTCTTGTTATACCCAAGTCTCACAAACCACCCCCATTTCTATCATCACTTCTCGCCCTCTGCCAAAGTCTTGATCACAAGTCTTAATATCTGCTCTGATACATCGCTACATTAAGCCCCCCAGAGGTCCTCCTTGGCAAGCTCCTGTCCTGTTGCTTGTTTTCAACTCCACTCAATGTCCATCCCATTTGTTCATCCAAACGAGCATTGATCCTACCAACTTGGGTCCTCTTTCCTGTATATCCTCCCTAGGTGTGTAGATTTCAGCTTGAACTTCCTATCCTATAGGTCTATATAAGTGAGTATATACCATATGTTTCTTTGTGCTTTTGGGATACCTCACTTAGGATAATTGTTTCCAGGTCCCACC
>CM053742.1:45576915-45595396 GCA_028658305.1 Pachyuromys duprasi
ATTTTCCTTCTATTTCTATTTTGTGGAACACTTTATAGAGAATTGGTGTTAGGACTTCTTTGAAGGTCTGGTAGAATTCTGCACTAAAACCATCTGGCCCAGGGCTTTTTTTTGTAGGGAGGCTGTTGAGGACTTCTTCTATTTCCTTGGGGGATATAGGTCTATCCAAGCGGACTGAGGTTTTTGCTGGTGGATCCCAGCACTCTGGGCCTGCAGTGTGCAGGTCAGTCAAAACGGTACCGGGGTCCTCCTCAGTCTGCCGGGGAGACTGTTTGATCCAGTCTAGTATGGTGGCTGCTGGCGCCCAGCGCAGCTGCTAGCTTAGATCAGAGCTGTGCACTGCTGGTCACCCGGAGATTTTTCTGGGGTATAACTGGGTGACCCTAGGATTTTCCCACTTGATTTTCTCACCGTAGGAGTTCCGCTCACCTGGCAATCACAAATACTGGCGTTTTAGGTCCCACAGTTCAGTCTCCTGGTCGATGCGTTTTTTCTGCTGTCCTACTCCTCAGACACAGTGTCCTCTTGTGGCAGACATCTTGGATCTCTTATTTTTATATTAATCACAGGTTATATATTTTGTATCCTAGCCATAGGCCCCTCCATCATTCCCTCCCACTATCCCCATCCCTCCCTCATCTTCTCCCTGTCTGCCTCCAAGTCCATTGATAGGGGAGGAAATCATAGCCTTCCATCTGACCCTAGCTTATCTTGCTTCTTCAGGGCTGGCTGCAATGTCCTCTTCTGGGATCTAGTTAGGCTACTCCTCTCTCGGGGGGGGGGGGCAGTCGACAAGCCAGCCATTGAGTTCATGACGGAAATAGTTCCTGTATCCCTTACTAGGGTACCCAGTTGGATACTGAGCTACCATGGGCCACATATGAGCAGGGGTTACAGTTTGTATCCATACATGGTCCTGGGTTGGAGAAACAGTCTTATAGAAGACCCCTGTTTCCTGATCTATTTGGTCTTTGTGGAACTCTTGTCCTTGCCAAATCTTACTAACTCTCCCTTTTTTCATATGATTCCCTGCACTCTGGCGATGGCTTGGTTGTGAGTCTTCATAGAAGCTTTGATTCATTGTTACTTAGAGTCTTTCAGAGGCCCTCTGTGGTAGGCTCCTGTCCTGTTGCTTGTTTTCTCCTACATTCAATGTCCATCCCATTTGTCCATCTAACCGATGATTGATTATCCCACCCTGGGTCTTCCTTCTTGCTTATCTTCCCTAGGTATATAGATTTTGGCATGTCCATCCTATCCTATAGGTCTATCTGAGTATATACCAAGTGTTTATTTCTGCTTTGGGGATACCTCACTTTGGATGATCATTTCCAGGGTCCCACCATTTGCCTGCGAATTTCCACCAACAGCACAGGCTCTAGGATCAACAATAAATAAATGGGACCTCATGAAACTGAAAAGCTTCTGTAAAGCAAAAGATATTGTCATCAAAACCAAAAGACAGCCTACAGACTGAGAAAGAATCTTTACCCATCCTATATCTGACAGAGAGCTAATATACAGTATATATAAAGAACTCAAGAAGTTAAAAACAACAAATCAAGTAATCCAATTTAAAAAATGGGTAGGGAGCTAAACAGAGAACTCTCTGTGGAGGATTGTAGAATGGCAGAAAAACACTTAAAGAAATGCTCAACATCCTTAGCCATCAGGGAGATGCAAATCAAAATGACTCTGAGATTTCACCTTACACCCACCAGAATGGCTAAGATCAAAAACTCTAGTGACAATGCATGCTGGAGAGGTTGTGGAGAAAGGAGAACTCTCCTCCATTGCTGGTGGGATTGCAAACTGGTACAACCACTCTGGAAATCAATTTAGCCCTTTCTTAGACAATTAGGAATAGTGATTCCTCAGGACCCAGCTATACCACTCTTAGGCATATATCCAAAAGATGCTCTAGTACACAACAAGGACATTTGCTCAACTATGTTTGTAGCAGCTTTATTTGTAATAGCCAGAACCTGGAAACAACCCAGATGTCCCTCAGTTGAGGAATGGTTACAGAAATTATGGTACTTGTACACAATGGAATACTACTCAGCAATTAACAACGAGGAAATCATATTTTATATCCCTTATCTCTCTTAGACTTTTAACAGGAACAGTTGTTGGATTTTGTTAAATTATTTTTCTGTGTATAAGGAGATTATCATGTGTTTTTTTTTCTTTCAGGTTATTTCTATGGTGGATTACATTGATGTATTTCTTTATATTGAACCACTCCTGCATGCCTGGTATGAAGCCTATTCTGTTATAAGGTGGATGATATTTTTGATGCATTCTTGGATTTAGTTTGAGAGTATTTTATTGAGTATTATTTTGCATCAATGTTCATAGGGAAATTGTTCCTAAATTCTCTTTCTTTGTTGGGTCTTCCTGTGGTTTAGGTATCAAGGTGAATGTGGCCTCAAAGCATAAATTTGGTAATGTTCTTTCTGTGTTTATTACTCACAAAAAATACCTGAAGCCTCCTGTATACAAAAGGTAAATGGGCTGTAAATGAATTAGGGAAACACCCTCCTCAATAGCCACATAAAAAGTAACAGTGTAACTCTAACCATACAAGTGAAAGACTTACATGAAAAAAATCCAAGTCTTTGAAGAAAGAAATTGAAGAAGATAACAGAAGATAGAAAGATCTTCCATAATCATCGATCTGTAGGATTAATATAGTGAAAATGGCCATCCTACCAAAATCAATCTACAAATTTAATGCAATTACCATCAAAATACCAACACAGTTCTTCATAGACCTTGAAAAAAATTCTCAACTTCATATGGAAAAATAAAAGCTAAAACAGTCCTGTATAATAAAAGATCTTCTGGTGGTATCTCCATCTGTGTTCTCAAACAGTACTATAAATCAACAGTAATAAAAACTGCATGGTACTGGCATAGAAACAGACTAGTGGATCAATGGACTCAAGTTGAAGACCAAGAAATAAACCCATACACCTATAGACACCCGATTTTTTATTAAGAAGCCAAAACCATACAATAGAAAAAAAGATATCATCTTCAACAAATTGTTCTCATCTAGCTGTGTGTCTACATATAGAAAAAGGCCAATAGATCCATATTTATCATCCTGCATAAAACTAGATACACTAAATGTGTTAGAAGAGAAAAGAGGAACTAGCCTTGAACTCATTAGCACATAAGACAAATTCCTGAACAGAACACCAGCAGCTCAGGCTCTAAGATCAAAAATTAATAAATGGGACCTCATGAAACTGAAAAGCTTCTGTAAAGCAAAGGACTCTGTCATCAGAACAAAACAACAGCCTACAGACTGGGCAAAGATCTTTACCAACCCTACGTCCTATAAATGGCTAATATCTAAAATGTATAAAAAATTCAAGAAAGTAACATCAAGAAATCAAATAGTACAATCAAAAATGGTATGGACATTGAATGTAGGAGAAAACAAGCAACAGGACAGGAGCCTACCAAAGAGGGCCTCTGAAAGACTCTATATAGCAATGAATCAAAGCAGATATTAAGACTCACAACCAAGACTTCAGCAGAGGGCAGGGAATAATATGAAAATAGGGGGAGTTAGTAAGATTTGGAGAGAACAAGAGCTCCATAAAGACCAAATAGATCAGGGCACAGGGGTCTTCTATAAGACTGCTTCTCCAACCAAGGACCATGTATGGATATAACCTAGAACCCCTGCTCATATGTGGCCCATGGTAGCTCAGTATCCAACTGGGTACCCTAGTAAGCGGTACAGGGACTATTTCTGTCATGAACTCAATGGCTGGCTCTTCGACCCTTCCCCCCACACACCTGGGAGGAATAGCCTAGCTATATCCCAGAAGAGGACATTGCAGCCAGCCCTGAAGAGGCAAGATAAGCTAGGGTCAGATGGAAGGGAAGGAGGTCCTCCCCAGTCAGTGGACTTGGAGTGGGCAGGGAGGAGATGAGGGAGGGATGGGCAGAGTGGGGGGGAATGAGGGAGGGGGCTATGACTGGGATACAAAGTACCTAACCTGTGATTAATATAAAAATAAATAAATTACATTAACAAAATGAAGTTTCCATAGGTATGTGGGCTTATTTCTGGGTCTTTGATTTGATTCTTTTGATCCACCAGTCTTTTTCTATGCCAGTATCATGCCATTTTTATTACCCAGCTTGAGACTTGGAATGGAGATATCTCCAGAAGATCTTTTATTTTACAGGATTGTTTTAACTATTCCGGTTTTTGTTTGTTTGTTTTTCCATATGAAATTGAGAATTGTTCTTTCATGTTCTGTAAAGAATTGTGTTGGTATTTTCATTGGAATTGCATTGTATCTGTAGATTGCTTTTGGTAGGATGACCATTATCACTATGTTACTCCTACCGATCCATGAGCATGGGATGTCTTTCCATCTTCTGTTGGAGTTACACCCAGGAGGGACTTCAGGGACAGATACTCCAACCAAGGACCATGCATGGAGAGGACTTAGACCCCCTGTTCAAAGGAAACCCATTGGCTGTTCAGTTCCTTAGTGGGTTCCTTAGTAAGAGGTGAAGGGGCTGTCCTTGACATATAATCATTGGCTGACTCTTTGATCACTTACCTCTGGGGGTGGGGTGTAGCCTTGATAGGTCACAGAGGCAGAGGATGCAGCCAACCTTGATAGAAGATCAGATAAAAGGGGAGTAGGGAAAGAACATAAGGGAAGAAGAGGGAGGGTGTGTGCGACTGAGAGGAGATGAGGGAGAGGGCTGTAATGGGGATACAAAGTGAATAAATTTTAATAACTAACCAACCAACCAACCAAACAAACAAACAAACAATGCTTGTTGTCCTTAGTCATCAGGGAAATGCAGATCAAAACATCTCTGAAATTCTATCTTATCCCTATCAGAACGGCTGAAATAAAAAACTCAAGTGAAAGCACATACTCACTTATAAGCAGATAATAGCCATATATTTCAGGATAATCATATTACAATCCACATATCTAAATAATCTAAGTAACAAGGAACACACAAGGGAGGATTCTCATTCAGAAAGGGTTAAAGAGAAAGAACATGACAAGAGATTACCATATATGTCCTCTGAAAGACTTCACCCATCAGGGCATCGAAACAGATGCTAAGACTCACAGTCAAACTTTGGGCAGAGCACAGGAAGTCATAGGAAAGAGTGGAGAAAAATAAGGACTTGGAGTAGACAGGAGCTCCATAAGAAGACCAACAGGGTCAACATGTGGGCCCAAGGGTGCCTGCAGAGACTGATGCATGAACCAAGGACCATGCATGGAGAGGACCTAGTTCCTGAGCTCAGATGTAGCCTATAGGCAGCTCAGTTTCCATATGGGTCTCCTTAAAGGGGAGCAGAGGCTATCTGTGACATGGATTATGTTGCCTGCTCCTTGATTACTTCTTCCCAACAATGAGGCCTTCCCAGGTCACAGAAGAAGAGGTTCCAGGCAGTCCTGATGAGATCTGATAGATTGGAGTCAGATGGTGGGGAGGAGGGCTCCCCATTTCGGAAGACTAGCAGTTGGGGTTAGGAGGGTAGATGGAGGAAGGTTGGTCCATAGAGAAGACCAGGGAGGGGGCTGCAATCCAGATGTAAGGTGAATAAAAAAAAATTTAAATGATAAAAATAAAAGAGTAACTTTAAGGAGGTCACCAGCTAAATTGCACCAGAATTAGCAATAAACTTCAGATACCAGATGTGTAATCTAGTTGGTAAATTTTCTGTCATACAATTTCTGCCCTGAGCTAGGGCATGTCTTGGAATACAGGCAGCTGTTGGTTTCCTGTGCTGTAGGTAGTCTCGAAGCACAATCAGGCTGTTCTAAGTCTTATACCAAGGAACTGAACCAGGCTTCATTACTCCTCTTATGGATACTAGTAGAAACAAACTATTTTTCAACTTTATGAGAAATACATCAGGTTATGTTGCTTTGAACTTACAAGAAGAGTAAGGACTAGGTTCTTGTTTGCCAAAATATCTTCTATAACAGAAAAGTATGGTTATTGCTACAAGCCACTAATTGATATTACCATTCCCCATGACACTGAAAAATTTGGATGATATTACATGGGATTAATGTTAAGGTTAGAAAATAAAATTCCCACTTTCCTAATGCTTCCATTTTAGTCAGTCTAGTCAGGACTTCTGCTAAGTGCAACAGCCTTAAAATTAGGCAGCCTTTTAAAAAAAACTGTGTATTGAAACTTGCAAAATAGCAAATGGATAAGTGTTTAGAGAAAAGAGCTACAGACTTCTCCTAGTTTTGTGTCTTATAACTTGCTTACTAATCTGTTACTAAGGAGCATATGCTCTGCCCTTGGGGGTGCTTTTTGCCAAAAATGGATGTATTTCACACATCCGGTCTACCAGCCAATAACATACAAAGGTACCCTAGTAGATAAGTTCATAAAGTGTTTATGGATAACTGAGATCATCATTTAAAAGGCTGCTTCATCTGACGTATATTTGGGAGGTCTGTGCTCATACAGCCAAGGTGGCCACTGCCACTTCTTTCTTCTTTTAGCCAAATGGAAAGAGCACTGTAGCTCTTGTTGTTTGAGGCCTTGTACAATTTCATCACACCCTAAGCACAGGCCTTAATGATCATTTGGGAATATGATGTGAAATTTTGTGAACTTTTTGAAAGCATTTCTGAGCCCACATAGGGGTTTTTTTTTGAGTGGGTGAGTTTTTAAAATGACATTATTTTATTTAGAACGAATTGCCTTCAAATCATTGAATAGCAAGATGTTTTCCTTGTTTAAAAATAGTTTTTGAGGGACTTGAGTAATGTGGGTTCAAAAGAGGCTTTAATAAAATGCATTCAATGATTTGTTTAGAATTTTTCTCCTGTGAACTTAATAACAGGAATAAGAAGTGATTCTTGGGACAAATTTAGAATTTTACACATTAGACATGCAAGGATGACACCTGGCTTATTAATAAACATAGAAAAATTAATAACTGTGTTGATCAAGGGAGATTGATTGCTTTGCAATTGTTATATTTATACTCTGAGTTCTGCATGTTAGACTTTGAAAAAGTTTTGGCTTAGGATTAGAAGGGAAGTCATATGTATCAATTGGTTTTTGAACCCCTCATTGGTAAATATCAAATGGTGATATTCATTTAATATTTGCTAATGTTCATAAATGTTGGCTCTATAGTGGGTTACACTATGTGATTTAATATCACTATGTGATATTAATCTAGTTAGTTTTATAATAAATTAATGATGTAGGTCTTATCATTATCCTCATCTTAGACAGGAAGCACCTGAAACGTAAAAATCTACCAAGTAAAGTTACTGATAACAGCTGGAGGAGGTATTCCATAGCAGGGAGCCCAGCTCCAGAGTCAATGCTTTTAACTCATAACTTATTCCCTTGAAAGGGTTTTTGAGGCTCAAATGAAATGTAACCAAGTGTATGAAAGTGCCTTGAAAAACCACGAGTTGCTAGATAAATATTAAGTATTATAAAAGCTCCTAAGCCCAGAAGAGAGCTTTTGTTTCACTTTTTGGTAGTAGAAATATAGTGGGATGAGAGAAGAAACTCTATCATTCTAGGAATGATACAGAAGGCTAGGTGGGCTTTTCCTGTGAGGCAAACAAGACTGGTTGTGTCAGCTGATTGGCTAAAGTGTAGTTGACTTTGGATAAGTCATCTGAATTTCATTTCTCTAAGCTTGATGAAGCACAACACAGGATTTAGAGCAGATAATAGTTCTTAGGCTTTCAGAGGCTATAGAGCTCCTGCATATTAGATTTTATATTCTAAAAAAAATTCTAATATCACTCCAATACATTTCTCACACACCTCTGGAGCTTCACAGATCTCCTAAAGTTACCACATATTTCCGGAGGTACTAGGGTGAAAAACTCCATGAGTACATGTTGACCCACTCTGATTCTAAAGTTTGTACTCTACTCCATAAATACATGCTTTCTGAGAGTTCTGCATAGTAAAATGTCCTACATCAATCACAGACAGTAGTAATGAAGCTTCTATGCTGACATGGGTAGAATTTCAGAAGTTAAAGTTTAGGAATGGATTGCAATTGATAAAAGTGAGGTATACCTGTAATAATTCATGAAAGAACCATGTATTTTTATTGTTCATTTCTATTTCTAAAGTCCCTATTTAAGGAAGAACTTTTTGAAAGGGGAGGAGACACATAGAATCAATATTTACCTTGAGATATTAATTATACATTTAGCTTTGTATTGTATTTTAAAAACTGCTGGACTTACTGTTTTTACTTCTGTTATCAGCAAAAGATGACTGCACTATTTGTGTCAGTCCATAGGAAATAGCAGCAGTAATTTTTTTATGAGAAGCAAGCTTTGGCATGAAAGCTATAAAGAATTTTTTATCTATGAAAGTACACACTGTCAACCCCAACTGGGTCCAAGATTTGTGTGTGGTATGTTGTGAAACATTTCTAATTACTACAGTGTGTCCTACTGGGTTTGCTAAAATTAAGCATCTGTCATATCAGTTTCCTGCTGTTTTCGAACAGCTGTGAGAATTACCAAAGAATTCTTAAGTTCATGAATGGTACAGAAGAAAGGATGTACTTAGAGCAAAACAGTCCACCTCTCTTCTCTGTGTGTAGTAAGTACTAGTGAGTTTTATCCTTTATTTTCTCCATTTATTTATTTATTTATTTATTTATTTATTTATTTATTTATTTATTTATTTATTTATTTATTTAAGCACTTTACATCCCAATCCCTCTCTCCTCCTTCCTCTCTCTACAGTTCCCCATTTCTTTCCTCCCAGAGAAGAGGAGGCCCCCAATTGGATTACAATCCACCCCATTATCTCAAATCATGAAAGGTCTAAGCACATCCTATCCCACTGGGGAGCTACAAGGCAGCCCATCTAGGGGCAAGTGACCCAGCGGTAGGTAAGGGATTCAGAGACAGACCCTACTCCTATTGTCAGGTGACCCACATGATGACCAAGCTGCACATTTGCTACATATGTGTAGTGGGGGTCTAGGTTCAGTCCTTGCAAGCTCCTTGGTTGGTCTTCAGTCCCTGTGACCCCTCTCCCATGGTAGATTACTCTGTAGGTCTTCTTGTTGTGAGGTTCTATCTTTGATCTGGTCCTTTGAAATGATGTGGAGGCATAGGTATATATTCAGGAAATACATGGGTAAAACTCCAGGAACAAACCAGTAATGGTGTAGGCGAAACAAAATTGGACAGGAGTAGCTGAACCTGGATGCATCCCAACAAGAACATTGATTAGTTACTTGGGAAGCTCACAAGCTGAGTGTTGCCTCCCATTGAGGGGAGAGAAAATACCAGTCTCTGAATTCCTTCATTGCCTAATGTTGAGCATCAGCTGCATGTGGAGATTGCTTGTAGTATTGTAAAACTTTCTGATAACTGGAAGAATGAATGCCTTTGTTTGGAACGGAGTTATTGTAGGCATACTACACTACTCACATATTATTACAATACTGAATTCATAGCACATTACTTTTAGTCTAGATCACTATATCCTTCAAATTTACCCCTATTCCTCAATTGTTACCTTACTTCGATCTATTTTGTGTGTTACAACCAGGATTACCGTTCTACCAGTCAATTGTTATTATATTTGTATGACTTACAACTCTTTCACAACTTCTTATGCCAGTAAACAAGATGGCTCAGCAAGTAAAAGCACTGGTTGCACAAGCCTGAAGACTTGAGTTCAATTCTTTGAACTCAGGTAAAGATGGAAGGCCAGGACCAGCTTATCCAAGTTGTCATTTGACCTCCAGACACATTTTGGTGCACACACACACACACACACACACACACACACACACACACACCCTCCAAATAATAATAAGTAAAAAATTTAAGTACTTTATGCCTTATCAATAGTCTAAACATCTTGATAGGGATTATAAGAAACTTCATGATCTGACTATTGGCTTTAGCCACCACATCTGAAGTACTTCTCTTGACCTTTAGAGAACAACCTTATAACAACTTGGTATTACATAAACATATTGTACTGTCTTTTACCTCCAAGCACTTGTTCATTTAGTTTCCTTTATTTATGACATTTCTCCATATACACATGCCCTGGACATATCTAGTTTAGATGTTCTTCTCCCTATCAAGCTTCTTCCGATGAGTTATACAGTATTTTGTAGTGATTTTTATTGTAAACACTTTCTGTGATAGTATATTGATATCTTCTAATTGCATGCCTTTATTCTTGATGGTACAAAAATCTTTACTATGGGTCTTTTAAACTTAGTACAATGACTGGAACTTGGTAGGCACACAGTAAGAACTTACCAGTTGTACGAGTGACTGGCCTTGCCTCACATTATACTCTGTGCATGCCTACCAAATGAACTATTTTTTTTTTTAGTTTTTTTTCTGTTGCTAGGAGTATATGCCATCTGACCAGAAATTTTCTATATCTAAAAACATATATTATTATATGAAAAAGGCCATGAAAATGATAAAGTGAAAAGCTGTTGTTAAAACAAAAAACACATTTATGTTAAGAGATATTACCACTGCTTCTCTTAGGCCTTCTGGCCAAGTGGTCACCAGGTAGATCAAACCCCTTTCTTCCCAGTCACATTGTAGCCAGCCCTGAAGAGATCTAATAAGCTAGAAGCAGATGGAAGGGGAGGAGGACCTCCCCTATCAGTGGACTTACAGAGGGGCAGGAAGGAGCTGAGGGAAGGAGGGTGGGGTTGGGAGGGAATGGGGGAGGGGCTACAGCTAGGATACAAAGCAAATGGAGACACAGTTACTGTTTTTTATTAATAAATTTCCTCAGGATTATTTAGGACATATAAATTTCTACTGCTTCTCTCTTGTATGTATCTTGGTTGCTGGGATAAAATGGGCAAAATTCAAGCTAGAGGGATGGATCAGTGGGTTACTGCTTGCTGTATAAACCTGAAGACCGACCTGAATTCAGATTTCCACCACTCACTTACAAGAGTTTTTCTGGGGTGCAGGGGCAGGCAGACAGCAGGGGCTCACTGGAGAGAGGTTCTACTTGCAGTGAGCTCCAAATGCAATGAGATATCCTATCTCAAAATAATAGAATGGAGAGAGACATCCTAATGTCAATTTCTGGCCTCAAGGAATAAAAGACTGTCAAATAACGTAGCCCTCTGAATATGCATACATTGGTTATTTACATGATATTTAAATCTGTAAAGTTATGGCTAAATAAAATTCTGTTGGTGCACCTGTGGGGCAAAAATAAACTGTAGTTAGTATAAAAATAATAAATAAAAAAGGAAAATCAAAGAAAATGGCACAAATGTTATGGAAACTAAGATATCACAAGACAAAAGAATTTGTTATGCCCAACTGTGTATGTACTATATTTTGATAACAGAGATATTATTGGGCAAAGATCTACATAAGTCATAAAGGTGAATGTTTTCATTTAAAAAAAGACATTGAGTTGCTCGGTTAGGTACTTTATATACTTTGTGGCTATTGTGAAGGGTGTTGTTTCCCTTATTTCTTTCTCAGCCATTTTGTCTTTTATATACAGCAGGGCTACTGATTTTGGGGGGTGAATTTTGTATCCAGCCACTTTTCTGTAGGTGTTCATCAGCTGGAGGAGTTCCCTTGTAGAATTTTTTGGGTCACTCAGGTATATTATCGTATCATCTGCAAATAGTGATGCTCTGATTAATACCTTTCCAATTTGTATCCCTTTGATCTCCTTTAGTTGTCTTATATTGTTCTAGCAAGGACTTCAAGAACTATGTTGAAGAGATATGGATAGAGTGGGAAGCCTTGCCTTATCCCTGATTTCAGTGGGATTGGTTGAAATTTCTCTCTGTTTAGTTTGATGTCGGCTATAGGCTTGGTGTATATTGCCTTAACTATGTTCAGGTGTGTGTCTTTTATCCCTGATCTCTCCAATACTTTAAACATAAATGGATATTGGATTTTGTAAAATGCTTTTTCAGCATTTAAGGAGATTATCATATGGTCTTTTTCTTTCAGTTTGTTTATATGGTGGATCACATTGATGGATTTCCGTCTGAACCACCCCTGCATCCTGGGATGAAGCCTACTTGGTCATAGTGAATGACATCTTTCATGTGTTCTTGGATTCAGTTTGCAAGTATTTTGTTGAGTATTTTTGCATCAATGCTTATAAGGGAGATTGCCTGAAATTTTCTTTCTTTGTTGGGTCTTAGTGAGGTTTAAGTATCAAGGTGACTGTGGCTTCATAGAATGTGTTTGGTAATGTTCCTTCTGTTTTTATTTTGTGGAATAGTTTGAAGAGAATTGGAGTTAGCTCTTTTTGAAGGTCTGGTAGAATTCTGCGCTGAAATTATCTTGCCCTGGGCTTTTTATGGATGGGAGAAATTTGATGACTGCTTCTATTTCCTTGGGGGATATAGGACTATGTAATTGATTTACCTGGTCTTGATTAAGTTTGGTATGTGGAATTGGTCAAGAAAATTGTCCATTTCTTTTAGATTTTCAAATTTTGTGGCATATAGGCTTTTGAATTAAGACCTAATGACTGGATTTCCTCCTTGTCTGTCTTTTCATTTCTGATTTTGTTGATTTGGATAGTGTCTCTCTGTCTTTTAGTTAGTTTGGCTAAGGGATTGTCTATCTTGTTGATTTTCTCAAAAAACCAGCACTTTATTTTGTTGGTTCTTTGATTGTTTTATTTTTTTCTACATTATTGATTTCAGCCCTGAGTTTGATTATTTCTAGCTGTCTATTCCTCTTGGAGGTGTCTGCTTCTTTTTTATCTAGGGCTTTTAGGTGAGCCATTAAGTTGCTTGAATGAGATGTTTTGAATTTCTTTGTGAGGGCACTTAGTGCTGTGAAATTTCCTCTTAGCACTGCTTTTATTTTGTCCCATAAATTTGGGTATGTGTGCTCTCATTTTCATTGAATTCTAGGAAGACTTTAATTTCTTTCTTTATTTCTTCCCTGACCCCTTTCTTCCCAGTCACATTGTAGCCAGCCCTGAAGAGATCTAATAAGCTAGGATCAGATGGAAGGTGAGGGGGACCTACCTACTGTAACAGTGGACTTGGAGAGGGGCATGGGAGGAGATTTTATGTATGTGGATGCTTTGTCCGTATTGTCTGTGTCCCAAAAGCATGCAGGGCTTTCTTCTTGCTTAGCTACTTTAGGTGGACAGATTTTAGTATGTTTATCACACATTGCATATCTAAACCACATGAAGACCCAACTAAAAAAGAGAACTTCAGACCTATCTCTATTATGAACATTGATGCAAAAATATTCAATAAAATATTTGCAAACTGAATTTAAGAACACATAAAAGATATAACCTACTATGACCAAGTAGGCTTCATCCCAGGCATGCAGGGTGGTTCAATATAGGGAAATTCATCAATGTGATCCACCATATAAACAAACTGAAGGAGAAAAACTACATGATCTTTTTCTTAGATCCTAAAAAAGCATTGGACAAAATCCAACACCCATTCATATTTAAAGTCTTGGAGTGATCAGGGAGACAAGGCACCTTTCTTTTTTTTTTATTGTTTTATTGCTCTAGTAAGGACTTCAAGAACTATGCTGAAGAGATATGGAGAGACTGGCAACATTTACCTTGTACCTGATTTCAGTTGTATTTATTTAAGTTTATCTTCAATTACTTTGAGGATGGCTATTGGCTTGCTGTGTATTGCCTTTACTATGTTTAGGTAAGTGCCTTGTATCCCTGATCTCTTCAGAACTTTAAACATGAATGGGTATTGGATTTTATCAAATCCTCTTTCAGCATATAAGGAAATGATCATGTGGGGATTTTTGTTTTTTTTGTTTTCTGTCAGTTTGTTTATAAGGTCAATTACATTGATTGATTTTCGTATGTTGAACCACCTCTACATGCCTGGATGAAGCTGACTTTCTCATGGTGGATGATGTCTTTAATGTGTTCTTGGATTCAGTTTGTGAGTATTTTATTGATTATTTTTGCATCAATGTTCATATGCAAGATTGCTTTGAAGTTTTTTTTTTCTTTCTTGGGTCTTTGTGTGTTTGAGGTATCAAGGTGAATGCGGCCTTATTTAATGAGGTTTGTATTGTTCCTTCTGTTCCTTCTGTTTCTGTTTTGTAGAATAATTTGAAGAGTGTTGATGTTAGCTCTTCTTTGAAGGTCTGGTATAATTCTGGGCTGAAACAGGTCTGACCCTGGGCTCATTTTTTTTTTTTTTTTGGATAGGACACTTTTGATAACAGCGTTTATTTCCTTAAGGGATATAGGACTATTTAATTTATTTATCTGGTCTTCATTCAGCTTTGGTAAGTGGAATCGTTCAAGAAAATTGTCCATTTCATTTACATTTTTAAAATTCTGTTGCATATATGCTTTTGAAGTAGGACTGAATGATTACTTGGATTTCTTCAATGTCTGTTGTTATATTCCCCTTTTCATTTCTGATTTTGCTGAATTTGATAGTTAGTTTAATTTGATAGTTAGTTTGGCTTAGGGTTTGAAATTTTTGTTGATTTCAAAGAACCAGTTCTTGGTTTCATTCATTCTTTGAATTGTTACCTTTTCCCCCTAGTTTATTGATTTTAGCCCTGAATTTAATTATTTTCAACAATCTACTCTTCTTGGGTGTATCTGCTTCTATTTTTTCCAGTGTTTTCAGAGTAGCCATTAAGTTGTTTTTATGAGATGCTTTGAATTTCTTCTTGAAGGCATTTAGTGCTATGAGCTTCCCTCTTAGCACTGCTTTTCATTGTGTCTCCGAAGTTTGGGTATGTTGTGCCTTCATTTTCATTGAATTCTGGGAAGTATTGAATTTCTTTATTTCTTTATTCACTTACCCAGGTGTCATTGAGTAGTGCATTTTTCAGTTTCCATGTGTGTGTAGGCTTTTTGCTATTTCTGTCGTTGCTGAAGTCCGTCTTTAGTCTATGGTGGTCTGATAGGATACAATGGATTCTTTCAAACTTCTTGTATCTGTTGAGGCTTGCTTTGTGACCAAATATATGGTCTATTTTGGAGAAGGTTCCTTGAGGGGCTATGAAGGAGGTGAATTCTTTTGTTTTTGGGTGAAAGGTTCTGTAGATGGTCTGTTAGGTCCATTTGTTTCATGATCTGTTAAAATTATTGTTTCTGTGTTTAATTCTCTTTTGTTGACATGTTCTTTGTTTAGAGAGGGGTATTGAAGTCTCCCACTATTAATGTGTGGGGATCTATGTGTTGTTTAAGTTTATTACCATTTCTTTGACAAATGTGAGTGCCCTTGTTTTAGGGGCATAGAATTTCATAATTTTGTTGCCCTCTTGGTGGATTTTTTCTTTGATGAGAGTGAGGTGTCTCTCTCCATCTCTTTTGATTAATTTTGGTTGAAAAACAATTTAATAGATATTGGAATAGCTATTGCTGCTTGCTTCTTGGATCCATTTGCTTGGGAAACCGTCTTTCAGCCCCTTACTCTCAGGTAATTTCTATCTTTGTGCCTTAGGTGTTTTTCTTTTACGCAACAATTTGTTGGGTCTTGTTTACACATGTATTCTGTTAGTCTGTGTCTTTTTATTAGAGAAACGGGTCCATTGATGTTGAGAGAAATTAATGACCAGTGGCTTTTAGATCCTTTGATTTTGATGTGGGTTGTGGTAGTGTGCTTGGCTACTTTTAGTTTTGCTGTAGTGAGGTTATTTGTTTCCTGTCTTTTTCTGAATGTAGCTAGTTCTTTTTGGTTGTATTTTTTTCTAGTATCTTCGGTAAGCTGAATTTATTGTTAGGTATTGTTTAAATTTGTTTTTCTCATTGATCATCTTGTTGATTGAGTGTTTTGGGTATAGTAGCCTGAGCTGGCCTCTGTATTCTCTTACAGTCTGCATGATATCAATCCAGGCCCTTCTGGCTCTCATAGTCTCTGTTGAGAAGCCAGATGTGATTCTGATGGGTTTGGTATTATATATTTCTTGAACTTTTTCCCTTGCAGCTTTAATATTTTTTCTTGGTTCTGTATATTTACTGTTTGATTATTATATGGTGGGAGTATTTTCTCTTTGGGTCTAATTAATCAGGTTTTCTGTACATCTCTTGTATGCTTATAGGCCTCTCCTTTAAATTGGGGATATTTTCTTCTATGATTTTGTTAAAAATATCTTCTGGGCCTTGGAGATGATAATCTTCTTTTTCTATTTTTCTTAGGTTTTTCTTCCCATGTTGTCTTTGATTTCTTTGATGTTTTGTGTCAGATATTTTTTAGACTTAACATTTTCTTTGACAGATACTTCAATTTCTTCCATTGTCTCTTCTACACCTGAGATTCTTTTTTCCATTCTTGTAGTTCTTGCTTCTTTCACTAAGTTCTTCTTGTCCATGATTTCCACCGTTTGTGTTTTCTTTAATTTTTCAAATTTTATCTTCAGATTTTGAATCATTCTGTTGATTTCCTTCACCTGTCTGTATTTTCCTGCTCTTCCTTCAATTCCTTCACCTGTTTGTTTGAACATTCCTGTTTCCTTTATTTATTTCATTGATTTAATTATTTCCTGTCTGACGGTCACAAACTGTTTTGATGCATCTTCCTGTATTTCTTTACAGATGGCCATAATCTGTTTGACTTTATCTTCCTTTGTTTTTATGCATTTTTTTTCTTCCTTTATTCTTTTCGTAAGCATAGAGATAAAGTTATCTTCTTGAATTTCACTTAAGTTAGGGTTTTCAGAGCCACTTGCCCCTGGATAACTTGGTTCTGGAGATGGCATATTGCTTTGGCTTTTGTTCGTTATGCTTTTAGGCTGGTCTTTAACCATTCAGCTGTCTCAGGTTTTGGCTGTTAGTTTCTGGTGGCTGCTGGAATTCTGTGGTAGGGAGAATCCCCTTGGAAGTAAGATGGTTGTGCCTAAAGGAGGGCTCCTTAGAGAATTTCCAGAGCTCACCTCAGGTGTATGGACCTGTGGTGTAAATGTGGTAGTTGGTAGTCAGGGGCGCTCTCCTCTTCCCCGGAGAAGTCTTGGAGACAGCTGCCATGCCCTTGGGTTTCTTGCTCTGAATTTAGTGAGCTGCTGCTCCTGTTCTTACACTGTGTTTGCTGGGCACAGCCCTATTGAAGAGCCAAGGACCCCATTGATTTGGTCAGTTTAGCTAGGGAGACAGGTTGTGCCTTGGAGCAGTGTCTGGGGCTTGATTCCATGGGTCCTAGGCTTCTGTCGGTCTGACATTGGAGTTCTGTGATCCAGCACCCAAGTGGTAATCAGTGGCAGGTGTGCACAGTACTCACAGGCATGTGGCTGGAGGCTAGAGCCCGGAGTCTGTGGGAATCCAGGAACTTTTCCAAGGATTAGCTGGGTGTCCTGAGTTCAGACCTGATGTTTCCCCCACTGTGGGATTTGCTCCAGACAGAGAGACCCTGTCTGTTTTGTTTTGGTGTCTACAGTTCAATCTAGGATGGTGAGTAGAGCAGGCAGGTGCAGGCAAGTGGCTCTTTGCTGGTGACTGTGTGCTTGCAGGAACCCGAGAACTTTTCATAGGGGGTGGGGTCAGCTGGGAGCCCTGGGATCAGACCTGATGTTTCCTTCACTGTGGGGTTTCCTCCTAATAGAGAACCCTAGTCTCTGGTTTTGGGGCACACAGTTTTGTCTGCAAAGGTGAGTTGGGCACAAAGGCCTGTAGCTGTGGGCTAGCTGCCTGTAAGAGCCCTGGACCTTTTCTAGGCATCTGGGTGACCAGAGGTCTGTTGGTCTTGATTTCTTCCTTCGCTGTGGGGTTTTCTCTCGACTATAAACCCAGTCTCTGGTGTTCTTAGGCCCACAGTTTGTCTGGATGGTGATCAGAGCACACAGGCATGTGGTTCTGGGCTGTTGACTGAACACCTGTTGTGGTTGGGCACTCTTCTGGGGTTTAGCTGGGTGACCTGAGAATGGACCTGATTGCTTCTCACACCGTGGGATTTCCTCTCACCTGGGAGACACAATTGCTGCTGTTTTAGGGCCGACAGTTTGGTATGTTGGTTGCTGTGCAGTCACTGCTACCCTGCTTATCAGACACAGTATCCTCTTGGCTATGCCATCTTGGATCATCCCCAAGTATTTTTAAATCAGGGATACTTGGACTTTGCAACTTTCCTGCTCCAGCTTCGCCCCCCCCCCATGCCCTGTGCAATGTTTCCTGGACCTCTCAGCTCTCTGAAACTCCCTATGATCTCTTTTCTATATTGAAATCATTGGTTAAATTATGGCTAAATCATTGGCTAAATTTAATTATGAGAAATATGTAAAAAAAAAAAAGTAAAAATAAAAAAGTAAAAAGCGGAGATCCAAGATGGCTGCCCCAGGAGGACACTGTGTCTGAGGAGCAGGACAGTAGTGTAGGCACAGCGACCGGGAGACTGCCAGGTGAGCGGAATTCCTACGGTGGGGAAATCAAGTGGAAAAGTCCACGGGACACCCAGCTACTCCCAGGAAAAACTCCAGAGGGTGACAGGCTGCACACAGCCGGGCTGGGCGCCTAAGCC
>CM053742.1:45595896-45615397 GCA_028658305.1 Pachyuromys duprasi
GAGGTATCAGAGCAGATATTAAGACTCGCGATCAAGCCTTTGGCAGAGGGCAAGAAGTAATGATAGAAATGGGGGAGATTGGTGAGACTTGGGGAGAACAAGAGCTCCACAAAGACCAAACTGAGCAGGGCACAGTGGTTTTGTATGGGATGCTTTCTACAATCCAGGTCCATGTGTGGATGTCGCCTGGAACCCCTGCTCAGATGGGGCCCAAGATAGCTCGGTGTCGGACTGAAGACCCTAGTGAGGCAAACAGGGACTGTTTCAGTCATGAACTTGATGGCTGACTCTTTGACCCTCCCCCATACAAGCCGGGGAGTGACAACTGGCTAGATCCCAGGTGAGGACATTGCAGCCAGCCCTGAGGAGACAGGATGAGCTGGGTTTGGATGGAAGGGGAGGAGGTCCTCCCCTGTTGGTGGACTTGGAGGGGGCGGGGAGGAGGGAGATGAGGGAGGGAGTGGGAGGGTGGGAGGGAATAAGGGAGGAGGCTATGCCTGGGATGCAAAGTACCTAACCTGTGATTGATATAAAAATAAATAAATTAAAACAAAACAAAACAAAAAAATGGGGTATGGAGCTAAACAGAGAACTCTTTGTAGAGGACTATAGAATGGCAGAAAAACACTTAAAGAAATGTTCAACCTTAGCCATCAAGGAGATGCAAATGAAAAGGACCCTGAGATTTCACCTTACCCCTGTCAGAATGACTAAGATCAAAAACTCAAGTGACAACACACGCTGGAGAGGATGTGGAGAAAGAGGAATCCTCCTCCACAGCTGGTGGGGATGTAAACTTGTACAACCACTCTAGAAATCAATTTGGCCCTTTCTTAGACAATTAGGAATAGTGCTTCTTCAAGAACCAGCTATACCACTCCTAGGCATATATCCAAAAGATGCTCAAGTATACAACATGGACATTTGCTCAACTATGTTCATAGCTGCTTTATTCATAATAGCCAGAACCTGGAAACAACCCAAATGTCCCTCAGTTGAGGAATAGATACAGAAATTGTGGTACTTTTACACAATGGAATACTACTCAGCAACTAAAAAGGAGGAAATCATGAAATTTGAATGCAAATGGTGGGACTTGGAAACCTGGAAATCATCCTGAGTGAGGTATCCCAAAAGCAGAAAGACACACATGGTATATACTCACTTATATAGACCTATTAGATAGGTAAATATACTGAAATCTCTATCCCTAAAGAAGATAAACAAGAAAGAGGACCTGGGATAAGAGGATTAATCCTCACTTAGAAAGACAAATGGGATGGACATTGGATGTAGGAGAAAACAAGTAGCAGGACAAGAGCCTACCACAGAGGGCCTCGGAAAGAATCTACCTAGTAGTGTATCAAAGCAAATATTAAGAAACTTAACCAACAATTTGGCAGAGTGCAGGAAATCATATGAAAGAATGGGTAGTTATTATGACCTGGAGAGGACAAGAGCTCCGCAAGGACCAAATATAGCAGGGCACAGGGGTCTTTTATAAGACTGTTTCTCCAACCAAGGACCAGGTATGGATATAACCTAGAACCCCTGCTTGAATGTAGCAAATGGTAGCTCAATACCCAAGTGGGTACTCTAGTTAGGGGAACAGGGACTATTTTGGACATGAATACAATGGCTGGCTCTTTTCCCCCCTTACCCCCTGAGGGAGAAGCAGCCTTGCTAGTCCACAGAACAGGACATTGCAGCCAGTCCTGAAGAGACCTGATAAACCAGAGTTAGATGGAAGGGGAGGAGGACCTCCCCTATCAGTGGACTTGGAAAGGGGCAAGGAAGAGATGAGGGAGGAATGGGAGAGATAGGGAGGGAATGTGGGAGGGGGATACTGCTGGGATACAAAGTACATAACTTGTGATTGATATAAAATAAAAATATAAAACAACAAACAAACAAGCAAACAAACACCCAGGGCCAGATGGTTTCAGAGCAGAATTCTATTAGATCTTCAAAGAAGAGCTAACTCCAATTCTCTTCAAGCTATTGCACAAAATAGAAACAGAAGGTAATTTACCAAACTCATTTTATGAAGCCACAGTCACCTTGATACTTAAACCACATAAAGACCTAACAAAGAAAGAGGACTTCAGACCTATCTCTCTTATGGACATTGATGCAAAAATACTCAATAAAATACTTGCAAACCAAACTCAAGAACACATAAAATATATCATCCATCATGACTAATTAGGCTTCATCCCATGCATGCAGGGGTGGCTCAATATACGGAAATGCATCATTGTAATTCAACATATAAACAAACTGAAGGAGAAAAAAAAACACATGATCATCTCCTTAGATGACAAAAAAAGCATTTGACAAAATCCAAAACCTGTTCATGTTTAAAGTCTTGGAGAAATCATGGATACAAGGCACATACCTAAACATAGTAAAGACAATATAGAGCAAGCCTGTAGCCATCATCAAACTAAACAGAAACTTAAATCAAATCCACTGAACTCAGGAACAAGGCAAGGCCGACCACTCCCTCCATATGTCTTCATCATAGTTCTTGAAGTTCTAGCTAAAGCAATAAGAAAACTAAAGTAGATCGAGGGGATATGAACCAGAAAGGAAGAAGTCAAAATATCACTATTTGCAGATGATATGATAGTATACATGAGCAACCCCAAACATTCAACCTGAGAACTTCTTCAGTTGATAAACATCCTCAGCAAGTTGCTGGATACAAAATTAACTCAAAAATCAGTAGCCCTCCTGTATACTAAAGACAAAATTGGTGAGAGAAATTAGGGAAACAACACCCTTCACAATGTCCACTAATAACATAATGTACCTTGGTGTGACTCTAACCAATATGGGAATGACCTGTTTGAAAAAAATCTTCAAGTCTCTGAAGAAGGAAATGGAAGAAGACATCATAAGTTGGAAAGATCTCCCATGCTCATGGATCAGTAGGATTAACATAGAGAAAATGGCCATTCTACCAAAAGCAATCTACAGATTCAATGCAATTCCCACAAAAATACCAACACAATTCTTTACATACCTTGAAATAACAATTCTCAATTTCATATAGAAAATGAAAAAACCCAGTATAACTAAATCCTGCACAACAAAAGATTGTCTGACGGTATCTTCACCCTTGATCTCTAGCTGTACTACAGAGCAATAATTATAAAAATGGCACAGTATTGCTATAGAAACAGAATGGTGTGTCTTTGGAATTGAAAAGAAGATGCAGAAATAAACCCTCACACTTATGGATACTACATTTTTTACAAAGAAGCCAAAACCATCCAATGGAAAAAAGATAGCATCTTCAACAAATGGTGCTCGTCTAATTGGATATATACATGTTGAAATATGCAAATAGATCTACATTCATCACCTTGCACAAAATTAAAGTCCAAGTGGTTCAAAGTCCTCAACATAAAACCAGACACATTAAACCTCTTAGAAGAAAAGTCAGGAAGAGTCTTGAACTAATTGGCATAGGAGACAACATTTTGAACACAACACCAAAAGCTCAGTCTCTAAGATCAACAATCAATAAATGGAACCTCATGAAACTGAAAAGCTTCTGTAAAAGCAAAGGACAATGTTGTCAGAACAAAACAACTGCCTACAGATAGGGAAAGGCTCTTCACCAACCTTATATCAGACAGAGGACTAATATACAGAATATATAAAGAACTCAAGAAATTAAAAAGCAACAAAAAAAGTAATCCCGTTTAAAAAATGGGGAACAGAACTAAACAGAGAATCCTCAATATAGGAATATTGAATGGCAGAGAAACACTTTAAGAAAGGCTCAACATCCTTAATCATCAGGGAAATGCAAATCAAAATGACGCTGAGGTTTCACTAAGATAAATTACTCAAGTGACAACACATTCTGGAGAAAATGTGGAGACAGGGAAACCCTCTTCCATTGTTGGTGGGAATGTAAAGTTGTAAAATCACAATTAGGAACAGTGCTTCCTCAAGATCCAGCTATCACCCTCCTAGGCATATATCCAAAACATGCTCAAGTATACAACAAGGACATTTGCTCAACTGTGTTCATCACAGCTTTATTTTTGTAGCCAGAATCTGGAAACAACCCAGATGTCCCAGAAATTGTGGAACATTTACACAGTGGAATACTGCTCAGCAATTAAAAACAAAGTAATCATGAAATTTGCAGGCAAATGGTGGAAACTAGAAAAGATCATCCTGAATGCGGTACCCAGAAGTGGAAAGACACACATGGTATATACTCACTTATAAGTGGAAATTAGAAATATAATATAGGATAAACATACTAAAATCGGTACACCTAAAGAAGCTAATCAAGGAGAAGTATCCATGGTAAGATGATCAATCGTTATGCGGAAAGTCAAAAGGGGTGGATATTGGAAGAGGGAGAAAATAGGCAACAGGACATGAGCCTACCACAGAGGGCCATTGAAAGAATTTATCCAGCAAGGTATCAAAGCAGATGCTGAGACTCAGCCAAACTTTAGGCAGAGTGCAGGGAATCTCATGAAAGATGGGGTAGATATAAAGACCCGGAGGGGACACGAGTTCCACAAGGAGAGCAACAGGGGTCTTTTCTGAGACTGATACTCCAACCAAGGACCATGCATGGATATAACCTAGAACCCCTAGAACTTCTGCATGGATGTAGCCCATGGCAGCTCAGTCTCCAAGTGTATTCCCCTGTAATGGGAACAGAAATGTCTCTGACATGAACTCAGTGGCTTGCTCTTTGATCATCTTCCCATTATGGGGAGTAGCCTTACCAGGCCACAGAGGAAAACAATGCAGCTAGTCCTGATGAGACTTGAAAAGCTAGGTTCAGAGGGAAGGGAGGAGGACTTCCCCTATCAGTGGACTTGGGGAGAGACAAGGGAGGAGATTAAGGAAGGAGGGTGGGATTGGGAGGGGATGAAGGAGAGGCTACAGCTGGGATACAATGTGAATAAACTCTAATTTATAAAAATATAAATAAAAAATTAAAAGGTTAATAAAATAATATGTTACTCTTTTTATTAATTACTTTGTGTGGTGCTATGTAAATGTGCATGCTTCTCTATATATGTGTATGTATACAAGTGTGCTCACATGTGTGAGTATATGTGTAGAGGCCAGAGGTTGAGGTATATCTTCTCTAATCTATCTTTTTCAGCCAAGGTTCATCACTGGACCTGGAGCTGACAATTTGGGTAGGATGGCTGGCTAGAGAGTTCCAAGGGGTCTTTGCCTTTCTAGCACTATAATTTAGGCATACTACCATGCCTGGGTTTTTTGTGAGTGTCTGGGTTTTAAATTCAGGTACTCATGCATGCACAGGAGGCATTTGACTGACTGAACCATTTTCCCTAGCCCCATTTTAACTTCTTTTAATCAAACTATTTGTGGCTATTGTTGTTGACTTTAAATTTTTATTTAGTAAGGGAAATGAAAATTTCAACTAGTCATTGTTATAAATTCCTCTTAACCTGTGGACTAGTTGGAAAATTATGTAGGAATAACATAGAGACTTGTGATGGGATGCTGAATACAATTAACTACAGCATGACTTGTATAAAATATATGGTGTCAGTGGTTCTACAAGTGTTAACTAAATATTTCCAATGATGTGTCAGATTGCATACAAGTTGCATTTATCTTAATCAAAAAGCAGAACCTAAAACCATATGTTTTAGGAAAATCTCTTTTTCTTAATTCATTACAGTCTTTGGTCAGGAAACTATTTTTCATCTGTTGTGAATGTGCTGCTAAATTTTAATAGAACTTGGGTCCCTTTAGAAATTCCTTTTCAAGTACAAAGGCTTGTGTTGAGAATCTCACCATGTACAACTTTTTCTCTGCCCTCATCCACTAAGGCCCCTTCTATGTTGTGTGTAAGAGACATATAACATCATCTGTCTTTGGGGTAGAATTTGTCATGTTTGAGCATGTAATATTATGGGGAGAAATGTAAGATTTATTTGGAAGTAGATATTCAAAATGTGATTAGATGCATAGACAAAATGTCTGTGGAATGTTTATAAGTTGCTGTGCTCCAGGTCCCTGTTCTCATAGCTGTTATACAAATTTAAAACTGAAAATGGCATCATGGTACAATTGACTCTACCTGTATGTGCATATTGTACAGACGAGTAAATGGTACCATAGAAAAAGAAAGTCAGCTGACAGAGCTGTGTCTGAGACCTTTCTCTCTGGATGCCCTAGCCAATAAATATACCATATTTATATGCTAAACTCAGAGATATTATTACATTAGTGTCCATGACACTACCATGACTCTCAGTCACTTCTCTTAGGTAAGAAATACTGCACTGGTCTAAAAGAAGGAAAGAAGATTTCCATGTCTCTGGAAGACACTGGTATCAAAGGTTAGCCCAACAACTGTTAGATACAATTCTAGCTCAAACTTATTTGTAATCATCATGCACAAAACTGTAGTCAGAGAATATAAACTATTTAGGTTACCTGGTATTTTTATATGTTATTTTCCCAGGTAGAATTGATCATGTTTGAGCAGGTAATATTATGGAAAGTAATGTAAAATGTATATATAAGTATATATTTGAAATGTAATGCCGTTATAATGTCACTAAACAGAATTTTTTATAGTATCAACTTTATCCACTCATTATGATTTGGATATTTTTTAAACATTATTTTATAATTTATTTATTTTATATTTGGGAATACTTTTGTCTACTTGTAAATATGTGCACCACATTTTTGAAAGAACCCATGGAAGTCTGGAAAGGACAGCAGTTCCCCCTAAAACTAATGGCACTGTCTGTGCTATTTGAGTGCTGAGAATTGGACCCAGGTCATCCTTAAGAGAAATAAGTATACTATTTTTTAAAATTTTGTCCTGAAATGTTGACTCTAAGTTTCTTGTTAGTGACAATCTTTACAGCTTTAAGATTTACATCTCAGGAAAGACCCCTGTGCTCAGATTTTTTGGTTTTGTGGCTCTCCTTGTAGAGCTCCTGTCCTCTCCCTATCTTACTATTTCCCACTTCTTTCATGAGATTCCATGCACTCTGCCAAACAATTGGCCATTAGTCTCAGCATCTGCTTTGATACTCTGCAGGGTAGAGCCTTTCAGAGGCCCTCTGTGGCAAGCTCCTAACTTGTTTCCTGTTTTCTTCTTCTTCTTATGTCCATCTGCTTTGCCTTTGTGGCTGGGGATTGGGCATTTTAGCCAGAGTCCTCCCTCTTGATTAGTTTCTTTAGGTGTACAGATTTTAGTAGGATGGAGAAAATCTAGAAACCCTGTACAGATGTAGCCCATGGCACTTCAGTGTCCAAGTGGGTTGCTTCCATAGTAATGGGAACAGGGACTGCCTCTAACATGAACTGATTGGCCTGCTCTTTGATCACCTCACCCTGATGGGGGAGCAGCCTTACCAGGCCAATGAAGACAATTCATCCACTCCTGATGAGAGCTGATATACTAGGATCAGAAGGAAAGAGAGGAAGACCTCCCCTATCAGTGGACTTGGGGAGGGGCATGTGTGGAGAAGGGGGAGGAAAGGTGGGATTGGGAGGGGAGGAGGGAGGGGTTTATTGGGAGATACAAAGTGAATAAAGTGTAATAAATAAAAATAAAAATATTTTTTAAAAAGAGTATAAAAGACAAGAAGAGGAGATGCATAGTGTTGTAAGGCTCATATATTTTCTATGAAGCAATAATTATACTATGGTCTTTGGACTCCACTATATTAAATGTGCATATGATTGTTAATATTATTCACATGTTAAATTAAAATATAATTTAAAATGTAAAAAAAAAGATTTACATCTCAAATGTCAACTAAAGGTACCTGTAGTGAAGTTGTTGCTCACAACTGATGGAACTATTGAGAGGTGATATACTCTTTGGCAGGTGTGGTCTCATGGAAGTATTTTGATTCATAAGGGGTGCTGTTCTGAAGGGGATATTGGGACTCTCATAATCAATCAATCACTCAATCAGTTCTTTCTGTCATGAGATGCTTTCCTGTGCTGCTTTAAATGTTGTCCACCATGCAGTGCTGCCTCTCCATAGATCCAAAGTGATTTAGCTGAGTGATCATGAATGGAAACCCTTTAATTCAATCAGCTACAATAAAAATTTCCCTCTTATAAGTTGATTTTTTTCAGACATTTTGGCATAACAGAAAACTGAATAATACAGATTCATCTATTTAACCCTTCATATTTGTGAAACATTATCATGAGCCAAATATTAGGTATGCTGAGGATAAAAAGACAAGTAAGACATGATTCTCACCAACAAGGAACTTAGAGTAAACATATTAGGATAGAATCTAATAAAGGCGCACCTACAGTTTATACGTTATGATAAGCTAAGAAAAGATTGCAGATGAAAGCACACTATTTAAATGGAGCTTCGAAATGAGTGAGTACTTCAGCATTCTTGGACTCTTATTTCAATTTTAACTACCCTTATAAGGTAGCTATCTACAAAATATGCAGCCACTGAAGAGTGAAATCATTAGGATAACAAATAATTATAAATAAAGAAATTTTATCATCTCCTTTCAAGGGACCCTTGATTTTTTCAATTAATCTGCTGCTTTCCCTGAGAGACAAAGGGTTGTAAGAGTTTCAGTACGTTTGATAAAGATTGATTTCTGCCATGTTCTCTCCATGTAAGCACCTGCCTGTTTGGATCTCTACTCACTGTCATGGATCTTCAGATCAGTAGAACACAGTTTTGTTAGAAAATATTGCCTCCTACTGAGTCTTCATCTGTGCTGCAAGCCTTTTCTGTTTGTGACATGCAGACAGGCTCTTGGGATCCTTCTCACTCTTACCAGGATTATTGTTTCTTATCACTGCTATGTTGTTCACTAGTGGTCTGACTTTCTCAAGGAAATCTTTGTGTCCCAATATTAGACTATCATGTGCTGTTAATCCAATGTCCATCCCTTCTCAGAAGGAACTCCTTCATTTCCATTTGGGATTTTGGCAGCAGCAACCTCATATCCAAGTGGGCTGCATGATTGTTATTGGCTTAAGGGCTAGATTATTGTTGCACAGTGTGCTATAATCACAAATTAATAACATTTTAAACAAATGAGTCATGTAAAGGAAAAGTGAAGATTATTAATAACTGTAAAATTCAAAAATATTTGATGTTATCATTTTATGTACCTTCAAAAATGTATCAAAGCTAATCACTTCTTATTGCCTTCAGTATTGACATTCTTTTTGCAACCATTATGATCTCATCAAGTGTGTTTGTGTGTATGTGTGTGAAGGTATTTGTGGAGGGAGACCAGAGGAAGACAACGGATGTCTTATTCTATCTCCACCTTATTTCCTTGTGACAGAGTTTCTGACCAAACTTGGAGTCAGGATATCATCCCGCAAACCCCATTGGTTCTCTTATCTATGTTCTCCACACTTATAGGGGTTACAGTTGCAGGTTTGCAAACTTGGAGAATGAGGTACTTACCTTCTGAACTATCACTCCACTCACATGTTTTTTTTTTAATAGGCCTGAACCATATTACTAACTTCCTAGGAGATCTACCGTGTATTCTCCCCCCAGAATCCATAATTATCTTTAAAATTTTTTATCAAAGAAACTAAATTTATCTTTTAATTTTTTCGAAGAAACTAAATATTCTATTCAAAGGAATTAATGATTATCTATCACAGTTCGAAAAACAACAGCAACAGCAAAACAACACTGGCCTTTACATGGCCTGAGTTCCACTTGCTTTCTGCTTCTCGCTCCTATTTCAACAGTATATATTTTTTTCTCACTCTGCTTAAACCATACTGGCCTCAAGTCATTGATGCATACATAATTCAGCTTCAGTGAGTTCAATTTTTTGCTTCCTGTGTTATGAATTATATACCCCTGTGTAGTTGGTTTACTTTCATTGTCTCATTGGAGTATCTGACTAAGCATCACTAATTCATATATTAAAAAGAGCAGCTTACCTCATACTACCTGCTGCATTATTTCTTTTATTTTTCTTTCTGGCATGTATCCTTTCCATATATTTATTTATTGTGTATCTCTCCTAGCAGTTTAAAAAGTTCATAATTAAACATCATTTAGCCCATGGTAGTTTAGTTAGTAAATATCATTTAAATAAAATTATATATATATGAATTTTATATTGTATATGCTATTTGATAAATTAATTTTTTATTTTTTATTAATAACACTTTATTCACTTTGTATCTCCCCATAAGCCCCCCTCCTCCCCTCCCAATTCTACCTTCGCTCTCCCTTCTCCATGCATGCCCTTCCCCAAGTCCACTGATAGGGGAGGTCTTCCTCTCTTTCCTTCTGATCCTAGTCTATCAGCTCTTATCAGGAGTGGATGCATTGTCTTCTTCTGTGGCCTGGTAAAGATGCTCCCCCATCATGGTGAGGTGATCAAAGAGCAGGCCAATCGGTTCATGTCAGAGGCAGTCCCTCTTTCCATTACTATGGAACCCACTTGGACACTGAAGTGTCATGGGCTACATATGTGCAGGCATTCTAGGTTTTCTCCATGCATAGTACTTGGTTGGAATATCAGTCTCAGGAAAGACCCCTGTGCTCAGATTTTTTGGTTCTGTTGCTGTCCTTGTGGAGCTCCTGTCCTCTCCCTATCTTACTATTTCCCACATCTTTCATAAGATTCCATGCACTCTGCCCAACAGTTGGCCATAAGTCTCAGCATCTGCTTTGATAATCTGCAGGGCAGAGCCTTTCAGAGGCCCTCTGTGACAGGCTCCTAACTTGTTTCCTGTTTTTTTCTTCTTCTTCTAGTCCAAGTGCTTTGCCTTTCTGGTTGGGGATTGAGCATTTTAGCCAGAGTCCTCCCTCTTGATTAGTTTCTTTAGGTATACAGATTTTAGTAGGTTCACCCTATATTGTAGGTTTATATGAGTGATTATATACCATGTGTGTCTTTCTGCTTCTGCAATAGGTCACTCAGGATAATTCTTTCCAGTTCCCACCATTTACCTGCATATTTCATGATATCCTTGGTTTTTATTGCTGAGCAATATTCCATTGTGTAGAAGTACTACAATTTCTCTATCCATTCCTCAGTTGAGGGGCATCTGGGTTGCTTCCAGCTTCTGGCTATTACAAATAAAGCTGCTACAAACATGGTTGAGAAAATGCCTATATTGTGTACTTGAGCCTCTTTTGGATATATTCCTAGGAATGGTGTAGCTGGATCTTGAGGAAGTGCTATTTCTAGTTGTCTGAGGAAGGGCCAGATTGATTTCCAGAGTGGTTGTACAAGTTTACATTCCCACCAGCAGTGGAGGAGGGTTTGCCTTTATCCACAACCTTTCAAGCATGTGTTGTCACTTGAAATTTTGATCAGGGCCATTCTGATGGGTGTGAGGTGAAATCTCAGGGTCGTTTTGATTTGCATTTCCCTGTTGGCTAATGACGTTGAGTATTTCTTTAAGTGTTTCTCTGTCATTCGATATTCCTCTATTAAGAGTTCTCTGTGTAGCTCTGTTCCACATTTTTTAATTGGATTATGATTTGTTGCTTTTCAACTTCTGTAGTTCTTTATATATACTGGATATTAGCCCTCTGTCAGATATAGGGTTGGTGAAGATTCTTTCCCAATCTGTAGGCAGTTGTTTTGTTTTAATGATACTGTCTTTCACTTTATAGAAACTTCTCAGTTTCATGAGGTTCCATTTATTGATTGTTGTTCTTAGAGCTTGTGCTGTTGATGTTCTGTTCAGGAAGTTGTCTCCTGTACCAATGAGTTCAGGGCTCTTCCCCATTTTTCCTTCTAATCAGTTTAATGTGTCTGATTTTATGTTGAGGTCTTTGATCCACTTGGACTTTAGTTTTGTGCAGGGTGATAAGTGTGGATCTATTTTCATTTTTCTACAGGTAGACATCCAGTTACACCAGCACCATTTGTTGAAGATGCCAGCTTTTTTCCATCTTCGTCATCTTTTTTGGGCATCTTTGTTAAAAATCAGGTATCCATAAGTGTGTGGGTTTATTTCTGGGTCTTCTATTCGGTTCCATTGATCCACCATTCTGTTTCTATGCCAGTACCATGCAGTTTTTATTACTGTTGCTCTATAGTACAGCTTGAGATCAGGGATGGCGATACCTCCAGAAGATCTTTTATTGTTGAGGATTGTTTTAGCAATTCTGGGTTTCTTGTTATTCCATATGAAGTTGAGAATTTTTCTTTCAAGGTCTGTAAAGAATTGTGTTGGTAATTTGATGTGAATTGCAGTGAATCTGTAGATTGCTATTGGTAAGATGACAATTTTTACTATGTTAATCCTGCCAAGCCATGAGCATGGGAGATCGTTCTATCTTCTGATATCTTCTTCTAATTCTTTCTTCAGAGACTTGAAATTTTTTTCATACAAGTCGTTGACTTCTTTGGTTAGGGTCACACCAAGGTACTTTTTGTCTTTTGTGGCAATTGTGAAGGGTGTTGTTTCTCTAATTTCTTTCTCAGCCCTTTTGTCTTTTGTATAAAGGAGGGCTACTGATTTTTTTTTTTTGAGTTAATTTGTATCTGGCCACTTTTCTGAAGGTGTTTATCAGCTGTAGGAGTTCCCTGGTAGAGTTTTTGGGGATCACTCAAGTATACTCTCATATCATCAGCAAATAGTGATCCTTTGACTTCTTTGTTTGTGATTTATATCCCCTTGATCTCCTGCAATTGTCTTATTTCTCTAGCAAGGACTTCCAGAACTATGTTGAAGAGATATGGAGGGAGTGGGCAGCCTTGCCTTGTCCTTGATTTCAGTGGCATTGCTTTAAGTTTCTCTCTGTTTAGTTTGATGTTGGCTATAGGCTTAATGTATATTGCCTTTATTATGTTTAGGTATGTGCCTTGCATACCTGATCTCTCCAATATTTTAAACATGGTTTTTGTCAAACGCTTTTTTTGGCATCTAAGGATATTATCATGTGGTTTTTTAGAGGAAAATAGAGGAAACAAATAAAATGCATAAAGAACTAGAGGAAGGTAAAGTTGATAAATTATTTTAGACAATGATAAATTGAAGAAATCTTACATATCTATGTATTAGTTATTTTTCTCTTGCTATGGTAAAATACCATGAGCAAGGCAACTTGTAAAAAGAGTGCTTATTTTGGCTTGTAGTTTCAGAGGGATACACGTCCATCATGGTGAGGAATCATGGCAGTAAGTGGCAAGCGTGGTGGTAGGAGCAGAGTACCGAGAGCTCACATCTTGAACCACAAGCAGGAAGCTGAGAGAGAGGGAACTGATAGAAAGGAGAGACTTTAAGCTCCCCAAGCTCATCTCTCATAATGCACTTCCTCCAGCAAGACCTAAGGCTCCCTAAGCAGCTCCACCAACTAGAGCCCAAGATTATGGCGGATAATTTTCTTTCAAGCAATTAAATCTATAAACACTAATGTACATTATAAAATATGTGTTTGAATCTTTTATACTTTCTTAAACAGTGAACAATGATTATTCTCAGGGAGATGGATGATTTGCATAAGAAGCAATAAAATGATTTTAAAACAGTATCTTGCAAGCCTACTGGAGTTAAAAAGAAATACATTAACAAAATATTCAGGTGATCTTTCTCATATGTAGAAGGATAGATCCACCTTGATTTTGAGCAATGATTACTTTGAAGAAAGGAGTCTCATTAAGAGAAACATGATAAATGTTATATTATAGTAAAATAGTCATGTTAATTTATAATCATACTTACTACAAGTAGGATATAACATTGAAAGTAAGAGAACAGCCGGCAACTTCTCTGAAGGTGTGTTGTAGGAAACATAACAGGTACCATCTGTATAAGCCTCAATAGTATGTTCCTGTTGTTTCACTTAATATAAATAGATTTTCAAAATACTTAGATGTTAATACTTGAACACTTTATGACACGTTGCCTTCTTGCTCTAGAAGATAGTCTGTACAGCCTATTTGTTTCCTGATGTGTCAAATTTTAGAAACTCAGAAATTTCCAAGACTCTAAATCTTTAATCCTTATTCTCTTTGAATTTGTGTGGAGAATTGGAACAAAGGTTCTATACCACTATGAAAGTCTTAATGGGGATAACATCTTGAATAAAATCCACTAGCAGTCAATATACTAAAAAGTTTTGCCTTAATAAAAGCTTAAATAGCCGATCTTAGAGCTGTCTTGTCTTTATTATGATGTGTCATTTAATAGCTGAACACACAGCTTTTCAACACACTTATATCTACGACATGATTCAATAAAATATACAAATAATTTAAAACCAGAAATTCAGTTTTCTATCAATATTTTTACATTGGTAACACATTTAGTAACATTTATTATAATTTCGTATTTATTTGTGGATTATTATAAATGTCCTCTACATTCATTTTAGAAATATTGAGAAAGAAAGAGGGGGAGGGAGGAAGGGAGGGAAAGAAGGAGAGAAAGACAGAGACACAAAGAGAGAGAGAGAGGAAGAGGGAGAGAGAGAGAATTAATACTAAAAATGAGTAGACCCAGGTTGTATATCCTCCATGGAAATGAATTGGGAATCTTTGTTCCAGAACACTTGCTTAAATCTCCAAGGATCTGATTAATCACAAGGAACACTAAACATATTATTTTCTATTTTTCTTTGTGTGTGTTTGCTTGTTTCTGTGTGGGGTTGCTAGAACATGGGAGCCATGACACACATATAGAGGTCAAAGGACAACCTTCAAGTATTAGTCCTTACCTTTCTACCTTGTTTGAAACAAAATCTCTTCACCACTATATAAACCAGGCTAGCTGGCCCTCAACCTTCTGAGATTATCCTATGTTCACCTCCCGTATTCTCACAGGGACCTGCTGGCATCTGGTCTTTTCAACAATTCTGAGTTTGTGAACTCAGATCACCAGACTTTCACAAGTGCTGTTACCTACTGGGCAATATGCCCAGTCCCATCTTTTTGATTTTAAAGAAGGCAGTGTTTCTGGTCATGGTGGTATACACTTTTAATCTCAGTACTTGTATATGAGGCAGAGGCAGGCAGATCTCTCTGAGTTTGAACGCAGCCTGGTTTATATACTAAGATCCAGGTCAGCCAATGCTACATAGCAAAACCTTATCTAAAAAACAAAACAAAACAAAAACAAAACAATATGTATAATACTTATATTAAAGAATTTTTAAAATGCAGAAATGTTTAGCAGTAATTATTTATAATCTTACACTTCAAAGAAGACCTTGCTACCATTTGATAGAACTGAGGAAATGTGTATATTATATACACATATGTGTCTTTTTCACTCAAATATGTATCAGGCATTTTCTGGATTATCAAAACGTTCTTAACTATCATGTTTAAAGGCTGTGCAATACTCTGTGACAGATCTATCAGAGTTAGGAATTCTTTATTTAAAATTTTAGTTTAGTAAACTTACCATTGTGATTGACTTTGTAATACACATATTTATGTGTAAAAATTGATAAAAATAAAGGAAAGCTCAAAAAATTCAAGTTTGAATTATGTATGACAAACATTACTATAAACTTGATGTAGTTTCCCCTCACGCTTGGATACAATTTTCAATAATGTTATATATACACAATTTTATGCATATGTATGCACAGTTAGTTAATTCCCATTATTCCTGATTTTCACGTATATAGATTCTTTTTCTAATATTTATTTGCAACATCTCAAGCGAATACTTTCAATACTTGCATCCATTCACACATATGACTAGGATGGCATAATATATAAACATTTGAGTAGGTGACACAAACATTGCAGTTGAAGATAAATAAATCAATGCTATGCTTTTTTATTTCAGCCTTATACAGTAAATAATATCCCTCTTGCAGTTTCAAATTTTAGTATTTTTTCATAATGATTCACAGTTTAACATGTGCTGTTTAGTTTTCCTAAGCAGAAAAATATTTTGTACATGTTTGAGGAGAAAATATACATAGCAGCTTTTCTCCAGCATGAATTATGTATAGGTGTTTTAGTTACTGCTCTTATTCCAAATGCTTGGAAAAGATCAACTTATGGGAGAAATCATTAATTTGTCTCGTGGTTTAAGAGGATTGAATCCATCATGGTAGTGAAGGCATGTACCAGAGTTCATGACAGCAAGAGCATGAAGCCAGCACTCCTCAAGTCCAAACAGAGAAGAAAGCAGAGAATAGAGAATGCCAGTGCTCAGCTGGTTTTTTTTTCTGTACTCAGTTTGTTACTCAAGTCAATAGGATGATGCCACCCATATTCAAGGTGGTTCTTCCTCAGTTACACTTCTTTGGAAAAATAGACATATGCAGCGCTATGCCTGTTAGGTGATTCTAAAACCAATCGGGTTGATTATGAAAATAAACCGTTCCATCATTCTGTTTCTTTGTTACCTCACTCAGGATGATCTCTTCTGGTTCCATCCATTTGCCTGCAAATTTCATGATTTCTTTGTAAATATATGACAATTTCTGTATCCATTCTTCAGTTGAGGGACATCTAAGTTGTTTCCAGATTCTGGCTATTATGAATAATGCTTCTATGAATATAGTTGAGCAAATGTCCTTTTGTGTACTTCAGCATATTTTGGATATATGCCTAGGAGTGGTATAGCTGCATCTTGAGATAGTGCTATTCCCAATTTTCTGAGAAAGTGCCAGATTGTTTTGCAAGTTGGTTGTACAAATTTGCACTCCTACCAGCAATGGAGGAGGGATTCTCTTTCTCTGTATCCTCTCCAGCATGTGTTGTCACTTGAGTTTTTGATCTTACACATTCTGAAGGGTGTATGACAGAATCTCAGAATTGCTTTGATTTGCATTTCTCTGATGACTAGGGATGTTGAGCATTTCTTTAAGTGTTTCTCTGCCATTCGATATTCCTCTGTTGAGAATTCTCTTCTTAGTCCCGAAACCCATTTTAATTGCATTATTTGGTTTGTTGGCATCTAATTTCTTGAGTTCTTTATATATTCTGGAGATTTGCCATCTATCCAATGTACGATTGGTGAAGATCTTTTCCCAGTCTGTAGGCTTTCATTTTGCTCTGATGACAGTGTCCTTGCTTTACAGAAGCTTTTCAGTTCCACAAAGTCCCATAGTATATACTCACTTACAAGTGGATATTAGCCACATAATATAGAATAGCCATTTGTAGACACCCCCACAAAAAAAACAGTAAGGAGGACCCTAGGGAGGAGGCTTAAATCTCATTCTGAATGGCAAACAGGATAGACACCAAAAGCAGTGGAAGAGAGGAAACAGGATGGGAGCCCACTATAGAGAGTCCTCTCAAAGGGTCTACCGAACAGGGGATCGAAGCAGATGCTGAGACTCATAGCCAAACTTTGGGCAGGGCACAGGGATTTTGATGGAAGAAGCGAGGGGCTGAAATAGAGGGACATGGAGAGAACAGGAATCCCACATGGAGACCAACAAAGCTAAGGGATCTGAGCCTAGAAGGTGCAGCAGAGACTGATACACCAATAGAGGATCATGCATAGAGAACTCCTATAATCCGTGCTCAGAGTAGCAGCTCAGTCTCCATTTTGATCTCTGGATGAGGGAAGGTGGGACTGCCTCTATCATGAACTCTGTTGTCTGCTCTTTGATTACTTGCCCCTCATGATGTGGCCTTGCCAAGACAAGGAGGAAGATGATGCAGAAAGTCCTGATGAGACTTAACAAGCTATTGGTAGATGGGAATGGTGGAGAACTTCCCTTTTCAGTGGACTAGTAGAAGGGGATGAGGGGAAGAGAGAGAGAGAGAGAGGGTGGGACTGGGAGGGTTAAGGGAAGGGGCTTCAATAGGAATATATAATGAATAAATTGTGAAGAAAAAATAAAAATAAAAGAGTAACATTTTAAAAAAGAAAATAACCCATTCTAGGAGTATTGGCTATAGGCTCAATGATAATGGATCAGCAATATACATTACATAGCACATTTTTATAAGGAAACGTATAAAAACAAGATTGTATATATGTTAGTCAAAAATGTGACTAGAGGCTTGCAAAAACCTTACCCTTTAGTTCACCTAGGAACTATGTTTGCATTTGTTAAATCAGGGTTTCGAATATAACTACAGAACATATATATTTTGAATAATAAGAATGTATGACAGGAGCTGGACAAATGATGCAGTGGTTAATACTTGCAGTTCTTGTAGGGAACTTGAGATTGGTCTCCAGCACCCTAGTGGTACTTAGAACCACCTGTAACTCCAGTTTTTCCAGTTCCAGTTGTTCAGGTATCTTCTCTGGCCTCTAAAGATACTACACATGCATGCTGCACAAACATACATGTAGGCAAAATATTCAAACACATAAAATAAAATAATTAAAAATAATATATGACTGAGTGCACTTAGCATTGCATAGATGTGTAGTATATATAATACATGGGGTACCATACACTGAGTTTTCATCCTTTTGCTAGCTTAACATTTTCATATCATTAATTAATGTTGAGGAAAAGGATTATTTCATCTTGCAACTCACATGTGGTACTCTTTTACTGAAAGAAATCAGGTTAAGAACTCAAGGCAGGAAGGTGAAGGCAAGAACTGAAGCATAGACTGCAGAGGAGTGTTACTTAATGCCTTTCTCCCTATGGCTTGCTCAGCCTAATTTCTTTTTTTTATTTTTTATTTTTTTTAATTTACTTATTTTTATATCAATCACAGGTTAGGTACTTTGCATCCCAGGCATAGCCTTCTCCCTTATTCCCTCCCACCCTCCCACTCCCTCCCTCCCTCATCTCCCTCCTCCCCGCCCCCTCCAAGTCCACCAACAGGGGAGGAACTTCTCCCCTTCCATCCAACCCCAGCTCATCCTGTCTCCTCAGGGTTGGTTGCAATGTCCTCCCCTGGGATCTAGCCAGTCTGTAACTCCCCGGCTTGTATGGGGGAGGGTCAAAGAGTCAGCCATCAAGTTCATGAGTGAAACAGTCCCTGTTTCCCTCACTAGGGTCTTCAGTCCGACACCGAGCAATCTTGGGCCCCATCTGAGCGGGGGTTCCAGGCCACATCCATACATGGACCTTGAATGTAGAAACCATCTATAGAAGACCCCTGTGCCCTGCACAGTTTGGTCTTTGTGGAGCTCTTGTTCTCCCCAAGTCTCACCAACCTCCTCCAGATCTATCATTACTTCTCGCCCTCTGCCAAAGTCTTGATCGCGAGTCTTAATATCTGCTCTGATACATTGCTACACTGACCCCCCCCCCAGAGGTCCTCCTTGAAATGCTCCTGTCCTGTTGCTTGTTTTCTCCTCCACTCAATGACCATCCCATTTGTTCATCCAAACAAGCATTGATCATACCAACCTGGATCCTCCTTCCTGTATATCCTCTCTAGGTGTGTAGATTTCAGCTTGACCTTCCTATCCTATAGGTCTATATAAGTGAGTATATACCATATGTTTCTTTCTGGTTTTGGGATAACTCACTGAGGATGATAGTTTCCAGGTCCCACCATTTGCTTGTGAATTTCATGATTTCCTCCTTTTTAATTGCTGAGCAGTATTCCATTGTGTAAAAGTACCACAATTTCTG
>CM053742.1:45615897-45634615 GCA_028658305.1 Pachyuromys duprasi
GTAAGAGGGAATGAGGGAGGGGGCTACGCCTGGGATTCAAAGTACCTAACCTGTGATTGAGATAAAAATAAATAAATTAAAAAAATGTTGAGTAGTATTCCATTGTGTAAATGTACCACAATTTCTGTAGCCATTCTTCCACTGAGGGACATCTGAGTTGTTTCCAGGTTATAGCTATTACAAATAAAGTTGTTATGAACATGTTTGAACAAATGTCCTTGTTGTATAATTCAGCATATTTTGGATATACGGCTAGGAGTGGTATATCTGGATCTTGAGGTAGCAATATTCCTAATTGTCTGAGAAAACGCCAGATTAATTTCCAAAGGGTTGTACAAGTTTACATTCCCACCAACAATGGAGGAGGGTCCCTCTTTCTCTGCAACCTCTCCAGCAGGTGTTGTCACTTGAGTTTTTGGTCTTAGCCATTCTGATGAAATCTCAGGGTCATTTTGATTTGCATCTCCCTGATGAGTAAGGATGTTGAGCATTTCTTTGTGAGTTTCTCTGCCATTCTATATTCCTCTACTGAGTATTCTCTGTTTAGTTACTAACTCCATTTCTGAATTGCTTTGCTTGATTTGTTGCTTTTCAATTTCTTTATATTTCTATATATATTTCTTTATATTTCTATATATTTCTGTATATTGAACCTTCCCTGTATGGCTGGGATGAAACCTAAATGGTAGATGATATCTTTTATGAGTTCTTGGATTTGGTTTGCCATAGTCTGATACCTAAGTCACACAAACACCCACTAAAACAAGAGAACTTCAGACCTATCTCTCTTATGAACACTGATGTAAAAATATTCAATAAAATACTTGTTGTAACTAACTCTATTTTTCAAGTCTCTCTCTCTCTCTCTTTCTCCCTCTCTCTCTGTTTCTGTCTCTCTTTCTCACTCTGTGTGTGTGTGTGTTTTCCTGGTTTTGTGCAAATATTAGTGCTGCTAAAAATACATGATCTATATTTTACATGCACTGCCTAGTAATGTTCTTATAAACCCAGCTTTCTGAAGAAACGGCAATTTTTTAAAGAAATTAAGCTATGATAGGAAATGGACAAAAAAACATTTGGTGTAACTGTGGTTGAAATAGGCACTATTAATATTTTTGATTTTTATTGGATCTCCTCTTAGAAAAGTTCATAGTTCAGTGACTCTGTGAAACCATATTCTCTCAGAGTTCACAGAAAGATCAAAAAGAAATGAAAAGGTGAATATAATATAGGTGGTGGGGTAAAATAACAGGTATGTTTTAGAAATAAACATAAAAGGAACTAAAAGGCAATTTGTGGTCTGTAGGAAGAACGCTGCTCTTGGCTCACACCCCTTGCTGCTGCCCAGATGTTACTCTCAACAATGGCATTACATTGTTACTCTTGCCAAGGGCACAATTGAGTCTAGGCTTTTCACCTGACAGGGAATAGCTCAAGTGGAAAGGGTCTGTTTTCTTTTTCACTAGAGTTAAAAAAAAAAAAAGAACAGTGTGTCCAATAGATGGTAACTTTTGAGGCCTTTCCATCTCTTCCATACAGTTTACAAAATAGTATCACAGCTTACCAGCTGAAAAGCGGGGATTCTGTATGAATTATGGATCCTTCTGGAAAATATGGCTGTGTTTTCTGATTAAAAATTTATCCATCAGTCTTTATATTACCATGATTGTTGTTTTTAATATTAAATTTTGTTGATTTTTTAAACAAATCCTGAGACTTACAGAACATCCCAATATTTCCTCTGGCACAGCTAATGCTTTTCCAATGCATTTTTTATTGTAACAATTGGAAAGAATAATGCTTTTTATAAGAGATGCAGAGAAATTGCCCTTTTAAAACTTTTATGTAGATATGACCTAAAAACTGAACATGCAATTATTTATTTACCAAATATGTATTGATTTTTCACTATGTGGCAGACATGATGTTAATTGCATCTACCTCAAAATTTCCACCATTTAGAATGAACGGTGGAATTAAAAGATAAATGGTGTCATGCTGTTATCACTCTAATACTAGGCCTTCTCCATTTCCCCCTAGGTCTGGCAATAAGTGAACCAAACACGCTATCCATGTGAATGTCTTATTTATATATATTTTGGATCCTGAATGTTTGTATTTAAATCAAGACTGGGTGAATATGAAGTCTTGCTACACAAACCTGAGAAATGTATGTCACATCATTTCCTGTAAGAATGCTCTAGACCTCAGAATGTTTTTCATGTGTTTTTTTTTCACTATTTATTTTCTATCCTGACTGTAGCCCCCCTCTCTCATCTCTGTCCCTTCAACCCTCTTCCCTCCTATCCCCTTTCCCTGGTACACTGAAAGGGGGAGTCCTTCTCTTCTGACCCTAGCTTATAAAAACAAGGAAATCATGAAATTTGCAGGCAAATGAATGGAAATAGTAAACATCATCCTGAATGAGGTAAGGCAGACCAAGAAATACATGCATGATACATACTCACTTATTAAGTGGATATTAGTCATATAATATAGGATAAACATACTAAAATCTATAGTACCAAAGAAGCTAAACAACAAGGAGGACTCTAGGGAACATGCTCAATCCTCATTCAGAAGAGCACATAAGATACACATTGGAAGAGGGAGAAGACAGGGAAAGGACAGGAGTCCACCTCAAAGGGCCCTTGAAAGACTGTACCCAGCAGGATGTCAAGGCAGATGCTGAGACTCATAGACAAACTTTTGGCAGAGTGCAGGGAATTTTATGGAAGAAGGGGGAGATAGAAAGAAGGGGACAAGACCTCCACAAGGAGACCAACAAAGCCAAAATATCTGGGTTCAGGGGGTCCTGCTGAGACTGTTGCACCAACCAAGGTCCATGAATGGACGTAGAACCCCTGCTCAGATGTAGCCTATAGGAAGCTCAATATCCAAGTAGGTTTCCTAGTAAGGGGAACAAGGGCAGGAATAATCCATTTGTCAATAGTGAGAGAAACAGAATCAGTTGCCTTCAGTTTACTTGACTCAGATATTGTGAGGAGTATGGTCAATTTCTCACAGTAGGAAACTGTGTGGCATCAGCAAAGAGACTTGTTTAGGAATCTATTTTTGTATGCATTTTATGACAGGTGATATGTAATATACTGTTTTAGGAAAAAGGCACCAAACCAATCAAGGCCTGGCATTTATTTGAATAGTTGGCATTTTCAGGTGATCATTTTATGTTATTGGCAATAATATTGTAGTTTTCCTGTTATATGTGGTTTTATAAAACCCTTTATCTTGTGATTTAGGAAAATCATATGAGAGGCACAGTAACTGCTTGTTTCAGTTTACAGGGGATAAAGGAGACAGTGAATGTAACTGACTTGGCCTAGTTACTGTTGCTAGGAAATAGTATAATACCCATTTGTTGACATATCTACTTTGTCAGTTCTCATGATAGTCCAATAACATTTTTAAAAATTAGCTGTATTTTGAGATGAAGAAATGTGAGTAAGTAGAGTTGGTATCATTTGCCAAGGTCACATGGTAGTAGGTGAAGTTGACTGTGAAATGCAATCTTTCTGGCTCCAGAGCCTGTACTTTTAGCCTCTAGTTTGTATGCCTCTCTATGTGTATTATTACAATTTTCCCTAATTCTGTGTTTCACTTTATTAAATTTCCTGAGGCTCTTCCTATCTAGCAATAGCTGGGCTGCTATCCAGTGGATTAAGACCATTTCATGGATGCGGTTTTCCTTCCCAAGTCTACATGCAGCAAGGAAGGTGTTCCAACATCACATTCCTCAGACAGTAGTGCACCATCTCTGCCATTCTCACAATCTGTCTATTTTGTCTCTGGATTGTTTATCAGATATTGTATATGAGATGAGGATTTTCTTAAGAGGAGATACAGATGAATATGGTAGCATTTTTACTTTTTCATCTGATGTCTGGAGACCTGCAACTCAATCAATAGCAATTCATTCCTTTGAGCTTTAAAGATGAATGAAGGGGAAAACGGGACGTTTATTAAGGAAAAAGAAAAGAAAAGAAAATATCTTAGTATTTAATAATTTAAAAATACTTTCATTTTTGTGGCAGGCATGTCTGTGAAGGTCAGATGAAAACTAGTGAGAGTCAGTTCTCTAATCCCACTGTACCAGAGATTGAATTTTGGTCATGAGGCTTGGAAAAAACAACATTTACCTCCTGAGCTATTTCAAGGACCCTCTTTTTCATAATATTTTCATGAAAAAGGAAAGCTTTTCATTAATGTGTTCATCAAAAATTAAATCAATATTAAAATCTACTGATACCCTTTTCAATATAAGCTTTATTTATTATAGGCTTTAGTGCAAACTTCTGTAGTCTTCTTAAGTAACCTTCATCTTATTCACCTAAATCTTCTCATTAAGGGTTTAATTGTCCAGACTGGTTATCAAGTTTATCTGCTTCAGGAAGCCATACTGTTGTGTGACACTATTCCCATAAAGATAAACAAATATCTGCTCACCCTAGATAGGGAAATGAAGACAGACCTAAGTACGGATATCACTCAAATCTTTATTATTTGGTAAATGAATGAGTTTTATTTGGGTTACTTTTAGAAATACAGATGAGGCGCTACTTACATGAACAAAAATTATAAAAGGACAGCTACATTACCAAAAGTCTACCCTAGCATAGGTGACATGAAACCGATGTACTGAAAAGCCTTCATGTAGTTCAGCAGGTTGGAGAGTGCCCTTTCCAGGTAACTCTGCTGGTCTGAGCCTCTGTCAGGCAGCAAAGTGGATTTCTACTTCTTTCACGAAGCTCAGCTGGTATGGGGATCTTCTCTCAGCAGTCCTTATAGCTTATATATGCTTGAGGAGCATGTGGCCTAGAGAATCTGGTCACTTTCAGGGACTTCCTGAAACCTTTGTGTTGGATGTAATACTTTGCCTTCCTTTTAACAATCTGTTTTAATGAGTTTTCTTCCAAGATTGAAGAAAATTGCTGTGTTACATATGCTTAAATTACAATAATGAAACCTGGGTAAACTATACTTTGATATTAGTATGTTTATCCTATATTATATGTCTAATATCCACTTATGAGTAAGTATATACCCTGTGTGTCTCTCTGCTTCTGGGATGCCTCACTCAAAATGATCTTTTCCAGTTCCCACCATTTACCTTCAAATTTCATGATTTCCTTGTTTTTACTGCTCAGTAATATTCCATTGTGTAGATATACCACAATTTCTGTATCCATTCCTCAACTGTGGGGCATCTGGGATGTTTGAGCTTCTGGCTATTACAAATAAAGCTGCTACAAACATGGTTGAGCAGATGTCCTTGTTGTATACTTGAGCATCTTTTGAAGCTAATCATGAAAGAGGACTCTGGCTAAGATGCTCAATCTCCATTCAGAAAGACAAACAGGATGGACATTAGAGGAGGGAGAAAACAGAACAGGACAGGAGCCTACCACAGAGGGCCTCTGAAAGGCTCTACCCTGCAGGGTATCAAGGCAGATGCTGAGACTCATAGCCAAACTTTGGGCAGAGTGCAGGGAATCTTATGGAAGAAATTGGAGATAGTAAGACCTGGGGAGGACAGGAGCTCCACAAGGAGAGCAACAGATCCAAAAAGATTGGGCACGACGGGGGGGGGGGTTCTTTTCTGAGACTGATACTCCAGCCAAGGACCACTCATGGAAATGACCTGAAACCCCTGCACAAATGTAGTATATGGCAGTTTAGTATCCAAGTGGGCTCCATAGTAATGGGGACAGGGACTGTCTCTGACAGGAACTGATTGGCCTGCTCTTTGATCACCGCCCCCTGAGGGGATAGCAGCCTTACCAGGCCATGGAGGAAGACAATGTAGCCACTCCTGATGAAATTGATAGATTAGGATGAGAGGGAAGGGGAGGAGGACCTCCCTTATCAGTTGACTGGGGGACAGACATGGGTGAGGAAGAGAGAGGGAGGGTGAGATTGGGAGGGGAAAAGGGGGGAGCTATGGGGAGATACAAGTGAATAAACTGTAATTAATAAAAATAAAATAATTAAAAAATAAAACCTATATGTTGAGGTATTTGTGGTGCTGATGATGTGGGGGTGTTTGGTTTTTTCCCCTTTACTAGAAAAAAATTATATCATTATTTTGAGTAACTAACTTCCTTTCAATTTTAGGGACTTTACAATCTGGCATGCGGGGTATATCTAGTGATTTTGAAATTCTTCAGCATGTGTTTATTTGGGAATATCTTAATTTCTTCCTCGGTTTTTTAAATTAAATTTTTATTTTTTATATTAATTACATAGAGAGTTCTCAAGTGACAGTATCTATCTATCTATCTTTCTATTTACTTACTTACCTTCCTATCTATCTGTCATCTATATATGTATCTATCTATGCATCTATCTTTAGTCAAAAAAATTTAAACTAAACTTGTTGCTAATATTATTATTATTATTTTATTGTTGTGTATATATAGGTGTTTTGCCTTTATGTATTTCTCGGCACCACATGTATACAATGCCCTTCAGATGAGGGCATCATGTCCCCCTGGGACGAGAGTTACAGACTGAGCTGCTGTGTGGATACTGGGAATCAAACTCAGGTCCTCTAGTATATCAGCCACTGCTCATAACCACTGAATCATTTATCTATTCCCTAGTTACTAATGTTGATGAAGATTGTTTTTATCGGATTAGTTGTTGTCTTATTAATAGTTACTATTGCCATGATACAACATCATGAGCAAAGCAACTTGGTGAGGAAAGGGTTTATTTGGCTTGTAGTCCATCATAGAAGGAAGCCAGGATAGGAGCTCAAAGATGGCAGTAATCTGAAAGCAGGAGCTGATGGCAGAGGACATGAGAAGTGCTGCTCACTGGCTTGCTTGCATGGCTTACTCAGCCTGCATTGTTTTAATACTCAGGCCCATCAGTAAAGTACTGGCCCCACCCACAATGGACTGAGCCCTCCCAAATCAATACCTAGTTAAGATAATGTCCCCACAGGCTTTCCTACATCTTATATTATGGAGGTATTTTTTCCCTGAAGGTACCTTCCTCTCTGAAGACTCTAGCTTGTGTCAAGTTGGCATAAAACTAGCCAGGACTAGTTGAATGCTTGTCATCTTGACACATAAGTACATAACTGTTAAATCACGATCTTTCCTTTCTTCTTCATCCCCAAGATTACAATTTAAATCATACATCACAATTTAAAACATTTTATAAACTGAAAAAGTCCCACTCCCTTACCAATTCAAATATTTTAAAAGTTGTCTCTATATGGTAGGAATGCAAACTTGTACAACCACTCTGGAAATCAATTTGGCGCTTTCTTAGACAATTAGGAATAGTGATTCCTCAAGATCCAGCTATACCACTCCTAGGCATATACCCAAAAGATGCAAGTACACAACAAGGATATTTGCTCAACTATGTTCATAGCTGCTTTATTCCTAATAGCCAGAACCTGGAAATAACCCAGATGTCCCTCAGTTAAGGAATGGATACAGAAATTGTGGTACTTTTACACAATGGAATACTACTCAGCAATTAAAAAGGAGGAAATCATGAAATTTGAAGGCAAATGGTGGGACCTGGAAACGATCATCCTGAGTGAGGTATCCCAAAAGCAGAAAGACACACATGGTATATACTCACTTAGATAGACCTATAAGATAGGATAAACATACTGAAGTCTATACACCTAAAGAAGATAAACAAGAAAGAGGACCTGGGGCAAGAGGATTAATCCTCAGTTAGAAAGACAAATGGGATGGACATTGGATGTAGGAGAAAACAAGTAGCAGGACAAGAGCCTACCACAGAAGGCCTTGGAAACACTCTACCTAACAGTGTATTAAAGCAAGTATTAAGACACATAACCAACCTTTTGGCAGAGTACAGGGAATCATATGAAAGAAGGGAGAGTTAGTTTGAACTGGAGAGGACAGGAGCTCAGCAAGGACCAAATATAGCAAGGGCACAGGCATCTTTTATGAGACTGTCTCTCCAACCAAGGACCATGTATGGAAATAACCTAGAACCCCTGCTTGAATGTAGCAAAAGGTAGCTCAATACCCAAGTGGGTACCCTAGTAAGGGGAACAGGGACTATTTCGGACATGAACACAATGGCTGGCTCTTCGACCCCCTCGCTCTGCTAGGCCACAGAAGAGGACATTGCAGCCATTCCTGAAGAGATCTGATAAGCTAGAGTTAGAAGGAAGGGGAGGAGGACTTCCCCTATCAGTGGACTTGGAAAGAGGCAGGGAAGGGATGAGGGAGGAATGGGAGAGATAGGGAGGGAATGCGGGAGGGGGATACTGCTGGTATACAAAGTACATAACTTATGATTAATATAAAATAAAAATGTAAAAAAAATAAATAAAAAACTGAAAAAAAAATCTGATCTTCCAGAGAGGCTAAGTAACAAGGAGGGTTGAGTTGGGGTTGCATGAATCTTCCTGGGAAGGAGAAACAGAATTAATTTTGTGAATGGAATTGGAGTGAGTATGGAAGAGAACAAGAGGGATCAGATGGAGAAAGGGGATAAGGAAAGTTTATTAGAAAAGACAACTGGAATTGGGGACATTTGGGTTGCGTTATAGAAATCTAGTGCAGTTAAAACCCTGTGTAATCTTTGAGAGTGACTATAATGAAGACTCCTAGTAATAGGGGATACACAGCCTGAACTGGCCATCTTCTGTAACCAGGCAAGGCTTCCCAGTGAAGGGTGTAGATCACCAACCAGCCACAAAAACCAGAGGCAGGACCCAGCCATAGACCACAGTAGAACAAAACATGACTGGATAAAAATAATTAAATGATTAGTGATATTGTGCTATACTAATAGATTAGTGCCTAGACCAATAGTCATGACAGAGGCTTCATCCAGCAACTGATAGGTACAGCCCATATTAGGTAGAGTATGGGGAATCCTGTGGAAGAGGGGGAGGAAGGAATGTAGGCTTCAGAATGGTCAAGGACACCAAAAGAAAAACCCAAAGAATCAACTAACCAGGGCTCATAGGGACTCAAGGAAAATGAACTGACAATCAGGGAGGGACTTCATGTGTCTGCCCAAGGCCCTCTGCCTATATGTCATTGTTGTGTAGCTTGGTCTTCTTGATGGACTCCTAAGAATATGTGCAGGGGCTGTTTGTGAGTGTTTTGCCTGCTCTGGGGACTCTATTCTTCCTCCTTGGTTACCTCATCCAGTCTTTATATGAGGGTTTATGCCTAGTCTTGTTGTAACTTGCCTGTTCTTTTGTTTTTTGGTTTTTGTTTTAAGGGAAAGAGAGGAGTGAAGAGTGGAGGGAGAAAATGAAGTTGGGTTGTAATGTATGACAGAAGAATAAAAAAGAGAATTAGAAAAGAAAAAAAAAACATCCAGTTTCTTTTAAAATCCAAATTCTCTGTAAAACCTCAAAATTACTTTTTTTAAAATTAAAGTCTCCTAATTTTGGGATACTATAAATTAAAAAAAAATGGTTTTATACCTCAAGAAAGAAGAACAAGAGCACAGTCGTAATCTGTACAAAGCAAAACCAAAGTCCAAAAGTGTGATTAACACAAGACACAGGATATGGCTTCAGGGTCTTTTGAGCTACTCCAAGGGGCTTCGCTCACTCCTGCTTCACCCTAGTCAGTATGCACACCTTGCCTTCTAGACTCCAGCTAGCTTAATCCACTGCTGTTGCTCTTCTTGGTGACCATCCCAAAATACTGAGGTCTTCTGCTGCAACTGGGATTAGATTTTAACCAATAGCCACTAATAGGCTATCTTCAAGGTGCCAAAACTCAACTTGTCTACACGTGCCCTCCATCCTTGGCCTTCAACTGATACTCAGGTTGTACTTCTCCAGTAGCCTCACCTGGCCTCTCATGGTGCTAGGTCTCAGTTGCTCTCCATGACTCCATCATGCCTTCAAAACCAGTACCACATGAGTAACTTTTCCACTATCAGGTTCAGCTGCCAATGTGAGGTACAACATTGGCTGCCTCTGGAACACAGCTTCTGTGTGATGACTGAGGAAATCTTCCCAGAAGATTTCACCTCCAAGATGCTGGTCTCTTCTTATACACTGCTAACTTCTCAGCTCCAGCTAACATGCATTAATTGTTCCAGTAAAGCAGAGGTTTGACTTTAGTGGTTCTGGTCTTTTGTTATTCACAGATGATTCTTCATCCCCAGCTAAACAGAACCGCCCACATATTCTTTACACAAATAGCACAGGAGAGTCTTTGCTTCCCTCTAAAACTTCACAAGCCAGACCTCTGTCATTTGCACTTCTCTTAACATTTTTATCTTCAAAGCTCCAACAGAACAGCCCAGTGAGCTCTTAGTATTCATGCCTTAAAAAGCTCTTAGTACTTAATGGCTCTTCTAGAACAAAGTTCCAAATTATTTCCAAAATCCTTCCCCAAACATGATCAAAACTGTCATTACAATACCCAACTCCTGGTACCAACTTCTCTTATTAAGGGTTGCTATTAATATGACAAAACACCATGTCCAACACAACTTGGAGAGGAAAGGATTTATTTGACTTACACTGCTGCATTGTAGTCTGTCACTGAAGAAAATCAGTCCCACAATTCAAAGAGGGTAGGAGCCCTGATGCAGAGGCCATGGAGGAGAGTACTGCTTATTGGTTTGCTCACATGGTTTGCTCATCCTGCATCCTTACAGAACTCAGAACCACCATCCTAGAGGCGACCCCATCTGCAAGGGCTGAGACTTCCTACATCAATCACTAGTTTTTAAAAAATGCCACATGGGATTGCCTACAGCCCATCTTATGGTAGCATTCTTTCAAATTGAGGCTCCTTTGTTTCTGATGACTCTAGCTTGCTAAATGGAATAAAACTAGGTAAGAGAGTTGCTTTCTCTCTAATCTGATCAAGATTTTCCTTGTCTTTGTCTTTCAATATTTCAGTTATGATAAGTCTTGGTATGGGTTTTTATTGGGTCTTCTAACTTGGAGTTTCATAAGCTTATATTTGTATACCTATGTATTTTCCACAAATTTAGAAATGTGAGAGCCTGATAGAATCCCTCTTTATTTTCCCTTGATGTATGCATATTTCCCCAATACAGACATTGCTCTACTTTTTGACAGTCCATATATCCATTAGGTCCTGTTTCTTTGTTTTTCTCAAGTCTTTTCTTTCTTTTTCTTTCTTTCTTTTTTTTTTTTTGTCTTCTGAAATGCGGTTATTTCAAAAGTTCTTCACAATTTCATTGATGCAAAATATATTTTATCTGTTAAAGCCCTTATTTAATTTTCACCGATTTTCATCTCCATAACTTCCATATGTTTCTGTTTCTGAAAGTTTTGTCTCTATTGGTAGTTTAATGTTTTTGATGAATCTTTTCTTTATTTCCTTTGATAGTTACCATTACATCTTTTATGTGCAAAGGCATCGTTTTAAAGTATTTTGATTATTTAAGATGGTTTTTAGAGATAAATTTTCTCCTTTGAAAGGAATGTTTTCCTTTTCGTTCATGTGCTTTATGACCTTTTGTTGGCCACTGGATTCGTGATGACAGTGAGTCCTTGTATTCTTTGCAGACTGGCTGTGCAGGGGAAGGCCTTTACTGATTAACAGGATATATCTGAGCTTGTGATCACTCTGCTGTGAAGGCTTAAGGTCTTCTCATTTTTCTGGGCATGTGTCTTCTCTGGATCAGTGTGTGCTTTTGTTGATTTTAAGTTGGGCACAGCTGTGTTTAAATGTCTTAATTTCCCCCAAGAGTTTTCCCACTGTTTTTTTTTCTCTCAGGGTTTAAAGAAGTTCTGTTATATTCCTCTGTCTGTAATCTCTTGCACTGGCCTCTGTGAACTTGCTGTCCCCCTGAAGAACATCTAAGAAAAGCTGGCGATCTGAATTGTGGCAGTTGGGGCCATCTGAGCTCTGATTTAAGGGACGTAGAGAACAATCCTTCAGGCATCAGCCAGATAGGTTAGAAGAGTATCTATTATAGCCATTCTGCTGTCTCTAGTTCAAGGAAAGGAAGCATGTATTTGGTCTAATATTTTCCCCAAACTGTGCCAGGTTAGGCTATGGAGGAGTTATGTTAACCACAGGAAAAGTACTATTATATTTCCAACCATTTTACATGTTTGCTTACAAACATCAGTTTTGCTTGGTTGCTGTACTTGTTTGAATTTTTAAAGAAAATTCAAAGTAATGTTAGACAATATGTTGCTTATTCAATATTTCTATGGTAGAATGGATTTCTGAAATTTTCTTCTCTTCTTGATTTGTCGTCATTGTTTTTGGTGGTGGCAGTGGTGTACAGTGCAGACCAGATGCTTGAGTGAGAAATTGAAGGAATTAGAAAAATCTTCACTGACAATTCCCTTAGAAATTATGATAAGGAGACTAAGGCAGAGATTATTTTCATTGAAAATATATAATGGAAACTTGGAATTAACAAGGAAAATATATACATTCTATTTATCTGCTCTCTCTACATAGAAATTAAAAAGAAAATATATAGAGAGTGTATAAAGAATGTAGCTTCTTAATTTTATATATGTATACACACACACAGAGAGAGAGAGAGAGAGAGAGAGAGAGAGAGAGAGAGAGAGAGAGAGAGAGAGAGAGAGAACAGTATTAAAGGGACTGCTATCTAAATTGTAAGTTACTGTCATTTTTTTTTAGGAGAATTCATGTTCCCAGCCCAAGAACAGCATTGTTGGGGGTATTATGCTATAAAACTTAACTGTTCTGACCCTTAATGATTTCTTTAATCATTCAATTAGATAGATCAGTACCACCACAGCATAAAACAACTGTTAGTATTTATATCAAAATGCTATGCACACAACAGATATTATATGAAAGCAGTTTATTGGATGGAGATGGAGAGGGGGGGAAATAAAAGAGAGAGAGAGAGAGAGAGAGAGAGGTTGGGGGAAGGGTCCTCCAACACAGAGAGGGGAGAGAGCAGGAGAGGGGGAGAGAGCAAGGGCCAGAGAGTAAGAAAGAGGGGGAGTGGCACACCAGTCACTATGTATCTGGCTCAGATGATGTCATAGGACATAGGTACTGACATAGGATGTTATCAGAACCAAGGGAAGGCGTCTGTGTGAGGGTTGGTAAGAAGGGCTAATCATAGTCTTGAAAGCCATAGTTGGGGGTACCTCCGTTCACCAATGAACTGGGGAGATACCTGTCAGTCTCTCAGAAAAATGGGAACATTTAGGCCGTCCATTGAAGGGAACTCATCAACCTGCCAGTGTTGGATGTATGGTTGTAACTATTGGGTAGCTAGGAAAGAGGAGTCCCCAAAAGGGAAAAGGAATCCCATCTTTTGAGATAGAAAATAGGTGCAGTACTTATCTTGAGCCCAATTGACAGAAGAGGCGGATTTTGGTGGATTTTCTGCAGCTTATGAGAATTCCTTTTAAGTCTTACAAAAGGAGATAAAACTTTAGACATGTTAAGATCACCACTGTAATATGCATTGAAATATACATTGTAGAAAAAGCAGTAGGCACACACCTTTGTGTTAACAGCATACACACTCTTTAAGGTGAGCTCTGTAAAGGCAGAGGCCTTCCATGAAGTAGAAGGGGTAAAAGCTCACTTGATCTTAATTTTAAGTAGGATTACCTGTCATGGAAGAGAGGCTACTTTTTATCTAGAAGAATATATATATATATATATATATATATATATACATATATAAATCTAGCGTAATAAGAAACTTTTAATTTTATATCTAAAGACAAACCAAAGAAGATTTAAAATCTTGAGCTTGGAACTATGATAGTGGATCATATTGTGGAATGTTTTTATTAGGGTTAGATTAATAAATGAGAGCTCTATTGATAAAGGTCAAAGCTCTGGATAGTCAATACAACAGTAAGATAGCAACAGGAAGAAATATGGAGCATTTTTATTTATTTAGGATACCTTAAATTATCTCAGAACTTCCAACCTTTATAACTTGCATTTATCAACCTTAGAACATCTTCTTAGACCTTCAAACATTTTATCAGAAGCTCAGACCTTACAGAAACTGTATATTTTTGAGAGGGCCCCTACAGCATTAGTTTCTGCTGATAAACTGGTCTTCAAACCCATCAGAGACCTGAGAAGGATAAATTAGTGCAGGAAGCATAATCCAAACTGCCTATATACTGATTAATATGACAGAGGTGCCACCATTATCCAGACAGCTTTCCTATTAGGTTCCTGTTGTGTCAGTGGCTCTCGTGGGCACAAGTCCTAGGGGAGCATCACAGCATCAGTCTTCAGGCACTGGGACCAGCAAATCTGAGAGTTCTTTCCATGGAAGAGGAATTTGGGAGAATAACTAACTTTATTTTGTCTAAACAAAACAAGGCAGTCAGCTCTCTGGGTATCATTTTTGGCGACAGTTCAGGCAGTGAACCAGTTGTGGCAGGCTTGTCCAACAGCACAATCCAGATGGAGTCATCTGTCTTTGTGCCAAAATCTTCCAGGAGGTCACCGCTAAAAGCTGGGGTCTCTGTCACATTAAGCTTTTTTATTAAGCATCTAAATGTACTATTTTGCAGATTTTCTGACAGGTTTGAGGACAGGATCTAATAATTATAGCTGAGCCAAACAAATTTTGATTGCATAGTTACCCATCCTAGGTTTAACCTTGAGAACATAAAACAAGAAGATAGGTAAAGCTTAATTAGTTTTTTTTTTTTTTAGCATGACTGTAAATTCTTAAACTAGTATCAAAACAAAACTTTTAATTATAGATACAGTTCACAGACTGGCGATCCTGCTGATCCTATCACATTGCATGAGTCATGAGTTTTAGAAGCAATAATGTAGTTCAACAGTGTAAATATTTTAAAAATTACATTTGAGTTTTTTACACCAGATCTATTAGCCAGAAAGCCCAAATGGTGTGTCCGGATCACAGGCAGCTGGTGGCAGAAAAAGGTATTTATTAATTGAGGAATTGATAGAGACATTGACAGTTAGACATACATTTTAAATTAGCTTACTTTGAATAGACCTTTATAACCTTAAAATTTCATCATCATACAAAAATTATTTTGAACCAGGGTGAATTATATATTCACTCAATTTAAAGTGAGACTTGTTGATTATAGTCTAAGGGGAGATAAATGGTTAATTATAATTAAAGAGCTTTAAAATTTTATTTCATGCTATGTAGCCTTCCCAAGGTTTACAGTTTAATATTAAGATTTTATTCTGAAGGTAGAAAAGAAATGAGGGAGCAGTGGCTTGCTTTTAAACCCCTGCAGACCTGCTGCAGAAATGGGGAGGGGAAGATAGAGCACACACTTTTGGGTTAAGAGTGGGAGAAGGTCAGGCAGCCATGAGCCAGGGCTCCAGGTGAAAAGAGTATGGATTATGAATCTCAGCATCTCCTTCAATACCTTGATGGATAGAGCCTCTCACAAGATCCCCCTTGAAGGTTCCTGTCCTGTTCCTTGTCTTCTACTTCCTATGTCTATCCTGTTTCCCCTTCTGAGTGAGGTTTCAGCCTCTTCTTTAGGAGCCTCCTTGTTGTTTAGCTTCTTTAGGACTATAGGTTTTAGCACATGTATCCTATATTATATGGCTAATATCCACTTTTTGTGAGTATATACCACATGTTCTGGGCATTTCCATGTATTTGTATTTATTTCTGGACTTGAACTTCCTCTATTGGTCTATGTGCATCCTCTTATCAACATACTACATTGTAGACACCATTTACCAGACTGAAAAAAGTCGCTTTAATTTCTGGTTTGATGAGAGCTATTATCATAAGTGGATTTTAATTGTCATCAAAATTCTTATCTGTTGATATGGAAAATTATACTGATTGAGTTTAAGTCTACTGGTTATGCATAAGAAAATTTATAAGAATTAATAATGATAATTATTATTATAATTACTTTAATTATTTTGTGTTTTCCATATGCTGAGTACTTTAGGAATGTTGCTTTTTTATCATGCCTGATTTGCTTCTATTTCCACAAAACCAAACCTCCTAAGCTTCAAGGACACCAAATAAAGAAAAGTATCTGGAGAGAGAATAATAAATTATCATGTGTGTGTGTGTTTGTGTGTGTTTGTAGAACAATGGATGGTGACATAAATAATTCCACAGAAACTATAAATAAGATGTAATGAAAAAATCCTATTTTGTTTCACTATTTTGTTTTCATCTTTGATAATCATGAATATCTTCTGCAACTTTCTCTATAACAAGCACTATTAGGTACTGAGTATAGAACAATGAACAAAATAGATGAGACTTTCGCCCCTACAGTTCTTATAGTCAAGAGGAAAGAGACCATGTAACTGAGTAGTAAACCGCAAAGTCCCACACATGATTCTATAAACCATTTACATCAGTTAAAATTTACATGCAAATGAAATAAAATAAATTGTGACTTCTACCAGGCTGTATAAAGTGGCAAGGGGTGCTGTTATCATATATTATAACATGCACAACATTCCTAAGTGTTGTTACATGTGATGGCAGTGGGAAAACTGATTATAAAAGCCAGGTCAGCCAGATAAGTAGGAGTGATTTCAGGTAACATCATTGAGATTTCGTCCTAGGTAAAGCATGTACAAGGTTCTGTTACAGAAGAAGTAATCATGGCAATGGGGACTATGAAAGGGCTTGTGAAACCCGAGTCAAAAGAACAGGAGAGCAGAACATGTAAGATAGACTTGAATAAATAAGCAGAGGGATGCACAGTACTTAAGACTGGAGAGGTTTTGTTGAGGAATTATATTTGTATACTGTGACCACAGGAAGCCAGTGAGGATTAATAATAGGGCAAACAGGTATGATTTTAAAGTGCCTCTGCTGCATATAAAAAGTTAGAGTTGATGTGTGCAGATGAATTAAAATGTCCAAAAGGGTTTCAGCCATTATTTAAGGAGTATAATGGTAGAACTAGAAGGAATAGTGTTGAAGGGAAGAAAGCCTGATTTTACTTGTAATTGGAAGGAGAGATGCACTCAGATTTCCATAATTCACTTAGTGGTGTTTCTATTCACTGAAAAAGGGAACACTAAAAATAAAACAGATAGGATGGGATTATGAGCTGTAAACACTACCTCAATTTTAAAGATGTTAAATTTGAAAGAGCTAAGAGGAATGTGGTGGCTTGAATGTGAGTAGAACCCATAGGCTTACATATTTGAATGCTTGGTTCCTACTTGGTGGAACTGTTTCTGCGAAGGATTAGGAAGTGTGGCCTTGTTGGAGGAGGTGTATCACTGGAGGCGTGTCTCTGTCTCTGACTCTGCTGTTTCTTTCTGTGTATCTGTTTCTGTCTGTGTGTCTCTCCCCCTGCCTTCTCTGCCTCATGCTTGTGGATCAGATGGAAGGTCTCAGCTACTGTTCCAGCTCCATGCCTACTGCCATGCTTCTTGTCATGATGGCCATAGACTCACCCTCTGAAACTATAAGGAAGACCCCAATTAAATGCTTTCTTTTATGAGTTGCCTTGGTCATCATGTCTCTTCACAGAAATAGAACAGTAACTATGGCAAGGTGTCATGTTCGTGATACAGGTTTAGACAACTAATTAATTGCTCTGACTAGTACATTATGTGTGAAACTTGAATAAAATAATACATCCCAAGTACATTTAAAGGATATATTAATACATCTTTGAAATAAATTTAATATTGAGAATGAGGGAGCGAGAAGATAAAGGATGGCATTCATATCTTATGCTTGTGTAACTGCATGGATACCCAACTTGATTAAAAGTATATATTCACCTATTGTTTCTTTTGTGATGTGGCTCTAAAGAAGCAAAGTAGACAAAGGTGTACGTGGGCAAGAACAGCGCCAATATTCACATATGTGATAAGAAAAAAAAGTGTACAGTTTTGATGTTTTTCAGCATTAGCTGGCCCAAAGAATTTCAATTGCTCATTGAATGTTTCTCACTCCTTTGCATGAATAAGTAATCATTTCTGAGGCAAGTCCTTAAAAATGGAAAGTGATCATTTTGCTAGGAAGGGGTTGTATACATTCTTTTCAGCACAGCTACATGAAATTCAGGGGCAATTATGCAGTTTGGATTCCCGTTGGATAATAAGGTTTATTTTGCATTTTTAGTTCTGTAGTTCTTCTTTATCAAAAGCAAAATGAAGATCATTTCTGAATTTTGGAAATTGCCTTGACAAAACACCTGTTACTAGCTATTGATTCCTCTGCTAGTTTACCACAAGACTTGAGTGATCCTCATTAATTTTGCATCACTGGCAATTATACAATGATTCTTTCTTCATAATGAAAATCCACTTGGCTTTGTCAGGCAGATCATGGAGATAATTAAACTGGTTTAATCAAAGGTTTATATGATTAACACTTTTTGACATACCCATGAATCTATTGTAGGCATCAGGTGATGACTGCTGGCAGAGATTCTGTCTCTAGGGCTGGCATCTTTTGAATGTCATTGAAATGTTTAAAATAACTTTTGGAGGTGAAGCTTAAGAAAATGCTTAATTTAAGTGCTTGCTTTTATTAGAACAGAGTGAGCCTTTAACTCCATCATCTCTTTAATAAATTGATATTAAGACTCGAGATCAAGCCTCTGACAAAGGGCGAGAGTAATGATAGAGCTGGGGGAGGTTGTTGAGACTTGGGGAGAACAAGAGCTTCACAAAGACCAAACTGAGCCGGGCACAGGGGTCTTGTAAGAGACGGTTTCTACAATCAAGGACCATGTGTGGATGTGGACTGGAACCCCCGCACGGATGGGGCCCAT
>CM053742.1:45635115-45652061 GCA_028658305.1 Pachyuromys duprasi
ACTCCTCACTCTGTGCTAGAGTCTGAGTGTCCAGGTTTGAGATGTCAGCTGGGGGCTGTGGACTCTGCCCTGGGCTTGCTGCTAAGGGCTCTCCCCTGAAATGGAGATTCGGCACCTCCTTCTGTGCCAGGGGCTGTGCACCATGGTCTGAGATGATATTTGGGGCACACACAGTGGGTTTGGGTTTGTGTGCATCCGCTGTATGCAGGGCTGTCAGAAATGGTGCCTGAGGCCTTCTCTCTCTGGCCCATGGACAGACACCCGAACTGGGGTTTTTGCTGGTGGATGAGTGCAGCTTTCGCCCTCAGTGTGCGGTCTGGTCAAGATGGTCCCAGGCTCCTCTCAGCCGTGGGTTGAGACAGAACTCAGTTTCCCCCCAGACCCGCCGGCGGGACTCACACACTGACTGAGTTTTTGCTGGCAGAAGTGTTTGGCTCGCGCCCCCGCAGTGTTCGGACTGGTCAAAATGGTCCCCCAAACCACTCAGTCTGTGTGGTTCCGATGATTGTTCCGAGCCCGAAGCACACCCGTGGGTCGAAGCAGAACCAGGTGCAGTGTGAGCTCGCAGGGTGCAGTTTAGTGAAAACGCACCCGGTTCCTCCTGAGACTGCCCGAGAGACAGTCTATAATGGCGGGTGCGGGCACCCAGCGTGGCTGCTTGTCCAGATCAGAGCTGTGTTCTGCTGGTCACCGGGAAATTTCTCCAGGTAATAACTGGGTGTCCCTAGGGTTTTCCCACTTGATTTTCTCATCGTAGGAGTTCTGCTCACCTGGCACTCACAATGCTGGCGTTTTAGGTCCCAGAGTTCAGTCTCCTGGTCGCTGCGTTGTTTCTGCTCTCCTACTCCTCAGACACAGTGTTCTCTCGTGGCAGCCATCTTGGATCACCGAGACTAGGTTGTATTTAATTAACCTAAAGCACAATTCTGGGCAAGAGTTATTCCATTCTAAATCTCCAAGTCCTCATAGTTTCCTACCATTCAGATTTCACCCTTTATGCTTTCTTTTAGTCATATCTTAGGTCTGCTTCGTCTCTCCTCATGGTTCAAAGTCCTCTCCTGCTAAGCCTTTATCTCCTACTCCCCCCCACTTGCTTCTTTTTCCTCTCCTCTAGGCTAGGATGACCCACCCATTTCTCTCCCTTGCTCTACATTGGGCCTGATTGTTTTATTGACATCGCAGAAAACAAATGGTGGCATGTTTACAGAAACTTGAGTATCATCTGTATGTCTGGATTGAAACCAGGTGGTGTGATAGAAAAATCAGCATTTGAATGAACAAGGGTAAATTGTATGCATTTCAATAGAACATTATACCAACATTTCGACCTTTAAGCCCAATAAAAGGCTCATTTTCTTTCAATGCAATAATAAATATAAAAGTTTTGAAAACTATTTGGTGAGATTTACATGTGCAATAATGACCAGTTCACGTGCATTTGGCAATGTAGGAGAAAGTATTTGATTATCCATCCTATCTTGACAATTTTAGAGTTCTATACCTACATTAACTTTTATTCTTATTGGTATTACCTATATGAAAACATTTTCTTAAATTCTAAACAACTTAAGCCATATTGTGGAGCTGTAACTCTCTGGTCTGGTCTTCAACCTCACCAGAGACTTAAGAAGGAATAAAAGTAGTTACTGGAGTAAATAGGAAGTACATATTAGTAGCTCCCGAAAAGTAAAAAAAAAAACAAAACATAAAAAAACAAAACAAACAAACAAACAAAAAAAAAACAATTGACAGAGACAGTTTGCTGCCTGAATAGTCACACAAAACTCTATAACATTGGAGTATCACCTTCAGCCTTCTGGCTCAGAATTTTTGACAGACATATATTTGAAGTAGAAAATATTTAAGTCTTGCTTACCCTGTCTTCACAGAGTTTGGCAGTTGACTTGTCCTGCATTTAAACTTGCCCATTTTGGGCAGAATTCTGTCTGTCATGAAATGAGGGCATTTTCTTTTTGCCTGCTTGGCTTGTTTGCCACATTTGATGCCATATCCATGTGGAGGTTCTTTGATGCTCATTATCTTCTTTGAGGGTGCTGCCAGGAGATGCTGTCTTATTGTCAAAGAGTCTTTAAAATAACAAAGACATTTTAAAATTCCATATTCTGTAGGTCTCTGAAGCTTTTGGGGATTTTCCTATTTTTTTGTAATCGACCTGTCTACAAAATCATATCTGTCTATTAAACCTAGGATGTATACTCCTGTGATAAATTAGACTAGAATCTGACATGTCTATGAGTTAATTAAAAATTATCTATTACCTAATACCCTTAACAGTTTTTAATAGCAGTTTAAAAGTATTGGAAGTAACCTTGAATTTGTATCAATCTACTAAAATTTACCAATATAATAAAGCCTTGAGTAGATTCAATAATCTACTTTTTGTCTTATTATTCCTATAAGATATCTCTGTATTCCCCTTTCTTTTCAACCCCTTTTCTCCTTATCTAAGCAAAAAAGATAAAGAGAAGAAAAAGGAAAATAGAGTAAGCCCTGAGTCTAACCTTTTTTTCTCAATGAATAAGATGATTAATAACTTATAAAAATCTTCCAATGACTATAAACATTCATAACCACAGAAAATAATTTTTAAAAAACCTATCCAAACCCCTTTAAGGAAAATTGGACATCGATCGCATGAATTGCTTTTAGCTGATATTTTGGACACACAGAAATCCTGTTAGGGGGTCCAAAGGAAATTGGGAAAATGGTTACTTAAGCAAGCATTAACATTTGTGGTCCAGTCTTTGAATGGGAGAAATTTCAGACTTAATAGAAGTCCTGTTTGGAACAGTCTAAAATGCTGGACCAGTTTATATTAGTAGCTTTCTTTAAAGCTCTCTTGGGAACAAGCTTCGATGAAAAACAGTAATTGAAGCAGTTGAGGAAGGAACAAGCAGAATGTTGGAACATGCAAGATGCTGGAACAGATGTGTCAATATCTCAGCTTGCTGGAAGGACAAATTCTCTTAGGTTTGATCCAGCATCTCTGGTGTCCAGTCCTTTTGTTCTGCAAATGTATAATTTTTCACAAGCATTATACAGTCCTAAAATTATATGAGATGTGAAGGATGAAACTCAACTATAAACCAATTCTATCTATGCCAATTAAAATAATGGCAAAATAAAATTTGAGGTTATTGTAGCCAAGGATTTATTGGCCATGTTTATAGTTGGAGTTCTGGATGGAGAAATATTTTGTGTCTCAGTCAGTTTCAGGGTTGTTCCCATGTAAAAGGATCAGCAATATAAGTTACCATTATTATTGAACACACAACCGTTATCATGTTGAAATCAAAACAAGGTTGTATAGATCAAAATATCTTTTTTTGGCTCTGGGGCACCTGTTGTATTAGGCCACGTTGGTACCTATCTCCTGAGAGAAGGCCTCCCATTAGATAGACAAGCTGGCGGTATTGGGCAACAGAAAAGGCATGATTTAAGTAAACTTTATATAAACTCCTTTTTAATTTAGAGTTTAAGCTTACCCTAGGCATCTTGTACCTGTTTAGAGGTTTAGGCCTAGGTTTTTATAAATGTTGTAGCTATTTTTGTCTTATCCCCTTTTCTATACAGAATGGGCAGTTATGCCTTTATAGCCAAACTTTATCTAAACTCCTCTTTACCTTTAGCATTTAAGCATACCCTAGACATCTTGTACCTGGATTTTTACATTGGTTGTGGTATTGGCTTGCCTGTTTTTTGATATGGGATGGATGGTTTTGCCTTTTTAACATATGAATTGTAATATTTGAGTTTCTAGGACTGAAATAGGCTGGCATATATTTTGCCATCTATAAGCCATTTTTGCATCAGGCATGGCCTATATTTGCCCCTCTGCCTCCACCCCTTACTTACATTTGAAAGGATAAGCCGACTTCCAGAACATTTAAAAGTTTTTTGATGTGGGAGGCATGCACTTTGCATGTTTGTCTCTCAGCCTATTTTTGTTCCTTACGTTGACCAACACAACATATTTCTTAGCCAAAATGCCTTTTTGTACCAGTTTTTGAGATTGGCTGGCCTTTTTAGAGCACTATGACATCATCTCTCCTTACATAAACCTAAAATTGATGTGATCCAACCTTTAGCTCAGTAAGGACATAAACCTATTATAAAGAAAAAAGAACTTCCATGGCAATCTTAAGAAAAATTTTGTCATTTTGAATCTTCAACTATCTCTGCAAGTGGTTAAACAGCAGGAGTTCCTACCCTGGCTTTTATATGTAAATTAGTCTGATCTGGAACTCAGATATGTGCCTGGTTTTTTGTTTGTTTTTGTTTGTTTGTTTGTTTGTTTACTTTGTGTTGGGATTAAAAGCATGTGCCTCCACCAACTTGTTTAAATTTTTTTTCTCAAATTCATATCATTGTAACTCAAAATCTTTAAATGAAAATCAAACAAAGAGACAAAAACATTTTAAGTTTTGGGTCAGTTGTGCCAATTTAGGCTGTAACAAGTAAAGCCCAGTTGGTTATTTTTTGGAATTTAGTTGTTACAGTGATTTGGAGGACCCTTACCAGAAAGAGTTGACAAGTATCTTATAGCCAGAGAGCTTTAAATTTTAGCCGCTATTAATTTAGGAAGAGTACCCTTCCTAGTGTCTGTAATTTTGTTGCGTTTTTCCCATTTTCTCTTTTAACTTTCTGGGTAAAGGCATGGAGAAGAGCCATCACCATTAAACATATTGTAACCAGATCCATGACTATGACAACCAAAACAAAGACAAAAGGGATTAAAGCACCGTCTTCCAAGGCATTTTTTGTTTTAGATATAGTTTTAGAGGAAGCTCTGTCTAGAGGTCTGTCTTCCTCCAGTTCTTTTCTCTCCAGGCATGGCTGCTATTGTTGCTCTGAGCTGAGCTGAACCAGCCACAGTATAAGGAAGCCATGCTTATGTACCCCTCCTTTTAGACTATAGTGGCAGCCAGTTTTGTTATGTTAAGTCTCAGGTTTGCCCATGACAGGCTGTCTTTTGCTCCTGGACCAGTTTAATAGTCTCTCTTAAAGAGACAGTAATTGACCTGGGAGTTTTTAAGTTTTAAGTTTGGGTTGTATCACTGGGAGATTATACTCCAAACCAAATTATATTAAAGTATAATTTAAAGGGTGTCGATACTTAGATTAGTTAGGTGCTATTTGTTGTGGGTTATTAATATGTATTCTTGATTTTTCTTTTAGTTAAGCCAGTTATTCCTAAACCAGCTGTACACCCAAATCACCACACAGAGACAAGGATTTATTTAATTAACCCAGAGCACAATTCTGGGCAATAGTTATTCCATCCTAAACACTGAGCCCGCATAGTTTCCTACCATTCAGATTTCACACATTATACTTACTTTTAGTCATATTTTAAGTTCCATTCATCTTTCCTCATGGTTCAAAGTCCTCTCCTGCTGAGCCTTGCCCTCATACTCCTCCCACTTGCTTCCTCCTCCTCTTCCAATCAGGATGTCACACCCAATTCTCTCCCTCTCTCCGCATTGGGGCTGCTTGTTTTATTGATAATACAGAAAACAAATGGTGGCATGTTTACACAAACTTGAGACAGGTGATGTTTAGAATAATCATCACAATGCAGTGTCTGGAATGAAACCAGATAGAGGGGTAGAGATATTAGTATTTGAATGAACAAGAGTAAATTGTATACATTACAAAAGAACATTATACCAACAATCAACAATCAATAAATTGGACCTCATGAAAACGAAAAGTTTCTATAAAGCAAAGGACACTGTCATCAGAACAAAATGACAGCCTACAGACTGGGAAAAGATCTTCACCAATCACACATCTGACAGAGGGCTAATATCCAGAATATATTAAGAACTTTGGAAGTTAAACACCAACAAACTAAGTATTCCAATTAAAAAATGGGGTTCAGTGCTAAACAGAGAATTCTCAACAGAGAGATATCAAGTGGCAGAGAAACATGTAAAGAAATGTTCAACATCATTATTCATCAGGCACATGCAAATCAAAACCACCTTGAGATTTCACCTTACACACATCAGAATGGTTAAGATAAAAAACTCAAGTAACAACAATGCTGGAGAGGATGTGGAGAAAGGGAAACACTCCTCCATTGCTGGTGGGAATGTAAACTGTTACAGACACTTTGGAAATCAATCTTGTGCTTTCTCAGAAAATTAAGAATAGTGCTACCTGAAGATCAAGCTGTACCATTCCTAGTCATATATCCAAAATATACTTAACTATACAACAAGATCATTTGCTCACCCATGTTCATAGCAGCTCTATTAGTAATACGCAGAATCTGGAAACAACCTAGATGTCCCTCAGAGGGGGAATGGATATAGAAATTGTGGTACATTTATACAATGAAATACTACTCAGATATTAAAAACAAGGAAATCATGAAATTTGCAGGCAAATGGTGGGAACTAGAAAAGATCATCTTGAGGTAACCCAGAAGCAGAAATACACACATGTTATATACTTACTCATAATTCTTTATTAGACATATAATATAGGATGAACATACTAAAGTCAATACTCCCAGGGAAGCTAAACAACAAAGACAACCCCAGGGAAGATGTTCAATCCTCTTTCAGAAAGGCAAACAGGATAATCAATACCTGAAGAAGGAAAAGACAGGGAACAGGATAAGAGCCTACCACAGATGGCCTCTGAAAGACTACTGATTGAGGTATTGAGGCAGAGGATGAGACTCAGCCAAACTTTGGGCAAAGGGCATGGAATTATGGAATTTTATGAAAGGAGGTGGAGATAGAAAGACCTGGAGGGTTCAGGAGCTCCAAAAGGAGACCAAAAGAACAACAACAACAACACCAAAAACAACAACAAAAAATACTGGGCCCCGGGTGCCCTACAGAGACTGATAGCCCAGCCAAGGACCGTGCATGGAGAGCACCTAAAACCCTGTTCAGATGTAGCCCGTAGATTCAGTCTCCAAACGGGGTCCCTAGTAAAGGGAACAGCGACTTTTTCTGGCATGGACCCAATGGCAGGCTCTCTGATCACCTCCCCTTGATTTTGCAGCCTTGCCAGGCCACAGAAGAAGACAATGAAACCAGTACTGGTGAGACCTATAGGCTAGGGTCAGAGGGAAGGAGAGGTGTTCCTCCACTATCAGTGTACTATAGGAAGGGCAAATGGGGAGGAGAGGGAGGGTGAGACTGGGAGGAGAGGAAAAAGGGGGCCACAGCCAGGACACAATGTGAATAAATTGTAATTAATCATAACAATAATTTTTTAAAATGTAACTCAATATGTCTTCAAAGTCATTATTTGGAAAAGATCTAAGTCTTCACAATGGATTGTACTTTCGCGTGTTGTTTTATTTTATCTTCTTTGAGAGAAAGCTCTTTATTCATTTCTTTCTTAGTTGATCAGAAGAAGCACTATATTGTATCTCTATCATTCCCTGTCTGCGGACTGGTTTCTATATTCTTCCCTAAAGCCCTTTACCTTCCTACAGCAGAAAATTGAGCTCATTTTTGCCTTTCCCCTCCAACAACATCAATCTCTAATAGCACTAACTCTAGTGCTGCTGCTATTAATAATGTTTAAGAAAAGTGCCAGTATGCATCAGAGTCCTTTTCCTTCAGCGTGCTTCTCAGTCCTGTATTGATATTTTCACAGTCATAGTTAAGATTTCTGTTGAATTAAATTTACTTTTCACATTTCCCCCTAGGAACTGAATAATAGAACTGTTTTGTTCTTTAAAAGAACAAATGGGAATTGATAGTTAATTATGACCCTTGTTTTACTTCAGACATGCATTATGTTAGAACCATAAAGACCTTTAAAAATGATATAACTAAAACGTAGCACATGTTTTAACCAGCAATTAAACAAAAAAATATTGAATTTTTCACAGGATGTTATTGAAGTTTAAGGAAAATAAAGATCACTGGTTGTAAGAAATTGGTAAAAGCTTAGTTCAACAATCAATTTCTGTGCCTGGACAGAGGGATACACTTTGGAAAAGTATGGGAACAAAAATGATTTAGGGTATATCGTAGTAAAAGATATAGGTATAAGAATGATTGAAAAAGTTTAAAGACCTGAAAAAAACTATTCTACTATTCTAACTGATGAAAGGCACATAGATAACAAAACACTACTAGTAAATTTAGAGGGTACCTAAAAACAGTTTTTTTCCTTACAGGTTTTTTTGTATCTTTTCTTTTTTCTTTCTTAGCATACATGTTAGGGTTAGGAGCATGCTGCACTAGGGCAAAAGATGGTGCTCATTGTCTAGATCAGAAAATTTTAAGCTTCTGCAATTCACAACCCCTTTAGCCAGATTTTTTTTTAAGATTTACTAATTTCTTATGCTTTTGTGTTTGTTTTACATGCATGTATGTCATCTGTATAACACTTGTGTACCTCATGCCAACAAAGACCAGAGGACATTGATGGGTCTCCTAGAATTGTCTTTATTATAGTTGTGAATCACCACGTAGTGATAGACCAGGGCTCTCTGTAAGACCAATCAGTACTTATAAAGGCTGAGAAATCACTTCAGCCTCTTCTCTCAATTAAAATATATTTTATTTATTATCTCAGGAATTCTTATATGTATACCCTATAGTCTGATCATACTGACCTTTACTTTCTTTTTTCCAACTCCTACTGGAAGCCTCAACATGTCCCCATCCCAACTTCATGCCCATTTTTAAAAAGTGCATTCCAGTGTATCTGTTTAGGGCTCCCCAAATAAACAAGCATGGGGCCATCCACTGGACTATGGGAAACCTACCAGTGGCTATAGCCTCAAAGAGAAATGGTTCTCTCTCCCCAAATTGCACTCATTTATCAATAGCTCCCAACTATAGTTCTCCTGCACGCATTCATTCTTGAATTTTTCTGGTTTAATCTTCTGTGGGTTTTGTGCAAGTTACCACAGGTACTGTGAGTCAGTCAAGGCCATGTCTCAAAAACAACATTTAAACTATACTCCTACCTATACTTTGTTTTCTAAATTTTTCTTCCTTTTCTTCATTGATGTCTCCTGGGCCTTATTGAATTGATATAGATATTTTATTTAAACATCCAGTCTTTTATTATTAGCAGGTTGGCCAGTTATGAGTCTCTACAATGACTGGTTTGCCCATTTAAAAATGAAGTCTCTCTAAGTTTGAAAACAAATGAAATCTATGGGTATGCACAAAAACACAGAGATGGTAATTTGACAGCATAACTGTTTTTGTTTCTTTTTGATTTTTTCACAATTTATTTATTATATATCCCTATTGAATCCCCCCTCCCTCAACTACCCCTAGTCTCACCCTCCCTCCCCCTGCTCCCTATTTCCTTCCCCTAGTCCACTGAGAGGGGGAATTCTCCATCTCTGCCATCTGTCCATAGCTTATCAAGTCTCAACAAGACTGCATGGATCCTCTTCCTCTGTGGTCTAGTAAGACTGCATCACCAGGGACAAGTGATCAAAGAGCAGGCAACCAAGTTCATGACAGAGGCAGCCCCTGCTCCTCTTACTCAGGGCCACACACGGAGACTGGATGACCAATTGGCTACATCTGATCAGGAGTTCTGGAATCAAAGCAGATGCTGAGACTCACAGGCAAACTTTGGGCAGAGTGTTAGGGAGTCTTATGGAAGAAGGTGGGGATAGAAGGACAGGGAGGAGACAGGAGCCCCAAAGGAGACCAACAAGGCTAAAGTATCTGATCCCAGGGGGTTTTACACTAGAACCTATGTCTTCTCCCAAATGGGATTTTGACCAGAATTACAGTACCAGGCATGAAATTTCCTTCTTTGGAGCAGGCCTCATATATAAGATCAGAAAATGGTTAGTTACCCCATAACAGTCATGCTACTATTGTACCAGTAGGAACATATTACCTAGCAGGTTGGTCACGTACCATGTAAGGTCAATTTCTTTAAAGGTTCTTAGTTATTTTACTTGTTCAGTTTTTCTACGAACTTTAGAATTCACTTTTATAATTTTTCAGGCAATCCTCAGTAATGTTTGTGTTATAAATGAGATAAGTTTGTATACTGACATAGGAACAGTTTATTTATTATTTCTATGTCTTAATTAATTTTCTATTGCTGTAATAGACACCATGACCAATGCAACATATAAAAGATTTTATTGGGGCTTACAGTTTCAAAGGATGGGTCCATGGTCATCATGGCAGGAAGCATGGCAACAGGCAAGCAGGAATGGCACTGAAGCAGTAACTGAGAGCTTATATCTGAACCACAAGCATGAAGTAGATAGGAAAAGCTAACTGGAAATAGCATGAAAATTTGAAAATCCAATGACACATCTTTGCTAACAAGCCAAACCTCTTAAACCTTACCAACCAGTTACACCAACTGGAAACCAAGAATTCTAATATATGAGCCAGTGAGGGCCATTCTCACTCAAACTACCACAATTAGTTTAGATGACATTTCTAACAATAATATAATGGTATTTAATTTGAAGAATATTATAGATATTAGTAAACAATGTTTTCGAATACATTTAGAATAAAAAGCATAATAAGCTTGTTATATTACTTCATGTGATTTAAATTTATTTAGTGAAAGCATTCAATATCTCTTCCGCAATTTTCAAGTAAACAATACAATATTGCTCACATTGTGCAAGAGATTTCTTTAATTTAATTGCAGTTTTGGGTATAAGTTCCATCTCATGGAGTGGGTCTTAAAGCCAACCAGACAGTAGTACTCCCAAAAGCTTTGTGTCATTATTGCGGTAGCAGTTTGCAGACAAATCATCATTGTAGATCAAAGACTTTGTAGCTGGGCTGACTAACAACTCAATTAAATGCAACCCATTCTGGCATAAGGAGCTTCATTTGGTGATGAGAGAAATGTCCACTTGGGGCTCTGTCTCTTCTGTTGCTTCATTTAGATAACCTTTCTAAATGTATGTATTTTATGAAGCTTCTGTTGCATTCATTTTCCATACAACCCTTCAAATGGGCCTTAGTTTTAGCTGTTTTTCTCCATATTTGTTCCCTTGCACCATCTTTACTCCCCCTCCAAGTATTATCCTCCCATTCATGCCACCTCATATATCTATAACTATAGATTCTATTTCTCTTTCCTAGGGAGATCAATCCCTCACCCTTTTTATTTACTGTACAACTGAACTATGTGGCTGTACAAACTGTAGCTTGCTTATTAAATATTTAACAGCTAACACCTCATATAAGTGAATATGTACCAGATTTGTTTTTTTGGTTCTGGGTTACCTCACTCAGGATGGTTCTTTTCTAGTTCCATCCATTTGTGTACAAATTGCATGATATCTTTGTTTTTAATAGCCTAGTAGTGTTCAATTGTGTAAATGTACCACATTTTGCTTATCCATTCAGCCAGTGAAAAGTATATAATATGTTTCCAATTCTTGATATTACCATACAGAAACAATGAACAGAGTTGAACAAGAGTCCTTGTGGAAAGGTAAAGAATCCTTTCGGTATATGGCCAAAAGCAGTATAACTAGGTCTTGAGGTAGATTGATTCCCAAATTTCTGAGGAACTACATACTGATTTCCATAGTGGCTATAAAAGTTAGCACTCCCAGCAGCAATGCCGGAGTATTGTCCTTACTCCAAATCGTTCTTAGCATGTACTGTCACTTATATTGCTGAACTTGGTCATTCTGATTGGTAGAAGACGGAATTTCAAAGTAGTTTTGATTTGAATTTCCCTGATTGATGACTATGAATGTTGAGCATTTCTTAAAGTGTTTCTAAGCCATCTGAGATTCCTCTGTGGAAAAAAATTTAAATATATATACCCATTTTAAATGTGTATTATTTGTTTGATAACAAGTTTCTTGAGTTCTTCATATTTTAGATATTAGTCCTATATAGAATGTGAAGTTGATAAAAAATTTCCCCAATTGTAGTCTGCCAATTTGTCCAAATGATGGTATCCTTTGCATACAGAGCAGGTTCCATTTATTATTTGTTGATCTTAGAGCCTGAGCTGTTGGTGTTTTGTTTAGGAAGTTGTCTCCGGTGTTCAAGGCATTTCCCCCACTTTCTGTTCTACCAGGTTCGGTATATCTGGTCTTATTTTGATGTGGTTTTTTTTTATTTTTTGGTTTTTATCCATTTGGAGTTAGGTATTGTTCAGAGTGATAAGTGTGGATCTATCTGCCATCCAGTTTGACCTACACTATATATTTATGATGCTGCATTTCTTCCAGTATATGTTCCTGGCTTCTTTATCAAAAACAAGATTTTACAGGAGTCATGCTAAATGTTCAAAGAGAATCCACATGAATATGAGATCATTCAGCAATCACTTTTCTGTGCTTTTCTAGCTTCACATAGACCACTTACATTGGTCATGTACTTTGGCTCTTGTGAAGAATACTGATAAACATGGAAGAGTAGAATGCTCTTTAAGTAAATGATTTCATGCCCTTTGGCTATTCTCAGCATTCTTAGATCATAAGATGGCCCTATTTTTAAGGAACCTTCATGTGGCTCCTCAGTGGTCTTTTCCTTTATGTAGATTTCTAGAATAGGTCTAGTATAATGGTTCTCAACCTCTAGGTCATGGCCTCTTTGAGGTCACATATCAGCTATCCTGAATACCAGATATTTGCATTATGATTCATAACAGTAGCAAAATTATAGTGATGAAATAGCAACCAAAACAATTTTGTGGTTGTGGCTCACTACAACATGAAGAGAGGTATTAAAGGGCCAAAGCATTAGGAAGGTTGAGAATCACTGATCTAGTAGTTCATATCCTTAACAATAGTGTACAAGAATGCTTGTTATTCTGTATCATTCCTGAAACTTGTATTTCGTCTTTTGATAATGATATTTTCATTAAATATGCTGTCAGATGTGTTATTCTGGTTTTATTTTGCATTTACCCAATGATAACTGCTATGAATCATTTTTTTACACCTCATGTTCATTTGTTCATCTATTGAAGTTTTGCCAATTCATTATGGGGTATCATTTTTATAGGTATTGACATATTTGGACCTATCATATATTTTAGGTATTAACCCATTACCAGACATGTGGTTTGTAAATATCTTCATATAGGTGTTAGGTTGTCTCCTTGTTTAGTTGATTATTCCCTTGCTTTGTAGATATCTTACAAGATTAATACTGTAAGGTTTCTAGAGGTGATAAGAACAGGAACCAGAACTATGTGCATGTTAGGTAAACACTGCAGAGCTACACCTTAGCTCAATAGTGACACTTTTTAAAGATCAAGTTTAGGAGAAAGGTGTGACAGTTTGGAGGTCAGTTTCCTTTTGTCCTATCTCATGTTTTACTTTGCCATGCCCTTTTCTACTAATTAAAATTAAATAAAAATGTTTTAAAAGATTTTGTGATCTCTACAAGTGAAAATATATAAATGGAAAAGGAGTGTCTTCGGTATTTGAGAAAATAGATGAATTTATTATAAATGTTTTTAGACAAATCTTGAAGGATTTTGATTTTAAGTTTACTGAATTTATATTTTCCAGTGTATGGAAACTTTTTCCTTACCTATTTCAAATAAATTATTCTGTGATCTATGTAGACCCAAAAGAGACTTATCAACAAACAATCTAAACCACTTCATGTTTTCATGTCATAAATTTATAAAATTGTCAGATAAAAACATGGGAACAGAAAATTACCCTACTCTTAGGAACTGCCTCTTGTCCTTCTGGTTGTAATCCTTAACCTTTAATGATTTAGTCATCTCTCCAGCCCAGGAACTGTTTCTGTATAGCCTCACATATGACAAATTTAACTCACAGCTGGAACAAGTTTTTCATGAGGGCATCTGAACCACTTACTTGCCATGTGCATAGATTAAACATGGCTGGAAGTAAAAAGGATTTGCTTTTCCTTGCTTTCTGCTAGTGAGACTGATGTACATATAGTAAAAAAAAAAAAAGAAACAGTTATGATGTGAACTGAAGCCAAAGGGAATGAATTTGGGACAATTAGTTCTACTTCAGAGTAATTACTGCTTTTCCCACTTGCTTACTCATTTGATCTGCTGTCTTCTCTCCATGCCATTGTTGGATATTTCATACACAGAAAGCAATTAGTGATGGAAGTCATGGTTAATACAAATAGCTTTGTAAATGATAGGTTAGTGGCTTATTAAATCTACTTCTATTTTTGATTCTCAAATGATTATAACTATAAAAACAAAGCAAATAATCCATAAATCTGATGCATTTGCAAATCTGTTGATTCATCAAACATTTATTGAGTGCTTATTATGTTCCAGTCACTGTGCTAGATGTCATAGAAAAGCTAATGGCTACATGTAACATAAATGTCTTCTGCATACTCAGAAATGAAATTGTCCTCAGTACTGTCATGTTGCTGATGCCAAGAAGATGATGATAGAAAATTTCACACTGGTTTTGTTACCAAAAGAAATAATTTGTCTACAAACTAAAGCAAAGTTAAAGATACTTTGGTCTGGCTTTCTTTAGCTGAATTAAATTGTTTAGGACTGATTAATAAATCTTAAACCTAATACAAAAAAATGTTTAAGTCTGTCTTTCTACTCCAGAGTATTTTTCCCATTACGAGCTAAATACCTATCCAAATCTCATTTCAGATGGTTAATTTTTAAATTTAGCCACATGATGATAGTAATTTTAGGCCTTCAACTATTATGCTTCTTTTAAATTTTATTTTAAATTTTGTATCTATTTATATACACATGTCATATATACACATACAGGTTTGTGTGTATATGTGTATGATGTTTGATATGTGTGACATATATGCATATTCATGTACATAGAGGGGTGTATGTACATGCAAGTATGGAGGCCTGAGTTTGTTAAAATATCTTCTGAGACTGCTTTCCACTTTAAGTATTGAGGCAGGATCTCTTGTTGAACCCAGACCTAACACGTTTGACATTTTATTTAATCTAGGTAGCCTGTTTTATAGAAAGTGCAGTGATTTCCTAACTCCACCTCCCTCATCTTGGGAATATAGGCAGACTGTCTATAGTATACTCTCTTTTTGCGTGGATCTTGGAGCTCAGAACTCCGTCCGTCATGCTTGCAGGGTAGGCACTTTACATTCTATGTCATCTCCACAGCACTAACTACTGTCTTATAATATTACTCTTTGAAGATAACTAAAATAGTTCTTGTTGTTGTTGTTGTTGTTGTTGTTGTTGTTGTTCTCTTCTTCTTCTTCTTCTTCTTCTTCTTCTTCTTCTTCTTCTTCTTCTTCCTTTGGTTTTTCAAGAGAGGGTTTCTCTGTTTAGCCTTGGCTGTCCTGGACTTGCTTTGTAGACCAGGCTGGCCTCAAACTCACAGAGATCTGCTTGCTGCTGCCTCAGCCTCTGCTTCTGCCACCCCTCCCCCCCACACACACAAGTGCTGAGATTAAAAGCGTGTGCCACCAGTGCCTGGATACACTGTAATGAGTTTCCATTTAGGTCTCTGCTTCATCCTGTCTGGATATTCAAATAGAATTGTGACTGTTGAGAAAGATCATATAAAGCGAGAGCCAAAAATACAAAGTATGTTAAATCTCCCGCAACATTGAACGTTCCTCTAATTGCTCCTGTTCTTAACTTTTTAGCCTAAAACCCAAAGTTAGAAAGAGAGAATCATAAAGGCCATGATTTTGACATTGCTGTATAAAATATATGTAGTTACTATGAAATTCTAGGAGTTCTGTACTCCAAATTATTTCCTTTCATTTTAAACACATTTAATATCCATGGGTAATGTGTTGAGATGTTGAAAAATAGGTTGGGGATGAGAAATGTTCAAGCTTGTGGCAGCAGCAGAATGGGTTTTTAATAATACGAAGCAGTGAGAGAATCTTAGAAAGAGACTATAAGCTGTATTACAACATGACACCATGACTGTCATTTGTCATTGATGGCCTTGAGTCTTTGAGAAAAGATTAAATTATGCTCTATGTTCTTTGAGATGGAAAGAAAGTGTTAATTTAATTTCCTTCAGATATAGTTCATGTTTTTCAGCTTGAAATGTAAACTTCAGCTACTGGAAATGTGTCACATATGCTAAACATTTTCTTTGAGTCAAGGAAATGAAATACTGCTGTATTACATTTTTATTTTCCCTTAGAGATTATGTACTCCCATCAATTGCTTACAACTGAAATCAAAAGTTCCCAACCCTGATTTTGTAATATCGTGGTATAGATTCAGGTGCTGGTGGTCTGAGTGGTGTTACAAAGCTCAAAACAGTAGATAATGAGGGGCCATGGATATTATTCCGTACTTTGACATGTGACCTAAGTCTCAACATAACATGCTCATGTTTTATATACACCTCCTATATATAACCTGAAAATATTATACTGTATTCTTAGTGTCCCTAAATTTTGACTGTAAATTACCACATTAAGTCAGACATAGAACTTTCCATTATAGTATACTGTGAATGCCTAAAAGTTTTGAATTTTGGAGCTGCATGATTTCAGATTTTCAGAAGAATAGCAGATTTTTTATACAGTAAAACAAGGAGAGAGATCAATGTTACCTGGGAGTTTTTGAGATTTTTTAAATTTATTGTTATTTTCTGGGAGGAAATGTGTGGAGGTCAAAGGAAAACTTTATTAAATCAGTGGTTCTCTCTTTTCTCCTTTTGGACTCTTGGGATTGGCCGCAGGTTTTCCGGCATGTGCTCAAGAACTCTACGCAATGAACCATCTTATTTGCCTAAGCATAAAGTACCCTTCTCACCCAGGATTGTATTAGCCTCGTGTTACAGAAGAATAGGCTGATGCTCATTAACATCAACAAAGTTGCTAGTGATCACAAAGATGGGAAGGTTATCAGAAAAGCCAAAACATTTTCTTGACTACTGAAAGCAATTTACCTGAGAGCAGAAGTAGGGTTTGCAATGGACATTAAAAGACATAATAAGACTTCAGTTACGAGACAGAGAGAATGAGAGAGAGAGAGAGAGAGAG
>CM053742.1:45652561-45674359 GCA_028658305.1 Pachyuromys duprasi
ACTGGGAAAGGATCATTACCAATCCTACCTCTGACAGAGGGCTAATATCCAGTATATATAAAGAACACAAGAAGTTAAAAAGCAAGAAATCAAGTAATCCAATTTAAAAATGTGGTATGGAGCTAAAAAGAGAACTCACTGTAGAGGATTATAGAATGGCAGAAAAACACTTAAAGAAATACTCAACGTTCTTAGCCATCCGGGAGATTCAAATCAAAATGACCCTGAGATTTCACCTTACACCCACCAGAATGGCTAAGATCAAAAACTCTAGTGACAATGCATGCTGGACAGGTTGTGGAGAAAGAGGAACCCTCCTCCATTGCTGGTGGGAATGCAAACTTGTTCAACCACTTTGGAAATCAATTTGGTGCTTTCTTAGACAATTAGGAATAGTGATTCCTCAAGACCCATATATAGGTCTTATATCCAAAAGATGCTCAAGTACACAACAAGGACATTTGTAATAGCCAGAACCTGGAAACAACCCAGATGTCCCTCACTTGAGGAATGGGTACAGAAATTATGGTACTTTTACACAATGGAATACTACTCAGCAATTAAAAAAGAGGAAATCATGAAATTCACAGGCAAATGGTGGGACCTCGAAACGATCATCCTAAGTGAGGTATCCCAAAAGCACAAAGAAACATATGATATATACTCACTTATATAAACCTATAGGATAGGAAGGTCCTACTGAAATCTATACACATAGGGAAGATAAAAAATAAGGAGGACACAGATTGGGATGATCAATGCTCGTTTAGATGGACAAATGAGATGGACATTTAATGGAGGAGAAAACAAGCAACAGGACAGGGGCATACCAAAGAGTGCCTCTGAAAGAATCAATATAGCAATGTATTAAAGCAGATATTATGACTCACAACCAAGCCTTCGGCAGAGGGCTGGGAATAATAATGAAAATAGGGGAAGTTAGTAAGATTTGTGGAGAATAAGAGCTCCATAAAGACCTAACTGAACAGGGCACAGGGGTCTTTTACGAGACAGTTTCTCCAACCAAGGACCAGGTATGGATATGGCCTAGAACCCCCGCTCAGATTTGGCCCATGGGAGCTTGGTGTCCAACTGAAGACCCTAGTAAGGGGAACAGGGACTCTTTCAGTCATGAACTCCATGGCTGGCTCTTTGACCCTCCCCCATACATGCCAGGGAGTAACAGCTTGGCTAGATCCCAGGGGAGGACATTGCATCCAGCCCTGAGGAGACAAGATGAACTGGGGTCGGATGGAAAGGGAGGAGATCCTTCCCCATCGGTGGACTTGGAGGGAGCGGGGAGTAGATGAGGGAGGAATGGGGAGAGTGGGAGGGAATGAGGGAGGGGGCTATGGCTGGTATGCAAATTACCTAACCTGTGATTAATATAAAAATAAATAAATTACATTAAAAAGAAATGTTCAACATCCTTACTCATCAGGGAAATGCAAATCAAAAGACTTTAAGATTGCATTTTATGCCTGTCAGAATGGCTAAGCTAAAAAAAAGAAAAACTCAAGTGACAGTACATGCTGGAGAGGTTGAGGAGAAAGGGGAACCTTCCTCCATTGCTTGTGGGAGTGCAAACTTGTACAACCACTTTGGAATAGCCATACCTTAAGACCTACCTTTACCACTCCTGGGCTTATATCCAAGACATGCCCTACCACACAACAAGGATAATTGCTCAACTTTGTTCATAACAGCTTTATTTGTAATAGCCCCAAACTGGAAACAACCTCAATGTCCCTCAACCAAAGAATGTATAAAGAAACTCTGGTATATTTACACAATGGGATACTACTCAGCCACTATAAACAAGAAAATCATGACATTTGCAGGCAAATGGATGGAACTAGAAAATATCATCGCAAGTGAGGTAACACAGAAAAGACCCAGAAAGACACACATGGTATGTACTCAGTTATGGGTGGATTTTAGTCATATAGTACAAGATTGACATACTACAATACAAAGACCCCCAAAAGATAAGTGAAAATGTAGACCCAAGGGAGGACACATAAACTCAGAAAGTGAAATAGAATAGGCAGAGGTAGTGGTTGAAAAGTGGGAACAAGGTAGGAGAGAGGGCACAGAAAGAAATAAGGGTGGAGATAGACCTGGGGATAGTCGGGGCAGGAAGGCAGAAGGCCTGCAGAGAAAGGGGAAATCCTGGGTGAATCATTTCTGCAGCAAGCTGGAGAACTAAATCAGAATAGGCCTCTGAGAGGATATGAGAGTGCTTATATGTGAGACTCCTAGTAGCAGGGGCCATGGAGACTGAAGAGGACACCCTTTATCTAGACAAGACTCCTAGTGTACAGAGGAGATCACCCACCCACCCACAAAAACCTCATTGCAAAACTCATTCTACCTGTAAGACCTGCAGGGACAAAGATAGAACAGGTGGAGCAGAGATTGAGGGAATGTTTCACCAATGCTGGGCCTAACCCTAAGACCCATCCCATTAAAGAAAGCTAACTCTTATCAATATTAAAGAGGCTCTGGCATCAGAAATAGGAGCCTATCAGAGTTTTCTTCTCAGAGGCTTCACCCAATAAGAGCTTGAACCAGATCCTTAGACTCAAACTTTGACCAAACATGGTGTATAGCATACAGAGTCTACTGGAAAACAGGGAGGAAAGATAAATGGAACTAGAGGTGACAAAAGCTCCACAAGAAAATCATTGGAGGCAATCAAACAGGGCTCAGAAGAGTGTATGAAGTCTGAAGCACCAACCAAGGACAATGCATGGTCAAGACCTAGGTCCTCTACTTATAAGTAGCTGATGGGCATCTTAGGCTTCATGTGGAGAATGTTAGGAGAGTAGGGGATATCTCTGACATGGACTATGTTGCCTGCTTTATTATCACTTCTGCCTAATGGGACTGCCCTATGAGACTACAGGGGAGAAAGATGAACTCAGTCCTCATGCGAATAGATGAGCTGGGGTGTCTGGGTAGGGGGACTTTCCTCTTCTGAAGAATAGGGGAAGAGGGATGTGGGAGGAAGGGTGAGACTGGAAGGAGAAGAGGGAGGGGCCTATGACTTAGATATAAAGTGAATTAATTAATATAAAAATGAAAAAAGAAGCACCTTGGAGAAGATAAGCATCATTGTTCTGGCCAGCCTCCACTGGGCTGTAGGTACATCATGAAGAAGATATTCACTTCTCAACGTATAGTTGAGAAGGACATGAAGAGGTGCTACTGCCTAGAACTTTCTGGTGAAGCACAATGAGGAAGGCATGATGGTGTCATTTGAACTTTACTGTTAACAAGTTTCTCCCTTCCATAGGAGTTCCCTGTTAGTAAACTTCTCACTGCCGGTGTTAGCCACTCTGGTACTAACTGTTCATATTACCTCTGGGCAGTTCGCTTCTATCTCTCATCAACCTTCCTCACCATTTTAGTATAGCTAGATAGTGGACACTAATCTAGATTGGAAAGCAATATGGCTGAATATTTTACTTTTCAATTCATTTTCCATAAACTCTTTTAGTGATTGAAGAGCCATAACCTCAGGCTACGAATGAAGACATATATGGGATATTTGTTCTGCTCTTCCTGGTGTTTAATTTCCCTTACTTATTTAGAAAGTGTGATCATTAAAGTATGAACAAAATGCTTTGATGTTATGTGTAATTTTATATTGGTGATCACTAAGTATTACAACAGAATGTAGAAAAGTATATTTAGGGTCCTGTATCCCTGGATTAGTGCTCATATAGTTGCAAAACACAAAACTGCCACTACTAGACTCTAGATGTGCCAAATTAACCACCATCTCTGATGCCAATGATCTACCCAGTTGCCACAAACAGTTATTTTAGCTTCAGTTAAAACAAGAATCAAAGATTGGTCTCCTGACCACATGATTGTAAAATGTGTATGAGAGAGGTGGCTGTCAAATGGGTAGGCCTTCTATTTCCTTGATAAACCCGTGAACAATAAAAGCAGAATTTTCCTGGGTGTAAATGATCTAAAGAGTAGCTGGGTTCCTTAATGACTCAAAAGAAGCTAAAAATAGAAAATCTGTAAGCAGGCTGAAGAGATGATTCCCTGGTTAAAAACAACTGTTGTACTTAAAGAGGACCCATGTTTGCTTTCTCAGTACATATATGGTGGCCCACAACCTCCTGAAACTCCAGTTTCAGGTGATCTGATTACCTCTTCTGACCTCCCTGTGCTCCTGCACACATGTGGTACACATACACATACTCAGGCACACATACATACTCATAATGTAAAGTAAGTAGATTTCCTAATCTGAAAGCAAACCATGAATCCAGTTTGTTGCTATCTATATTTGTTCAGTGTCTACAGAGTTATACATCGCTGCTTCAGCATCTGTCCCCGCCAACTATGGCTGTTTTGCCTTCAGACAAGGTAAGGATGAATAGAAGTGCTCATTTTTATAAAAGGGCTCTATCCCTGTGAGCTACACAGATAGATCATGTGTATTCATTTCCTATTTTTCCAGGCACCTGGTAAAGTGCTTTTCCTCAAGTTAATATGCACCAAGCAGCAAAGTCTTAGGAGACTAGACCAACAGCCATTTTTCTATAGGCTACTGATGACACTGACTGAATTTGAGCCTCAATCATTTCTTTGTTTTAGAGTGGAAGGAAAAGAGTATTTATACATAGCTGTTCTTGGTTGTAAAAAACCTGATTTGCATACTAATGAATGACCCAATTTATAGTTCAACAAAAAATGGCTTATCCTTGGCAAAAGGGATATATGTCACAAAAGAGGCTGATTCAAGCAAACCCCATTGCCTGTCACAACCTGGTTTAGAAGGCAAATGAAGAACAAACTCCTGGATTGAAAAAGAAGAAGAAAAGAAAGATTTTTAAGATTATTTCTCCTTCTCCCTTTCCCTCCCCCTCTGTCTCACTCAAATTTTCACAAATTCATTCATTTTACTAAGATTCACACACACACACAAACACACACAAACACACACACACAAACACACACACACACACACACACACACACTTGAATGGTTAGGGAGATTGACCAATGATTCCTGTGAAAATATGAGGACCTGAGTTTTAAACTCCAACACACATGTAAAAAATGTGAGTATGGTTGAGTATGCCTAGAATCATGGCACTGGTTGGCACATGAGAGGATTCCTAAAGGTCACTAGTCAGCCTTTGCAGACAATCAGTGAGCCCTAGGCTCAGTAAGGGACCCTGCCTCAAGAAAGAAGGCAGAACTTCTTTGAGCAAGACATCTGCTATCTAGCTTTGGCCTTCATATGTGGACATATTCATAATCATATTCATCCACATTAACATAAAACCAGTATATCCACCATTAGCATGCACATGCATGCACAGATTGTGCATGATTCTAGGCCCAGCACCATATGTTGAAGATGCTTTCTTTTTTCCATTGAAAGGTTTTGGCTTCTTTGTCAAAAATCAAGTACCCATAGGTGTGGGGATTTATTTCTGGGTCTTCTGGTTGATTCCATTGATTCACCATTCTGTTTATATGCTAATATCATGAAGTTTTTATTACTATTTCGCTGTAGTACAGCTTGGGATCACGGAGAGAGATCCTCCAGACAATCTATTGTACAGGATCGTTTTGGAAATTCTGGGGTTTTGTTTTTTCATGTGAATTTGAGAATTTTTCTTTCAAGGTATGTAAAGAACTGTGTTGCTATTTTGATGGTAATTGCATTCAATGTCAATTCTAATGAGCCATGAGAATAAGAAATCTTTCCATCTTCTGATATCTTCTTCAATTTCTTTATTCAGAGAAATGAAGTTTTTTCAAACAAGTCTTTCACTTGCTTGGTTAGAGTCACGCCAAGTTACTTCATGTTATTAGTGCCTATTATAAAGGGTGTTATTTCCCTAATTTCTTTCTTAGCCCATTTGTCTTTCATATACTGGAGGGCTACTGACAATTTTGAGTTAATTTTGTACCAGCCACTTTGCTGAAGGTGTTTATCAGCTGAAGGAGCTCTCTGGTTGAATTTTTGGGGTTGCTCATGTATACTATCATATCATCTGTGAATAGGAATACTTTGACTTCGTCCTTACTGATTTGTATACCTTTGATCTCCTTTAGTTGTCTTATTGCTCTAGCCATGATTTCAAATACCATGTTGAAGAGATACAGAGAGTGGGCAGCCTTGCCTTGTCCTGTATTTGAGTGGGATTGGTTTAGGTTTCTCTCCATTTAGTTTGATGTTGTCTACAGAGTTGCTGTATATTGCTTTTACTATGTTTAGGTATATGCCTTGTATCCTCGATCTCACAAGAGTTTAAACATGAATGGGTGTTGGAGTCCGTATCGCAGATTGGATCCACCTGTCTCTAGAGTCTTGTGTAGTCCCCTTGATTCACTGTATCTTCTGGCTCACTGTTTGAACCCAGGTGTGTGGGCACTGGTGGAAAGATCTATGGGTCTAGAGCTGCCCCAGTATCCCATAGGCTTCCTTAAGGAAGTGGAGTTTGGGATTTAGGGCCCAGGCATGGCTCAGCTCTGCTGGGTTCACTGGCTTTGCTGGCTGTGTTATTTCTGTCCCAGATGGGCTAGGGTCCTGGGGAGCAGGAATAAAGGTCTCCAAGCCTAGAGCTTCTCCAGTGCCCCACAGGTTTCCTTGGGGAGTAGGACAATGGAACTTGGGTTGTCTCCACTGGTTTCTCTATCCGTGTTGGGCTTGCTAATTCTGGGCTATGTGAGTTAGGCTTCTGTGGCACTGGTGGGCAAGTCTCTTTGCCTAGAACTGCTCCAGTGTCCCCAGGCTTCCCTTCGATGTTGGGGAGTCAAAACTGAGTCCCAAGCCTAGCTCATTGCTGCTCTGTTCACTGCCTGTGCTGCGCTGGTTGACTCTGATCAGGGTGAACCAGGCCGGAGGGAAATAGACAGAATGTAGCCATACCTCCTCCATAGTACCAGAAAGTATCCCCTCCATTGAGCAGTGAGAGTGAGCACCACTAGCAGCTGGGACAAGGAAGGTGTCTGCAGGATGTTGAGTGTGGTCTCTCGGGTTTGGAAGAAGGAGTCTCTAGTACCCAGAAGGTGTTCACAGGACTGTATGAGTGGGTGTCCAGGTTTAGAGTCTCACCCACAGTACAGAAAGGTATTCACTCCACAGGCAGTGAGAATGAGCGCCCAAGGTCAGAGCTGCCCAGCTCAGGTTCCTGGAAGACACCCTCAAAAAGTGGGCTGTGGGTGGCCAAAGACTATAGGGTCAGAACTGTTTGTGCCCTGCTGCTGCCTCTCCTGGAAGGCATCCACAGATGGTGTGTTTCTGTGGGTGAGTGAGTTAGTATTGTACAGCAAAGTTACACAGTGGGTTCACAAATCATGCCATGTGACTGGTTCCACGTGGGTGGTTTTATTAAGGGAAGGGGTATCACAGAGACCATCTCTAGGCAGGTTAGGAGAAAGAGAGCACAGGTGGTGCAAGTTCTCTTATAAGTTTACCCATCACATGCACAGGCGGTTTAAGTGGTCCACACGTGGCCTTAGAGATGCCTCATATCCCGTTTGTCAGTTCTCTTGTGTCTGGCTATAGATTTGCTTGCTTATGGATCCCAACATGCCTCCCTTTTTGTTTTATTAAAAAGTGAGGAGCTAGAAAGGGTGTGATGGTGGGGAGGGCGTAGGGATGACTTTTGCTCTTCAAGCTACTTCTTGCTGATTATGGATGTTGTCATTCTCAGGGTATAGCTGGTCCCCACCATCAGGGTTGATTGGAAGGTCATTGCCATCTGGTTCTGGCGGCAAAGCTTGATAATCCTGTAAGACTAACTGATTAACGGTTTGGTTAGAAAACTTTTGCATTTGTGGTTGGAGGAATGTAGAGAAGAAGGTAATAAAGCAAGGTACAAAAAGCAAAAGCAGAGAGATGAGCAGAAGAGGTGTGATGAAGGGCAAAGTCCATTTCCATATGAGGTTCTTAAGGGCCCAAGATATAGAGGCTTCGAGCTGTTCCCTTCGCTTTTGAAGATTTTCCTGGAGTTGTTGGATTTTGTCTTTTACTATATCTGACTGGTTGACATGAAAACAGCATTCCTGCTGGAGGAAGATGCAAAGGCCACTTTCTTTAGCTGTGAGGAGGTCCAGTTCATGGTCGGTTTTGAAGTACTGCTGCTGCCAGTGAGTCGATCTGTCCTTGGAGAGTTAGTGTTGTGTGAACAAGCCACTTGCTGGAGGTCCTGGATGAACTGTGAAGAAAGCTGATAATACGAAGTTATTGAAGTGGCTAGTCCTGTTGTCCCAGTCCTGGTAACTGCCATGATTACTGAAATAGCTAAGAGGGGCAAGATCTGAATTGCTCTCCTATCCTTTTGGGCAGCTATTGAGTCCATGACCAGGACTGGTAGGGGCTCCTTTTCATTTATCACCCCTCCAGCTCGGGGAAGAGGAGCACCAGTATGCAATCTTCTGACCAACCAGTAGGCAGATGATGGTAGACCTGAGTGCCACAAAGAATTGAGGTATTATTAGCAGTAGGGCATTGGGATTGAGAAGAGGCATCAAGGATTATAGTTTTATTACAGTCTAAGGAAATTAGCATTCCAACAGAGTGTGTCCTGGATGACTTGAAACAGCTTGCCATGCCAAAAAAGGTCATATGAAAAAGGGGGGGGGGGTTGTGGCAACATCAGAATCAGGACATTTAGTGAATGGTAAAGTAAGATCACTTAACAGAGTCACTGGAGAAGCTATCCAGTGGAGGTTCTGAGTTGCTCTCAGGTGGGACACACAACCATAAGCTTTAAAATGACCCAGTTGGATCACATTAAGGAGGTTGTAGGACAAGGTCAAAGTCTGAAGTAGGAGATGAAAAGACAGGTTTGCATTATTTACAAGGAGGAATGTCAGAAAGGCAACGACCTTAGAGGAGTATTTAATTACTTTCTCTATTTTCCCATCCCCGGAGACTGGGTAACTGGGATGTATTTTCTCAGGATATAGATGGTACTTATTGGCAAATTGGGTGTGTAGTGGTGGTAGAGTTTTCCAATGACGGCTGTCTCCCATCTGGAATCCCAAGGGTCTCGGATGTATAAGTAGAGAATCTTTCATACAGACAAAGGAGCTTCTTCTGTTGGTACATGGATTTGGCAAGACAGGTATGGGAAGCCTCCATATATGTCTGGTCTTTTTTTTCAATAATCTTTTCTTTGATCAAAGAGGAAGCAAACAAAAATTCTACCGTAAAAAAGAGGAGGGATAGATGTGGGGTGATGGCTATTTCAATTGGCTCCTGACAGCCTCACATAGAGAAATTTCCTGACCCTATTTGGAGAGACTGTCTATTAACAATGATGGTTTCTTGAACCTTGAATCTCCATATGTAGGAATTACCTTGGACAGAACCAAGCAATAGGAAGAGGGAGAAAAATACATATCTAATCCAAAAGGGTCAAACACAGCTGCTGTACTGAGGCCTAATTTCTCTGGAACTGGAGACAAGGTGGTTGATCTTGGCATCTTCTGGAGCTTGAGGGAGCAGGGTCCTGTTGGAGTTGATATGTAGGAAGGGACTTTATCTTGAGAAGGGGTGCTAAAAGGCTTTAGGTGAGAGAGAATAATCCAGTGAGGAAAGCTCTCAAACTTTGCAGCTGTCAGGTAGGGGAGGGGGATCATAAGAATCACCTTGAAAGGGCCCTGCCATTTAGGAGAAAGAGATAAGGGGCTTTGGTCTGCAGGGGAGAGAAGGACCTGGTCCCCGATGTTAATAGGAGATGGACAGTGGTTAGTATGTGGCCATGGCAAAGAGTGGTCAGTAAAGTTCCATAGAAGAGAACAGAGATGACAGAGCAAGGGCATAAATAGATGGTCAGTGAAATGCAAGGATTTAGCTGAAAGACCAGGAGTTAGGACTGGTCTTCCATACATGAGCTCAAAGGGCGAGATGGATAGAGGATTTGGGGGGAGAGCTCATATCCTGAAAAGGGCCAGGGGGAGGAGTTTTACCCAATGGAGGTGAAACTCTTGTGATAGTTTAACAAGAGTATTTTTTAAGGATTGGTTAGTTCATTCTATCTTTCCTGAGGACTAGGGATGGTATGGGATACGAAAATACCAAGGAATATTGAAGGCTCTAGATACGGTCTGCAAAACCTGAGAAGTGAACTCAGGACCATTGTCTGACTGGAGGGAGGTAGGGATTCTAAAAGATGAGAAAATCTCACAGAGAAGGAGATCAGAAACTGTCTGAGCTCTTTTGTTAGTAGTGAGGAATGCCCCCACCCACCCCGAGAAAGTGTCCACCAAGATCAGGAGGTACCTGATACATTTGACTACTGGCATGTGGTCAAAGTCAGTCCCTGGGAGAGAGCCTTTAGCCTGGTGGGTAGGTAAAGGGGGGCTATGATGTCCTGAGTTAGGATCTGAAGTCTGGCAAATCTTACAAAAGGCAGTACTAGTCTTTATGAAATGCAAGTCCACAAAGGTGGCTGCAAGTCGGTATTGACAAAGTTAGACAAGGCTTGACTCTTAGGATGAAAGAGCTAGTGTAAATAGGACAGAGTCTGAGGAATGTCAGGAGATGACAAAGGAGATGTGGATTGTATTGTAAGGATGTCCTGCAGTGGATGAGATGAGTCTATGCCTTTAACAGCTGCTGCCTCATCAGCCCGGTTATTTCCTTTGGAAATGATGGAGTCCTCTGTCCTGGTGGGACCAGCAGAGGACTATTCTGATGGTTGTGGGAAGGTGGCAGGCTTCTAGCATGGCCATAATTTGGCCTGCATTGGTTACAGATCCTTTCTTTGCTGTAAGTAATCCATGTTTTCTCCAGATGGAACATGGGAGAGAAGAATATGAAAGGCATATTTAGATTCTGTTTAGATGTTAAGGGATTGTCCCTAGGCCAACTGTATGGTGCGGGCAAGATTGGTGGTGTGGGCAGGGAGGGCTTGTGCCTTAACCACCTCAGTATCGAAAACAATGGCATAGCCTGCTTTTTGAGCTCTCTCATGCACAAAGGAGCTGCCATCTGTATACCAGGTATAGATGGCCTGAGGCAATGTGCCCTGCTATATGTGTGATGAGTGGGGCAATTGTTCCTCTAAAGTTTCAATGCAAGAATGAGATGAGGAGTAGTCAGAGTTAGGTAGAGGAAGAAGGTTTGATATATTAAGAGGAGGGCATAGTTGGAAAGTAAGAGTAGAGTGCCACCTGGAGGGAAAGAACTCTGGAGGGAGGTAGACTTTGTGGGCCTTTATACGTTATAATGTAAGACAGATAGTGAGAAGAGAAGACATAATAGGTGACCCAAAAGTTAATTTTTTGGACTCCTGAATAAGGAGCTCTGCAGCCACTAAGGCATGAATGCAGCATACCCATCCTTGAATTGTCAGGTCTAATTTTTGATAGGTATGCTGCAGGTGCAAAGGAGTGTCCAAGTTGGTGACCCAGGGCTTCAAGGCCATATCCCTCTTTTTCTGTTACATCAAGGGAGAAGGGCCAGGTTAAATCTGGGAGATGTAGGGCTGGGGCTTCAAGGAGAGCCTGTTGGAGCCTCTGAAAGAACTTAGTAATGGGCTTAAGAAGGGGTTCATGCAAAGGACCTAAGATTGCCTCATGTAAGGGTGGGCAAGAAGGGTAAAGGAAGGGACCCAGGACTGTAAGAAACCAACCATTCCCAGAAATGATAAAATTTCTTCTTTAGTAGAGGGAACTGCCAGAAACAATAATAAGTCTTTTCTATCTAGTGTCCCTTCCCAGTAGTGGAACTAGACAGGTTGTCATCACTAAAAGAACAATTGAGTGATGGAGTTAGGCTAGGCTGGCAAGTCTGCCCCCCTACTCCGACAATAGAGGAACTAGGAGAGGTTGGTCCCCAATACTCCATCAGGACTGAGTAAGTGGCTCTTGTGTCCACAAGGAAGAAGATGGGCCACCCCCATACGATGATAATTACCCGTGGGTCCCTGCTAGTGATGGCAGTGGTCCGGTCAAGGGAACCCAGGCACCTTAAGTCATCCATACCCAGGCCTAGGCTATTGGCTGGAGGGCGATCTGGGATTGATGCCCCCATATCATGGGAGGAATGGTAGTTAGTAGTCAACACCCCAATAGCCCTCTTGGTGGCATTTTGGACATGGCCCTAGTGGCTTGTGGGTCTTAAGACAAAACCAGGACCAGTGACCTTCTTGACCACATTTGAAAAAGGGACCCCATGGTCCTTGTGCCTTAGGAGGCAAGGGATCCTGGGTAGTGGCTGAGGCCAGTTGGATGGCCGTGGCCAGCATTTGGTACTTTTGCTTGTGGGCTTTCTCATCTTTCCCATGGTACACCTTAAAAGCCAGCACTAATACTTCTTCCTGAGTAGTCAGAGGTCTTCTCTCCAAGCATTTAAGCTTAGCCCTGATGTTGAGGTTACTCTGGGAGAAAAAAAAAATAGGTCATCAAGAGTTGCCTACATTCTGTACTTTCAGGGTCTAGATTAGTATGTTGTAAGAGGGCCTTTGTAAGGTGCTCTAGGAATTGAGAGGATTTTCATTCTTGTCCTGAATGACGTCCTGGAGCTTCTCATAATTAAAACATTGATTGAATGCATTGAGTGAATAAATATATGTTTAATTCCTCTCTATTTGTCACATCTTCTCAAAATCCCTTATATGCAAAGATGACAAACTATAAGGGCTTTGCCTCTAAGGAGCTTTATCTGAAGTAAAATGCAAATGAGTAAATCATTCACCATTCAATATGAAAATATTTTTAAGAGGATATTCAGTGCCATGTACAAAAGACTAGCAAAATAAAAAGACCCATAGCAGCACAAACCTCATTTTCTCTTTTTTTCACTTTTTATTAAATTCTTTATTAATTATATTTTATTCACCTTTTATACCCCTGTAGTTCCCTCCCACCTCCGGTCTCAATCCCTCCCTTCCTCCCCATTCTGCACCCGTGTCCCTCCCCAAGACCACGAATAGGAGGTCCTCCTTTCCTTCCCTCCGATCCCAGCCAGTCAGGTCTCATCAGAAATGGCTGCATTTTCTTCCTCTGTGGCATCGTAAGGCTGCTCCCCCCCTCAGGAGGAGGTGATCAAAAAGCAGGCCAATCAGCTCATGTCAGAGACAGTCCCTGTTCCCATTACTATGGAACCCACTTGGACACTGAACTGCCATGGGCCACACCTGTGCATGGGTCCTAGGCTACCTCCATGCATGGTACCTGGTTGGACCATCAGTCTCTGGAAAGACCCCTGTGCTCAGACCACTTGGTTCTGTTGCTTTCCTTGTGGAGTTCCTGTTCTCTCTAGATCCCACTATTTCCCACTCCCCTCATAAGATTCGCTGCACTCTGCCCAAGTGTTGGCCATAAGTCTCAGCATCTGCTTTGAAAGTATGTAGGGCAGAGCCCATTCGAGGCCCTCCGTGGGAGGCTTCTGACCTGTTCCCTGCCTTCTCCTTCTTCCGATGTCCATCCCCTTTGCCCTTCTGGATAGGGATTGAACATTTTAGCAAGAGTCCTCCCTCTTGATTAGTTTCTTTAGGTGTACAGATTTTAGTACATTCATCTTATAGTATATGTCTATATGAGTGAGTATATACCGTGTGTGTCTTTCTGCTTCAGTGATAGCTCACTCAGGATGATCCTTTCCAGTTCTCACCATTTACCTGCAAATTTAATGATATCCTTGTTTTTTATTGCTGAGTAATATTCTATTGTGCAGATGTACCACAATATCTGTATGCATTCCTCAGTTGAGGGGCATCTGAGTTGTTTCCAGCTTCTGGCTATTACAAATAAAGCTCAAAGCTCATTTTCTAACCTGGTTTTTATCTATTGGATAGGCACAAGAAGATTTATTTTAAGTTCTGATGCCTAGACTGTAATTTCCCATGTTCCCTAAATTTTGATTGCATTTGCTCCAGCTAGCTATATTTGTTCAATTTGCATCCAGATCGTAGGCCCCTCCTTTGTCTCCTCTCAGTCTCACAATCCCCTTCTCTTCTCTTTTATCTCCCTCCCCTAGTCCTCAGAAAGGGGGACCCTCCTCCCTTACCAACTGACCCCAGACTATCAAGTCTCATCAGGACTGCTTGCATCCTCTTCCTCTGTGACCTGGGAACGCTGAACCACTAGGGAAACGTGATCAAAGAGCAGGTAACAAAGTCCATATCAGAGAAATCTCCTGCTTCCCTTACTAGAAAACCCACATGAGATACTGAGATGGGTATGGGCTACACCTGAGCAGGGGGTCTAGGTCTTCTCCATGCATGGTCCTTTACTGGTGTATCAGTCTTCACAAAACCCCCTGGGGTCAGATTCTGTGGCTTTGTTAGCCTTCTTGTGGAACTCCTGATCCCTCCAGGAATTACCGTCTAATACATCAAAGACCTAAATATGAAACACCAAAACTGCTGTAAGAAAACATGGGCAGTACATTAAATAATATAGGTACAGGAACGGACTCTTTGGATAGGCCTTCATTTGCTTAAGAATTAAGGCCAACAATTGACAAATGGGACTTTAAAACTAAAGAATTTCTGCACAGCTAAAGAATCAATTAGTCAGGTGAAGAGAAAGTCCACAGAATGAAAGAGAATTTTTGCTAGTTGTACATATGACAGGGGTTTGTACACAAAATATACACAGAACTCACAATAACTAGCATCAACAGAGCAAATGACCCACTCAAAAAATAGGCCTGGGACCTGAACAGAGATTGACTTATCAAAAGAAGAGAAATTTGGCTAAGTAATATCTCAAAAATGTTCATAATTTCTAACAATTAGAAAACTGGAAACCAAGACACATTTGAAATTTTATCTTACCCCCTGAAGGAATGGCAAATGCCAACAAAACAGCCACAGTAAATCCTGGTGATATTATGGGGAAAAATGAATTCTCATTCACTGTTGGTGCAATTGCAAACTGGCCCAGCCATCTTGGAAATCAGCATGGAGAATCCTCAAAAAAAATCTACCATAAAAACCAAATGTAGCACTCTTTGGTATAACATCCTATTCCACACATATTACTTTCTGAGACATGTTTATAACTGTTCTGGTTGTAATAGCCAGAAATTAGAAGCAGCATAAGTGCCCTTCTGTTGATGAATGCATAACAAAAGTGTCATACATACAAACTATGGAATACTATTTAGCTGTAAAGAAAAAGTAAAATAATGAACTTTGAAGGTTAGAAAATACCATATTGAATTAAATAACCCAGACCCAGAAAGATAAACAAGTGAAAGACAAATGTCACATATTCTCTCTTGTCTTTAACTCTTAACTCCACATATCAGACAAGAATATATACCTTAGAATAATTATAGAAGCCAGGAATGTAAAAAGAGACCAATGTCTAGGGAAAATAGCAGGCTACATGTGATTAGAAGGAGGAAATGGGAAAGCCAAGGGGGTCTTTAATTAAAGAAAGAGAGGAGAAGGTGGTTACTGAAGAAAGAGAGGGAGATAGTATAAAATAAAAGTGTATCTGAAATTTTCATAATAAATCATATTATTACCTAATACCTAAAATTCCATATTACAAAAGAGTATATATGTGCATAAATACACAAATGTACATAGTTTAAATGAAATTTTCATACCTGGACTTACAATGTTCCCCATAAAAGCTATAGACTAACAAAACTATAAAACCAGTCATAAGATGTTCCCTTTCAAGTTTCAAGTTTTGGTCAAGGGAGTCTCCAAGACTACCAAAATATTGTTATTGTTACTGCTCATGGTTGATTTCCAGGAGTTCAACGTAACTGTTCATGACTAAAGACAATATGCACTTCACACAGTGTACTTCAGACACAGGACCTGGAGGATTCAATATTAAAGCTTCCTTCCTGAGGACTAGATTTTATAGTGCCAGAAGGTGCTAATCAAGCTTCCAAAGAAATGAAGCAACCAATAGTCTTACCAAAATTTGATACCTATAAACTAAAACAATGACCAGTGTAGCCTGACATTAAAGGCAATAGTTGCACACACATCTTGGCAGTAACCAACAGCTCCATAATTTGACTTAAGACTCACTTAAGAAGAAGGAAATCATACCTGGTACTGGAAAACCTAGCCAACTGCCCAGAGCTAGTATTGTCATGGATGTTGGAGGAGAACTTACAACCACCTTTAGAACTTTACTAAACTACAATAATCTCAAACTGCATTCTAAATATTTGTCCTTATATCTAGAGATAATTGTAGTTCTCAACCCTCACCAAAGAAACTTCTCCTTGGAAAAGAGACCATTATAGAAAATCACTACCAGTCAAAATACAGCTAACAATCACGGAGTGTTCAGCTTTAAATTATACACCAACAATACAACAATACAACAGGGAAGACAGCGTTTAAAAGATTGTAAGAACTAGAGGAACAGGATGTCTGCAGTGAGATTGCATTTTCTAGAAATGTCTGGAAAACTTCACCCATGATTCCTTAACAATATCACTGCCTAAAGAAGAACTGCACAAATATAACACCAATTGACATGCTAATGTGGAAGGGACACATCACGTTGGGTTTCTGCCCTATATAAAGAACTACAGGCAATGAACGAATGACGGAGAGTGGAAGAAGCAGTCTTCCCCAGATAAGCTCTCCCTCAATTGGTCAGCTCTGAAATTATGTACATATAAGTAACATCATATGGAATGAGTAGTTTATATTTATATATTTATGAGTATATTATATTAAATTATTATACATTATATTTATTAAAGCAAAAGTGGCCATAAGTTTGAGATAGAGAGAGGGGATATATGGGGAGGGGGGTTGGAAAGAGAAAAGGAAAGGGAAGAAATAATATAATTGTACTTCAATTTCCAAAAATTAAAAAATACGTTTTAAAAGAAGGCAAGCCAAGGAATTATCCTAAAACATGGATTATAAAATGTAGAATTTCACTTCTGACACATTGTGACAGCAACCTTTCTTGTACTTCAAAGCCATTCCAACTTGAAGAAATTGAGTCTTCAGAAAAAAATTTAGAGATAATCACTTTTTAATCCTTGATCCTCGTCAGAAAATAATATTGCAGTGCTCCAATTCAATATGGTACAAGGAGTGACTGTTAAGCAGTACCACACTTGCAGAATTAAAACATAAGAGAAACTACATGATTGCACTTATATCTTCAAAAGACTACTTAAGTGTTATTTTCATCAATAAAATACACATTTACCAAATAGAGAGACTAGCAAAGCAGACATTTAAGTTTTACCCTGAACTGTTGTATTTAGTCCTCCCAGAAATCCTAAAACAAAAATGTTATCAAATGTGTTTCAGAGGTCAGGAGACAGAAGCTTGCAAATGTTTATTAACTTGAAAGCTATGTTGTCCAGTCACAAAGATTTGCATTATTATTTTTTTTTGTAAATGTTTCTGTGAAAAAAAAGAAAAAAGATCTGGGCCTGAAGAAAGTGTTTGCTGTGTAAGAAAGAGGATGAAATTTATGCCTCCAGAATAAAAACGTGTGGCAGAGTGACACACACTGTTTCCAGGACAGTGGCTCTCACAGTAAGATCCTTAGGATTCAAGCATAAACATATCTTGAAAACTTGTTAGAAATGTGAGTTCCTGGAACTCCAGACAAAATCACTGAATCAGAACCATCAATTGGTGAGGAAGGCCTGATGGTTTGTGGAGTTATTTTATATACATATTATTTTATTTTTATTAATTACAGTTTATTCACTTTGTGTCCCACCTGTAGCTCCCTCCTTCATCCCCCCCAACCCCACCCTTTCTCCCTCTTCTCCTCCCATGCCCCTCTCCAAGTCCACTGATGGGGAGGATCTCCTCCCCTTGCATCTGATCCTAGTCTATCAGGTCTCATCAGGACTGGCTGCATTGTCTTCCTTTGAAGCCTGGTAAGACTGCATCCCCCTCAGGGGGAGTGGATCAAAGAGCAGGCCAATCAGTTCATGTCAGAGACAGTCCCTGTTCCCATTACTAGGGAACCTACTTGAACACTGAGATGCCATGGGCTACACCTGTGGAGGGGTTCTAGGTTATCTGCATGAATGGTCCTTGGTTAGAGTAACAGCCTCAGAAAACACCCTGTGTCCAGATTTTTGGTTCTGTTGCTCTCCTTGTGGAGCTTCTGTCCCCTCTAGGGCTGTCTATCTCCTACCTTCTTTCACAAGATTCCCTGCACTCTGCCCAAAGTTTGGCTATGAGTCTCTGCATCTGCTTTGATACCCTGCTAGACAGAGTCTTTCAGAGGCCCTCTGTTGCAGGCTCCTGTCCTCTTTCCTACTCTGTCCCTCTTCTGATCTCCATCCCCTTTGCTTTTCTGAATGAAGACTGAGTATCTTATCCAGAGTTCTGTTTCTTGCTTAGCTTCTTTAGATGTACAGATTTTAGTATGTTTATCGTATATTATATGTTTAATATCCACTTATAAGTGAGTATATATCCTGTGTGTCTTTCTGCTTCTGGGATACCTCACTCAGGATAATCTTATCTATTTCCCACCATTTTCCTGTGAATTTCATGATTTCCTTGTTTTTAACTGCTGAGTAGCATTCCGTTGCATTTTAATAGAACTTAAGCTATTTCTTTTGTATTATTTTTCTATTTTTACGTATATGTGTGTTTTGCCTATGTGTTCATATGTGTACCACACTTAGTGCCTCACAGGCGTGAAGGTGCGAGCAGAACTCCAGAACTGGAGTTATGAACAGTTGTGAGCTGCTTTGTGACTGCTGAGAACTATGGACATGTAAACAAGGTGGAAGAGGAAGATCCCATGGAAGAGGAATAAGTGCTCCCAACTGCTGAGCCATCTTTGGGTGTCTTATCAGGTTTCTGATATACATTCAGATTTGAGAACCACTGTTCTCTGGACTACCTCCAATTTAAACTCCAGCTGTAAAGTAATCATCCTGCCAAGAACAATGGCTTAGAATGAACTGATTCAATTGTTTCTCTTGACTAAAATCCAATAATGGAATAAAATTAGAGATTTATTTTCTCAAAAATAAGATGAGCCTTTGGGAAAGGCTCAATTCAGATACTGCCAACTTGTTTCACAAAATCTTAACAAAATTATTTGACCGTAATCCACTCCTTCAAAAAAAAAAAAAAAAACCCTAAAGGATCATGTATTCATTTCCTTTGCATTTAAGTGCACAGAATAACTTAATGCTTCATGTCATTTCTCTTACTAAGTAAAGATTTCTAACTTTCTTCACAGTGCCCCAGCTCACTTATAGTAAAAACCTATGCTTCTAGTTTCTACCATCAAATATCTACAACAGATTTGTATTTTCAAGCCAATTTTTTCAGCTTTTCATTTATTCCTATACCTAAACTGGATTTTCTGTTAAAAGCACGCTTCCATCTGTTCTCATGAATAATCAGAAAACTCATTTTCTTTTAAAAATGTTTTCATTAATTTTAAACAGTTTTATTGATGGATATGTTTTGATCATACTCACCTTTTTCTTACCTTGCCCCTACTCCCACTGAACTTTTTCTTCCCAATGACCCTCCTTCTTTTCTTTTTTTTAATGATTCATTTATTCTATGTGAATTGATGTTTTGCATACCTGTTTGTCTGTGGGGGATGTTAGATTCCCTGGTACTTGAGTAAGAAACAGTTGTCAGCTGTTATCTGGGTGCTAGAATTTTTTTTAACTTGGGCTCCCATATATTCTGTATTAGTGTTTACCTGCATCTATATGTAAATATACATACATATATATGATTGTGCTGTATGTACACACATATACAACATGTATAGACATATATAGTATATGTACTATGGGTACATATATACATGCACAAATAGTACATATATGTATGTATACGTACCTGTGTGTGTCGATGTGTGTGTGTGTACTATGTATGTCACCAGGCCTCCTGAAAGGGAAATTACAGTAGGTTGTGGTCACCATTGTGGGTACTGGAGACTGAAACCATATTCTCTACAAGAGTAATAAATGCTGAGTTAACTGCGGAGACATATATCCTACCACTCCCCTCCCTGTCCCTCCAGTAACAACCCTTTTGAAATGATTTGCTGTATTTCATTAGAGTTGCTTGCATGAACATAGAGGGGGGGTATTTACCAGAATATAGGCAATTTCCTAGTGGCTATACCACAAAACAAAAACAAAAAACAAACAAACAAACAACAAAAAACCATCCTCCCTCACTCAGCAACCAATACCTGCTAGTAGTTTCTCAGAGAAGGGTGGGGCTCCATGAGGTACTCCATACCCTTCCTTGATGGATTGCTAAGGGATCTAAGCATGTATAAGTAATCACCACTGTTGTGAACTTGTGAGTGCAAAGGCCATATCATATTCAGAAGACAGTGTTTTCTAGAACTCTGGCTCTTACAGTCTCTTCTGTGATGTTCTTGGCGCCTAAAAATGGGTGATATTGATGTCCCATTTAGGGGTGAGTATTCAGAAATCTCTTGTTCTCAGTTATGAGTATCAGTAGTGACTGTCACCCAGCAACAGCCAATTTTTATTTGGAATTTTTTAATCTTAACATTTTTATTTTATATTAATCACAGGTTATGTACTTTGTATCCCAGCTGTAGCCCCCTCCCGCATCCCCTCCCTATGCCACCCTCACCTCCCTCATCTCCTCCCTGGCCCTTTCCAAGTCCACTGATAGGGGAGGACCTCCTCCCCTTCCGTCTAAATCTAGCTTATCAGGTCTCTTCAGGAATTGCTGCAATGTCCTCTTCTGTGGCCTAATACGGCTGCTCCTTCCTCGGGGGACAGGGAGGTCAAAGAGCCAGCCATTGAGTTCAAGTCCAAAATAGTCCCTGTTCCCCTTACTAGTGTACCCACTTGGGAATTGAGCTACCATTTACTACATACAAGCAGGGGTTCTAGATTATAACCATACATGGTCCTTGGTTGGAGAGACAGTCTCATAAAAGACCCCTGTGTCCTGCTATATTTGGTCCTTACGGAGCTCCTGTCCTCTCCAGATCATACTAACTACCCATTCTTTCAAATTATTTCCTGCACTCGGCCAAAGAGTTGGCTGTGTTTCTTGATATTTGCTTTGATACCCTGCTAGGTAGAGACATTCCGAGGCCCTCTGTGGTAGGCTCTTGTCCTGTTACTTGTTTTCTCCTACATCCGATGTCCATCCAATTTGGCATTCTAAGTGAGAATTAATCCTCTTACCCCAGGTACTCTTTCTTGTTTATCTTATTTAGATGTATAGATTTAAGTATGTTTATCCTGTCTTATAGGTCTATATAAGTGAGTATATACCATGTATGTCTTTCTGCTTTTGGGATACCTCACTCAGGATGATCGTTTCCAGGTCCCACCATTTGCCTGCGAATTTCATGATTTCCTCATTTTTAATTGCTGAGTAGTATTCCATTGTGTAAAAGTACCACAATTTCTGTACCCATTCCTCAATTGAGGGGCATCTGAGTTCTTTCCAGGTTCTGACTATTACGAATAAAGCAGCTACGAACATAGTTGAGCAAATGTCCTTGTTATGTACTTGAACATCTTTTGGGTATATGCCTAGGAGTGGTATAGCTGGATCTTGAGGAATCACTATTTTTTTTTATTTTTAATGTAATTTATTTATTTTTATATCAATCACAGGTTAGGTACTTTGGATCCCAGGCATAGCCCCCTCCCTCATTCCCTCCCTCTCTTCCCCTCCATCCCTCATCTCCTCCTTGCCCCCTCCAATTCCACCGATCGGGGAGGATCTCCTCCCCTTCCATCTGACCCCAGTTCATCTTGTCTCTTCAGGGCTGGATGCAATGTCCTCCCCCTGGGATCTAGCCAGGTTGTTACTCCCTGGCATGTATGGGGGAGGATCAAAGAGCCAGCCAT
>CM053742.1:45674859-45698228 GCA_028658305.1 Pachyuromys duprasi
TCTTTTCTCTAAGTTCTCCAGTTCCAGGTTCTTCTCCCTTTGTGTCTTCTTTATAGTTTCTAATTCTGTTTTCATGCTTTGTACCGTTTCCTTCAACTGATTGACTGTGTCTCCTATTTTGGTTGTTTCCTCTCTGTTTATCTTTGATTGTTCCTCTATGTGGGCAGTTAGGTTCTTCTCCATTTCTTTGAGGGCCTTGTTCATTTCCTCTTTTTGTCTCTCTTTTTGTTCCTCCAATATCTGCATAATCATAGCTTTTACATAATTTTCCTGTTTCTCCGCTGAATTAAAATCTCCACTGCTTTTGTGTGTTTCTGGTGGGGCCATCGTGTCCTGATTTTTGTTGGGTGAGTTCTTTAGCCGATTTCTGGGCATTTGTTTTTATATAATCAAGGAGCTGTTTGTGCTTTAAGGCTGAACTTCAGCCTGGAACTGTCAATCTCTTGTGTCAGGAGTATTCTTCAAGAAGATCAGGGAGTTCCAGTGGTTTGTTAGTGTGTGTTTTTGCCTCAGTTGAACTCTGTTGTGGGATTTGTATGTCCGGCTTAGTGTTCTGTGCTAGAAGCTGTGAGCATGGAGGCTGGTCACCCCTCTGTTCTGGAGGCTTGGCTCCTCATTCTGTGCCAGATACTGAGTGTCTGGTTTGAGCTGGCAGCTGGACGCCCTGCTCTGCTCTGGAGACTCCATGCTTCGACCTGGGCTTGCTGCTAAGGGTTGTCCTCTGGACTGGAGACTTGGTGCCTCCTTCAGGGCCAGGGGCTGTGCACCATGGTCTGAGATGATATTTGGGGGCACCTCAGTCTGGACCTGATCTTGTGTGTCCCAGTCCGGGGTGGTGGCTGGCGCTGCCACAGGGAGTGTGCCAGCCCGATGCCTCCAGGTCTGGGGAATGGTATCTGGGGCCTTCTCTGACTGGCTTGTGGATACACAGGGTCTGGTGTGGTTTCTGGCAGAGCTGAGCAGTGTGTGCCTGCAAGGTGCAGGCCGGTCTGAAATGTACCCGGCATCTTTTCAGTCTGGCCCGGAGACTGTGTGACCCAGTCTGGTATGGCGGCTGTTGGCACCCAGGGTGACTGGTCGTTCAGATCAGGGCTGTGTGCCGCTGGTCACCTGGAGTTTTTCTGGGGAATAACTGGATGTCCCTAGGATTTTCCCACTTGATTTCCTCACCGTAGGAATTCTGCTCTCCTGATAATCATAAATGCTGGTGTTTTAGGTCCCAGAGTTCAGTCTCCTGGTTGCTGTGCTGTTACTGCTGTCCTCTTGTGGCAGTCATCTTGGATCTCTCCTGAACATTTCTTTAAGTGTTTCTCCACCATTCGAGATTCCTCTATTGATAATTCTCTTTTTAGCTCCATATCCTGTTTTTAATTGGATTATTTGGTTTGGTGGTGTTTAATTTCTTGAGTATTGTGAATATTAGCCTGTTGTTGGACGTAAGTTTGGTGAAGATATTTTCCTAGTTTGTAGGCTGTGGTTTTATTCTGTTGATAGTAGCCTGTGCTTTACAGAAGCTTTTTCAGTTTTGTGAGGTCTTATTTATTGATTGTAGATCTCAGAGTCTGTGCTGTTGGTATTCTATTCAGGAAGCTATCTCCTGTGCTACTGAGTTCAAGGCTCTTCTGTGCAACCTCATATTACAACTTCCACCTGGAAAGGTACTTTAAAGGACAATAGGCTATACCACCAGAGCCATTATTAACTTACTTTGCTGTTTCATTATATGATCAGCATTCCAAAGAGTAGCAGATAGTGGAGAGCAGGGGAGTGGATTCTCTTTTAAATAATGCTAGTTTGGCTTAGGTTCAAAACTATGCATGGGAGGGATTCAGTAGAAACCTTTGTCTGACTTCTCCAGTATTTTTATTTGTTTATATTGAGACAGGGACTCTGTATGTTGCTGTAGCTTTCTAAGAACTCACTGTGTAGATCTGGCTGGCCTGAAGATTATAGAGATCCACCTGCTATATGCTAGGATTAAAGACATGTGCCACCATGCCTGACAGAATCCTCTAATGTTGGCCTACTTTCATAGTCCTTTTCACTTCACAAAAGCTTCAGAAATGAGAAAGGTCATTGTGCTAACTGTCCCATTTTCAATAATTACACATGGATACTTGACCAAAAAGTATAATCTTACCTTATTTTATTGTATTCAACTAAAGCTTCTGTACCTGGGAATAATGAAACCAACTATAAAGTGGAGAATTCCAAGCATTATAATATAAAGATGAGATAATACAGAATAATAATTTTATTACATTTCATTTTCATGTATGTTGTGATTTGTATTATTAGAATATAGATGTGTCTCCTAGAACTTGAATATCTTAACAGATCCTGAATTAAAACTTACTTTTGATGAGCTGGCTCTTTATAATTCAGAACCTCAAAAATATTTAGAAAAAGAAAGACATGCCATGATAAAACCAAATTCAAACAATATCTACCTCAAATCCAGCTCTATAGATGGTACTAGAACAAGAAGAGACTAACCATACCCCCCCAAAAAACACTAGGAATATCAAAACTGAATTTCAAAAAATCTAAAAAGGAGGATAACCCACAACATCACAACAAAATAATAGTAATCAGCAACATTGCTCTTTGATTACTCTCAATATCAGTGGTCTCAATTTCCTAATAAAAAGACACAGACATTGAAAACAGGATCTATCCTTCCTAGAAATACCCCTTAACATCAAGGATTGACATCACCTCTTGGAAAAGGAGGAAAACGATATACCAAATAAATGGACACAAGATGCAAGCCAGCATGGTCATTTTAATTTCTGACAAAGTAGATTTCAAACCAAACCAATAAGAAGAAATAGGAAAGGGTACTATACACTCATTAAATGTGAAATTAACTAAAATGACATTGTAACTCTTGACATCAATTTACCAAACACAGGACACCGAAGTTCATAAAAGAAACACTATTACAGCTTAAGTGACATATTGACCTTCACATTAGTGATTAAAATCCTTAAACCTTGCAGAATTTCAATGTTTCTCAGACTATATTGAGTCTTTATTTTTTCACTTAGAATACCCAATATATTGATGAAAAATAAATGAATTCTGTCATTTTCTTTGTTATTTAGAAATAATTCAAACTTTGAATCAAAAATCATTCTCCCACATGATATTCAATACCCAAGTCTTCCCCCAAACAGATCATGCATAGAAAAACTAAACTGAGAAATACCAGAGCCAACAGTTGTTATAAACCAAATGGACCTAATAGATATGCATAGAACATTCCACCCAAACACAGAATTATGTACCTACTTCTCAGCACATCACAGAAATTTCTCCAAAAATGACCACATACTCAGTCACAAAGCAAGTCTGAAGAGATACATGAAAATTGAAATAACTCCCTACATCTTATCAGACCACCATGGAGTCTGAAATTAAGGTCTGAAATCAACAATAAAAACAGGAGAAAGTTTACAAACTTATGGAAACTGATCAGCTCTCTACTGAATGAAAAATTGGTCGAGATAAAAATAAAGAAAGAGACTGGACTTAATGGCTCACCCCTCTAATCTCAGCACTCAGGAGGCAAAGGCAGCTGGATCTCTGTGAATTCAAGGTCAGCTCTATGTAGTGGAGTTCCAGGACAGCCAGAGCTATTATACAGAGAAGCCCTGTCTTGATAAACAAACAAACAAAAAACAAGAAGAAAGTTAATATTTTATAGGATGCAATGAAAATGAATAAACAGCATACCCACACTTATGGGACACAATAAATGTAGTGCTAAGGGGAATGTTCATAGCAATAAAATGTATTTTCAATTTAAATTAGATCGGAGAGAGAAATAAGTTGCCTGTAGTTTCTTACCATGTGACTTCTTTTATCTCCAAAGAAAGCCACAAATCCCCCTTGTAGATCTAACCATACTATCAAGCCTCTTTCATTTCTGCCACCAGCTTGAAAATTCTGCTTTCAAAGAGTGCCTGCGATTAGCTGCACATAGATAATTTCCTTTGTCATGAAGCATGATCTTAGGAATAACGAGTGATAATGGGAACTAAGGTCTTGTTCATAATATCTATTATTTCTCATAGTGCTATTATTATCAGCCTGGCTCATACAAATTTACAGAGAGATCCTGGATTTAGAGGCCGATAGACTTGAATACAAATCTTAACTCTGTCATTCAATAGCTATGTAGTCTTGGACAAACACACAAATGTGTTTGCTTTAATTTACTCACCGACAAAATGGAGATAATAGTAGTTACTTAAGAGAATTGTTTTGAGAAGTAAAAACAATAGTACAAGTTGACATACCTACATGGAAAATAATCGTTAGTTCTTATCATTGCTAACATTACTGAAATGTAAACATGACAATGATATTGTTTTACAGGAAGTTTGTCTAATGAGAGACTGTGGTTTGGAAATTCACAACACTAAGTGGAATTGTACATTAATAAATCAAGTTATAAGAGGCTGGCAGACCTGTAAGTGGCTATAATGACCAGGGATATTAAATGTTCTGAGATGAGGGGACAAGAGGTAACTGTAATTTAAAAAGAATCCAAAATGAGCTGATTCAAATAAGTTAGTTGTTCAGGATAGTTAATCTTCTAGAAGACAATAAAAACAAGAAATGCCAAGGATGATTGCAATAACTTGACCAAAAAAGGGACTGAAACTAAACTGTTTACAGCAAACAGGGAGCAAGGTAGTTCTCCAGATAGCGTTTAGAACTGGAATTCTTCATCAAAAGATCTATGAATATCTTTTGAAAGAAAAAGACAAATGTCCTACAAAAATACATGTGAATATCTGCCTGCAAAATTCAGAAGACAAAATTCTTTAAAACTCCAGAAAACAGACTTTCTAAGACTGAACCAGGAACCATGGATTCTATAGAACTTGATGCTAAAGATTGGATAGAAGGAATAAAATATTTTATTATTATTAATTCTTTATTTTATGTGTATGAGTGTTTTGCAGGATTGTATGAAAGTATATTGTGTGCATATCCCTTAACTGTGAACATCAGAGTGTGTGTTGAGTTCTCTGGGACTGAAGTTAGGGATAGTTGTAATCTGACATGTGAGCACTGGGAAGTGATGCAAGAACAGGCATCATTGTTAAGTGCTGAGCCATCTTTCCAGTTATAGGTAATTTTTTAGTATATAAAAAAAAAGCTGACAGAAACCATTCCATATTAAAGAAGGAATATGAAATAGGGGTGAATTAGAATGGAAAGACAGAAATTACTTTTCTCTGACATTCTCCCAAGGTAAAGCAGATAATATCTATATAGAAAATATAGATCAATGTGTTATGAGTATATTAGATCAATGTCATTGTGTAACAGAAAGATATATCTCTGAAATTCACCAGATGTAGAAGTTATTAACGTAGGTTACAATATGAAAAGCCATTAGAGCTTATGGAACACACTTTCATCATTTTACTCAAGAGAGAATTATCAGAAAGTTTTTTAAATGACTATGACTACTTAGTAGGCAAGAGACATTAGAATGTTTGTAGGCAGTTCTTCAGTTTATTTTTTTTCTTTTCTTTGTTTTTTTTCTAACACTTAGCCCTACCTTGTCTTTGTATTTAGTAATCAGTAAAGAAAACTAGTCTATGGGTATCCAAGATGGCGACGACCAGCATACACCATATCTGAGAGGCAAAGGATCTGAAAATCCGAAATTGGTGACTGAAACCAGAAAAATAAGCATTGAGGCTTTCTGAACGAGATGGGACATCACATGAGCTGAGACCATTTTCATTCAGGTCACCCACAGACTTCTCTGGGCACAGAGAGTAGTGAATATTTGAACCCATTGCACTTCCCTTTATCAGGCTGCCCTCCTCTTCAGCAGAGCTGGCCCATAATGCTAGAGACTCAGCACAGAACTCGCTGTTGGGGACTGAGACAGCAGAGGCTAGGATCCTAGTTCCTCAGCCGTGGCTGCCAGCTGTAACGCCTCCAAGTCCCAGATCTGCGGTAACATCTTTCCATATTCTGGGTCTGTAATCAGCTGTATGGACTCCTCAGGGCCTCCCAGCCAGTGACTGTACTGGCCTTCCAATCCCTCAGTGGCAGACAGCTGGCTGTATAGCCACCAAAGTCCACCAGACCTGTCAAACCACCCAGGAATACCAGGCCCACCTTGCCATCTAAGTCTATGGACGACTGGTATGACTCTCCAGGACTTCACAGCAGGCACCTGGACCAGCCTCCCAGTTCCGCAGCTGCAGTTGGGCTATGTAGTCTGGCAGATGGAGCACCACTGAGGTGAGGGAGCTAATCCTCCCACATTTGTCTCAGCAGGACCAAACCTGCGAGTAGAGAAAAGAGTGAACCCCTTTGCTTTCTTATTTGACCTGCTAGAGAGTGAGTGCGCCTTCAAGAGGCCAAAGAGCCCCAGATCCAGGGTTCATCTAAGATAGCAGCCAGACATCACACCCCTCCCACCCACCCACACATTGTGGGAAACAGAGGGATTCTTGGGACAGTATTCTCAATATTGACCCTGTTCTGCAGGTCTACCAGTGGAGTTAAAGCAAATAGCTCAATCAGAACCCAAATACCAATCCACTGAGGTATTCAGGGAATTTGCACAAGCAAATTGCACCTGTGAACACCACCAACGCCTGCAAACACCATCAGTGCCTGCAAAACCTTTGTTGCCCGCATTGCACCCCTGCCTCACTCTCCAAGCTTTTACATTCTCTAACATCCTGTCCTTCAAGGCACACTAAAATGCACATGCACATGCTTGCCTGCATTTTTCCTTCTGCACTGGAGGAATTTCCTCCTTCAGGTACAGCTGCAACACCAACACACACATTGAAACCACTGGACCTCTCTCATCTTCCTGAATAATTCTCCAGACACTAGAGAAAGATGGCACCAGTCTGAACTGCAGACTCCAGGAATAAACAGTAAAGGTTATGGATAAGCAAATCGCCAGAGGTCAGCATAAGAACACATCCAACAAAAATCAGGACATCATGGCTTCATTAGCAAACTCCAAAATCAATGGATACTCCAATTCATCAGAAATACAGGAAATGATTTTAAAACTATGCTTATCCAGTTATTAGAGGCACATAGAGAGGAAACAAACAAATCTCTCAGAGAAATAACCATACAAATAGAGGCAGATAAAGAAGAAACAAAAAGATCTCATAAAGAATTAGCTACAAAAGTGGAGGCAAATAAAGAGGACATGAACAAAGCTCTAAAAGAAACAGAGGCAAATATAGCTAAACAAATAGAGGCACAAGTAGAGGCAAAATAAGTGGCATACAGAAAGGAAATGGACAGTAAATAGAGACCATCATAGAGAGACAGGAATCCACATTCAAACAGGAGAAGGAAATGGTTCAAGCCATGAAAACAGAATTAGAATGAATAAAGAAAAGACAAACAGAGTAAACCCACAGAGTAAGTCAACATAGATGGAGAAAAGAAAATATTCCACGATAAAACTAAATTTAAGCAATTTCTACACAACAAACCAGCCCTACAGAAGATACGAGAAGGAAAACTCCAATCCAATGAAAACAACTACACCCAAGAAAACACAGGATACAGATAACTTTCACAACAAAAATTAAAAGAAAACAAGCAAAGAATCACAGTAACATCACTAATTTCACAATAAAAGGAACTAACATTCATGGGTCACTATTATCTACGAACATCAATGGACTCAACTCTCCAATAAAAAGACACAGACTAACAGAATGGTTGCAGAAACAGGATCCAACATTATGCTGCATCCAAGAAACACACCCATGCATCAAAGACAAACAATACCTCAGAGTAAAGTGATGAAAAATGTTTTTCAAGCAAATGGACCCAGAAAACAAGCTGGGGTAGTTATCCTAATATCTAATAAAATGGACTTTCAACCAAAATTAATCAAAAGAAAGAAGGAGGGTCACTTCATTCTCATCCAAGGAAAATTCCAACAGGAGGATATCACAATTTTGAATATCTATGCCCCAAATAAATGACCACCTACATTTGTAAATGAAACATTATTAAAGCTGAAATAACATATTGATCCTAACACCTTAATAGTGGGAGATTTCAATACTCTCACTAAGGGACAGATAATCTACATAGTAGCTAAACAGGGAAATAGGAGCACTGACAGAAGCCCTAAATCAAATGGACCTAGTAGATGTCTACAGAACCTTTCACCCAAATTAAAAATAGTTTACCTTCTTTTCAGCATCTCATGGAACCTTCTCCAAAATAGACCACATAGTTGGTCACAAACCAAGCCTAAGCAAATACAAGAAGATTGATATAATCCCTGTATCTTATCTGACTACCATGGTCTAAAGCTGGACCTTAACAACAAGAGAAATAGCAAAAATGCTACACATACATCGAAATTAAACAACCTGCTATTCAATGACAGCTGGTTAGGGAAGAAATTAAGAAAGAAATTAAAGACTTCCTAGAATTCAATGAAAATGAAGGCACAACATACCCAAACTTATGGGACACAATAAAAGCAGTGCTAAAAGGAAAGTTCATAGTACTAAGTGCCTTCAAGAAATAATTTGAAACATCTCATACAAGCAACTGAATAGCTCACCAGAAAGCCCTGGGGGTGGGGGAGAAGCAGACACTCCCAAGAGGAGTAGACAGCTGGAAATATTCAAGCTCAGGGAAGAAATGAATAGATTAGAAACAAATAAAACAATTCAAAGAATCAGTGAAACCAAGAGCTGGCCCTTTAGAAAATCAACAAGATAGACAAGCCCTCAGCCAAACTAACTAAAATGCAGAGAGAAACTGTCCCAATCAGCAAAATCAGAAATGAAAAGGGGGGCATAACAATAGACTCTGAGGAAATTGAAACAATCAGTAGTTCTTACTACAAAAGCCCATATCCCCCCAAAATTTGAAAATCTAAATAAAATGGACAATTTTTTAATAGATTCCACTTACCAAAATTAAATCAAGATCAGGTAGAAAGATTGAATAGTCCCATATCTCCCAAGGAAATTGAAGCTGTCATCAAAAGTCTCCCTTAAAAAAAAAAAAAAGCCCAGGGCCAGATAGTTTCAGAGCAGAATTCTGCCAGAACTTCAGAGAAGAGGTAACTCCAATTCTCTTCAAACTATTCCAAGAAATAGAAACAGAAGGAACATTACCAAACTCATTCTATGAAGCCACAGTCACCTTGACGCCACATCACACAAAGACCCAACAAAAAAAAGAGAACTTCATATCTATCTCTCTTATGAACATTGATGCGAAAATACTCGATAATATAATTGCAAACCTAATCCAAGAACACATAAAGATGTCATCCAACATGACCATCTAGGCTCCATCCCAGGCATGCAAGGGTGTTTCAATATATGGAAATGCATCAATGTAATCCATCACATAAACAAACTGAAGGAGAAAAACCACATGATCATTTCCTTAGATGCTGAAAAGCATTTGCCAAAATCTGATAAGGCTGTCCACTCTCTCCATATCTCTTCAAAACAGTTCTTGAAGTCCTAACTAGAGCTATAAGACAACGAAAGGATATCAAGGGGATACAAATGGGAACGGAGAATTCAAATTATCACTATTTGCAGATGACATGATAATATGGATGAGCAATCCCCCAAATTCAAACCAAGAACCTCTTCAGCTGGTATAAACCTTCAGCAAACTGGCTGGATACAAAATTAACTCAAAAAAAAAAATCAGAAGCCCTCCTGTATACCAAGGATGAAACGGCTGAGAAAATAATTAGGGAAATAACACCCTTCACAATAGCCATCAATAATACAAAGTACCTTGGTGTGACTCTAACCAAGCAAGTAAAAGACCTGTTTCAAAACAAATTCAAGTCTCTGAAGAAAGAAATTGAAGAAGATATCAGAAAATGGTATGATCGCCTGTGCTCATGGACCAGTTAGGGTAGGATTAACTTAGTGAAAATGGCTATTCTGCCAAAAGCCATGTGCAGATTCAATGCAATTCCCATCAAAATACCAACACAATTCTTTACAAAAAGAAAAATTATCAAATTCATATGGAAAAACAAAAACCCAGAATTTCCAAAACGATCCTATACAACAACAGATTGTCTGGAGGTATCTCCATCCCTGATCTCAAGCTATACTACAGAACAATAGTAATAAAAACTAAATGGTAATGGCATAGAAGCAGAATGGTGGATCAAGGGAAGACCCAGAAATTAACCCACACACCTATGGATACTTGATTTATGACAAAGAAGCCAAAACCATTCAATGGAATAAAGACAGCATTTTCAACAAATGGTGCTGGTCCAACTGGATGTGTACATGCAGAAAAATGAAAATAGATCCATATTTATCACCCTGCATAAAACTAAAGTCCAAGTGGATCAAAGACCTTAACTTAAAATCAGATACTCTAAATCGGTTAGAAGGAAAAGTAGGGAAGAGCCTAGAACTCATTGGCACAGGAGACAACTTCCTGAGCAGAACACCAACAGCACAGTCTCTAAGATCAACAATCAATAAATGGGACCTCATGAAACTGAAAAGCTTCTCTAAAGCAAAGGATACTGTTGTCAGAACAAAAGGACAGCCTACAGATTGGGGAAGGATCTTCACCAACCCTATATCTGACGGAGGGATAATATCCAGAATATGTAAAGAACTAAAGAAGATAAAAATTAACAAATTAAGTAACCCAATTAAAAATGGGTTATGGAACTAAACAGAGAATTCTCTGTAGAGGAATATAGAATGTCAGAGAAACACTTAAAGACATATTCAACTTCCTTAGAAATCAGGGAATTGCAAATAAAAACGACCCTGAGATTTCACCCTACACTCATCAGAATGGTTAGATCAAAAACTGAAGTGACAACATATGCTGTAGAAGCTGTGGAGAAAGGCAAATTGCTAGTGGGAATGTAAAATTGTTCAACTCCTGTGTAAATCAATCTGTCACTTTCTCAGACAATTAGGAATAGTGCTTCCTCGAGATCCACTCTTATACCACTCCTACGCATATATCCAAAATATGCTCAAGTACACAACAAAGATATGTGTTCAACCATATTCGGGTAGCAGCTTTATTCATAATAGCCAGAACCTGGAAACAACCCAGAATCCCCTCAATGGAAGAATGGATACAGAAAGTGTGGTACTTTTCCACAATGGAATACTACTCAGCAATTAAAAACAAGGAATCATGAAATTTGCAGGCAAATGGTGGGATCTAGAAAAGATCATCCTGAGTGAGGTATCCCAGAAGCAGAAAGACACACAGGATATATACTCACTTTAAGTGGATGCTAGACCTGTAAGATAGGATAAACACACATGGTATTGGCATAGAAACAGAAAGGAGGATCAATGGAACCAAATAGAAGACCCAGAAATAAACCTGTTCACCTATGAGTACTTGATTTTTGACAAAGAAACCAGAACCATTCAATGGACAAAAGACAGCATCTTTAACAAATGGTGCTGGTCCAACTGGTTGTCTACAGGCAGAAAAATGAAAATAGATCCATATTTATCACCATGCACAAAACTAAAGTGCAAGTGGATCAAAAACCTCAACATAAAACCAGATACTCTAAATCAGTTAGAAGGAAAAGCGGGGAAGACCCTAGAACTCATTGGCACAGGAGACAACTTCCTGAACAGAACACCAACAGCACAGGCTCTAAGATCAACAATCAATAAATGGGACCTCATGAAACTGAAAAGCTTCTGTAAAGCAAAAGACACTGTAGTCAGAACAAAATGTCATCCTTCAGACTGGGAAAGGATCTTCACCAACCCTATATCTGACAGAGGCATGATATTCAGTATATATAAAGAACTCAAGAAGTTAAAAAGCAATAAATCAAGCAATCCAATTAAAGAATGGGGTATGGAGATAAACAGAGAATTCTCAGTAGAGAAATATAGAATGGCAGAGAAATACTTAAGAAGGTGCTCAACGTCCTTAGCCATCAGAGAGATGCAAATCAGAATGACCTTGAGATTTCAGCTTACACCCATCAAATTGGCTAAGATAAAAAAACTCAAGTGACAACACATGCTGGAGAGGTAGTGGAGAAAGGGGAACCCTCCTCCACTGCTGGTGGGAATGTAAACTGGTACAACCACTTTGGAAATCAATCTGGCACTTTCTCAGACTACTAGGAATAGTGCTCCTCAAGTTCCAGCTATACCACTATACCAACTATACCACTTTTGGGTATATATTCAAAAGTTGCTCAAGTACACAACAAGGACATTTCCTCAACCATGTTCATAGCTGCTTTATTTGTAATAGCCAGAACCTGGAAATAACCCAGATGTCTCTCAGTCGAGGAATGGATATAGAAATTGTGGTATTTTTACACAATGGAACACTATTCAGCAATTAAAAATGAGGAAATCATGAGGTAGGCAAATGGTCAGTTCTAGAAAATATCATTCTGAGTGAGTTTTCCCAGAAGGAAAAAGACATATATGATATATACTCACTTATTTAGACCTATAAGATATGATAAACATACTGAAATCTACACACCAAAAGAAGATAAACAAAAAAGAGGATCCGGGAGAAGATGATCAATCCTCAGTTAGAAAGAGAAATGGGATGTAGGAGAAAACAAGTAACAGGAAATGGTCCTACCACAGAGGCCCTCTGAAAGACTCTTACCTAGCAGTGTATCAAAGCAGAAACTGAGACTCATAACCAAACGTTCTGCAGAGTGCAGGGAATCATATGAAAAAGTGGGTGTTAATATGACATGGAAAGGATAGGAGCTCCCCAAGAACCAAATATGTATGGGCACAGGGGTCTTATATGAGTCTCTTTCTCCAACCAAGGACCATGGGTGGATATAACCTAGAACCTCTGCTTGCCTGTAGCCCATGGTAGCTCAGTATCCAAGTGGGTCTCCTAGTAAGCAGAACAGGGACTGTCTATGACATTAACTCAGTGGCTGGCTCTTTGATCTCCCCTGCCCCTAGGGAGAAGCAGCCTTGCTAGGCTACAGAGGAGAACATTGCAGCCATTCCTGATGAGACCTGATAAGCTAGGGTCAAATGGAAGGGGAGGCGGACCTCCCCTATCAGTGGACTTAGAGAGTGGCAGAGAGGAGGTGAGGGAGGGATGTTGGGATTTGGAGGTAATGAGGGAGGGGCTACAGCTTGGATACAAAGTAAATAAACTGTAAGTAATATAAAAAATAAAAATGTAATTAAAAACCCCTGTGTATTTTACCAGGTACTCTGGAATTTGTACACTTTGAGAGATTTTTACCATAAAGTAACTGACTAAATTTGCAGTTAGTGATGTGACTTATATGTTGTAGTTTCATTTGCTGTTTTCTTTGAATGAATTTTCATTATGATTGCAAGGTTCTACTTTAACATGACATGTAATATTCATATTTTATTGTCTGAAGCATATTTTCTGACTTATATCTAGAAAGGATTTAAAAGCTATGCTGACAGTGATGAGGGTGAATTTATTGGTAAATATAAGTATCCTAGAAATGTGTTGTTGTAGTTTTGCTTTTGTTTTGGTCTTGCTGTGTAGCCTTGGCTGGCCTGAAACTTCCCATGTAGACCAAGCTGGCCTTTAACTCATAGAGATCAATCTTCCTCTTACTTCTGAGCTACGGGATTAAAGAAACACCTCCATATCTGTTGTAGTTTTGTAATTTTCAGAATAAGGAAAAAAATGGAGGAAGGTTAACAATTTACTTACCTTACAGGAATGGGTTTGCAGAAGTGAAACACTGCAAGAAAGTATAACTTTTACTTTTCAATAAAAATTATAACGTTAAAGTAAGGAGATTCAGCATTTTTGTTATTCCAGAAGATATCTTCATACTCTAGGATGTGTTCAGTGTCTGGTACAGCGTTCTATACCTTCAAGCTTGTACTCTAACTGAATGGATGTGTGCCTCATTAGACAACATTTTAGGCATTATATCAGTGATTCAATATAAATGCTGCTAAAATTTATGAAGAAGATGAAACTATTTACATCTGGAATAATCAGGGGAGCATTGGGGTATGAACTTTCAAAATGAAGAGCTTGTACAATTGAGCCAAGTTAAAATTTTAGTTATAAAGTAATTGAATGTGTGAAAATGAATAACATAACATTGTAATCCTTACATATTATATATGTATTATAAATTGATGATTTGTATAGAGGTTAGTTCATATTATATATAGTGCTTTGCAACTTTATGTATATGTACATATATTTTGAACATGTTTTCATGTAACTATATGTTATCCATTTGAATACTGTTTTAATTCTGCTGAATAGCTAACTATATGATTATTGATTTTGCATATGTAGATTTTGAGGATGATTACTATTACAATGTTGTTAAATATATTTATACAGTTATTTTACATATTATCATGGTATTATCTCTTTGGAAGAGAATCATTTGTAGTGAAATTTCAACCTCTAAAATTATATAAAATTTCCATTTTGTCCTATATTATCCAATTTCCTTTAAGTCAGTTCTAAATTTATAGTTACACCAACAATTTATGCAAATTGCATTTCATCTACCTCCTTCGCCTATTACAGGTTCTTTTGCTCTTTGACATTCTGATACATTAACTATATTATTGTCTTAGTTTATATTTGTTTGTGATTAGGATGTATTACATGTGTTTGTGAGCCATTTTCTGTTTTTAGGAAATTTTGCCAGCTGCTGAACAATTTTTCCATTGAGAGACTGATTTTTATGAGTTCTTTGTATATTAAAGAACTTCCATTCTCTTCCATGAACAAACAAGCTTCATCTTCCCGTTTACTTTTTGTCTCTCAGCTTACTGATATTTTTATCATTCAGGAACACCAAATTTGACTATATCCAATCATTGACTCTATGCTTTCATAATTATTTCTTCCTTCTGTGCAGAACATTGAGTAGAGAGTTCATATTAAGGACATATGAATTTTCAACTGTAGTTTGGAAATGAATGCCTCTCTGACAGGGTTGACTTTATCATGCTGACAGTGAGCAGGCCCTATGGGAGAAAGCAAGAGTAGAACGATTTTTAAGAAGATGTCCTTATCAATGTGGAGAGTAGCTAAGGGAAGGAAGAACAGAATCCAGAAGGTCAGTTAGGAGGTTTTGTTTTAGGAGTCATGATTTCTGACACAAGCCCCATCTAGGACATTGCTATAGAATCTTTGAGAAGGGCTGGTGACTTCTCCGGGTGTTAGTAGTGTTAAAGATCAATTTGAACTTGAATTTAATTCAAAGAAAAAGAGTTAGTATTGTCCTTTATTTGAAACATTTTATTTCCTGCTTTGTTCAGTTCACAACATTTGCTATGAACTGCTTTATGCCATTCCCCATGCTGGAGATATAGAGATAGATATGGATGACACTGGACCCTAGTGAGAAGACAGGTACACTTTCCAGACAGATGCATTGCACTGTATCATATGTAATAATAGAAGAATGCAAAGGATGCATATTTTGTGACATGGGGAGAAGAAACTGAGGAGGTTAGATAAGGTATTACGGAGAACAACATATGAGGGGCAAATATTAAAAGGATAACCAGATATATACCAAGTGAAAAGAGATAAATGATAATAGTGTTAACAGGACTTAGTAGGATATATAATATATATCATGGAGTATGATAGGTAATGTGTTTGGAGGATGTGGGGAGAGTTGGGAAGTGAATGGTCATATTTCATTATATATATACACACACACACAAACGTGATGGAAGAGAGGAAACAAGATAACAAGATGGGAGCCTACTATAGAAGGTCCTTTGAAAGAATCTAGCCATCAGGGGATCATAGTAGACACTGAGACTCACTGCCAAACTTTGGGCAGCATGCAGGGAGTCTTATGGAAGAAGGGGGTATGGGGATAGAGGGACATGGAGGGAATAGGAGCCTCTCAAGGAGACCAACAAAGCTAAAGGATCTGAGCCCCAGGGGTTGTGCAGAGATTGATGCACCAACCAAGGACCATGCAGGGAGAGGACTTAGACCCCCTGCTCAGATGTGGCTGATTGGCAACTCAGTCTCCATGTGGATCTCTGAGTGAGGAGAGCAGGAGTCGACTCTATCATGAACTCTGTTGCCTGCTCTTTGATCACTTGTCCCTGGTGATGCAGGCTTGTCAGGCTATGGACAAAGAGGATCCAGGCAGTTGTGATGAGACTTGACAAGCTATGGGCAGATATCAATGGTGGAGAACTCCCACTTTCAGTGGACTAGGGGAAGGGGATGGGGTGGAAGGGAGGGTGGACTGGGGGAGCTGAAGGAGGGGGCTATAATTTGGATATATAATGAATAAATAGTGAAATAAATATAAATAAATAAGAATTCTGAAGAATTAAAAATTATTTTTATAAAAATTTTAAGAGTGTTATGAAACATGGAAGTTTGGAACATAGTGGTATACAACACTGCTGAGACTGGACAATATTAATAGCAAATTTAAACTCTCAGAATAGGGTGCATACAGATGACTCACAGGGTACAGCAACTCGAGCCTGACAACCTAAGTTTGTTTACTGGGACACAAATGGTGAAAGGAAAGAATTAACTCCTGCAAGTTGTTCTCTGAAATGACCCCCCCCCAGCCTCAATAAATGAACGAATGTAATAGAAATTAAGTTCAAAAGCACCTTAAAAGCAGATATGGATTAAGAGCTATATAATTGTCAGTTTACAGAGGCCTTTGAATATCTTTACGGATTTTGAAATTATTGACAGATTCTAAACTGAAAGAACGTACAAAGCCTACAATGAGTCTGGTAACCCTCTTTAGAGATCCAATAAGATCAGTGACTGAAAAGTGAGAAGGACCTATGTTAGGACAAAGGGAGGTGGAATCAATTAGTGAAAGATTTAGAAACATCTAAGTTATACATAATTTATAGAACATTTGAAATTTGTCTAATTGGTTTTTTGGAGACAGTTTCTAATATATCTGACAACACATTTCCCACAGGGATTCCCAAGGGGAAAACTGTGTAAATCTTGTGGGAACAAAGCGGGAAGCATCCCCTTATTAATCTGGAGTTTAATATACTGATCCTCAACTTGTTTTCTGCCTCCACACTGTGAAATTGACATCCACCAATAACATCATTCTCTATCCTGCAATGATTTTTAAACTTGGAAGGAAGAGAAGAATGAAGTTACAGTGTTTCCTTGGGAACAGGAACAGCTGGAAAATGCTTAACAGGAATTGTGCTATGGGTCGACTCTCCACCGTATACACATTTTAGAATCAGTGGGATATTTTCAATATTTATGAGCATACACACACTTGACAGCAAATCAGCAAATGAATTCACAGTCATACAGTGAGTTTCTATAGGCCTTAAATAAAATATTCCCTAGTTACAGATTAATATGAACCAGCATCCTTGCACTTTAGATTTCTTCTCTGTGACACTGTGATTTTTAATACATTTCTGATAAATATAAATCCACTTGCCAGGAGAAAGTTAACCCATGGGAACTGTTAAGGGATAAAGCATGGAACAAATCCTCAATCTAGACAGAAGGGGATATTAGATGACTAATTACTTTCATGCAAATGCAAATTCTGCACCAGCTGCTGTCCTAAAGCTTCCAGAGAGTGAAGCAAATAAGGCAAGAAGTGCAGTGTCTGGCAATGAAATGAGAAGATCAATCCCTGTAGGAGATGACAGGGTTATTTGCTGAGATGAAGCAGACTGTCAAGGAGACAATGTTTGATGCACCTGTAGTCACTTCTGCTGGAGCTCAAGTTAGCTTAGCAAAATCATAGTTTTCTCCCAGAGCCTTTTAGTTCCCCCCCCCACCAAGAGCCACAGGTTATCACGTTACTACTTTACCCACCTGGTGCCACATTACATTTGGGTCTATATCATAGCTTCCTCGGAGTAGAAATGTGATCACATTGTAGTGAGTAAAGAAATTTAGGTTGAATCATCTCTGTCAATATGTTAGTAGCAAATACTTAGCGGGAGGGAATTTTATTTTTAATGGGGTATTAAGCCAGTAATTCCAAAGATCAGTATGTTTTGGCATGACAGATGTGGTCTCCCTCCTTATGCTGTCTTAGTCTGGTAGACAAAATGGACAACGAACACATAATTACAATTGTGTTAGCTTTGTCAGATAGACAATACAGTTGAGCTATCTTGATTTGTAGGATATGTAGGCAAGAGAAAAAACTGAAAATATTTTAAGTGGAATTGTTGCAGTTTCTTTTCTAATTCCCCTTAAAAATATCCTAGAATTATCTGGAGACTCTTCTTCAGTTTGATTATGAGGATAGGAGCTTGGGAATATACTGGACAAAACACTGCACACAACATAGCTTTCTCTTCTCTGTCTGACTTTTCTAACTGAACACGTTGCTTGTCTAGAGCTTGAAATATAAAGCTGGAGAAGAATAATATGTGTATCATATGACTCATACTCTATAACATAACATTATATTTTAATATAGAAATTTATTATAGGCTTTTAAAAAGATTGTCTGCTGATGGAAACATACATCAAAGATTAAGTAAATAAATAAAACATGGCTTGAACTAACTGTATTCAGTTTGATGTGAATCCTCCCTATGGCCCCTCTGCAGGAAATTCTTTCTCTCTATGCTGTTACTTATTGGTTTCCTTGAGGTATTTAAATTCACAAATACCACAGAGGCTTTTTTCTCATAGCCTCTCCTGTGTCCATCCCTAAGGGTTTAATTGTACATCATCATCTTGGCTCATTTATGTAACTGGCTTGGCAAGCTCACAGTCTCCAGAAACGAAAATGGCAAAAGCCCAAGAAACTCAGAGATTGGAGGTCACTTTGATGTCTGTTTCCCAGTAATCTTGTGAAAAATGTGTCATGTTCCAACACTTGAAAGATTAGTTCTTTTTCTCACCTTATAAATTCTGACCTCAGATTATCTTCTCTGCATAAACTGTCACAGGGCCATGAATCTTCCTGCTACTGCCTCAGTTTAGTCTTTTTGTCATAAATGAATTCCTTACCGTAATATTCAGGGTTAGCCTGTACTTATATGTAGTGCTGCCTTGAACATCTGAGCCAACGATTAATTCTAGCATGTGGTTACAAAGTGTATTATTATTTTGTTGCAGAGTTATTTACAAGCTTATTTGCTGGTGTCAAATGAATTGTTGATTATGGGTGGCTATGGACTCAATGTAGGCAATAGAATTAATGCAACCCTGTGTGCTCTTTGCTTATGTATTTGGCACCATTTCTAGAATGGACTGGCAAAATCAGACAATGAAACTTGTGATTCCAATTGCTTCTACTAATTGGCTCCTTCAAAGCAAACCTTATTTCTGTGGTCTTTCAGCATCATAACCTGGTGAGACACGAATAATAATAGGAATTATCAGATTGGCAACCTAAAATAGGAATTTGATTATAGATTGGCAATCAGAACATTTCCTGTGTTAGCGATTGCCAGAAGGTTAACGTGAGCCAAAATATTGAAGCCAATAAATCATGACAAGGAGTAGTCTAGGATTGTGCATTGTCAGAAGTAAATCAAATGCTTGAAATTCAGGTATACAAGCATTGCACAGAGAATAAATGAAATCTTGGAGACCAAGGTAGGCAAGAATCCAGAAACATGGGTGTATTAAGATCAGGATGCTTTAGAAGCACTGAGGAAAGTCCTATCTTTAGTCTGCACTCACTTCCTTGTGGGTTCATTGGTAGCTAATTTGAGTAAAGGTGTCTTCTCATCAGTACATGCATAACTAAAATAGATTCTTTCCTGGATAGTGCATATTTATAAGAGATTGAAGCCAGAAATAATTCTCAGTCCACTGCAAGCTGTATTGGAGTCATAACCCAGACAATAATGGTGACAATGGATAATAACAGTAGCAAATTATTTTCAGGGGTGGTCCAGCACTTAAGAACACTGGCTATGGGACTGGAGAGATGGCTCAGGTAAAGAGAACTGTCTGCTCTTCCCGAGGTCCTGCATTCAATTCCCGTCAACCCCATGGTGGTTCACAACCATCTATACCCTCTAATGCTGTCTTCTCACATGCAGGTGTACATGCAGAAGGAACACTCATATATATGAAAATAAAAATAAAAAATAAAAAAATCATAAAAAATTTTATAAACAGCACTGGCTGTGGAGCCTGATATAGTCATCCTCTGAGAGGTGCTACTCAGCAACCACTCAAAACAGAGGCCACAACTCACAGCCACCAAACATTGGATAATGCATAGGGAGTCTTTTAGAAATTTGGGAGGAAAGAGAAAAGAAGCTGCAGGTGACCGAATCTCCATAAGACCAACAAAGCCAACGAAACAGGGCTCAGACCAGCTTGCTGAACTTAAGCATCAACCAAGGACCATCTGTGAATTAGACCTAGGCTCCTTACAAAGATGTAGCAGATGGGCAGGTTATGCTTCATGTGGGTCCTCTAGTAAGGGAAGTAGGGACTGCAGCAGACAGAGACTCACTTGCCAGCTTTCTGATCACTTTCCACTGGTGAGATTGCCTTGCCAGGACACAGGGGAAGAGGACATGTTCAGTTCTGATGCAACATAATAAGATGGGGTGGATGGAGAAAAAGAGTTCCCCCTTTCTGAGGAATAGGGGATGGAGGAAGGGGAAGTGATGGTGGGACTGGGAAGGGAGGAGGGACAGGACTCCAACAAGCATGTAGAATGAATTCAAAATAAATTTAAAATAAGAAAATAACCATATATCATCATCTAGGTAAAATAAATGTTAACAATGAGCTATTAAAATATATCCTCTGTGAACTAAAAAAACAAAACAAAACAAAAAACAAAGAACACTGGCTGTTCTTCCACACAACCTGGGTTTGATTCCAGCATGCACATGTGGCTAAGAAGGATCTAATTCCCTCTTCTGTTCTTCATAGGAACCAGGGAGGCATGGTACACAGATGAATATGTAAGCAAAACACCCATACACATTAAATTAAGACAAATATTTGTCAGTCGTAATGGTGGAGAGTCAGCCAAGCATTGACACCATTTGATCAAGGAGTCCCCTTCTTAGGGACTACCACTCAGTTTAATATCAAGAAAAATCAATAAAGCTTATTAAGTAGAGAGAAGGATAGAAAATGCTTCATATTTAAACTTCAGCATTAAAAGAGAAAGAAGAAACTCCCTTAAAATGTTTGCCATAACAATGGACCTAATCCTGTAGCTTTCTTAGTTAACCTTGCTTAAAGAAGGTAATTTACAGCAATGTATAAAGATTAAGTTTAAAAGTTAACTTCAAATATTAATTGAAAATAATATATGAGTTGATTTACTAATTCTTAAACAATTTCCTTTCGTAAATGAAATTGAAGGGTGATTTTATGAAGTGATTTGCTTAGATTTAGTGATGAGAGTTAAATTCAAGGTCATATACATTCTGTCTCTAAATAAACGAGTATATTTGTTGTTTCTCAAATCCTTGATTGAGATGTCTTCAAAAACACAAGTATATCTTTGTAGGTAATTTTGACTTTACCCATTGGGTTGACATTTCTGAGTCCCGGCCAGGTTGTAGATTGTAGGGACATTTTCCCTGTTTGTCTTCTTAGTTACGGAAGTTGTTCTACCGTGCTTCATCTTGACATACTTCATCTCATTTCATCCTTTCAACAGTACTCTGTGTACATCCACTTTTGTTCATGAGAATAAGTCTCAGAAACTGTCAGTAATTTCTCAGAAGATGAAGCAGTGAGTATGTTGCAAAAACAAGATTGTAAATGCTTATGTACTTTATGTACTATCTCTTGGATTAGAATGAGATAGACTTCTCTCAGATCTCTCAGATCTTCTCTCTTATCTACTCACAAGAAAAATTAATCTCTGGATGAGTAGAAAGGACACAGTAAACATTAGAAAATAGCTAGCAGAGCTAATGCTTCTGACTTTCTTAAAACCCACCCATAGAGAGTCTTTCAGTGGATGGATGTTCAACTCTCTGGCATTTGTCTGGGGCTCTATTTTTTCCTAGTAATATATTGGACTATCAACAGTTTTCTTTTATGCATGTTTTTATGGATAAGAAGAAAATAGGTAAAAAACAGGAATATTTAACTTGCATAGATCATCTGCAACATCGTGGCCCATTTTTTAATGTGATTAATTCATCCTTTGGTGGGTCATTATTTTTTTAACTAAATACCTAGCTAACTGCTGGGATGATTAAAAACAATGCCCTATCCTCTTTGCCTTTCTGAATGGGGATTGAGCATTTTAGCCAGAGTCATCCTTCTTGATTAGTTTCTTTAGGTGTACATGAGAAGAGGGAGAAAACAGGGAACAGGACAGGAGTCTACCACAGAGGGCCTCTGAAAGGCTTTACCCAGCAGGGTATCAAAGCAGATGCTGAGACTTGTAGCCAAACTTTGGGCAGAGTGCAGGGAATCTTACGAAAGAAGGGGGAGATAGTAAGACCTGGAGAGGACAGGAGATCCACAAGGAGAGCAACAGAACCAAAAAGTTCTGGGCACAGGGGTCTTTTCTGAGACTGATACTCCAACCAAGGACCATTCAGGGAGATAACCTAGAATCCCTGCACAGACGTAGCCCATGGTAGTTCAGTGTCCAAGTGGGTTCCATAATAATGGAAACAGGGACTGTCTCTGACATGAACTGATTGGTCTGCTCTTTGATCACCTCCCCCTGAGGGGGAAGCAGCCTTACCAGGCCACAGAGGAAGACAGTGCAGCCACTGCTGATGAGACCTGATAGACTAGGATCAGAAAGAAGAGTAAGACCTCCCCTATCAGTGGACTTGGGGAAAGGCATGGGGTGGAGAAGGGGGAGGGGGCTTTTATTGGGAGGGGAGGAGGGAGGGAGATACAGGGGGGATACAAAAAAACCCGCAATGCTCTAGTGATGTTGAATTCTAGAGGTTCCATTACTTCTTTTTATTTTTATTTTTTTATGTCATATTTAAATTGTTTTTTTTATTTTTTAATTTATTTATTTTTATCTCAATCACAGGTTAGGTACTTTGAATCCCAGGCGTAGCCCCCTCCCCCATTCCCTCCTACCCTCTCACTCCCTCCCTCATCTCCTTCTTCCCCGCCCCCTCCAAGTCCACAAACAGGGGAGGACCTCCTTCCCTTCCATCCAACCCCAGCTTATCCTGTCTCCTCAGGGCTGGCTGCCAAGTCCTCTCCTGGGATCTAGCCAGTCTGTCACTCCCCGGCTTATATGGGGGAGGGTCAAAGAGTCAGCCATCAAGATCATGACTGAAACAGTCCCTGTTTCCCTGAATAGGGTCTTCAGCCCTACACCAAGTTATCATGGGCCCCATCCGTGCGGGGGTTCCAGTCCACATCCACACATGGTCCTTGATTGTAGAAACCGTCTCTTA
>CM053742.1:45698728-45719438 GCA_028658305.1 Pachyuromys duprasi
AATGAGGGAGGAGGCTATGCCTGGGATGCAAAGTACCTAACCTGTGATTGATATAAAAATAAATAAATTAATAAAAAAATAATTTGACCTTTACATACCAGTCAAATAGTTCAGAATTTCTATTGTTCCCATAACTTCTGCTCTTATGCCTAGGTTTTGTGTTAGATGTAGTTTGGAAAATATAGGGGTTAGCTCTACTCTCTCTTCTAGCTTTCTTATCCCACTGAGTTACTTTCTGATAGTAGTACCAGACACACAGTTCTTAAATATCTAATGCTCATGTGTTCATCCATGCATTCACTAATTTCTAAGTACTGGGTTATATACTAAGTATTGCTATAAGTACTGGAAATATATTGTTGAACCAGGGAAAGTGTGCTCTTCCTTTTTAGGAGTTTATGTTCCATATTGGAAGAAATGAGCAATAGCACATGTACAAATTAACAAGTAATTTGTAATTTATAGATTTTTATTTAAATTTTAATGATGTTTTATTTTGTCTTTAAATTATTATAAATGTTTAAAATGTATCTTGATCATATCCACCATTACTCTTCATCTCAAATTCCCAAAAGACCAAACACATCTCCTTCCCAAATTCATGTTCTCTTTCACTATTATTTATTTACCCACTGAGTCCAATTAGTGATACCCATGTGTGCATGGATGAGTGCTCATCCACTAGTGCTTAGATAACCATCAGTGACCACACAGCCAAAGAAAAGTGAGTCTGCCTCTGTTAGTAACCATCTATTGCTGAAAGCTCCTCAAAGAGAGGTGAGGAGCTGAGCATTCTTCATTGCCACATGCTGGAATTTTTAGCCCCATCCAATTTGTAGACTTTATATATATAAATAAAATATATGTATATGTGAAATGAAAACAAAAGTAAAATTATCAGAAGAACAAATAGTTAGGGAGTTTGAGAAAGGAAGGGTAAGGTATGAAAGGGGATATGCTCAAGGCACAATATTCACATGTACAAAACCTTAAAAATAATTTTAAAATATCTAAAAAGAAAATATCAGATGATAATACATAGTATGTAATGAATTTTTTAAAATGAGAGTAAGCAGAGAGAAACTGGAAGGCTGTCTTTGTTTAGACAGCCAGAGAGACCTTTTATGTGGAAGGTTAAGCTATAATCTGGCACTTGAAGGAAACATAAGAACCAGGCATATAAAAACCAGGAGTAAAAATTGCCAACCAAGAAAAAGTTGGTGTGTTTGAAAATAGAAGAGTGGCTAAAAAACCTATAATAGATGAATGCAAGGAGAGTAGCTATGAATGGTCAGAGAAGTGCAGTCAACTTCACTGTGTTTTGGATGGTAGGATTTATGAAAGAAAAAATGAATAGATTTAGGGTTGATAGTAATGTAGGTGTGGTGATTTTTTTTAATTAGGGAAGAGTAGTGGAGGTTTTTGAAACATGTGTGTGTAGAGGGAAGAGACTCTTTTGGATATGTTAAATTTGAGATATGTATCATATATGTAAATATAGGTGAAAGGGAGTGACTATATACTAAATATACAAACCTGGTAATCTTTAATATTACTGAGATTGAATCTGTTGTAAAATTGTCTGGTGTGAGTATAGCTTAGAGAATATTAACTTCAGTTTAACCCTTTAGATAACGAAACACTGAGAAATCTAGCAGAAGAAGATAAGTAGGACAAGATGAGGAAAAATGAGTATGTAGTATTAAGGCAGTGTTGAGATGTTAAGTAAGATTAAAGTAAAAGCAGTCATTGGATGTTCCAATATCCAGTGTTGTTGGTAGCCTTGAGCATAGTGGTTTAGTGGTAATGGCGTGGACAGAAGCCCTAATAGAATTGTTTGAAGACAAAATTAGTCGATGAATTGAGATAGAAAGATATACAACTCTTGGAGGAGATGTGACTGAGGAAGAGATCAATGCAACATGCATCTCTATCCATGGTTTCACTTTCCACAGTTTTATTTATTTGAAGCCCATTAAGGTCTAAATGCTATTAAATATAAATCCTATAAATATGCAATTCCTGAATTTTAAAAATATTCCATTTTAAGTAGTATGATGAATTCCCTGGATATGAATTGTCCCCTTTTCTGGTATATCAATGCTGTATAGGTTATCTGACTGCTAGTCACTTAGTGGTTGTTTTAGTTATCTCCTCATAGTGTGTCCTCTATGTTATTTTCCTTTATAATGTTCCCTGAGTACAAATATGGTGATATAAGAAATGTGGGTGTGCTAAAGACAAGCTATGAAAGGGTCCCTTTAAGTGAAAGGGTGAAAGTTCTCAAATTAATAAAGAGAGAAAAAAAGTATGTGCTGAAATTTTTAGAATCTATGGTAGGACTGAATTATCTGTTGATGAAGTTATGAAGAAGGAAAAGACAAAATCACAGTAGTTTTTCTCTTGTTTACTGATACTCTTCACACCAACACTTGTAGCTTGGTGCACAAGCACTTATTTAGGATGAAAAAGGCACTCCAAATTAGGATTGTGCTGCAAGCTGTTTCAGTCCTCTGATGAGAACTTTGAAATGTATCCTGCCCAAATAAGGGCAGATTACTTATATTCAGAACAGGGTGAAAATAAAATTTATTCTTTTGCTTTTTGGAGGGAAGTTATTATTTTTTCTCTTGTTTTTGTTTGTGGAGACAGGGTTTGTCTGTGTAACCATGGTTTTCCTGGGACTCACTCTATAAACCAGAATGACCTTGAGCTCAGAGATCCACCTGCCTCTGACAGCGGAGTTCTGGGATTAATGGCATGTGTCGCTAGTATGTAATCTTCTACACAGAAAAAAAATGGAATAAAGTGTAGAAACTTACGTTGTGGAAGAGTACAATTATGAGATCTGCATTCTTGAATACAGAAAAATTAGGTGATAGTGAAAGCACAAATATGGGGGGGGGGCATACACATGTACCTCTCTCTCTCTCTCTCTCTCTCTCTCTCTCTCTGAAGATGCAGTCAAGGCAAAAGAAAAGAATTTTTGTCTCAAGTGTTTTTTTGTCTGACTTACTGTAATTCAGTTACCGCATAGTAATTCTCACTCTCATGACTGTTCATTCCCATATCTCATAATCTGGTTGTGTGGGTATCAGACCACTGCCTATTCTGTAACCCAGTTGCAAACCCAGTTGTGTCCATGCCTCTGAAACACAGCCGTCTTAGGGCTTGAAGAAGATCATACAGGACTTTGTAATCAAGGCAAAGTCTTCAATCTTTATTTTAAATGGGGTGGCAACATGCTGAAAAGTTTTATGCCAAGAGATGACATGATTTCATCTATGTCTATTTACATTTGAAGATGGTGACAATCCTCTTTAGTCTATGTATAACAGATGGAAAGGAACAGCAGTAGATGAGAGTGCACAAAGGAGATTGCTGTAAAATTGTCAGCCAAAATTATCAGTGTTTTATGCCCATTAGTGTGATAGTGATGGATACAGATAGAAATCAACAGAGTTCAGCATTTTTTCAACTCAGCTTTCCAATGATTAGATAAAATATTAACATTTGCCTGGCATGATGTTGCACACCTTTAATCCCAGCACTCAGGAGGCAGAAGCAAACAATCTCTATGAGTTTGAGAACAGCCTGGCCTATAAAATGAGTCACCGGCCATCCAGGGATACATAGTGAGATCTTGTCTGAAAATAAAAATAGCACTCTTTAAATGAAATGGAAATTAAGTTGAATAAGTATACAATTAAAGTTTCAGTTGCTAATACATAATCAGAGATACTTATGTAGTAATAAAATTACCATTGTGGAATACTTGGTATATAGTAAATGCTTAGTTTTAAAGTATATGTTTCTTTTAAAATTTAACTTGGAGGTAGAGGGTAAATAAATAGCTAATTAAGTTGACTCATTACTATGATATACTTTAAAATGCATAAATACAACCTAAAACTATTACTCGAAACATTTCAAATGAGTGAATATATTCCAGATAATTACAATAGCTATGGAATATTTATACTACAAGCATCATTATGCCTTATTGGGGGATACATACATACATATGTATGTACATATATGCATATATATACATATATGTACATATATACATACATATATACATATGTATACATACATACATACATACATACATACACACACAATCATTAGAATTTATTTTGGTCATGTGTATATGGTTGCAAAAATGCACTAAGGGTTATTCCTATTTATAATAATACCTTTTGATATTTCAGAAATAAATCCAGTTTTGCCCTTGGCATGAAATCATCACTCACTCATTAGGACTTGGCAAAACAGTTATTTACATAATAACAGATCCAAGTGTTGGCTCAGTTCTACAGTCTACTCATTACTTCCCTAGATACGGTGTTTATAAAGTTTGCAATCTTAAAGACATATTACTATAATAATTTATTAGCATGGGAAACCATTTTCAGAAGAATCAAGACAGTACAGATTACAGAGCAAGTCTAAGGTTCCACTGAAGCTGATATTTAGCTGGTTTGTGGACTATATTGCTATGTGGTTGGTGTTTGGGATTATTAGGAGACAAGGATGGAAAAGCAGGGTAGGACAACATCATGGGGAGTTTTAAGCCTTAACTAGTCACTTGGAACCTAGCCCTGATTTCAGCACAGAAACACTAGAGTGCTTAGAATATAGGTATTTAAACTTTGTTTTCTTTCTTTTCTTGAGTATACTATTCCCTTTATTTTACTTTATTTATGGTGAGTACCAGAGAGATGAAGGCTAACGGTAGGTCTTTTATATCTCAGCCATAATAGTAGCCTCCTTGTTACTATTTCTTCTCATATATAGCTTTATCACTCATATTATTGGATTCAGGAAGCATTTACTGAATGGCTACTGTGTGAAAGGCACTTCTTTTTTGTTTACTTAGTGGAAATATCAAGTCTAATTTGAAAATGATCTTTTTTTCTTGAACATGAACTCAAAGATTTATTTTTTCTTTTACTTAAAGTTTTTTGTACAATATATTTTGACCAAATTCTTTGTTCTCTCCCAATTTCTCCCAGATCCATCCCACTACTCTACTCACTCAACTTAATGTTCTTTCTTTTTCTTTTAAAGAAAAATGTTTATAAAGCCCCTAATAGAAGATCAAAAGAAGCAAACAGAACGGATAAAGTTAAAAAACCAATAACAAAGCAAGCAAAAGAGCTTAAACGAACACACACACACACACACACACACACACATACACACACACACAGAAACACAACACTTCCGTATACACACACACATATCATGAAGTTACTATTGTGTTGGCCAATAACTCCTCTACTCCTGGGCATAGGGATTGTCCTGGAGTGTAGTTGATATATCCAGTGACACTCCATTAGAAAAAAAAAAACTGATTTTTCAAGCAGGTATCAATTACGAATAGCTTTCTGATTAGGAGTATGACTGTGCCTACTTCCCCTCTTTGGTGTTGGGATTTTTGTCTGGCTTGAACTTGTGCAAGTCTTATGCATGGTATCACAGTCTCTCTGAGTTCATATATGCATCAGCCTCTTTTAGCTTGATGATGCTGTTTCCTTGAATTATGTACATCAACTCTGGCTCTTATAATCTTTCTTCTACATAGATTCCTATAAACAAACATTCAAATCTTCCAATAAAGTTTTATTTTCTGTATTATTTATTCATGATTGAAATGAATAATCCAGCCTACTAGATCCTTCCCAAGGCTACATCTACTTCTACCATCAAGCAATGCCTCCAGGACCAAATCTAAATCTTTTAATTTGGAATGCTTTACTCTTCACTAACCTGGATTCAACCAGCCATTCAGTTTTGTTTCTTCTACCATAGAACTCATTGTTATACCTCCACCTGTACCTACATACAAGTACCCTGACTACATAGCATGCTTAACTTATAATTATGAATTTGTTAGTACCTCATGCTATTATTTTCTATCTTGGTGGTTTAGTGTACCAGGGAAATTAATGAAAATGTGTCAGATTTTTTTAGTGTGTTGAGACAGAAAAATCCAATGTTACACTAGATTGGAAATTCTTTTTATTAAAAAAAATCTATTAATTATTTTCAGAAGGTACCATGTCTTTATCCTTATTTCCTCCCCTACCATTTCCTTCTAGATACTAACAGATTTCTGGTAAATAGTGGATGGCTAGTACAATTAAGGTGAATAAATGTATTTGCCAAGAATTAAATATGATTTCTATATAACCCATGTGATGCAGAATCAAGAAGGCAGGAAAGGGGAAATAGTAGGCAACGAAAGGGAGAGTAAGAATGGGGATCACCTGTAAGTCCATGGCAAGCTTTTTGATTATCTGCTCTTGTAGATCATCTGCCTTACTGCTCCCTCCACTGGCATGTATATTGAGAGCAAGAAATGGATCTTTCAGTTAATTGGCCTTTCTGATTAACCACCAGTTGCCTGAAAAGCTTTTGCTTAAGAATCATCTTCCCTTACTAAGCTCCACAAAAACCAAATTGAGCAGGGCACAAGGGTCTTTTACGAGACAGTTTCTCCAACCAAGGACCATGTATGGATATGGCGTAGAACCCCTGCTTACATGTGGCCCATGGTAGCTCGGTGTCCAACTGAAGACCCTAGTAAAGGGAACAGGGACTGTTTCTGTCATGAACTCGATGGCTGGCTCTTTGACCCTCGCCCATACACGCCAGGGAGTAACAGCCTGTCTAGATACCAGGGGAGGACATTGCAGCCAGCCCTGAGGAGACAAGATGAACTGGGGTCAGATGGAAGGGGAGGAGGTCCTCCCCTGTTGGTGGACTTGGAGGGGGGCGGGGAAGAGATGAGGGAGGGATGGGGAGAGTGGGGGGGAATGAGGGAGGGGGCTACGCCTGGGATGCAAAGTACCTAACCTGTGATTAACATAAAAATAAAAAAAATTACATTAAAAAAGTATCATCTTCCCTAAGATGAATGAAATACTGTTTTCTTAGCACGTTCCAATGCCAAAAATAAATTCCATGACGATTTAAGAACGACAAAGACTACTCAGTCATAATGGAGACTAAAATACTCATTAGATCCAAACCCAAGGAGCATATAAACATAATAAGACCTACGGAATCCTGTAAGGTGCTATGGGAGAAATTTATGAAAGAAATTGTGTAAATGATAGAATTTTAAGTAAACTGGATGCATAAGGCATTGAGAATGGAAGAGACAGAAATGTGGTTCAAACTATAAGTGTGAAAAAGTAACACAAAGAGAGAAGATTGCAGCCTGGGGTTGTAGAAAATTAGCCCTAAGTGAAGGTGTCCTAGTATGCTTCTCTATGGCTGTGATAAAATAATGACCAAACTAACATGGGGAATAAAAAGGTTGATTTCATCTTATACTTCCAGGTAACTGTCCATCACTGAGTCTGTCAATAAACTCAAGTAATAGCTGAGGAAGAAATTGTGGAGGAAATCTGCTTCCAGGCTCATATTCAGCTACCTTTCACATCATGAAGTTACCTTTACAAACCACTTGCCCAAGAGTGCCACTCCTGCACACACACACACACACACACACACACACACACACACACACACACGTGCGCGCATACATGCGCGCGCACGTGCACACACACACACACAGGCACAAACACACTAGGCTAACAATAAAAAAGCAGTGCATAGATGACCATAGACCAGTCCAGTAGAATCAGTTTCTCAATTGAATTCTCCTTGTCTCAGGTGACTTGATTCTATCAAATTTGCAAAAATTAACCAGCACAGAATGGATGAGGATATAACAGGAGTACTAGAGCAGCAGAAGACAAAGATAGAAAGTCAGTCTTAATTTTAGATGACCTTAGATATGAGATTAAGAAAAGTAGCACAACTTCTTTTCAGGCTCCACCCCTACAGAGGACATAGGACACTTAAAGGATGAAGGGTTAAGTATAGCACAAATCATGTCTTTCCCAATCTCAATCGTACCCCCAAGAGAGGCTCAATTTACATTGGGAGCCCAATTTCTCTAGCGTTTTTTTTTTTTTCTTGAATTGGTATTTGAAAGAGCATTTTAAGTTTGGCACATCTACATATACTCCTGCAATATCAGATACAGGCTCAAGATGAGATTTGAGAGATTGGATCTGAACTGATAAGAATGCTAGGAGCCTCATGGAGACAGTATAATTGTTATTATTAGATTTTAAAGGTAACAGAAAAAGGGAAAAAGCTGACTTTGAGGCTACTAATATCATTATCTAGGAAGTCTGTTTATTTGTACACCTGTACCTCATCTGTCAAATGAAATTGTTGAAGCAGGCCACCTCTGCAATAGGCAGAGTTGTTCCTCTGCCTCCAAAGATGGCAATGTCTTAACTTCTGGAACCTGTAACTATGCTACATAGCAAAGAAAGCTGAAGGCATGGGTGAAATTCAGGTTGCTTATTAGGTGATATTAAAGAGATTATCTTGAACTGACTAAGCCAGTTCCACCTTTTCATAAGAGGGAAAGCAGAAAGAAAGAAGAATGAGATAGATTCGTGGGAAAGATGGTAACACCCACTTCTAGCTTTGAAGCAGGATGGGCCCCCAAACAAAGGTTTGTAGGCAGCCTCTGGGTTCTGGGAAAAGAGATGCAACCCTACTGACACCTTGATTTTAGCCCATCAAAATCATTTTTAGACATCTGACCGTAGGAGCTGATACATGTCACACTGTGTTACATAAACTGCTAAGCTAGTGACATTCTTTTTTATAGCAGCAATAGGAAACTACTTCAAGCTTTATTATTTAACATTCAAGAATCTCTTCATTTCCAGTTCTAGTCATATATAAGCACTTGTGTTGATTGTTATTAGAACATCTGAGTCTCCAAAACAGCTGGTTACCCGTATAACACCTGCTTGAGAATAAGCTACCCCAAACCTTTGCATAGAAAAGAAATGTGATCTCCAGGGCACTCTCCTGAGGAGCTATTGGCAGTGGAGAGTTGCTGGGGGAAGCGGTATTATTCTTCATTGAGAATGTGGCCTCTGGTAGGATTCCAATATCCAAATGCTTCAACAGATGGCCTTATATCAATGTGTACATGGTCAGTATCAATTGCCCTTGGTTATTTTTTTAAAAGGCATGAAGTTGAGATTGGAATTTGAGGGATAATATGGGGAGATTCTGAGTGGTAAAGGGGGTTAGATATTATATTTCATTATATACATATAATGAAATTCTCAAAAATAAAGAAAAACAAATAAATCCATATATCTCTCTTTCTATCTCTGGATCTCCTTCCTAGAAGTTTGGATGCTGTATACTGAGGTGGTGTCCTTAAATCTTCTTTGTTTTTATTTCATATTTTTAAATTTTTATTTTATGTGTATGGGTATTTTGTCTTCATGTATCTCTATGCATCATATGTTTGCCTGGTACCTGTGGAAGCCAGAAGAAGATGTCAGGATCCTGAAACTAGAGTTATAGACAGTTACAAGCTGCCACGTGGATGCTGGAATCAAACCAGAGTCCTCTAGAAAATCAGTGAGTTCTATGAAGCACTGAGCAACCTCTTCAGTTCCAAAATACCATTTCATAAAGTTAATGTTGGTACGTTCTTCCTTTCTACTATAAAATAGCTATAATAGTTTCACAGATGTTTGCCCAAACAAGAACTAATGAGCAGAGTCATCTCATTACAGCTGTGGAAATAAAAATGAAGGATGAATGTCAAAGGCAGGGAGGGAAAATCCTTATCTAGTTTTTAAGAGTTTAGTTTTCAGAAATCCAGGACAACCCTTGAGTAAAGCTGTATTACTTCTCTTCTTATTAAACAATGTCTTTAATGTTACAGAAATATTTTTTGCTTAATTATGTAAATATTCATCCTTGGTCTTTGCATAAAACAAATGACATTGTCTTATTTTACAGTATTTTTAGGTCCAAACATATTTTAAATATTATAAAAATGTCAGTTGTATATATGCACAGTCTCAGAACTTCACTGAAAGTGTTCAAATATCATTCCTCAAAAGTCCAAGCCAAAGATCTGTGAAATGTTTACGGACATTATGTTTATCATAGTAACTTTGGCAGTATTATTTGTACTATAGCCTCCTGAAGAAATTTCCCTAATAGGAGTTTGTGCGTGTGTGTGTGTATGTGTGTGTGTGTGTGTGTGTGTGTGTGTGTGTGTGTGATGTCCAGTTTTAGAATCTGTTTCTTTTTTAAAAAAATCCATTTCCACTTAAAGCAAAGAATTCTTTTTGGCAGCTAGGCATTTTCAGAATACCAAGAAGATAATTTGCTTCTCTTATTATGTAGTCTAACTTTTTAATTGAGAGATATGGAGAAACTTGGAAGGAAAATATGAAATAAAGTCAAAGACGGATTCCAAAGTGGTCCGGTAAGACTACCTATTAGTTTGAGACCAAGAACACAATCATTCACATAAGAGCAGTTATCCATTGATGGAGAAATGAATCACTTAGACATTTCGCTGTCTTTCCAAGCATAAGGAACAATGAAGAATGGAACCCCTGGATTCAGCAAATTAAACAAGATTCCTTGTGAAGGCAGAAGACAAGGCTGAGTACATAAAGGCATTGCTGGCAATGAGGGATAACTGCAGTCATTAAACACTCATTTTAGCTCATTACCACAGGAGAGTGACAATCTCAGCAGCAGAATGTAAAGCAGGGATTGTAGACTGATGTAGACAACAAGAAAGCAGGCTTCTTGGGAGGGAATGGGGGAGGGGGCTACGCCTGGGATTCAAAGTACCCAACCTGTGATTGAGATAAAAATAAATAAATTAAAAAAAAATTCAAAAAAAAAAAAAAAGAAAGCAGGCTTCTATGTGTTAGCACCAAAGGAGCTTCTGTCATTACAATCTGCCTGGGACATGTAAGTGAGGTCACTGCACATGAATAATGCATTATAGCTAAGAAGGATGAAAACAAGTTCTCCCATGCAGCTGGGGCCTGATTTTGCATTATATTATAATATATTAGGAGAAGATAACCTCTCCATGTTTCCATAGTATTGCTGTGGCAGTGGATTTTAGTCTTTGTTTAACTTCCCTGACGTAGCTTAGATATGCCAATTTTATCTTTTCAGGCCAGTAGTGAGTCAAAAGATACAGCGTGAGAGCCTTGTACTTGGAATTCAGCAGGTTGAGTGTCAGACATTGTTCTGACACTCACTGCTGATGTGATCAGGCATATCATTTAATCTCTCTGTGACTGAGTTTGACAATATCTAATTTTCTGCTGCTCTACAGACTCATAAAGGGTCAAATAAAACGTGAACAGCTATGAAAGCTATTTTAAAACTATATAGATATATAGACATATAGATGGTGATAGTTATTACTGGGAAGGCCTTCCCATCTGGACAAAGCCTGCCTCAGGCCTTGTTCCCAGGACAAAGGGGGCTTTCTAAATTACTGGATAGTATTGTTGATGCATGGCCTGTATGTCGAACCAGGCACAAAACAATGTTATCAGCACTTATAAATCTCCATCATGTGAAACAGCAATAGGTACCCAGTTCTTTTGTTTTGTGGTTGTTGCCTTGTGTTTTTATGAGTTCACGCTATATGAAGTTAATGGCAGTGTCATGGTTTTCAAAAAAAAAAAATCACTGAGGCATCTGAGAGGTGGCTTAGTGGTTAAGAGCACTCGCTGAATTTGCAGAGGACCTAAGTTCAGTTCCCAGGATTCACATGGCAGTTTACAACAGCCTGTAGCTCCAGTTCTTGGTGATCTAACTTTCTTTTCTCACTTCTGTAGGCAACAGATATGCATGTGGTACACAAACATGCAAGCACTCACACATACACATACATGAAATGGGAGTTTCTGGTTGCTTTGGAAACTCAGTTGTGTCATGTGAATATTTTTGTTTGTTTGTTTTGGTTTCAAGTGTAGGACGTGGGAATGCCCCCCCCCCCCCTTAAAGAAAACAGCCTCACTGAAAAGCCCCTTGAAATTTGTCAGCTGGACACTACCTTGTGCAAGGTCTGTGATTTTTGCCAGTTGGAAAAAAAATTCTTGTGTGGGCTCTGAGAAGGGATAAATAGAAGTTCACAGACAGTGAGACAACATTTTTTTGTATCTCCGCATTTTGCAATGGTTTTCGAAGAGGGAAACACTCTACAGAACTTTTCCTGTTGCTTTTCCACTTCAGTGGATTGATGCCATTTGTGCCGTCTTGCTGCTATTTCTGTGGTTTGCTGCTTTGCTGTTTGACTGGACTGTTGATATCCTCAGGACTGAGACTGGTATATCCCCAAAGAACCCATTTATCGTAATCAACAGAAAGTAGCTAAAAGAGGTCTATAGCCCCTTTCCCTACCAATCTCCTATGAAGGGTTGAGAGGTTAAAAGAGAAGTAGAGACATTTAAGAACCTTTGATAAAGTAGGTATTTGAGAAATAGAAGTCAACACATACACATAAAATAAAGATAAATAAATAAAATATTATTGAGTAATTTCAGCTCATTTCTATTTATTTTTTTCAGTTAATGTATTATATAATTTCCCTTCTTTGTTTTCCTCCCCGAAACTCTTCCTGTGCCTTCCTCTTATTTGTTAACTGTTATTGTTTCATAGCTATATTAATGCACTAGCATATAAATACAACCTGATGATTCTGCTTGGTATTGTTTTATATAGATATGATTCCAGGGCTGACCACTTTGTATTGGATAACCAGTTAGGGAGTTCTTCCCTGGGGAACACTAATTCTCCAGCTTTCATCTGTGATTAAGCAAATATTCTATGATTCTTTATTTAGAGGTACTGTGTGTGTGTGTGTTTGTCTACTTTTAGTTTTGTTGTAGTGGAGTTATTTATATTCTGTGTTTTATGGAAGTGTAGTTAACTTCCTCAGGTGGGAGTTTTCCTTCTAGTATTTTCTGTCAAGCTGGGTTTACACACACGCGCATGCATGCATGCACGCGCGCGCGCACACACACACACACACACACACACACACATGTTGTTTAATTAACAGTATATATATTGTTTAAATTTGGTCCTATTTTGAATATCTTGTTTTCTCCATCGATGGTGACTGAAAGTTTTGCTGGGTATAGTAGTCTGGACTGGCATCTATGGTCTCTTAGACATATTTAAAAATAGAAAAAAGTCAACTCAAAATGATGCTCAGATTGGAATTTTTATACGAGGATATTAAAATAATATAATATTTCATATATTTAAAAATTTAGAGACAGGGTCTAGAGCAGTGAGTGGCTCAGTGATTAAGAGAACTTGTTGCACTTGCAGAAAACCCAGGTCCAGTTCCCAGCATCCATATGGTTACTTTAAAATATCTGTAACTCTAGTTCCACAGGATTTGACACCCTTTTATGACCTTCATCTATATCAGGTACACATGTGATGAATAGACATACATGTATGTAAAATACTCATCATACACATAAGAGCAAAATCAAAATAAAGCAAAAATCATAGAGATAAAACAGAGTGAAAAGGTAGAGCACATACAAATTTTAGAGATAAAAACCATGTCTGAGGTTTAACATGCACAGGAAGTTATTGGTAGCAGATGAGACACTGAAGAAGAAAATATTGGGTAACTTGGCATATAAATTTCTCCTATCCAGAATTAAACATAGCAAGAAGTTTATAAGGTTAAAAAAGGAAAGTATATATTTTGGTTTTGATAGAAAATGCCACCCATGGGCTCACTGGTTGAATATTTGGATATCACTGGTGTTGCTGTTTGAGAGGTGGTGGGGACATTACATGGTTGGATCTCCATGAGGAAATGAGAACCCAGAGGATGTACTTTGCAAGATGCACCTGATTCCTGCTCCCTTACTGTCTTTCTAACTCCCATGGATAGAGCAGCATGCTACTCCATAGAGTCCTAGATACTCATGTTTTACACCATAGAGCACTCTTCATCTCTAATTTGCTGACAAGAATAGATGAACTAACTTGATCTGCTTGATGTGTAGACATAGCATTCAATAAATAGAGGACAAGGAATCATCAGAAAAGGACAAATTCCCTGAGAAACTTCCCCATACGTAAAGGCAAAAGAGAAATCACTGTGGTTTCGAGAACAGATGAAAGAATGTGCATGACCAATAGAGGCACAGAGGAGACCACGAGGGCAAGACATAGAAGAAAAACAAGTGTAAAATCTAAACACTAACACTAAACAATCTAGACCTTTCCACAGTCTACATTTTTATAGCCAAAGAAATTTTTTTCCAGCCTGGCACAGTGGCGCACACATGTAATCCCAGCACATAGGAGACAGAGGCAGGCTGATCTCTTTGAGCTTAAGGCCAGCTTGGTCTACAGAGTGATCTCCAGGATAGCCAAAGCTACACAGAGAAACCCTGTCTAGAAGAAAAGAAAAGAAAAGGAAAGCAAAGGAAAGGAAAGGAAAGGAAAGGAAAGGAAAGGAAAGGAAAGGAAAGGAAAGGAAAGGAAAGGAAAGGAAAGGAAAGGAAAGGAAAGGAAAGGAAAGGAAAGAAAACGATAGGATAAGATCCTCCAAGGAGCTAGAGAATGGTTCAGCAGTTAAGAACACTGGCTGCTCTTACAGAGGACTGTATTTCAGCTCCAGCACACACATGGCAGCTCACAATAGTATACAACTAAGTGTTTCAATATTTTCTTCTGGATTTTGTGTGTACTGAACTCACATATTGTATAGACAGAACATCCATGCAAATAAAATTATTTTTAAAAAAAGGCTGGGCATGGTAATACATTCCTTTAATCCTCACATTTAGGAGACAGAGGCAGGAAGATTTCTAAGTGACAGGACAGCAGAGGTACACAAAGAAACCCTGTCTCAACAAAGTTAAATATAAAGAAACTACCTTTCAAAATTGAAGACAAAACACATTTCAGAAGCAGAAATGCTCAAAGAGCCTGTCCCTTACAGGCTATCATAATAAGACATATTAAAGGGAATGCTGAAAGCTAGAAGAACATGAGAATGACAGCAGATGGAATCTGTATTTCTATGTAAAGGGTAAAGGGTGGCAGAAATAGCAAGTACACAGCATACAATTAGAGTTTAAGAAAGAGCTACTTGTGCAAGGAGCCACAGCATGTCTCATGATCTTGTTCAGATCATCATCTCCTGCGTGCTAAAGCTTTTATTTCCTATAGAACTGTTTGTGGCAGCAGCCTCTTGTGTTCTCTTGCAGGATGCACTGTCTTTTTTACTTGCTCCTGCTATATCTAAGGGGATGAGTATGGAACTGAATGTTTTGGGGGGGGTTTGGTTGATTGGCTGGTTTTGTTTTTGCTGTTGTTGTTTCTTTTCTGTTTACTCTGGCTTTGCTCTGTCTCCTCGGTGCCTCTATTGGTCATGCAGTCTCTTTCATATGTGCTGTTCTAGAAACCACAGTGATTTCCCTCCTGCCTCTAGGTTATGGGGAAGTTTCTCTGGGGTTTTGTACTTTTCTGATCATTTTTTGTTCTCTATTTATTGAATACTATGTCTATTTCATCAAACGGATCAATTAGTTCCTCTGTTCTTGTCAACACATTAGAGATGAAGAGTGCTCTATGGTATAAGTCATGGGTATCTAGAATTTTTCTCCTAATGCATATAAACAAATGTTCAAGGAACACACCAGGTGCCTATAGGCAATGGTTTTGAAGATCTCTATTTCATTTAACTTTGTTTTTAATATTTCTAATTATTTAAATGCTGCAAACTCTACTCGTCTTTACAGACAAGGTCTTCTCTTTGGACATGTAAGGTCTTTGCTTTTAAGTGAAATGTCTTCCTTTCCTTCTTTTCATTCAGTTGCAGTATCAAGGTAACATTATTACATAATGTTTTTATTTTCAGAGGTAGGGACAACCAGGATCCTCCAAGCCAGCTGATGGGGTAGCAAGTAACATTTGCCCAGGTTGTCAGGTAAATTAATTCTTCCACCTGGCAAACAACCTTATCATTTACACAAGTTTGCTCTGATTCACAGGACATAACAGATAAGGGATGGCCACTTGCATTTGAATTTTAAAATACAAATGAAAGGCTCTGAAACATAGCATGATATTTGAAAAACTTTGCAAGCACTAGAAGGAGAAAATGCAGATTTGCACACATATGGGTTGATAATAGCGCGAAACCTGTTTGTGTTCATAAAGGGAATAGGAGAGTTGTCAAGTGTCTGTAATGCTTATCAAAATACAATTGGGAAATCTGGATCTATTGACTTTTCACTCGCAGCACATTTCAGCTGGAGAAAAAAAATACGGAAGAGGATTTCACCATAAATAAGATGAATCACTGATGTTTTTAAATGATGCCAAACAAAAAGAACTTATTATAAGCAAAGGCAAAAAAAAAAAAAAAAAGAGCTCTACACACCCTGGAGTAACAGCCTAGCTAGATCCCAGAAGAGGACATTGCAGCCAACCCTGAAGAGACAAGATAAACTAGAGTCAGATGGAAGGGGAGGAGGTCCTCCCCCATCAGTGGAGTTGGAGGGGAGCAGCAAGGAGATGAGGGAGGGATGGGGAGAGTGGGAGGGAATGAAGGAGGGGGCTACGCCTGGGATAAAACGTACCTAACCTGTGATTAATATAAAAATAAATAAATTACATTTAAAAAAAGAAAACTTGATTAAAATTCATAAAGATTAAACTGTTAAAAAAAGAGCTCTAAAGATGACCTATTTGACAGTGTTTCTAGCAAAGTTATACGCAGAGTATGTACTGCTTTGATTGCAGACATAAGAATCAAGAATGATTAATTTTACATTTACCTATAGCTTTTTAGCTCTGTAATTATTGATTTATATTTGCCTATTCCTCCATGCACTTCAAAAGCTGAGACATTTTGGATTATTTAGGCTCCAAGTGAGTCATATGACTTTTAAGCAAAAAAGATACAAAAATTTTTGATTAGTGTAGTAGTAATGTTTCCATTTTTTCATTTCAGCACATGTACTTAGCTTAATTCAATTATTTCCTAAAACAAAACATATTTTTGCAACCATTAGTAGATTTGGAATACACATTTGTGAATTTTGTATAATATTTCGTTTGATTTTGTAGTAATAAGTTGTCAACAATTCTAACTACAAGGAATGAAAGATTGCTCAATGGTTAAAAGCACTTGTTCTTGCAGAGGACAGGGGTTTAATTCCCAGCATGCACACGATGTTTCAAAACTCTCTGTAACTTCAGTTCCAGGGTAATCTAGCCCTCTCTTCTGACCTCTGCAGGCACCAGGCGTGCATGAAGTGCACAAACATCATTGCAAACAAAACACACACACACACACACCAAAAAAAAAAATAAGTTAAAATTTCTAACCCAGAAAAGATCAATGGTCTCATTCTGATTGTTAAAAGTAGTCGAGACACTTGAACAATCTGTTTTTATAAAAATTATCTGTAGGCTGATTCATGGTGCTAGAAATTATTTCAAAAAATACAGTTCAAATAATATGTGGCCCTGAATAAAGAAAAAAATCCTGAAGTCTTATTTAATATGATAAGGTATCTTAGCCTCTCTGAATTTAATATTATTAAACTATGTGTGGACTTTAATGCTATGGACAATGTGGAAGGTTAAATGACACAATGTGGGAGAAACTCTGGCACTGGTAGTATTTATAAAATGGTACTGCTCTTGACCATCATTAAGAGTGGTAGAGAAAAGGAACATATTGAGGTTTAGAACCCCTCTTCTGCTTGTTCTTACACAGTTTCCTTCTTCTGTGTGCTGAAACGGTGCAAAGATAATGAGGAAATGTTCAGAGCTCAAAATAAATAAATAAATAAATAGATAGATAGGTAGATAAATGAATAGATAGGTAGATAGATAGATAAATAAGAATTAAGCTTTCCTGTAGAAACCCTGTCATATACCCTTTCTTCTGTAGATCCTGCAATTTGAAAGTTTATTTGGTTTTCTTTGTAAGGTATGCAGGTGCATTTCCAAGTCTATCCAGGCATTCTTAATCCTTCTTTTTGGATTTTCTTAATTTGGTGGAGTTTACTTGTTTCCCTCTCAATCAGTTTTATTTCATTTAAACTGAGAGAATTAGATTTTATTTTCTCAAGACAGAGTATCTCTGTGTAGCCTTAGCTGTCCTCAATTCACTTTGTAGACCAGGCTGACCTAGAATTCACAGAGATTCTCCTGCCTCTGCCTCCCAGAGTTCTGGGATTACAGTGTGCACCATCACACCCAGTTATAAGAACTGGGATTTTTAAACATAGGATTCTGTCAGATTACCGAAGGCAAAAGTATCTATGTGTGATGAACTGGATTGGGAAAATCACCCCTTCACAGACTTTATACTTTATAGAACAAAACTATTTATTTATTTTATGTGTATGGGTGTTCGGTCTGTGTGTGTGTAACACATACATGTCTGGTGTTCTGATGGACACTAGCAGAAGAGATTAGATTCCGAAAACTGGAGTTAACAGATGGTTGTGAGCCACCATGTGGGCTATAGAAATTAAACTGGGATCCTCTGAAAGTGGAAGAAGTGCTCTTACTGTTAAGCTACGTCTCTAGTTCCTATGTATACTTCATTACAGTTATTACATTAGCATATCTCAGGTCCTAATCGTTTGAGTACATGTCTCAAGAATTTGGGGGTAATTGTAGAGCACTTCAAGCATAGCACAAATGATCATCATCATCTAAGGAACTGCGACTACTTGTGAGCCATCATTGAGATAATACTTGTTGATATTCCTTCATAGGAAAAAGGGTTGGGGATGGTCATTTTACTGTCACCCAAGATCTCAACCATTCTCTCTGGTACTTCTCTGTCAGCTACATGTAATTATTCCCTAATTACATGTGGCATGGTAGTCTTAGGAGGACCAAGAGTATATGTAATGCAAATAGTTCACTGAGGGAAGGATTTTATCTATGCAGCTATGGCAAAGCTATTATCCATGCTGATGTGAGGTTTTGTTTGTGTATTTGTTTGATTTTGTCAAGCAGCTGCTTCTGTATCATCCATAATCCTGTAACTAGCCCCTTGATTGTATTCTATAAATAAATCCAGTGAACTCAGTGGTTCTTCAAGTTGGACTTTGGTGAAATCATACTTTGATTTGTCATTGGAGGCCCTTCTATGGTGAAGACAATTTTTTTTCCCAAAACAGTTTATGAAACAATGTACTTTATGATAATAATTGTACTCAATTTCATAACCTTAGAAAGATACCAACGTGTTTAATGCATTGTATGTGTTTAAAACATTATTGTAGAGCTGGCAAGTACTAATCCCACCAGGCAAGAATAAGACCACTTGCTTTTTAAAAAATGAAAATCCCAACTCTATTTTACCAATAAATACTTAATAGCCAGATGCTGGGGTGAAAACCTGCTAGCTCAAAGAGGAACAGAAAGCACCCAGCTGACCTTCCTTCTCATCTAAGGTCTGGATGGAAAAACCCAAAAGTCTCACTAGCTCGACAGACAGCCCAGGAGGAAAAGGCCAAAAAACCCAAGGCCAAAGACTTGCTAGCTAAAAGACCCAAAAGCCAGGGAGCCGAGGTGCTCTAACCTTAAATCCAAAGCTTAAGCTAAAAGCCCTTTCTACTTCTCCATGCTGTCTTCCAAACCTCTCAACTCAAAGTCTCTCCTACTCTTTAATCCCAGTCAGCTGGTTTCTTGCACTGCCTCTTGACGTAGAGTTAACTTTATTAAATCCTGTGTATAGAAAGCTCTTGGATTAAAGGTGTGTGCTAGGGCTGGGTGAACCACACCATAATCACCTGTTTACAGCAAACAGAAAGTTCTTGGATTGTAGGAGTATCATAGGGCTCAACCACATCAAACAAGAATAAGGGTTTTACAGTCCACAATTTTGGGATACACAATGGGATCAAATATCCTACAACAACTACTTCCATACTTTTTGGGCAAAATTTTAAGCAAGCTTTATTTAATAGTTGCCAGGACAATGGACATTGGCCTTGTCCATACGTGGGATTGGAGAGTATGGGATTACATTAGTCAGGTGCTTAAAAAGGCAAAACTTACAAGGCTACATACTTACTGCCTTTGTTCAGTCAGGGGCAAGCATACTCCCTGATCTACTTCCTGCCTAGGTACCTCACCTATGTGTGATCAAGCACATCCTGTGCTGTTGGGGCAACCGAGCTTGTTTATGGAAGTGAAAACATGTGGCTGTTATCTTACATTAACAGCAGCTCCCACCATTCTGGGAAGTTATCTGTCCTTGGTCAAGAGGCGTTTACAAGGCTTGAGCCATTTTTGCTTTTAAGACCTCTTAAGCACAGTAATTTAAAGTTAAAGCAAAACTTTAGCCATCGGAGACCATTCAGTTGCTAAAAGTATAATCATGAAGACTGAGTTCAATTCCCAGCACCCACATAAAAACTCAGGCAGCCTGATAACCAAGGTCAGATAAAAGAAGTAGCAAAGATTGACAGCCTGTAAATGTTTTTTTTTTTTATTTCCTACGTTCAGATGACAGCTGTTTCCAACCCTTTCTAGGTCTTTTTTTTTTTTTTTTAAGTATTACTCAAAGAAGATACTTCATTTTATTTTAAATAACTTAATTCAGATGTTTTCCAATATTTAAGTGATTTATAAAAATAATGTTATGGATATAATAAAATATAATTGTTTACTGCACATTCTTTTTTTTGAAGAGGGTGACTAGCTTCCTCTATTGCAAATCAATTTTTTTAAATATATTAATCACCGGTTATGTACTTTGTATCCCAGCAGTAGCCCCTTTCCTCATTCCCTCCCAATT
>CM053742.1:45719938-45736343 GCA_028658305.1 Pachyuromys duprasi
TGATCATACCAATCTAGGTCCTCCTTCTTATATATCCTCTCTAGGTGTGTAGATTTCAGGTTGAACTTCCTATCCTATAGGTTTATATAAGTGAGTATATACCATATGTTTCTTTCTGCTTTTGGAACTGAAATGCTCAGTGGCCTCAAATTAATTCTGACAATATGTTTTAAACTTCTGGCTCCTTCTCATTCTCTGGTTCATTCTGTCTTAATTTGTGTCTAGCTTGTTCTCTCTACAAACTGTTTCTGTAAAACTTTCTTAGGTAAGAAACTGTTGGTAAAGAAAAAAAAAAAAAGAAGAAGGAAATCTCCTTTTTCTCTCCCTGCACTGTTCATAAGTAACTTCCGTTTTCTATCCTCTTCTCATGAGAGTTAGGCTTATACTATCTCTGACTCATTCTGTCAAATCTTTCTCTGATTCATCATATTGTCTGCCCCTCAATTATATATCACTTTTAAACATGACTTCTTCCTTCATTGTTTGGGATTAAAGGTGTGTGCTAAGGGCATGTCTGTATTCCAGGCAGATTATAGTGTAACCCAAGGCATGTTTGCATTCCAAAAGGATCACATAGACCTTGATGGTCTTTTGATGTGACCCCTTGGCAGAACAGTCATGTTGCTGGTAAAATTCTCTATAACAACTCCTTCTTCTGAATTTCCTAAATGGCAGATAAAGTACTTCTTCAGAGAGGGAATGATGAGGACCAATGAGGCAGATTTAGGAATAAAATACCCTGAAGACAACAGTTCTAGGAATATTGTCATTACACTAGTCAGGAATGGCAGAAGGAGCTCTGGTTTTTTTATTCACTCTTGAATGAGTATGCTTAGCTGGAGGCCATATATATGCAGGTAGGAATTGAGACTCCACTTCAGACATTAATCCCTTCTAGTGAAACTCTTTGAAACTTGATCTTTAAACCTTGATGGAAATGTTTTATATCTATTCTCCAATTTCAGCGCAACCATTCCATAAATAATTTTAGAGTTACTTCTTCAGAGTGAGGAATGTTACAGAAGCATTGAAGGTCCATTCAAAGTATACCATTATCTCTAGACAAAAGATTGACATCTATATTTGAGTAGGGTCACACCATTGTCTCTTCCCTTAAGAATTAATGAAGGCCAAGCTTGATGGTATAGGCCTTTAATTTTAGAGGCAATGACATACTGATCTCTGAGTTGGAGATCAGCTTGATCAATTTCCAAGACAGCCATGGACACAGGGAGTAACATTCTCTCAAACAAACAAACAAACAAACAAACAAAACAAAACAAAAAGAACCAAGAAACAACCCAGATGCCCCTCAAGTGAGGAATGGATACAGAAATTGTGGTACATTTACACAGTAGAATAGTACTAGTAATTCAAAACAAGGAAATTATGAAACTTACAGGCAAATAATGATGGTATCTAGAAAAAATCATCCTGAGTGAGGTAACCCAGAAGCAGAAAGACACACATGGTGTATACTCACTTATAAGTGGATATTAGACATAAAATATAGGATAAACATACTAAAATCTGTGCACCTAAAGAAGCTAAGGAATATGGATGACCCTGGGTAAGATGATCAATCCTCACTCAAAAAGGCAAATGGATAGACATTGGAAGAGGGAGAAAACAGGAAACAGGACAGGAACCTACCACAGAGGGCCTCTGAAAGACTCTACCCAGCAGGGTATCAAATCTGACGCTGAGGTTCATAACCAAACTTTGGGCAGAGTGCAGGGAATCTTATGAAAGGAAAAGGAGATAGAAATACCTGGTGGGGACAGGAGCTCCACAAGGAGAGCAACAGAACCAAAGAGTCTGGGCCCAAGGGTGTTTTCTGAGCCTGATACTCCAACCAAAGACCATGCACGGAGATAACCTAGAACCCCTGCATAGATGTAGCCTATGGCAGCTCAGTCTCCAAATGGGTTTCATAGTAAGGGGAACAGGGACTGTCTCTGACATGAACTCAGTAGCTACCTCCCCCTGAGAGGGTATCAGCCTTACCAGGCCATAGAGGAAGACAATGCAGCTATTCCTAATGAGACCTGATATGCAAGGATCAGATGGAAGAGGAGGCATGTTAGGATTTTGGAACAAAACCTGTTTCTGAGTTGCCTAGCAACTTATGATGTCATTGTGTGTCATTGGCCAGATAGCCACCCCTGGAAGGCATGGATACCTTGCCCATTAAAGGGACAACCTGACATGTGGTTTCTCTCTTGCTCTCTTGGTACATTCTCTTGGTCCCTCTTGTTCCTGGCCTCTTGGTCTTCTCCTCTTTCTCTATTGGGGCACCCCCTCTCTCTTTCCCCTTCTCTCTCTTTCCTCTGTCTCTCTTTCCCCCCATCATATCCTGTTCTTCCTGCTCTCCCTTCTCTCTCGCTCTCCATATCCACTTAATAAACCTCTTTATATAAGATCTGTCATATGTCTAATCGTCATTATTTAAGTTTGTCCCATAATATTACAAGGAGGACCACACCTATTAGTGGACTTGGAGAGGGACATGGGATGAAAAAAGGAAGGCAGGATGGGGTTGTGGGAGAATGAGGGAACGTGCTACAGCTGGGATACAAAGTGAATAAACTATAATTAATATAAAAAATAAAAATTAAAAAATAAAGCAAAAAAGACTTAATGAAGATGGGTCCATCACTTAGCCAAAGCCCCACTCTTCTAGAAGTCTGATTCACTTTACACAGATAAAAGAACAATTATCTCTTCAATGAGATAATATACTTTTCTTTCTTAGGATCCACTTCATCCACATTTCTGTTGCTTAGAGAGTTATATCCATGCTTTTCTGAATTGAATTTTCTTGTTCTTGGCTAGATGTGGTGGTACATGACTTTATTCTTAGCTCCAGGGAGACAGGGACAGGCAGATATGTTTGATTTTGAGGCCTACTTGGTCTACGTAGACAGTTCCAGGACAGCCAAAGCTCTGTTAAGAGGACCTTGTCTAAAATAATGACAAAAAGTCTTATGTTTTTTCTCTGAAGTTTCATCTGACCATTCCTCTCTAAAGGCGTGGCTTCCTTTCTTCCTCCTATTCCTTCTTCTAAGTAGAATTAGCACTTGCAAAACTGTCCTTGACCTTTAAATTTAAACAAAACAAAACAACAACAACCAAAAAAAAAAAAGTGTGGTCATGTGTGCTTATAAACCCAAGCCCAAGGTGAGGGAAGGCAGAGAGAACAGATCCTTGGGTAGAATGAACAGTCAGCCAGCTGAGCTTTAGTTAAATAAACTCTATCTCTTTTTTTGGCATTAAAAGTTTTTATTGGAAATATCATCCACAATCTATACAAGTTATTTACAAGGCATGAAAGTGGAAAACAGCACAAAATACAATTGAGGTATAAATTAAGAGCACAGTATATCATGTTTCAATAAATATCCAAAATTTGTAAACTAAGTAACCAGATAGATGACTTGTTTTGTTTTGTTTTAATAAAACCATATAAAATATTTATTTCATGTGAGGTAGAGGAAAGTTTTGTGTGTCATGTAATGCAACCAACCACAGCAATTTTAATCATAAAACTATATACATTGGCAAAATTATCAACTGAATTCTGCTCATCTAGTCACTTTATTTCAGTAGTTGCAGAGAAGCTGTTCACTCACTGTCTTTACAGGTTAGAAAGTGAGGGATAATGAAGACTATTACAATGCTTTAAGATTATCAAGGCAAGTACTTCCAGCAGAAAAGCTAATGGTGACTACATTCATCACAAACTGTAACAACTCAAAAGATGTCCTAGACTCAGTAATTATATTGCTGCATTGTATATTATACTTGTGGAATTGAGATATTTAAACAGAGCTTTTTTTTTTTCCTAGTGTAAAATACTTAATCATTTCCACTATTGGAAGAAAAACATGTATGGGTATTTTTGTATTGTATCTTGTTTAAAATGACAGTCTTTTTTAATCTTCCCACTTAAATGGCTTTTAAAATACATAATACAATTTGAAGCTTGTTTAGAAATATAATTAAAGGTCTCATATAGTGCTACTGTTTTGGAATTATAAATTGATCAAATATAAAACATTTTAAAATTAAGCCCAGAAAACAAAGTAGTGTTTAACAAAGTAGTGTTTAAAGTTAGTTTAGTATCAAAGAAATTTATAAGCTTTTTTTCTTCAATATAGATACTGCACTTGAAAATAAAGGAAGCACAGCATATTTAAAGTAAGAGACCCTATCTTAAAAGCAACAAGAACAACAGTAACAAAGGCAACAAAATGTGGATGGAGGGGTAGAAAACTAGCTCAACAGTTAAGAGCACTGGCTGCTCTTTTTGAGGTCCTTCCTGTAATTGTCAGCACCCATATGTAGGCTCACAACCACCTCTATATCCAACCAGATATACATACACGTGGGTAAAAAAACAAGATGGATATTGCCTGAGGGTTGACACCTGAAGTGGGCCACTCGCTTCAATGTTCATGCTCTCACACATACCCATATCTACTTGCAAACACATGTGCACTTGCAAAAGCCTGCACCGACATGTACTGTACCTTCTCCCATGTACACAAAATGATTTTTAATCTGCTGATTTATAGAGACTACAAAATGAAGCATTGTAATGATTTCCTCTGTTTACTCACTAGCCTTTAAGAATGATTATACTCTTGGGTGTGGTTGTCCATAACATTAATCCCAGCAATTGGGAGCAGAAGCAGGAGAATCTTTGTGTTTTAGGCCAGCCTGGTGTTTTTGTAGGATGTTCCAGGATAGTATGATTACACAGTGAGACTCTATCTCAAAAGAAAGAGAAAGAATGATGATCCTGAGTATAGGTGAAGCTTCAAAGAAACTAGATAAATAGGTAACTTTAGTATTGGTTGTTACTTTTTCTTTGTTTGTAGTTGGTTGGTTGGTTGGTTGAGACAGGGTCTCTCTATGTAGCCTTAGCTGTCCTGGAACTCACTATGTAGACCAGACTGGCCTCAAACTTACCAAGCTTTACTTGAATGGGGGCAAAGATGTGTGCCTCCATGCCCGGCGTTTGTTACTATTATTTTCAATGGTAGTTAAATGTGCATTAGATAATTTTTGTAGAATTCATTTTGATAGTAAATATGAAAACTCTTAAATATTTTCATGCCTATTGACCATTTGCTTTATGCATCTTTCCTTGAAAAAACAAATGATGATTAACAACAATCCATCTCTGAGCCTGCTCACAGTATGCTTTACTCTAGTAGGAAAAAAAATAACCCTAAGTAATATGAATATGAGATGACAGGGAAGTATTTACAGCTATGTGATAGCCACTCTATGAACTATGGATTTTTAGAAAGCAATAATGTAGAACCACATAGGGATATCTGTCTGTCTTAATGAATGTAGAACCACATTCATTAAGATAGACAGATATTCCCTATAAGCTAAAGTGAAGATATAGTTTACAAAATAGCACAACTACATTTTATTATAAGCCCATATACTACTTATCTATATCTCTGTATATCTATACACTGAAATATTAATAGTATTTATATAAGATGGTGTAGTCTTTCTTTGCAAAGGCTTTCCATTTTCTGAAATGACTGTGCAGTCTTTGTGTTAAATGTGTTTCTAAAAGAATACAGGGAAGGTAAAGAAATGCTGCAAGAAGTGAATAATTACAAAATACGTCTTAACAATTTTATGCTAATTCCACTTCTAAAGGCTCAGCCCCAAGCCACTGAAGTGTAAATTAGGATCTGAATTTTAAAGAGGATGATAGAGGTCTTTCCAGTTTTTCCATTTTAAAGAGATTGACAGGAAAATAGGACCTTGCTTTTCATTTGAATAAACAAAACTACAAAATGCAAGCAAATTTGTGGTGAAATGTTTAGAAGCATCTTATGAGGTAATTTTAAAACATTATTTGTCTGGCTAAAAAACTGCTCTGTGATTTTAAAAACAAAAAAATAAAACAGATTGTATTTGTATACCTCCACCCTCTTTACCTCTGTCTTTCCTTTTTTTATGAAGATATAAAAATTTGCCTTTAATATCAGAATATTTATGTAGAAACACTCAACATGGCAATTTCACTGTAGTCTGCTCAAAACATATATATATATATATGTTAAGTAGGATATACATATATATCCTTTATCTTCTGGGATTTGGTAGTCTATTGATGTCTTTGTGAAGATTTGAGGGCTAGAGCTAAGCCTATAGTAACAGTGCCACACATTCCTTCATTAAAACATACAACTACACTATTTCTAGAAACACCACAGAATAACAATGTTTTAGCACTTTGGCATCTGCTTTAAAGACAGATTTGCATTACTTCTTAGGAAGTGAGAGTTTCAAAGAAACACAATTTCTACTTCCAAGGAGACCCACATAGTTGTTGATAAGGGAGGAAATGGAAGATACCTGTAGACATAAGGAGGAGATTACAGAAGTATGGTATATTTGAATCTTGCTCTCATACTTAGCTCTGGGAAGTTGCCAGTATGACCCAGGGCCATCTGGTTTTAGTTATCATAGGGCCCAAAGATTTTTACTGTAAAAAATGCCTTCCCTATATAGCAGCCCCATGATCGGTACTTTAAAACCAAAATCAAATTAGAATGATATACTAATTTATTATATTTTAAGCCCATTCTTTCCATTGTTTCCCACTATTATTTTTTTCTCTCTCTCTTTCCATTGACCTCCCTCACATACCCATGTTGCAATGGTCATATAGGTTACATCACCCATCATTAATACTAAGAACATCAGTTTTTAGATAAACTTCAGAATCAAAAAGCTTACAAGTTGGACCTCAAGAAGTTGAGCCTTGAAATCATTGCACAACAATGAATGTATTTCTTCTTGAACTTTCCAAAGTACTGAGATGAATCCCCTGCTTTATTATTTTCTTGGTACTTATTACCTCCAGTTAGATGCTGTACTTCTGAGTTCACTGACTAAATTTTTATTCCCACTGAAATGTAAGCTCCACAAGGAAAAGTGGTCTGTCCCGTCCTCTGTTGTTTCCCCAGTACTTGGAAAGTTACTGGAACATAGAAAGTATTCAATAAAGATCCATTGAATTGTTCTGATGCCCATTTTTGATGGATAATATTGGGGTTATACTTACGTTTGTAATTGTACCACCCTCTTAAAAGATGAGTCTTGAAGTTTAAGTTATAATTTAAATTATCAGCTTGTCCATCTTAATGGTAGTTTAAGTAGTCAGAACTGTTACAAATGGTACTATGTTTTTCTTCTAGTTGATTTTATTGCACATTTACTAAGTTCTTCTCCATTTGTTAATATCTGGGGATAGGTTAAAAATATACCTATTGATTTAAAGGGGTGCACCATGTAATAAAACAAAGCTGTAAGGAAGTAGCTTTGACATAGTACAGTATATGTGAAAGTAGGTGTATGCTAAGAGGGCCACGACAATGCAAAAGAAGGTGGGTTCCACTCTTTGTGGAGGTTGGGCCTTCAGATAAATGAGACTTTTTTTGTCCTTTTGGAATTTGCAATACAGTGAGGGAGACAGACACACAAGTAACACTTCCAGTGTTGTACTAGAGATGCAAATCAACTGTTATGACTATATTAAGCAAATGACAGTTCTGCATACAAAGTGAGAATGGGTCTTTATGAAATGGCTGGTACATTGGGTGTTGAATTAACATAATCAGAGTGTAAGTAAGATAGACATAGGGCGGGAGAAAAAGTGTAAAAGTTAGAGTAGCTGCTGTATACTGTATAAGAGAGCAGAAGGCAAGTTAATGTATAAAGGGGGAAACAGGATTCTGAAGCACACAATGTTATTCTGTGAGTTTGGGGATATTGAAGATTTAAGTGTCTGTATGTCTGCCTGACTTCAGTTTTGTGGGTTGGGTTGTTCTTGAGAGTGAGTGTCCATGCTTTATTTATTTACCTCTAGGGAATCAAACGTGTGCTACCAAAGTGCAGAGCAATGCTTACTAGCCAAAATTGTTAAGTTACAATGATAAATGTTTCTGTTTAAACCCTTTTCTTGGGAAATCACAAAAATGGCACAAGGATACTTCGAGACAAAAATTAAAGAAGTTGTTCTTTTAGTTTTCAGGCTCATGTTAAGCCAATAAAGTACATGTTCTACTTCCTGAAACTTACCTGACACAGATAACTGATATCAGATATATAGTGATGAGAGATTTCTGGTTTTGTCTAGAACAAATCAAACAATTGTCTTAGCCTCTTTTTCTTTTGATATGTAATCCAAAAGTTTGTATTGTACTATTCTGTAATTCTGAATTTTCTTTCTTTTGTTTGTTTCTTGAGACAGGGTCTCTCTACAGAGCCCTGGCTGTCTTGGAACTCTATGTGTAGATCAGACAGGGATTAAAGACCTGAGACACTACACCTGGCCTTTGAAAACCTTTCAAATGTAGAAGCTTCTACTACCTTTTATAGAAAACTCCTGATAATGCTATGAGACTACACAAGGTGTATATACATCACTCATGTTAGTTTATTTTTAATACAATTTGTGCTTTAAGGTAATAATAATAAAATAATAGGCAAATAATAAATAATCTACACTGTAGCCAAAACATGTATCATTAATTTTAAACTGTAAAATGAGAATGTGTTTATAACAGGATGGAATTAAGCACCTAAAATCAATATATGTCAAATATTCAAAATGGCACCAAAAGCCAATTCAATAATTCTAGCAGAAGCCAAATTAGAGAATATGTAAGGACACTGGAAAACAACATCAGAGGAAAGCAAGAAAGAGGAAAAGATGGAGGAGGAAGAGTGGGAAGGATAAAAAGAAAGGTGTGCTGGAACAAAGATAATACTTATTAATGCATCACATGTGTGCAGTACCTGTGCAGGCCAGAAGAAGGCACCTGATCTCGTGAAACAGGAGTTACAGTGGAGAGCAGGCACCTCCTGGGAGCTGAGACACAAACCCCCATTCCCACTGAAGAACAGCAATTGCTCTGAACAGCTGAGCCATCTCTTCAGTATCTCTCTCTCTTTTTTTTTAAGCCAAGCTGAAACACAATGCTTTCACTGAAAGGAGGAAAAGTTATTTGCTGAAAAGTTAGAGGAAGAACAAGAAAAGAAAATGCTCTCTCTTCTCCCTGAAAAATGTGACATTGCCTGAGGTCTGTAAACGTGCGAGAGTCACATTTGTGTGGGAGGTTTTCAATAGCCTTTCTTAAACTCTTAAGAAATGCTGTCTTCCTACCTAGGTATATTTCAACTCGTCTGACATTTATTACTTAGTCTGACATTATTTCAGACACCCAGAAGGAAAGATGAATGTAGGATCCAATACACAAATAGCTCTTAGAAAAGTGGAAATGCCTTGTGACTTTTTTTCTATATCGGATTACTTTTAATTTTCTCTTCATTCTTTTAACTCACTCTGTTTTTAAGCTCATTCTCCTGCCAGAAGGATGATTTGTTTTGAGTTTCATTTAAAAAGCAACCAATTGGACATTCCCTCAATCTTTGTTCCCTCTTTATCCTTGCACTTCTTGTGAGCAGGGTAATTTATAATTGGTTCAACCTGAGACTCACCTCACAGTAGAGAGCCAGCCCCTGACACTATTAATGATTCTCTGCTATGCTTGCTGACAGGAGCCTAACGTGGCTGTCCTCTGGGAGGCTCCAGCCAATAGAAGATGGAGCCAAATGCTGGGACTTGCAGCCAACCATGGGACAGAGCTCTGGGGGTACTGTGGAAGTGTTGGGGGAAAGATGGAAGGACCTTAAGGGGATAGGAACCTCACAAAAATACCAACAGAAATAACTAACCCAGTCCCATGGGGGCTTACAGAGACTGAAGGAACACGAATGGTCTGAACCTAGGCCCCCTGCACATATGTGGGTGATGGGTAATTTGGTCTTCATATGGGGTGCCTGGTGAGTGGAAGGGGTGTGTTTTTAACATGGACTCTATTGCCTGCTTTTGGATCACTTCTGCCTGGTGGCACTGCCTTGCCTGGCCTCAGAGAATGAACATATGCTCTGTCCTGTTTTGACTTGATGTGCTCGGGAGGGATGATACAGGGTGGGGGTGGCACCCTTTTTGAGGAAGAAAGAGGTGTGAAGGGGAAAGGAGGGGAAGGAGGAACCTAGAAAGAGAGGAGGGAGGCAGCACCCTTGGGATGTAAAGTAAATAAACTGAGGTTTTAAGAAAGAAAGCAACTAATGGCTAGGCAGCAGTGGCATGTGGCACACCTTTAATCTCAACACTCACAAGGTAAAAGTTTGAGGCCAGCCTCATCTACAGAGTGAGTTGCAGGACAGCCAGGGCTACAAACAGAAACTCTGTCTCAAAACTACAACGAATGGTTAATAACAAAATCTCAAATGACTGATGATTTAATGTAGCACACATGCTAAAAATTAGGCTTGAGATATGGAGAAATGACCATTAAAGTTCACCACCTGAACACATGAAACTATTACTTACTCTCTTATGTACTCATGGTGGCACCTTATTCCTCAACCTGCTGATATTTTAAAAAGGAAAGGAGACAAGAAAATCATTAAGTACAATGCAATGACAATTGCATTGTTTTTAATGTCATTTTTAGCCAGAGCCTATAGAACACATAGAACACTAACAATTATCAGTAAAGGTTTAAGTCATAAGAATAGTTGTTACATCAGGCATGGTGGCACCCACCTGTAACCCCAGCACTCAGGAAACAGAGGCAGGTAGATCTCTGTGAGTTCGAGGCTAGCTTGACTATAAAGCAAGTCAAGGACAGCCAGGACGTATTACACAAAGAAAACCTGTCTTGAAAAACTAAAAATAAATAAATAAATAAACAAATGATACTTGTTACATGTCAAAAATTTGAAAGAAATGAAAGTGTGGTCGTAGAAGAAATTGTGTATATAAGGGCAAAAATTTATAAGCAAACATCCTGGGTGCACATAGACCAATGCTAAAATATGACCACTAGTAGAAGAGCAGTTGAAGAGGTAACTAGAAAAGGTCAGGGAGGTACATTGGGATCAACTGTATCATGAAACATCATAGGTAATGTTCTTGGGGTTTGGAATAAGACATGGATCTATCATCAGGGGAAAGGACTTGGTATTTTATTTTCAATAGTTCATTTGTTGATTAACACATAATTAAAATATAAACCAAACTTTCTAAAAGAATAAAAGCAGCACAGAAAGTTTGAATTGTTGTGTGGCTTGTGTTCCAAGTTTTGCTTTTGAGTCAGCCAATTAAAATAAGGAATTCACCTTTTATTGTAGAAAACAATGTTATCCATGGTAGCAATGTTACGGGAGGAACAATTAAAGACTATGTAAGCCATCATTTGAAAAATCATACTGTCTTAACAGCATTAAAAACACTAATGGCCATGAAAATCCATGATTCGGTGTTTCACTTGGGTGTTCTAGAAACACTCTTCTTCCTTTTACTACTTTAATACTATAGGAAGAAAGCCTTACTTTATGACCCCTCTAAGTAGTAAGCTAGCAGGGTCTGGGACTTTAAGAGCTCCAGGTTATTTCATGTTTTTTATAGAAAATGCAGGGAAAATACAAAAAGAGAGGATACAGATAGGCATTTCAGAAGAAGACAAAAGATATAAAGAAGAAAATAGAGGCTAGGAAGTAAGCAAGAATATATACAGTAATATGCTTCACCAAGGACAATGTAGATTGGTATGACAGCATGTCTGGGTGAGCTTGTCTTGCTTAAGTTTAGCATGAGGAATGATGGAATAAATCAGACACTAGTGAATTTTTACTGAGTTCTTATATGTCTTGTGCATGTATTTTTTTAGTTTTGGAAAAAAGTAAAATTTTCATCTTTTTATGCCAAGAAACTAATGTACAAAGCAATTAAGGAGCTTATCCAAGGCTATACAACTAGTAACTAGTGGACACATGGCTTATATTCAAATCTTTTGAAGTTTCTACAATGTATATTTATTTATTTATTTTCATTAAAATATTCATTCAGGGTGGACGTAGTCGGGCACACTTTTATTCCTAGTACTTGGGAGGCAGAGGCAGGTGGATCTTTATGATTCAGAAGCCAATGAAATCTACATAGTGAGTTGCAGGACAGTCAGCTATATAAATATATATTATTTTTGTTACATTTTAAGATATACATTGTTTTTATATTGTATGTATAAGTTTTCATCTACATTTCCGTATACACACTGTAGGCATGTTTAGTGCCTGCAAAGCTCAGAAAAGGACATTAGATGGAGCTGTAGTTAAGGATGATTGTAAGCTACCATATGGGTTCTGGGGCCCCCAAACCAGTTCCTTTGCAAGATTATGTGAAAGAGAACTGTAGGCAAGTAAGTGAGCACTTGGTCACTTTAGAACCATGAACATTATTCAATGTTTGGATTTTAAAAGTCTTATATTAGTAGAATAAAGGAAACCTATGATAAGTTCTTTACTAGAGGCATGAGCTCAATATATTAGAAAGATACTAGATTTTCTTGAGAAAAGTTTTCTCTGTGTAGCTTTCACTGCCTTGGAACTCTCTCTGTAGACCAAGCTTGCCTTCCTCAAACTCAGAGATCTGCCTGCTTCTGTGTCCCAACTGCTGGGATTAAAGATGTGTGCCACCACTGCTTGTCTAGGATACTAGAATTCTTACCCAAAAGTTTATGAAGGCTTATGGAAGACATTGTAGTAGCTTTTGTAGTGATGTTTATGATTGATTAAGTTATGGATAAACACAGCTAGAGAGAAAACATTATAGGTAAAGAAGTCATCAGCTTCAGTGCGTAGTTTTTGAATATTTGCCTCTGTTTTATGCAATTTTTTTTCACAGTAATCCTACGAAATTACAGAAATCCTAGTATTGTTATCCTCATTTTATTTCATTCTAGCTTTGGATGGCCTGGAAACTTCTATACCAGTCTAGCCTTAAGCTCACATAGCTCCACCTGCCTCTGTCTCCAGAGTGTTGGAATTAAAAACATTCACCACTGTGCCTGACTTTTATCCTTATTTAAATGTACTGCATGTGTATGTGTGTGCCTGTGCCTTCTGTGTGTGATATATACACATGCCACAGTAAAATTGTTAATATCAGAGGATGATTTTATAGAGTTGTTTATCTCCAACCTGAATGTGGGTTTTGGGGATTCAAATCTGGTAGCCAAGCTTTTGGCTGCTGGGTCATATTGTTAGCTTTTATTTTATAGATAAGGAATTAAAACAAAATGTATTATTCAACCAAGGCTACATAGCTTAAAAGTGGCAGAATCTGGAAGCTACAGTCTACATTTAATCCACTCCACAGAGATGTATGGGATACCCAGAGATTATCATGCCCCCATTCATATATTGAGACTGTAACCCTAAATGGTGATATCTTCTGGTATGAAACCTTCAGGAAATATTTTAGATAAGATCATAAAGGTAAGAGCCTTTATGGATTAGGGAACTTATATATAGAGATTTTAGGAAGCTCACTTTCTCTCTCTACCATATGAGGACACAGTGAGAAGAAAGCTATCTACAAACTAAGAGGCTAGTCCTTACTGTGTTGGTACTATAATCATGAAATTTCTCTCTCTAGATTATGACAAAGGATAATTGCAGTTTAAGTTAACCAACCTTTAGAAGCATGTTAGACCAACCTGAACAGACTAAGGAAAATATGAAAACTGGTAAAGTTGACCAGAGAACTTTTTTGGAGGGCTTTGGATGCTGTGTTAAGAATATTGGATTTTGCTTGTTGGCTCCTCAACATCTACTAAACATTTGTGATTCAAGAAAATGCAGTTTGATCTGATGCTACTCTTCAGTGTACTCTCTGTAAGAAATCAATACAGAACTTTGGCAATATAATTAGATATAGAGAAAACCCAGTACCAGACTGACTGGTTGGTAGTTGAAGCAATTTATCCACTAGATTGTTAGGGAAATGACTTTGCCAAGGAAAATGAACTTAATATAGGGCTTAACATGCTTGCAAAAGGAAAAGTGTAGGAGTGCAGAATAAGCAGAGAAGGAAATGATATGTAGAAGATACAAGAAGAGTAGGAAGTGACATTTCATTTGTAGAACATGATCCCATCTGGCTGGAACAGACTGAGGTGTCAAGAAGGATAGTAGAATATAAGTTCCAAATGCTATATAATTGTCTTGAGTTTGAGAAAAAATATTGTTGGTTATTAATATTCATCATTTATTTATCTTTTAGATAAATGGTGGTTATTCCTAAACCAGCTATATACCCAAATCACCACACAGAGACTAGGATTTATTTAATTATCCTAGAGCACAATGCTGGGCAATAATTACTCCATCCTAAACTACCAAGCCCACATAGCTTTCCCCCATTCAGATTTCCCACATTATATTTCTTTTAAATCATATTTTAGGTCTGGTTCATCTCTCCTCATGGTTCTAAGTCCTCTCCTGTTGATGTCTCCTCCTCTCTGACTCCTCTCACTCCCTTCCTTCTCCTCCCCTCCAGACCAGGATGTCCTACCCCATTCTATCCATTGTTCAGCATTGGCTGGTTCTTTATTGACAATACAGAGAACAAATGGTGGCATATTTACACAAACTTGAGACAGGTGATACTTAGAATAAACATCACAATGTGATGTCTGTATTGAAACCAGATAGTGGGGTAGAGAAATCAGCATTTGAATGAACAAGGGTAAATTGTATACATTCCACAAGACCATTATACCAACAGAAAAGCATGCAGTTTTAGAGAAACATTATTATGTCACTTTTCATAAAGGTGAGAGCTGACAAGTAGTCATAGTGCTTAAGTTCTGTGTGTTCATTTAGGTGCTAAATACCATTCTCTGTGTGTGCTCAGGACCCTTTTGGTTGAGTAACCTCTGGCTTTCAAGAGCTTATGATCTTACTGTTGAAAATAATCAATTTGAAAATATGATAAGTATATATGAAATTTGCACATAGAAGTATTCGTGGTGTATTTAAAGCTATGTACAAGTTGAGGGCCAAGAGCAAAGGCATTGACTGCTTTGAAATAGAGTTTGGCCAATAGATACAAAGTCTGATATCCTAAAAGCAAATACGGATAACAACATCCTCAGAATTGGGAGGACAAAATTTAAGGCTAGGTGGGTACTAGGGAACACAAGCTGGGGAGTTCTAAGACTGACATTTTAAAAATGGGAGAAAAGATATTCTTAAGAGAAACATAGCAGGAGATTCAAGATGGCTGCCAGGAGAGAACACCATGTTTGAGGAGTAGGACAGCAGAAACAACGCAGCGACCAGGAGACTGAACTCTGGGACCTAAAACGCCAGTATTTGTGATTGCCAGGTGAGCAGAACTCCTACGGTGAGAAAATCAACTGGGAAAACCCTAGGGACACCCAGTTATTACCCGGAAAAATCTCCGGGTGACCAGCAGCGCACAGCTCTGATCTGAAGGAGCAGCCATGCTGGACGCCCACACCCACCATAATAGACTGGATCACACAGTCTCGCGGGCAATCTGAGGAGGAACCAGGTACCATTTTCACTGACCTGCACACTGCAAGAGCATATTGCACCTGAGTTCTGCTTCAACCCACAGGTGTATGGCAGGCACACACTGATCGCTGAAACCACCCCAGGGTGAGAGGGTCCGGAGACCTTCTTGACCAGATTGTTCACTGAGGGCGAACACTGCACGCACCTGCCAGCAAAAACCTCAGTCCCTGTGTGTGTCCATAGGCCAGACAGAAAAGGCCTCAGGCACCATTTCAGACAGGCCTGCATACAACTGATGCACACCAACCCAAACCCACTGTGTGTGCCCCAAATATCATCTCAGACCATGGTAAACAGCCCCTGGCCCAGAAGGGGGCACCAAATCTCCATTCCAGGGGAGAGCCCTAAGCAGCAAGCCCAGGGCAGAGTGCACAGTCCACAGCTGACATCTCAAACCAGGACACTCAGACTCTAGCACAGAGTGAGGAGTAAAGCTACCAGACCAGAGGTGTGACCAGCCTGCAGTGCTCACAGCTTCTACAACAGAGCACGAAGCCGGGCACACAGAGCCCACAATAGAGTTCAACTGAGACCCCAACACACACTAACAAACCACCGGAAATCCCTGATCTTCTTGAAGAATACTCCTGACACAAGAGATTGACAGTTTCAGACTGAAGTACAGCCTTAAAGCAAAAACAGCTCCCTGATTATATATAAACAAATGCCCAGAAATCGGTGAAAGAACTCACCCAACAAAAATCAGGACACCATGGCCCCACCCAAAACACCCAAAAGCAGTGGAGATTTTAATTCAGCAGAGACAAAGGAAAATTATGTTAAAGCTTTCATTATGCAGATATTGGAGGAACAAGAGGAGAGACAAAAAGAGGAAATGAACAAGGCCCTCAAAGAAATGGAGAAGAACCTAACTGCCCAAATAGAGGAACAATCAAAGATAAACAGAGAG
>CM053742.1:45736843-45767749 GCA_028658305.1 Pachyuromys duprasi
GATAGATCTGGGGGAGGTTGGTGAGACTTGGGGAGAATAAGAGCTCCACAAAGACAAAACTGAGCAGGGCACAGGGGTCTTGTATGAGACGGTTTCTACAATCAAGGACCATGTGTGGATATGGGCTGGAACCCCCGCTCAGATGGGGCCTATGATAGCTCGGTGTAGGACTGAAGACCCTAGTGAGGGAAACAGGGACTGTTTCAGTCATGAACTTGATGGCTGACTCTTTGACCCTCCCTCATACAAGCCGGGGAGTGACAGACTGGCTAGATCCCAGGGGAGGACATTGCAGCCAGCCCTGAGGGGACAGGATGAGCTGGGGTTGCATGGAAGGGGAGGAGGTCCTCCCCTGTTGGTCGACTTGGAGGGGGCAGCGAGGAGGGAGATGAGGGAGGGAGTGGGAGGGTGGGATGGAATGTGGGAGGGGGCTACGTCTGGGATGCAAAGTACCTAACCTGTGATTGATATAAAAATAAATAAATTAAAAAAGGAAATATAGCATTTATTAATTTAATTTCTAAAATTAAAAGATGAAGTATTTTCATTTTTTTTTTCTGAGTGGCAAAAATGGGTGTGTTGAATGAAGACTGTAGTTTTGGAAATTTTCAGATTTAGGAGTTTGGAACTCTTACTCAGTTATCTACTTTTTGTTGAACATCAATTGAAGTAAGTACATTTGTTTTCACAGCTGCCTTAGTTTTCTTTAGTAAGTGAACACCTTAGAGTTTCTAAGACTCAGAACTTTAGTACTGAAAGCAAAGATATATCAAGTTCACCTAGTAGCCATAAATACATTGTCCTTAGAAATCAATTGTTATTACTGTGTAGAAATCACAAAACAAAGGTCTAGGCATCTAGATTATTTGACTCTTGTTTCAAGTTTGACTGTTGAAAATTTTTTTTAAAAAGGATATGTACTTCAGAGGTTAAAAACTATGTGTATCTTTAATGGAAAAAAAAACAAAGAAGGGATGATGGAATTCTATCATATCTAGGTATTTTCGTCTTACAACTTACACCTATCCATAAACTGTAAGGGGTTCATTTAGTCTATGCTAATTTAGTAAGCTGTATAGAAGCTTCAGACCAAAAGCATTCTATATTCCATTGGTTTTAGTTACTTTTTTATTGTTATGAAAGAAGCCATGCCCAATGCAGCTTATAAAAGAAATCATTTAATTGGGGTTTGCTCACTCTTTTGAGGGTTAATCAATGATCATCATGATGAGGAGCAAGGCAGCAGCCAGGCAGGCATGGTGGTGAAGCAGTTACTGAGAGCTTACATCTGATCCATAAACCTGAGACAGATAGGGAGACTGGGCCTGGCATGGGCTTTTGATACTTCAAAGACCACCCCTTATTGATGTATCTCCTCCAACTAGGACCTATCTACTCCAACAAGGCCACGCCTCATAATCCTTCCCAAAAAAGTTTCACAAGTAGAGATCAAGCATTCAAATATATGAGACTATGGGAGCCATTCTCATTTAAAGAACCACACTGTTCTTAGGCTTCAGTTAGAGAAATATGTTCTTTTTACCTGATTGTAAGTCACAGGAGTGCTATAACCTGAAAAGGGTGATGCCTTTGTGACTTGAAATAGCTGGATCCTTTCTGAAGAGCATATTCTGAGTCTAGAAGAAGGAGTAGAGGTTGATAAAATGAAGACCACAGTTTGAGTAAATATGCAAAGGGAAGCCTGAGCATGGCATTTTAGGGAACAATGAAGAGACTCCAGTGGCCCTAATAAAGGATTTGTGTGAAATGATTAGAGATGGCTTTTAAGAAAGCTGATGACAGTGCCTTATATGTCAAGCTAAAGAGATTGGACTCTATCCCCAAGCCAGTGGGGAGCCATAATAACAAGGTTTAGCACCTTTTCCTTCAGACAGATATTAAACTAAAGATTAATTGCATCTTTATATATGTATCATATCACAGAGAACCAAGAACCAGTATTAAATGTCTCAGTATAAGTTGGGGATATTGAATCAAAAAGCACAGAGAATTAAACTAGATGGAAAAAGGAATAGAAAAAAAGCATCATTAATATTCATACTGTGTCAGAGTCAAAGTTACACTTCATTTCTTTGTTCTAGTCGTAATCTACATTAAGTGCTTTAAGCATTAATTATACTATGAAAAGGATTTTAATGAAAAGTTAGGATCATTGTGCACTTGGTGTCAAATTTTCTAACAGGCTATGATTCTCCTTTAAATGGGTCAGTTAAAAAAGAATAGCTTTCTCCCTCCTCAGATGTCTATCCTGTTTGCCTTTCTGAACAAGGATTGAACACCTTCCCTAGGGTCCTCCTTGTTCCTTAGCTTCTTTAGTTGTACAGATTTTAATATGTTTATCTTATATTATATGTCTAATATGCACTTATAAGTTTGTATATACCACGTGTGTCTTTCTGCTTCTGGGATACCTCACTCAGGATGATTTTTTCTAGTTCCATCCATTCGCCTGCAAATTTCATGATTTCCTTGTTTTTAGTTGCTAAGTAGAAGTCCATTGTGTAAATACACAGTAATTTCTGTACTCATTCCTTAGTTAAGGGACATCTGGATTGTTTCCAGATTCTGGCTATTATGAACAAAGCTGCTACAAACTCAAATGTAGAAAATGGCCGCTCAGTCTCCAAGTGGGCTCCCTAGTAAAAGGAGCAGCAGCTGTCTCTGACGTGAACTCAGTGGCTGGCTCTTTGTTCACCTCCCTCTGGGTTAGGGCAGCCTTGCCAGGCCACAGAGGAATAATGTAGTCAGCCCTGATGAGACCTGATAGGGTAAGATCAGATAGAAGGGGAGGAGGACTTCCTTTATCAATGGTCTAGGGGAGGGATATAGGAGGAGAAAGGGAGGGAGAGTGGGACTCTGAGGAGACAAGAGAGGAGCTGGGATACAAAGTGAATAAATTATAATAAAAATAAATTAATTAAAAAAGTAAAAAATAAAAATAGTGCCTTTAAATAATCATGAACATGACTATTACCAAATTCAGGGCAAATTAGGTTAACAACTCTTACTGAAAATCCAAACCACACTACAGCACCCATTTTCTTTTCAATATTAGTGGGGCATTTGAACCTCAAGAAGAAATGATTAGTATTTGATGGGGAGCTTAGGCAATGATATGGCCAGGTAATAGCAGAGGAAGTTGGCATCTACATTATGGCACAGGTTTTGTTTTACAGAGAAGAAATTTTGAACCAACATTCAGGCAAATCTGGCTATTTCTATTCATGAGAAAGAAATTTTCCACTTGTAATTTTTTTGTGGATTTTTTTACGTGTCTTACTCATTTGTTTGTTTATGTTTTTTCTTCACAATTTATTCATTATATATCACAATTGAAGCCAACACCCTCAAACTTCCTCAGTCCCACCCTCCTTCTCTTTCTTCCCCCTAACCCTTCCCCTAGTCCACTGAAAGGGGAAATTCTCCATTATTGCCATCTGTCCATAGTTTGTTAAGTCTCATCAGGACTGCCTAGATCCTCTTCCTCGGTGGCCTGGCAAGGCTGCAGCATCAGGAGCAAGTGATCAAAGAACAGTCAACTGAGTCAATAATAGAGGCAGTCCCTGCTCCCCTCACTCAATGATCCACATGGAGACTGAGTTGCCATTCAGCCACATTTGAGCAGGGGGTCTAGGTCCTCTACATGCATGGTCCTTCTTGGTGCATCATACTCTGCAGGTACACCTGAGCTCAGACCTTTTAGTGTTGCTGGTTTCCTTGTGGGACTCCTGTCCTCCACATGTCCCTCTATTCTCATTCCTTTCTTCCTCCATAAAACTCCCTGCACTCTGCCAAAAGATTGACTGAGAGTCTCAGCATCTGCTTCGATCCCCTATTTGGAAAATAATTTCTGAGGACACTCTATCCTAGGCTCCAATCCAATCCCTCTCTTCCACTATTGGTGTCTATCCTGTTTACCATCCTGAATGAGATTTAAGCATCCTCCCTAGGGTCCTCTTACTGTTTAACTTCTTTAGGTCTGTAGATGGCTATCCTATATTATATGACAAATATCTATGCCTGTCGTTCTGTTTCTTGGTTAGCTCACTCAGGATGATCTCTTCTATTTCCATCCATTTTCCTGCAAATTTCATGATTTCTTTGTTTTTAGTTGCTGAGTGGTATTCCATTGTGTAAATGTATCACAATTTATGTATCCATTCCTCTGATGAGGGACATCTGAGTTGTTTCCAGATTTGGGCTATTTCAAATAAAGCTGCTATGAACATAGTTGAGCAAATGTCCTCATTGAAGAGTGGGGCATCTTTTTGGGTTATATGCCTAGGAGAGGTATAGATGGATCTTGAGTTAGTGGTATTCCCAATATTTTGAGAAAGCACTAGATTGATTTCCAAAGTAGTTGTACAGGTTTGCACTCCCACCAGCAGTGGAGGAGGGTTCCTGTGGTTGGTTATTAATATTCATTATTGATTTATCTTTTAGTTAAACAGTAGTTATTCCTAAACCAACTATATACCCAAATCACTACACAGAGACTAGGACATGATTAATTAACATAGTGCACAATTCTGGGCAATAGTTATTCCATCTTAAACCTTGAAGCCTGCAGAGTTTCTCCCATTCAGATTTCCTACATTGTACTTGCTCTTAGGTCTAGTTCATCTCTCCTCATGGTTCCAAGTCTCCACATGGTTCCAAGTCCTCTCCTACAGATCTCTGCTCTCCTACTCTCCTCATTGGTTCTCCTCCTCTCTTCATTGGCACAGGAGAAAACTGACTGAACAGAACAGCAACAGCACAGTCCCTAAGATCAACAATCAATAAATGGGACCTCAAGAAACCGAAAAGATTCTGTAAAGCAAAGGACACTGTCAGCAGTACAAAATGACAGCCTAAAGACTGGGAAAGGATCTTTACCAACCCTATATCTGACAGAGGGCTAATATATAGAATATATAAACAACTCAAGAAGTTAAACAGCAGCAAATCAAGTAAACAAATTAAAAAATGGGGTACAGAGCTAAACAGAGAATTCTCAGTAGAGAAATACCAAATGGCAGAGAAACACTTAAATACATGATCAACACCCTTAGTGATCAGGAAAATGCAAACCAAAACTACCCTGAGATTTCACCTTACACCCATCCGAATCGCTAAGATCAAAAACTCAAGTGAGAATATATGCTGGAGATGATGTGGTGAAAAGGGAACTCTCCTCCATTGCTGGTGGGAATGTAAACTTGTACAACCACTCTGGGAATCAATCTACCACTTTCTCAGAATATTAGGAATAGTGCTATCCCAAGATCCAGCCATACCACTCATAGGCACATATCTAAATTATGCTCAAGTATACAACAAGGACATTTGCTCCACCATGTTTCTAGCAGCTTTGTTCATAATAGCTAAAATCTGGAAACAACCCAGTTGTCTCTTAACTGAGAAGTGGATACAGAAATTGTGGTATATTTACATAACGGAATATTACAAAGCTATTAAAAACAAAGGAAATCATGAAATTTGTATGCAAGTGGTGGGCACTAGAAAAGATCATCCTGAGTGAGGTATCGCACAACCAGAAAGACACACATGGTACATACTCATTTATAAGGGGATATTAGACAAATAATATTGGAAGGGAAATTTTTGATGACTCAATCTATTTCCTTGGGGGTATAGGACTATTTAATTTATTTACCTGATCTTGATTTAATTTTGGTAAATGAAATCTATCAGGAAATTGTCAATTTCATTTAGATTTTCAAATATTGTGGAATATATACTTTTGTAGTAAGACCTATGATTGTTTGGATTTATTCACTGTCTGTCCTTACATCCCCCTTTCTGTTTCTGATTTTGCTCATTTGGATAGTTTCTCTCTGCCTTTTGTTAGTTTGGTTAAGTATTTGTCTATCCTGTTGATTTTCTCAAAGAACCAGTTCTTGGTTTTATTGATTCTTTGAATTGTTTTCTTTGTTTCTAAGTCATTGATTTCAGCTCTTTGTTTGATTATTTCCAATCATCTGCTTCTCCTGGGTATGTCTGCTGCTTCTTTTTTTCCCCCTCAGGGCTTTTAAGTGTACCTTTAAGTGACTGGTATGAGATGTCTCAAACTTCTTTCTGGTGGCTCTTAGTGCGATGAACTTTCCTCTTAGCACTGTGTTCATTGTGTCCCATAAGTTTTGGTAAGTTGTACCTCCATTTTCATTGAATTTTAGGAAAACTCTAATTTCTTTCTTGTTTCTCTTTTTCATTTCTTCCCTGACCAAGCTGTCACTAAGTACAAAGCTTTTTACTTTTCATGTATGTGTAGCCTTTTTGTTATTTCTGTTGCTGTTGAGGTCTAGTGTAAGGCCATGGTGATCTGACAGGATACAAGGGATTACTTCAATCTTCTTGTATCTCTTGAGGCTTGCTTTGTGCCCAAAGATAGAGTCAACTTTTGAGAATGTTCTGCGAGGTGCTGAGAAGGTACATTCTTTTGAGTTTGGGTGTAAAGTTCTGTAAACATCTATTAGTTCCATTTGATTTAGGACCACTGTATGTGTCATTATTTTCTCATTTAGCTTCTGTCTAGATGATCTGTCCCTTGGTGAGAGTGGAGCACTGAAGTCTCCCACTATTAAGGTATTGAAACTGATGTGTTATTTAAGCTTTAACAACGTTTCATCTTTATCTTCTTTAGGTGTCTAGATTTCAGTATGTTTATCCTATCTTATAGGTCTATATAAGTTAGTACATACCATGTGTGTCTTTCTGCTTTTGGGATACCTTGCTCAGGATGATGGTTTCCAGGTCCCACCATTTGCCTGCAAATTTCATGATTTCCTCCTTTTTAATTGCTGAATAGTATTCCATTGTGTAAAAGTACCACAATTTCTGTATCCATTCCTCAACTGAGGGACATCTGGGTTGTTTCCAGGTTCTGGCTATTATGAATAAAGCTGCCATGAACATGGTTAAGCAAATGTACTTGTTGTGCACTTGAGCATCTTTTGGATATATGCCTAAGAGTGGTATAGCTGGGTCTTGAGGAATCACTATTCCTAGTTCTCCAAGAAATCACCAAATTGATTTCCAGAGTGGTTGTACAAGTTTATATTCCCACCAGCAATGGAGGAGGGTTTCTTTTTCTGGGATCTGGGGTAAGATGATCAATCCTCACTTAGAAAGACAAATGGGATGGACATTGGATGTAGGAGAAAACAAGTAGCAGGACAAGAGTCTAACACAGAGGGCTTCGGAAAGACTTTACCTAGAAGTGTTCCAAAGCAAATATTAAGACACATAACTATATATTTGGTAGAGTGCAGGGAATCATATGAAAAAAGGGGGAGTTAGTATGGCCTGGAGAGGACAGGAGCTCTGCAAGGACCAAACATATCCGGGCACAGGGGTCTTTTATGAGACTGTTTCTCCAACCAAGGACCAGGTATGGATATAACCTAGAGCCCCTGCTTGAATGTAGCTCAATATCCAAGTGGGTACCCTAGTAAGGGGAACAGGGACTATTTTGGACATGAACTCAATGGCTGGCTTTTCGACCTCCCTGTCCCCCGAGGGAGGAGCAGCCTTGCTAGGCCACAGAAGAGGACATTGTAGCCATTCCCAAAGAGACCTGATAAGCTAGAGTTAGATGGATGGGGAGGAGGTCTTCCCCTATCAGTGGACTTGGAAAGTGGCAGGGAGGAGATGAGGGAGGGATAGGGGGATATGGAGGGAATGAGAGAGGGGCCTATGGCTGGGGTACAAAGTACATAATCTGTGATTGATATAAACTAAAATAAAAATGTTAAAAAAAAACAATGTTTCATTTACAAATGCAGGTGCTCTTGTATTTGGGGCATAGATGTTCAGGACTGTCATGTTCTCCTAGTGGAATTTTCATTTGATGAGAAGGAAATACCCCTCCTCATCTTTTTTGATGAATTTTGGTTGAAAATCTATTTTATTAAATACTAAGATAGCTACTCCACTTTGTTTTCTGGGTCCTTTTGCTTGAAAAATCTTTTTCCAGCCCATTGCTCTCAGGTAGTGTTTTTCTTTGTTGCAGAAATATATTTCTTGAATGCAGCAGAATGTTGCATCCTGTTTCTGCAACAGTTCTATTAGTCTGTGTCTTTTTATTTGAGTCCATTGATGTTGATAGATAATAGTGACCAATGAATGTTAGTTCCTTTTATTGTGTAGTTGATGGTGTTACTGTGTTTCAATAATTGTTTTCTTTTAATTCTTTGTTTTGAAGTTATTTATATCCTGTCTTTTCTTGGCTGTAGTTGATTTCATTGAATTGGATTTTTCCTTCTAGTATCTTCCATAAGGCTGAGTTACTGTGTAGATATTGCGTGAGTTTAGTTTTTTTTTTTTTCATGGAATATTTTGTTTTCTCCATCTATGTTGTTTGAAATCTTTGCTGTGTATAGCTGTCTAGATTGGCCTCTGTGGTCTCTTAGAGTCTACATGACATCTGCCCAGGCCCTTCTGGCTTTCATAGTTTCTGCTGAGGAGTCTGGTGTGATTCTGATAAGTCTATTTATGTATGTTACTTTGCCTTTTTCCCTTGCTGTTCCCAATATTTTCTTTGTTCTGTAGATTTAATGTTTTGACTGTTATGTGATGTGAAGAGTTTCATTTTTGGTCTAATCTATTTGGAGTTCAGAAGGCCTCTTGTATGTTTATGGGCATCTCTTTAAGTTTGGAAAATGTTCTTCTATGATTTTCTTGAAATTATTTTCTGAACCTTAGAGCCTGAAATTTTTTTCATCTATTCTGATTATTCTTAGATTTCATCTTTCCATGACATCCTTGATTTCTTGGAAGTTTTGTTTCTGGAACTTTTCTGATTTTACTTTTTCTTTGAGAGAAGTATTGTTTTCTGCAACTGTATCTTCAACACCTGAAATTCTCTCTTCTGTCTCCTGTATTCTGTTGGTGATGCTTTCCTTTGTGGTTCCAGATCCCTTTTCTAAGTTCTCCAGCTCCATTTTTGTCTCTGTGTTTTTCTTTATTGATTCTATTTCTGTTTTTATACTGTGCACCATTTCCTTACTTTGTTTGAATGTAGATCCTTGTCTTTCCATGATGGCCTCTATTTTTGTTGTTGTTGTTGTTGTTTTCATTTCCTTTCTACAAGCCTCTGCTTGTGCCTCTACATGTGCCTCTATTTGTTTGGCTACAGTTGCCTATATTTCTTCGAGAGCTTTATTTGTTTTCCCTATTTGTGCCTCTAATAATTTGAAAATCATAGATTTAAGATCATTTTCCTGTTTCTGCTGTTTCCCCATTCATTTTTGGGGTCCTGGTGAAATCATGATGTCCCTATTTTTGTTGTTCTTACACCGACCTCTAGGCATCTGCTTTTCCATAACCTTGGCTGATTGTTCTTGGAGTCTGTACTTCAAAATGGATCAGTCTGTTTCTTGTGTCTGGAGTATTCTTCAGGAATTGAGAGAGGGCCACTGGTTGGAGAGTGGATGTTGGTGTTTCAGATGTAGCTAAGGAGGAATGTTGCAAGTGCACCTGCCCAAGTGCAGGAGTGTGTGTTGAAGTGTGTCTTGAAGGACAGGGTGCTAGAGGGTGAAGAAGCATGGAAGAGTGGAGTGCAGGTGCAGGGGGCGGGTGCTGGCACCAATTGTGAGCTCAATGTGCATGGGCAGGTGCTCTGAATGCCTCAGTGGCCCACAGGTTTGTCGTACTGTCCTCTGGGTATTCAAATCTGTCTGGGTTTGACCATCTTGGCTCTAGGAATTGTTTGCCTGGAAGGGGCTTTAATGTTGAGAATGCTGTTCCACGGATCCCTGTGTTGCCCAGTGTCGGGTTGTGGGTAGGAGGGATCTGATGTCTGGCTGCTCTTGTTGAGGGTCTCTGATTCTGGGGCTTTGCAAACACTTGCTTGAAGTCACACTCAACTTACAAGAAGACCTATGCGGGAAGCACAGTGCTTCCCCTTGTTCTCTACTCTCAAATGTTGGCTTGCAGGGGCAAATGAAAATGTAGGAGATCTCTCAACTCTGTGGTGTCCACTGTTTGGCTGCTGGGCAGGGAGACCTGTACTTGGGGCAGCTGCGTCTGCTGTCTCAGTCACCTATTATGGAGGCTCCTGCTTTGGGCAGTGGCTCTCTCAGCCGCTGCCCAAACTGCTGCTGCCTTGGCCATCTCAGTCACTGATGGAGGCTCGTGCTTGAGGTTACCACTTCGGAGTCCACTGAGCAGGGAGGCCCATGCTTGGGACAAGGAGAAGTGCAGTGTGTGTGTGTGTGTGTGTGTGTGTGTGTGTGAACTATTCAACCCTCTCAGGTCCCAGAGGTGTCCACAGGCTACCTGAATCCAAAATATCCACGCTCACGAGTTGTCTCCTCTTCCCCAGGAAATCTCAATGTCTATGTTCTGGCTTCATCTGCCACTGCACTCAACAATTTCTGATCCCATGCCCCTCAGATATGGTGTGCACTGGTAGCCGCCATTTTCGACTCCAAGGGATAATTATTTTAAACAATGCTCTACTCATAATAATTTGCACTTTGTTTTCCACATTTGTTTCTTAACTTGTTGAGCAAATATTTGAGACTATCATCCATGTTAGTTATCAGGCTGATAGTACAGCTGAATGTGTAAGATCAAATCTCTGTCTCTAAGGTAATGCAGTAATAGGAGGTTGGGGAAATGAAAAATATAGAAAAGTAGAAAAAATGATGTGCTAAATGAGTGATACCAGTGAGACATTGGGAACATGTAATATGTAAGCAGATCCTTGAAATGTGCACTTTCTTACCTTCCTGTTGCATGTTCTTTACTGCTTATGATAATTCCATACGCACACAGAGGTTAGGGTTTGCTTGTTATACTGACCTTCTAGGCACTTCCCTGTGCCTTTATCTTTCCCTCTACCAACTATTGTAATATCAAAAATATGGATAATACTCAAATAATACTATTGGAATGGGCATATACATGGCAGAGACAGTATAAATGATAATGTGTGGAGCTTATTTCATTTTTTTTTCTTCTGTTTTGTTTTCCAAGACAGGGTTTCTCTATGTAGCAATGGCTGTCCAGGACTTCACTATGTGGAGCAGAATGGCCCAGAACTCACAGAGATCTGCCTGCCTCTGATTTAAATGTGCTGGGACTGAAGGCATGAACTACTACACCTGGTCTTATTTCCATTTCTTATCTTAGAAGCTTTGCCTGACATACACATGCACAACCATCATATGAATAGATTTATATTAGTAGCCCACTTTTTTATATATTGCAACACATAGACACTGATGTACACCATGCTAGGGGCTCATGGATATATGAGTACAGACATCCATTTACATGTTGGGAAGTCCTGACTTCAGCCACTGAACCATGCTATTTTCTATTTTCCATGGAGTTAAAAGATCTAGCTACTATGGGAAGTGGATTCAGTTCTCCGCATTCTAGACTTCCCATACCATCCTTCACTGACAATATTATTAAGGATATGGAAATGTCAAATTTACCTAAGGATATAGTTTCTGGAGATTGAACGTTCATTGCAAAGAAAGTCAGATGCAAAATTGATTCCTTTACCTTTTTAGAACTCTGTGAGTCCTTTTGCTATTATATATAGCCATAAAGAAATGCTTAAAAGAGACATACAGAAAAAACATTAATCTACTGACACTTTTTTATGAACATGCTTATCTCTCTTTTGTTTATTCATACCCCATAGAAAACTGAGCTTCAGGTCTTCAATTGTTTCAGGGTCTCATTTTTTGCTTTACAGATTTGGTTAAATAAATGGTGATGAATGCATATGAAGCTGACTGACAGGTTGATATGCTTTGCCTTTGAAAGCATTGTTCATGATTGTCTGGGGGCAATTTTTCTGGGATTCATTTTTATGGTAAGTATACCTTTAACTAATGAAGACAGTCACAAACATTTACATGCCCAGGATTTACTTCATGTGAGACTGGTGAATATGTTTTATGAGGACCAATAATACAATTCAGATGCTTGCTGTATTTCAAACTATATGGAAAAATATCAAGTCAAGCTATAAACAGCACTCAGGAAATCTAATTGTCAAAATTTTGAAATGAGACATGAATCGAAGAGATTCCTACACTCACATAGCAAGCAGCATGTTCACTATTTTCAATTAGGACCAGCAAAATATAGCTCTTATCTTTACAGACTAAGGATATGGTTGACATTTTGCTAAACCTTTTAAAATACAAGGTTTATTAATAAATGATGTTAATTCCTGGAATATAAGAAATAGCTTAGACTTTGGTCTGACCTAGTTTAGAAGTCCGAGTCAGAGGGAAATTGAATGGAAAGCAACCAGGGTTGAAAAACAAAGTTTATTGCTATCTTGTTGATAGCCTGAGATGAGAAGTGAAGCATCACTATGACAGGAGATTTTTGAGAAGTAATTATAGAACTGAAATAGCAATGGAGAGTCTCAGTAAGAAAATCAATCATAGTTTTATGAAAATCACCAAATATATCACACTAAAAGCTTTGTGTTTTAGTCCATGGGAGTGGGATTGCCATTGTTTGGTACCTATCACCAGAAGCTCACCTCAGATAAATGGGCAGCATAGAAATTCTTTATGTAAGCATATCTTTGATTGGCCTTTCTGATGCATTCACCTACTGTGAATTCTAAATGCTGGCCATGATCTTTCAGCTTGTCCTGAACATACATGAGATGAAGACTGCATTTGATCTGAGCACTCAAACCACAGGGTGTTTACAGTTTTGACAGTGAAGGAATGCAAAGACTGCTATCATCCAAAACACAGAGTCACTGATACTTGTCTCTGCTTTGGATGATCCAAAATTTTAGGAGACAATGATAACTAAGCCAGTTGTTGTCAACTTTGTTAATGTTGCAACCCCTTAATATAGTTCCTCATGTTGTGGAGACTCCCTATCATAAAATTTCTTTCACTGTAATTTTATGCTTCATAAAATTGCTTCATAACTGTAATTTTGATAGTGTTATGAATTGTAAGGCAAATATCTAATATGCAGGATATCTGATATGCAACCCCTGTGAAAAGGTCATTTAATGAGCCACACACAAAGGATTCATGACCCACAGGTTGAGAACCACTGATTAATGTATGTATTGTACTTGCTTGTAGATTCTTTTTTAGGCAGTATGTCATTATACAGATCTAGCTGGTCTAAAACATGTTATATAGACAAAAATAGTCTCCAACTTACTGAGATCCTCCAAGCCCTGCTTCACAGTGCTGGAATTAAAGACATATACCACAGCACCCAAGAACATATTGTTCTTAGCAGGTGGTTCATATGGTACTGTAGCAAATGTTGCATGTATAATACTTTTTTAAAAAATTAATAATTATCTTATGATTTCGAAGATAGAGATATGAAAAGAGTCTTACTAGGTATTAGTCTGGCTACAATCTGATTTACTGAGGAATAGATCAATCTTTTATCTTTCCTGATATCACAGATAAAGTCTTAGTTGTCAATTTGCTATATTTGGAAGCAACTAAAACCCAAGCTGTTGTGCATGCATGGGAAAGCTTTTATTGATTGGATTTTTGAGTTGGGAAGAATCACGATAAGTCTGGACCATAACTTCTGATGGCAGCCCACATGAAATGGCATGGAAGAAGGAAACTTTTGCTTTTTGGCTGCTTACCCTTACTCTTTTTTGAAAGTTCATCTACATTGTTGCTGAGACACTTCTTCACCTGTGTTGGATTAGGGATTCCAATATTGAGTGCAGATTAGAAGCTCTCCAAGATTCCTCCAGGCTTAGTTTGGGTGCTGAAACATCCAACTTCATGAATTTCATGAATGAAGGCCAAACACAATTCTTGGCTTTTCATTTGGGAGACATCCATTGTTGGACTACCTGAATCCACAGCCACTAAACCAATTTAGTTTACAATCCATAACCAATTGGAATTGACATATATATGTATATATATAAGAGATGAAGACTCATATATATATTTGTATATATGCACACACACACACACACACACACACACACACACACACACATATATATAATTCCTCTAAAGAATCCTGACTAATAGAACTAGCTTCTACAGCTGCCTGAGGTTTTGGGGCCTATGGTTCATCTCTATGTCTTTAAAACCTACAGAGGACATCTTCAAATATGCTTCTTGTCTCCTCTCTCCTTTGTATTGTAAGACTCCTCATGATTACATTTGATCCACCTAGAGAACTCACAAAATTCTTCCCAACTCAGCATTAAAAAAAAAAACTTAACACAAGAAAATTGTTTTGCTCTGAGAGGCAGCCATCACAATTTACAGGGATGAAAATGCCTTTGTGGGAAGCCATTATTCTGCCTCTCACAGCAGAATGGGAGCTTGTCAAGTAAAAAGAAGAAGGCTAAGTGTATGTTCATCAGCTGGAACAGAATGTGCTGGGCAGAGGCATTAGGAAGAACTGGCTTTTTTTTTTGCAGCTAGTCCTTGGAAATTACTATCAGGGTCAGTTCTCCAGCAAAAATAAAGACTATGCACCAGGATATCAGGAACATGCACTATGTTTTACATCCCTACCCGAAAGGAGAAAGAAGCAGGTTGTTTGAAAGCGCAACTTGAAAGGTAACAACTGTTTGACTAAGCAAAAAAGAGTCTGATGGTCCCCATTGCATCTGAAGAACTCTGTTGTTTTGATAGACTCACTTATCATCTTTTAGCTTTAAAGTCCTTATCTGATAAATGAAGACAGAGGGACTGGAGAGATTTCTCAGTGGTTTAGAGCATTTGTTACTCTGTGGAGCACTCAGGTTTGATTCCCAGGACCCACATGGTGACTCAAAACTTCCTATAACTCCAATAGCAGGAGGTCTGATGCTTACATCTGCAGCCACCAGGAATGTATATGGTGCATATACACATATGCAGACAAAATACCTGTACAAATAAAATAAAATTTAAAAATATTTTTAAAAAACAGAACTAGATCTCAATTATATAATACTATCAACACTGTTTTTGAGAATGGGATTTGTGGAGAATCCCAGCAAAATTCACAGCTCACAGTATCTGCTTTATTCAAGTAGTCAAATTGAAATCTACGTATTTTTAGCATCTAGACAGCTTGTGATGCACCAAGAATGAAAGAGAACTAACACAGATACACAGATAAGGAAAATAAAGTGAAAAAATTTCTTGTAAGACAAAGTGATTAGAAAAGACATATTTTTAATATTTCAGAAAGAAAATGCATTAAAGCCTTTTAAATATTCATGTCAATGTAGCGATGTATCAGAGCAGATATTAAAACTTGCGATCAAGACTTTGGCAGAGGGCGAGAAGTAATGATAGATCTGGGGGAGGTTGGTGAGACTTGGGGAGAACAAGAGCTCCACAAAGACCAAACTGAGCAGGGCATAGGGGTCTTGTGTGAGACGGTTTGTACAATCAAGGACCATGTGTGGATATGGCCTGGAACCCCCGCTCAGATGGGGCCCATGATAGCTCGTTGTCGGACTGAAGACCCTAGTGAGGGAAACAGGGACTGTTTCAGTCATGATCTTGATGGCTGACTCTTTGACCCTCCCCCATACAAGCTGGGGAGTGATAGACTGGCTAGATCCCAGGGGAGGACATTGCAGCCAGCCCTGAGGAGACAGGATGAGCTGGGGTTGGATGGAAGGGGAGGAGGTCCTCCCCTGTTGGTGGACTTGGAGGGGGCGGGGAGGAGGGAGATGAGGGATGGAGTGAGAGGGTGGGAGGTAATGAGGGAGGAGGCTACGCCTGGGATGCAATGTACCTAACCTGTGATTGATATAAAAATAAATAAATTAAAAAAAAGAAAAAATAAATATTCATGTTTGTACCCACAGACTAGTGCTACTCTCAGCCTCTGTCAGAGAAGCTTCTTACTACTGTGGAGAGGAATCAGTGCAGAAACTCATAACTGGTCAATGTGTCAAGAATAGTATTGAGGAGTGCTTGGATCCATCTATATCACCTTGTTCAAGAACCAGGGAACATCATGGAAACATGAATGGAAAGAACATATCAGCCAATGTATTATTTCTTGATGTGACATACTATTGGACTCATGCACTCACAGTAGCACAAGTCCTGAACAACACTAGGCTCTTCAATATTTCGCCATTGATGGAGGAGGAGCTCATGAGGTTCCAACCCTCCATGAAGGACTATTAGGACTATTAATGAGTGGTTGCTTGGAGTGGGTGTAGCCACTGGAAATTTTTCTATTCTCCAGTATATAGCCGCACACCCATGCTCAAACAAGCAAATCCACTTAAACTCATTGGGTCACATAAACAGCAGACAAGAAAATAGGTGGCAGACTTCTTGGAAAGAAAAAGATTCAAATGAAGAAGAAAGGTGGGTAATAGATGAGTGTAGAAATGAAAATTTCTAAAATTCACTATATGCATGTATGAAACTATCAAAGAAGAAATTTAAACAATCATTAAAAAGTACATTCAGAAAGTGGGTGAGTGTAGCTATATTAGAAGGGAAGATATCATTTAGGAAACCTTAGAGTATGATGACAGGAAGGATTAGGCTAGTATGAATATCAAAAATATCAGAGCCTTATACACTACTCAGTGTTTTTAATTTTTGGTCATTTTCAGATGCCTGACAAATCAACAGGTCTAAATATTATTGAAAAATATGATCAAGGTTATTTAGTCATCAGCCAAATTTACAGTGACCAAGAATTGCAGAAATTATGCTTAAAGGATCTTTGGGAATCATGATGTCTGCTTATCTCTGTGGTCTACTACTCTGAAAATGAGAGGCCAAGCCACAATTAGATGAAAAACATTCAACTGAATGTGTGTCTACTGTTTTTGACACTAGCATAAATAACAGCTGTCAATATTCACTGAGCACATACCATATGCAGGAGGTCCTCCCACTAACATCACAAGGACAGCACTTCAATGATACCCATTTCATATGTTAGAAGGTCTAGGTTTGAAGTTACTTATCTAAAATTCACAAAGCTGGCACAGATTCCAGTTATATATTAAATCATGCTCCCAGTGATTGCATTGTGCTACTATCGTTCTGTCCCAAACAAAATCTTCTGTCATCATGGAAATATATTATAGTTTTGTCTTGGTTTTTGGCTTTAAGATTACTATGTTTGTGTCATCTCAGTCTAGGCATTCCTGAATCTTGCCTTTAATTTCACTTCTTATTTCCATCCTAGGTTTAACCCTAAACCCAACTCTCATCACCACTGGAGATCTTACAAGAATGTCTCCTTGAGAAGAAATAGCAGAAATGAGAAAAATGTCTTAAAATCAAAATACTCTCAAGCTCTTTATATTTGTGCCTGAAAATTCTTTTCCAACTTGTCTTACATAAAGAGACAACAGTGTATCATATTTGCTTCTTTTGACAATTATGGGAATATATGCAAAGGTTCTTTGTATTTGTAGTACTATCAAATATTTTTTCTCTTCTTTTCTTTCTACTCCACTCCCCTCTAGTGAATCCAGTTACCAAGACTTAAAAGTCTGCAGAAATTTGTATCAGGAGTCAGACTAACCATGTTTGAATTTCAGATATGTTAGTAGCTATGAAACCTTATTTTAGGGCTTTCCACCTGCTCAGCAGAGCAATGCTATCTAGCACCAAGTTGTGCCCTCAGTTTGTAGTTATGATTTTTCCAATAGTGACTGGCCCATTGAAAGATTACTATACATATTAAGATTGTGTGTAGGCAAGGACAGACTGGAACTTCTGATCTTTCTGACTCTTTCTTAAGTACTGGGACTACAGGCATTAACTACAATGCTCGGTTTTATTGAGTACTATGAATCAAACCCAGGCCTTCATGCATGCAAAACAAGCATTCTAACAACTCAGCTACATACCTACCCTAATTCCATCTCCTTGTTCTGACATTGATCCATGACCTCATACATGTTAAACAACTGCTTTATCACTATAGCCTATACATCTCACTCCACAAAAGATGTTTCTGGTCTTATATTTTCTCGGCCATAAAATGACTATAATTATAGTGTCTCCTTTATAATAATATACAAGGGGATTAAATTAAGCACTTAACAGTATATGCTATGGCAGCATGTATTTCATATATTGTTCTTATGATTCCTACTTTAAGTCACAAATCTGTATTGACATGCTAGAGAGAGAGAAGAAAGGTAAAATCAATTTAGTACTAAACTAAACAACATGGAGCTTTCATTCCAGTAGAAAATTCAGATGTAATGGCAATTGCTATTGTTAGCTAAGTGACTACCAAAGACCTTGGTTGAATATGACGTTGGAGTATATTGATGAAGGAACACAGAATGGACTCTCTTGACAGGTTTCAGGATTGATCGTTTATGCTGGGTGCTGCCTTTAAAGATGAAAATGGCAGGCATTCAAAAGTCCGAAATGTACTGAATATAGTGTGGCCAACTGCAGCATCATTTGGCAGCAAACCACATTAACAATTATCCACAGGGAGCACTGAGGCGAAGAGTAATAAGACACTTTCTTTGTGAAAGCCTGAGGATGATTAAGCTCCCTAAATTCTTTGCCTGTCCTGGAAAAAAACATTTCAAATATTCACATTTAAAACCCCATGAAATAGTTATTGTCCTTTATTAGTCATTAGAATGAGTATAAGATTGCCTTTTAGAGGTTTCCTGAAATGTGTTGGTCTTTATGGAATCTCATTTAGTCCACATAAAAGACATACTGTCGATGCTTTCAAAAATGCAATAGCCAGGCAATAAAAATTCTTACGTTGTAATGCTTCTGGAAGAGTGTTAGATTTGAAGGTATCTGGCCTCTAATTTTAAGAGTAGATTTTAATGCATGGGCACAAAAGCAGCCTGATTACTAAATACGGTATACTTTGATCCTCTTAGATCTACTCATTTCTGCCTTGATTAGAGGGTCTAAAGTAGATTCCCCTTTGGATCAAAAAGAGGTTCATGAGGCCAGAGTAATTAAAGACCAGTAAAGTCAAAATTGAAACTAGGCTTGCATTTGATAGCTTTCCTTGGATTTTTGCAGAAGGAGAGTACTGACAATTAGAGTTGAAAGACAATGAAAATAAATTATTGTCTACATCACAATCTCAGTAGACATAACTCAGTTGAATCTCTCTTTTCATGCTGTGCTACCTTTCCAATAATGGACTCTGGGGGCTATGGCGTCACTGAACTGCCATTCAATGCCTATCTCAGATCTTTACATTTTTTCGATTATAAACTTTAGCATTTTGATGGAATAAAAAAGCATAACAACACCGAGTTTACTATTTTAGAAAATATATTAATAGTGAAACATTGACAGATAAATTCAATAACATATTGAGATTCTTCTCGGAGGCAAGATTAAGGCAGGATTAGCAACAGCTAGATAATCTTGTTAGACTAGGCCTCGGTTATTAGGAAGGATAAAGATTTGGTATCTAAGGGTTGATGAAATGCCTCAGCAGTTAAGATCACTTACTGCTATTGCAGAGGACCCACACTGAGTTTCTAGCACCCACATCAGGAGGCTCACAACAGCCTATGACTCTAGTTCTAGGAGATCCAGCACCCTCCTGCCTCTCAGGGCACCTCCATAAACATGATTCACATAAACTCACATAGGCACAGATACATACAAACAAACACATATATAAGCAAATCTTTAAAAATGAATTTTAATCTAAATCTCAGGACAAGAACTAGCAGAAATTATTACCATTATAAATATTATTATTATCATTATTATTAATTGGCTTTTATGATAAGGGGTTTCGCTGTGTAGCTCTAGCTGTCCTAGACTTGCTGGGTATACCAGGCTTTCCTCAAACTCACAGAGATATGCCTGCTCTGCCCTCCATCAGCTGGGATTAAAGGTGTATGCCACTGCACCCAACAGAAATTCAATTTAAAAATCCCAAGACATGCCCTAACTGTTCCTATATAATGCCAGAACTGTACTAGACACCTGAAAAATAAAGGAAGAACAATATTCTTGCCCTGTATTAAGTTCTCCACTAGAAAAGAATGACAAAGAAAAAATTTAATACAAAAATAATGTGATGGAATGCACCCTATGGAAGCATGTAGGAGTAAAACAAAAGGGTTTGCTAAACTGCTCCTTGACAGAGCTGAAAACTTTGGGAACATATACAGGTCAGGGAGATTCACAATCCTGGAGGACTTGGCTTAGCATTGGTTCTGGGGTAATGTTTCCCGTTAGAAACACTGCACCACTCATCACCTATATTTACATTCAAACACCTCAAACCATATGCCTAGTTTTTAATTTTTTATTAATTACAGTTTAGTCACTTTGTATCCCCCCTGTAGCTCTCTCCCTCCTCCCCACCTAATCTGTCCTTTCCTCCCCTTTCTCCACCCATGCCCCTCCCAAAGTCCACTGATAAGGGAGGTCTTCTTTTCATTCCTTCTGATCATAGTCTATTAGGTCTCATCAGGCATGACTGCATTGTCTTCTGTGGCCTGGTAAGGCTGCCTCCCCCTCAGGGGAAGGTGATCAAAGAGCAGGCCAATCAGTTCATGTCAGAGATAGTCCCTGTTCCCATTACTATAGAACCCACTTGGACCTGAACTGCCATGGGCTTAATCTGTACAGAGGTTCTAGGTTATCTCCATGGATGGTACTTGGAGTATCAGTCTCAGGAAAGACCCCTGTGCTCAGATTTTTTGGTTCTGTTGGTCTCCTTGTAGAGATCCTGTCCTCTCCAGATCTATTTCCCAATTCTTTCATAAGATTCCCTGCACTCTGCCCAAAGGTTGGCCATAAGTCTCAGCATCTGCTTTAATAGTCTGTAGGGCAGAGCCTTTCAGAGGCCCTCTGTGGCAAGCTCCTTACTTGTTCCCTCTTTTCTTCTTCTGATGTCCATCCTCTTTGCCTTTCTGGCTGGGGATTAAGCTTTTAGCCAGAGTCCTCCCTCTTGATTAGTTTCTTTAGGTGTACAGATTTTAGTAGGTTTATCCTATATTATATGTCTTTATGAGTGAGTATATACCGTGTGTGTCTTTCTGATTCTGGGGTAGCTCACTCAGGATGATCTTTTCCAGTTTCCACCATTTACCTGCAAATATCATGATTTCCTTGTTTTTTATTGCTGAGTAATATTCCATTATGTAGATGTACCACAATTTCTGTATCCATTCCTCAGTTGAGGGGCATCTGGGTTGTTTCCAGCTTAATAAAGCTTCTACAAACATGGTTGAACAAATGTCATTATTGTGTACTTGAGCCTCTTTTGGATATATGCCTAGGAGTGGTAAAGCTGGATCTTGAGGAGGCACTGTTCCTAGTTGTCTGAGAAAGTGCCAGATTGATTTCCAGAGTGGTTGTACAAGTTTACATACCACCAGCAGTGGAGGAGGGTTCCCCTTTCTCCACAACCTCTCCAGCATGTGTTCTCACTTGAATTTTTTATCTTAGCCATTTTGATGGGTGTAAGGTGTAATCTCCGGGTTGTTTTCTATTTCAGTGAATTATGACTTATCTTCTTGCATAAACAACTTCATTATCTGTAATTGATCCTTAAGGTTTTGTGTGTGTGTGTGTGTGTGTGAAAATAAAAACCTTTCAAGCTGCAGAGGCGTGGTCTCTCCTAGACCACCAATGCCCAGTCCCGTCCAGTGTACTCCAGGGTCCTTCTGGGCACACACCATATCCTGGGCCACATCCCCACTCCATCATCTCTAATTGGCAACCAGTGGGGAACAGCAGCAGCAAATCCTGGGAACAGTGCCATGCTCCAGGCTCTATCTTCTCAGCACACTCCATTTCCTGGGTTATATCTCCACCTGCTTTCTTGGACATTGGCAACCAGTGGGAAACAGTGGCCATAAGGAAGCAGTAGTGACCATCAGGGAGCAGCAGAAAATGACACCCATCAAAGACCAACAGCATCTGGCTTGCCCCATTTCCTGGTACCACTCACCACCTGTAACCTCAGAGAAGAGCAGCCATTAGAGACTACCATTTCTCTCTCCATCTCCAGACTCCTGATATAACCCAGGAAATACAGAGGACTGCTGCCATTCGGGACCAGAAGCTATACATTCAATTCTAGAAACCTACTACCATCAAAGACCACCAGGTTTGATAATGCCAAGAATAACCAAATGGCTAGAGATCAGGATAAAACACAAGCACCAAAGCTCTGGGCCACATAACACCACCAGAACCCAGCTATCCTACTTCAGCCATCCCTGAATTCCCAAACATACTTGAAGCACAAGAAAATGATCTTAAAGCTGATGTTATGAAAATGATACAAGCCTTGAAAGAAGAAAATAAATCCCTCAAAGAAATATAAGAAATGCAGGAAAATACAATCCAACAGGTGAAGGAATTGAATAAATCCCTTAAATAAATACAGGAAAACATAGTGAAAATGAAAAAGGAAATTTATAAAACTGTTAAAGATTTAAAAATGTAAATAGAAGCAATAAAGAAAACACAATGTGAAGAAATCCTGGACCTAGGGAAGAGAACACAAACCACAGACACATCACCACCAAAATACAAGAGATGGAAAAGAGAATCTCAAGTGTAGAAAATAAAACTGAAAAATCAATACATCACTAAAAAATTAAATCTAAAATGTTCCTGACACAAAACATTAAAGAAATATAGGATACTAAAAAAGAACAGATTTAATAATAATAGGAATATTAGATGAAGACTTCCAGCTGCTATGTACAGAAAAAATTTTTAACAAAATAATAGAAGAAAACTTCCCCAACCTAAAAAAGAGAAGCCTATAAACATATAAGATGCATACAGAACATCAACTAGATTAGACAAGAAAAGAAAATCCTCCTGCCACTTAATAATCAAAACACTAAATGTGTTACAGAACAAAGGAAAATATTAAAAGCTGCAAGGGAAAAAAGCCAAGTCACACATAGAGAAAGACCTATCAGAATTATACCTGACCTTTTAAGAGGCTCTAAAAGCAAGAAGGGCCTTGTCGGTTAGGTTACAGACACTAAGAGACCACAGGTGTCAGTCCTGACTACTATACCCAGCAAAGTGTTTAATCACCATAGATGGAGAAAACAAAACACTCCACGACAAATACAAATTTAAACAATATATATCCACAAATCCAGACCTACAGAAGATACTAGAAAGAAAACTCTAACACAAGGAGGCTAACTACACCCAGAAAAACACAGGAAATAAATAATACCACATCAGCAAAACCAAAAGAAGGGACGAAAACACACACCACACACAAAGAGTACCACGAACAACATCAAAATAACAGGAAGTAACAATCATTGGTCATTAATATCACTCAAAATCAATAGGTTCAATTTCCCAATAAAAAGACACAGGCTAACTGAATGGATGTGAAAATAGGACCCATCAATCTGCTACATATAAGAAACATACCTCAGCAATAAAGGCAGATATTATCTCTGAGAAAAGAGCTAGAAAAAGACTTTCCAAGCAAACAGACCCAAGAAGCAAGCTGTAGTAGCTATTCTAGTAGCTAATAAAAAAAAAGACTTTCAACAAAAATTAATGAAAAGAGATGGGGAAGGAAACTTCATACCCAAAAAGGGGAAAATCCATCAAGAGGACATCTCAGTTCTGAACATCTATGTCCCAAATGCAAGGGCACACATATTCATAAAAGAAACACTATTAAAACTTAAACCACACATCTAACCCCACACATTAATAGTGGGAGAATTCAACACTTGACTCCCTCCAATAGACAGGTCATCAAGACAGAAATTAAATAGGGAAATATAGATGTGATGAATCAAATGGACCTAACAGATATCTACAGAAAATTTCATCCAAACACAAGAGAATATATACCATCTTCTCAGCACCTCATGGAACCTTCTCAAAAATGACCATATCCTTGGTCACAAAGCAAGCCTCAATGGATACAAGAAAATTCTAACTCCCTGCATCTTGTGAGACCACCATGGATTGAAGCTGGAACTCAGCAACAACAGAAGCAACAGCAAAGCCTACAAACTCATGAAAACTAAAAAAAAAAAAAAAAAAAAAAAAAAAAAAAAAACAAAAACAAACAAAAACAAAAACAAACAAACAAACAAACAAAAAACCCTCTCTACTTGATGACCACTGGGTCAGGGAAGAAACAATTAAAGAAAATTAAGGTCTTTTTAGAATTTAATTAAAATGAAGGCACAACATACGCAAACTTATTGGTCACAAGGAAAGCAGTGCTATGGGGAAAGTTTATAGCACTAAGCACCTTCAGAAAGAAATTGAAGAGGTGTCATAATAGCAACTTAGAAGCATACTTAGGCCTTAGAACAAAAAGCAGCAAACACACCAAAAAGGAGTAGGTAGACAACAAGGAAATAATCAAACTCAAGACAGAAATCAATAACTTAGAAACAGGCGAACAAGACAAAGAATCAACGAAAGAAGGTCTGGTTCTTTGAGAAAATCAACAAGCTAGGCAAAACCCTAGCCAAACTAACTAAAAGGCACAGAAACAGTATCCAAATTAACAAAATCAGAACTGAAAGGGAAAACATAACAGCAAACCCTGAAGAAACCCAAAGATTCATTAAGTCTTACTTCAAAAGCCTGTATTCCACAAAACTGGAAAGTCTAAAGAAAATGGATGATTTTTCTAGATAAAGTTCATTTACCTAAGTTAAAGCAAGATTAGGTAAACAATTTAAACAGCCTATAACCCCTAAGGAAATAGAAGCAGTCATCAAAAGTCTTCCAAGAAAAACAACAACAAAGCCCAGGAATATATGGTTGTAGCACATAATTCTACCAGACTTTCAAAGAGATAACACCAATACTCTTCAAATTAATATACAAAATAGAAACAGAAAGAACATTTCCAAACTCATTCTGAGGCCACATTCACCCTGATACTTAATCTATACAAAGAATCATCAAAGAAACAAAATTTCAGACCAATGTCCCTCATGAATATTGATGCAAAAATTTTTAAAGAATACTCACAAACAGAGTTCCGGAACACATCAAATTTATCACTTAATCCCAGAGATGCACGGATGGTTTAGCATACAAATATCCATCAACATAATACACCATATAAACAAAATGAAAGAAAAAATATGATCATCTCATTAGATGCTAAAAAAGCCCTTAACAAAAGTCAGATATCCTTTCATGACAAATGTTTTGGAGCCATGAGAGATACAAGGGCCATATCTAAAAAAAAATAAATAAATAAAAGCAATATACAGCAAGCTAATAGCCAACATCAAAATAAATGGAGGGAAACACAAAGCAATTCCACTAAATTCAGGGACAAGACAAGGCTGCCCACTCTCTCCATTATCTCTTTAATATAGTAACTGAAGTTCTAGCTAGAGCATTAATACAGTAAATGAGATCAAATGTATGCAAACTGAAAAAGAACTCTAGATATCTCTATTTTCAGATGATATGTTAATATGCATGAGTGACCCCCAAAATTCTACCAGACAATTCCTACAGCTTATAAACAACTTCAGCAAAGTGGCTGTATGCAAAATTAACTCAAAGAAAATCAGTAGCCCTCCTGTACACAAACAACAAATGAACTGAGAAAGAAATTAGGGAAGCAACTCCCTTCTTAATAGCCACAAATAATATAAAGAATCTTGGTATAACTCTAACCAAGCAAGTGAAAAACCTATATGACAAGAACTTCAAGTCTCTTATAAAAGAAATTAAAGCAGTTATCACAAGATGGAAAGATCTCTCATGCTCATGGATCAGTAGGGTTAATCAGCAGGATTACTAGTAAAAATGGAAATCTTGCCAAAAGCAATTTATAGATTCAATGCAATTCCCATCAAAATTTCAGCACAGTTCTTTACACACCTTGAAAGAACAATTCTCAATTTCAAATGGAAAAACAAAAAAATCAAGGATATCTAAAAAAAATTCTATACAATAAAAGAAACTCTGGAGGTATCTACATGGCTGACTTCAAGCTGTACTACAGAGTGATAGTAATAAAAACTGTATGGCAAGGGTATAGGAACAGACTGGTAGATTAGTGGAATCTAATTGAAGACTGAGAAACAAACCCACACATCTATGGACAATTGATTTTTGACGAAGAAGCCAAAACCATACAATGGAAAAATGAAAGCATCTTCAACAAATGGTGCTTGCCTAACTGGATATCTGCAGCTAGAAAACTGTAAAAAGATTCATAATTGTTACCCTACACAAAATGCAAGGCCAAGTGGATCAAAGACCCCAACATAAAACCAGGAACACTAAGTCTATTAGAAGAGAAAATGACAAAGACTGTAGACAACTGAGGTATTCAGAAAATTGGCGCAAGCAAATTGCCCCTTCAAACTGCGCCTGCAAACTGTGTCTGCAAAAAGTGCTAGCATCTGCACCCCCTCCTCCACCTGTACCCCCTCACACATTCCAAGCATCTCTAAACTCTCTAGTACTCTGTCCATCAAGACACAATTCCACATACATGTGCACACTTGCTCCCCTGCAATTGTGATTCTGTGCCAATGGCACTTCTTCCCTTAGTACAGCTGAAACACCAATTCACACTCTCAAACCAGTGGACCTCTCTCATCTTCCTGAAGAATACTCCAGACACCAGAAAAAGACAGACCCAGTCTGAAGTAGAGACTCCAGGAAAAAACAGTGAATGTTACAGATAAACAGATGGTCAGAGATTGCGTAAGAACACACCTAACAAAAAAACAGGACATCATGGCTCCACTAGAAACCCCCCCCCCCCAAAACAATGAATATTTCAATTTATCAGAAACACAAAAAATGCATTTAAAGCTATGCTTATCCAGTTATTAGAGGCACATAAAGAAGAAATGAACAAATCTTTCAGAGAAACAGCCACATAAGTGGAGGCAATTAAAGAGGAAACAAACAAAGCTCCCAAAGAAATAGCCACACAAATGTAGGAAAATAAAGAGGAAATGAAAAAACTCTCAAAGAAATTCAGGAAAATACAGCCAAACAAGTAGAGGCACATTTAGGGCCATATAGAGAGGAAACAAACAAAAAAATAGAAGTCATCATAGCTGGACAGGAATCCACATTCAAACACATGTAGGAAATGGTGCAAGGCATGAAAGCAGAATTACAATCAATAAAGAAAACACAAAGAGAGAAAAACCTGGAGCAGGAGAACTTAGAGAAAATATAAGGAACCAAAAAGGTAAGCATCCCCAACAAAATACAAGAGATGGAAGAGAATCTCAGGTCCTGAATATACACTTGCTGAAATTGTTATTTCTATAAAAAAAAATAAGCAAAATCAGAAAAGCTGCAAACACAAAACATCCAAGAAATCAAGGACACCATGAAAAGGTGAAATCTAAGAATAATAGGAATAGATGAAAAAATAAAAAAGACTCCAGGTTCCAAGGTCCAGAAAATATTTTGAAGAAAATCATAGAAGAAAATATTCCCAACAAAATGAAAGAGATGTTCCTAAACATACAAGAGGCCTACAGAACACCAAATAGACTAGACCAGGAAAGAAACTTTATGTCACATCATAGTCAAAACACTTAAGCTACAAAAGAAAGAAAATATATTAAAGGCAGCAAGGAGAAAAAGCCAAGTAACATATAAAGATAGACCTATCCGAATCACACCAGACTTCGCAAAAGAAACTATGAAAGCCAGAAGGGCCTGGACAGATGTCATGAAGATTTTAAGGGACCACAAATGACAACCCAGGCTATTCTACACAGCAAAGCTTTCAATCAACACAGACGAAGAAAGCAAAATATTCCATGAAAAAAACTAAATTTAAATAATATATGCACAGCAACCCAGCCCTACAGAAGATACTAGAAAGAAAACTACAATCCACAAAAACAACTACACTCAACAAAACATAGGATACACACAGTTTTCACAACAAAAATTGAAAGGAAACAAGCAGTGACTTACAGTAACACCACCAACTCCACAATAAAAAGAAACAGGATCCAACAAAACACCTCTGCTACAAAGATAAACACTACTTCAGAATAAAGGGCTGGAAAAATGCTTTTCAAGTAAATGGACACAGAAAACAATCTAGGATAGCTATTCTAATTTCTAATAATATAGACTTTCTACCAAAATTAATCTAAAAAGATGAGTAGGGGCACTTCATTCTCATCTATGCCCCAAATACAAGAGCATCTACATTTGTAAATGAAACATTATTTAAGCTTAAATCACATATCAATCCCAACAATTTAATAGTGGGAGACTTCACTACCCCACTCTCACCAAGGGAGAGATCATCTAGACAGAAGCTAAATAGGGAAATGAAGTCACTTCCAGAGGTCCTAAATCAAATGTACCTAATAGATTTCTACAGAATATTTCATCCAAATTCAAAGGAGTATACCTTTTTTTCAGCACCTCATGGAACCTTCTCCAAAATAGACCATATAGTTGGTCACAAAGCAATTCTCAGCAGATACAAGAAGATTGAAATAATCCCTTGTATTCTATCTGACCACCATGGAATAAAGCTGGATCTCAATAACAAGAGAAATAGCAAAATGCCTACACACACATGGAAAATGAACAACTCCCTACTCAGCTGGGTTAGAGAAGAAAGAAATTGAAGACATCCTAGAATTCAATGAAAATGAAGGCACAACATAACTAAACTTATGGGACACAATAAAAGCAGTGCTAAGAGGAAAATTCATAGCACTAAGTGCCTTCAAGAAAAAGTTTGTAACATCTCATACAAGCACCTTAATGGACCACCTGATGGCCAAAAAAAAAACCCAAACAAACAAACAACAAACAAACAAACAAACAAGACAAAAACAGATACACCCAAGAGGAGTAGATGGCTGGAAATGATCAAACTCAGGGCATAAATCAATCAATTAGAATAAAATAAAAGCATTCAAAAATCAATGAAATCAAGAGCTGGTTCTTTGATAAAATCAACAAGATAGACAAACCCTTAGCCAACCTAACTAAAAGGCAGAAAGAAACTATCCAAATCAGCAAAATCAGAAACGAAAAGGGGGACATAGCAAGAGACACTGAGGAAATCCAAACAATAATTAGGTCTTACTATCAAAGCCTATATGCCAGAAAATTTGAAAATCAATAGGAAATGGACAATTTTCTTGATAGAGTCCATTTATCAAAATTAAATCAAGATCAGGTTTCTACCTTTCTACCTTCAATCTTTCTAGATTGAATAGCACTATATCTCTTAAGGAAATAGAAGCAGTCATGAAAAGTCTGCCTTTCAAAAAAACAGCCCAGGGCCAGATGGTTTTAGTGCAGAATTCTACCAGTTCTTCAAAGCAGTGCTAACTCCAATTCTCTTCAAACTATTCCACAAAAAAGGAACAGAAGGAACACTATCAAACTCATTTTATGAAGCCATAGACACCTTGGTACCTCACAAAGACCCAACAAAGAAAGAGATTTCAGACCAATCTCCTTTATGAACATTGATACAAAAAAACTCAGCAAAATACTTGCAAACCGAATACAAGAACATATAAAAGATATCATCCACCATTACCAAGTAGGCTTTATCCCAGGCATACAGGGGTGTTTCAATATACAGAAATCCATCAATGTAATCCATCTTATAAACAAACTGAAGGAGTAAAACCACCTAATAATCTACTTACCTGCTGAAAAATCATTTGACAAAATCGAACATCCATTTATGTTTAAAGTATTGAAGAGATCAGGGATAGAAGGCACATACCTAAACATAGTAAAGACAATATACAGCAAGCATATAGCAAACATCACACTAAATGGAGAGAAACTTGAATCAATCCCAATGAAATCAGGGATAAGACAAGGCTGCCCACTCTCTCCATATCTCTTCAACATAGTACTTGAAATCCTAGCTAGAGCAATAAGACAACTAAAGTCGATCAAGTTGATACAAATCAGGAAGGAAGAAGTCAAAATATCACTATTCACAGATGATATGATGGTGTACATGAGCGACCCAAAAATTCAACCAGAGAACTCCTTCAGCTGATAAAATACCTTCAGCAGTGGCTGGATACAAAATTAACTCAAAAAAAAAAATCAGAAGCCCTCCTGAATACCAAAGACAAAAGGATTGAGAAAAAAATTAAGGAAACAACACCCTTCACAATATCCATTTATAACATAGATAACCTTGTTGTGACTCTAACCAAGCAAGTGAAAGACCTGTTTGAAAAAACATCAAGTCTCTGAAGAAAGAAATTGAAGAAGATATCAAAAGATGGAAAGATCTCCCGTGCTCATGGGTCAGTAAGATTAACATAGTGAAAATGGCCATCCTGCCAAAAACAATCTACAGATTCAATGCAATTCCCATCAAAACCCAACACAATTCTTTACAGACTTTGAAAGAACAAGTCTGAACTTTGTATAGAAAAACAAAAAACCCATAATTGCTAAAATGATCCTGTATACTACAACTGAGTGTCTGGAGGTATCTCCATCCTTGATCTCAAGCTGTACTACAGAGCTATAGTAATAAAAATTACATGGTACCATAGTACTGGCATAGAAACAGAATGGTGGATCAATGTAATCGAATTGAAGACCCCAAAGTATACTCCTACGGATACTTGATTTTTGACAAAGAAGCCAAACCATACAATGGAAAAAAGCATCTTCAACAAATGGTGCTGGTCTATTGCATGTCGACATGTAGAAAAATGCAAATAGATCCATATTTTTTGCATATTTATTTTTTATTTTTTTTACATTTTAAAAAAAATTTTTGTTATCAATCACAGGTTAGGTACTTTGCGTCACAAGCATAGCCCCATCCCTCATTCCCTCCCACCTTCCCCAGCCCTCCCTCATCTCCTCCCCGCCCCCTCCAAGACCACCAACGGGGAAGGACCTCCTCCCCTTCCATCCAACCCCAGCTCATCCTGTCTCCTCAGTGTTGGCTACAATGTCCTCC
>CM053742.1:45776997-45850709 GCA_028658305.1 Pachyuromys duprasi
ATAGGATAAGAAGGTTATGCTGAAATCTATACACCTAGGGAAGATATACAAGAAGGAGGACCCAGGTTGTTATGATCAATGCTCGTTTGGATGAACAAATAGGATGGGCATTGAATGGAGGAGAAAACAAGCAACAGGACAGGAGCATACCAAAGAGGACCTCTGAAAGAATCAGTATAGTAATGTATCAAATCAGATATTAAGACTCACAATCAAGCCCTTGGCAAAGGGCGGGAAGTAATAATAAAAATAGGGGAAGTTAGTAAGACTTGTGGAGAACAAGAGCTCTACAAAGACTAAATTGAGCAGGGCACAGGGGTCTTATATGAGACAGTTTCTCCAACCAAGGACCATATATGGATATGATCTAGAACCCCTGCTCAGATGTGGCCCATGATAGCTCAGTGTCGAACTGAAGACCCTAGTAAGGGAAACAAGGACTGTTTCAGTCTTGAACTTGATGGTTGATTCTTTGACCCTCCCGCATACATGCCAGGGAGTAACAGCCTGGCTAGATCTCAGGGGAGGACATTGCAGCCAGCCCTGAGGAGACAAGATGAGCTGGGGTTGGATGGAAGGGGAAGAGGTCCTCCCCTGTTGATGGACTTGGAGGGGGCGGGGAGGAGATGAGGGAGTGTTGACGAGGGTGGGAGGGAATGAGGGAGGGAGATATGCATGGGATGCAAAAAACCTAACCTGTGATTGATATAAAAATAAAAAATTAAAAAAAACAAAACAACAACAACAAAAATAAGGCCAAACATGCATCAAGCAAGTGCTGTACTGCTGAGCTATATACCCATCCATCTTCTTGATGGCTGAAGTCTCCATTTTGTATATACTGCACTTTAAATATCCACCTATTGTTGGGCACAATGCTGATCCTACAACTTGTTTTATGAATGAGGACATAATAAATATGAGAATGTGCAGGTACTTCTGTGGTATGCTGACTTTTTTTTTTTATTCCTTTGGGCATATGCCTAGAATTAGTATAGCTGGGCCATATGGAAGTTCCAGTTTTAATATTTTGAGGAACCTTTATAATGATTTCCATTCACATCAGTGTGGTGCAAGTGTTCCTTTTGCCTAACAATCTCAGTGGCATTTGTAATATATACTTTAAAAATCTATTTTAAAAAACCTATTTGTATTTCATGTGTATTTGTGTTTTGCGTGTATCATGTATGTTTGAGCGCCACATGCATGCAATGCCCATGGAGGCCAGAATTTTGTTTGATTTTGTGTTTCGGATGTTTTTAATGTATGTTTCTGGAAGCATATCCTTAGATATTCTTCTTGATGTGTGTATGTGTATGTATGCATGTGTGTACCATTTGTCCCTTTAGTGAAGATATTTCCTGGTCTCTTCCAGCTAATGAGAATTGAAATGTTTTGAAATTAGATATGAGCTCTCAAATGGTCAAACTTACTGCTTTCTGTAATCATTCTTTGCCTGGCTTCTGAGTAGCCCCTTATGTCTACTGTATTCTTATTCAGCCAAAGATTTATCAGGTCTTACTTTCAGACTCAATGTGTCTGTGTTACTGTGTCTTTCTTCTAGATTGGGTGGTCAATCTATATTGTCTAATACCTCATATATGACAACAATTATTTTGTGTTTTTTTTATCCTTTTAGTCTAGTCAGTATGTTTTTTGGCTAGATTTAAAAAATAACAGGAAGTCAGGTCTAGTGACAAGCCTTTGTCATAGAAGAATCAAAATATTCTCCAAAGCAAAATTTGGCTACATTTTTTTTTGTCATTTATTTTTCTCTGTTTCTAGTAAATTTAGTTTGTAACATCTATAGAAAGTAATTTGGCTTCTTTGGGTCTGTAGATTTTAGTATGGATATCCTATAAGGTTAATATCCGTTTATAAGTGAGTGTATACCATGCTTATCTTTCTGTTTCTCAGTTACTTCACTCAGGATGATCTTTCTAGTTTCTTCCATTTGCCAAACTTTGAGCAGAGATCAGGGACTCTATGAAAGAAGGGAGGGTGATAGAAAGACATGAAGGTGACAGAAGCCTCACAAGGAGAACAACAAAGCTAAAATTCTGAGCCCAGGGGCACCTGCAGAGACTGATATAACAACCAAGGACTGTGCACACAGAGGACCTAGACCCCATGCTCAGATGTGACTGATTGGCAGCTCAGTCTCCATATGGGCTCTGAGTAAGGGGAGCAGGGGCTGATTCTGTCATGAACTTGATTGCCTGCTCTTTGATCACTTGCCTCTGGAGATGTGGTCTTGCCAGGCCACAAAAGAAGAGGATCCAGACAGTCCTGATGAGACTTGATAAGCTATGGTCAGATGGCAAAGGAGAACTCCCCCTTTTAGTGGACTAGGGGAAGTGAATGGGGGGGGAGAAACAGGAGAATTGGGCTGAGAGGACTTGAGGAAGGGGCTTCAATTGGGATATATAATGAATAAACTTTGAAAATACAAATAATTTTTTTTTAAAAAGAAAGGAAAGAATGGCTGAGAAGCAGAAAAAGAAAGTTTGGGAAATGTATTTTTTCTTGATTTACAGTAATAAGATTTTTTTTTAAAAAAAGGAATCATTATATGTAAGCAATTCTGTGGTATCAATTTTTACAGATAGACTAGAGGCTCTAGGAAGTTATTCTTTTAAAAGACTTTTGTATTTGAGAGATCCAAGATGGCAGTGCAGATCACACATTGTGTCTGAACAGCAGGACAGCAATGAGAGCAGAGTGACTGACAGACCATACTGTGGACCCCAAAACCCCATCATCCATGTTTCCCAGGTGAAAGGAAAGTTCACAGTGAGGGAAACGGTTGCATTCAACCTCAAGTCACCCAGCCAATCTTGGGAAAACATTCCCAGGCTCCCATAGGGCACAGCCTCAGACTTAGTTCACCCTCCCAAATGCACAGTCTGCAGATACCTTTCAATTACCAGCAGCTCTGGGCTCAAACTCTGAGCTCCCACTCTTATCATACTGTGGAGTGGATACCTTCTGGTACCAGAAGACCACACCCACTTCTTGGGGAGATTATGCATTCTGGTACCAGGGGTGCACAGCTCCATACTCTTACCATCCTGGCTGGAGGCTCCTACCTTGGCCTCCTGACACTCAGGACCCACTGAAGCAAGCAACCTCAGAAGCTCAAATAGTCTCACTAAGGAGAACAGAAAGACTTCCAAGCTCACAGGTACTCTAAAAAGGCTGGACCCAGCAAGCACCGTGTCTGAGCATGGCGTCTGCTTTTACTAACCTTGGAGCAAAAAAACTACTAGCTAGGTGGCTGACTCCAGAGTTTCCCTTGGCCAAAGAAGGATCCTCGAACTCCTGAGGAGCCCACTTGGTCCCACATACATCTGCAGAGATCTGAGGTCAAGTCCCTGAGATCTACCAGCCAGTACAAGATCATTCCCACCAATTTGACAGGGTTCCTGTAAGAACATCCAGCTTCCTACCCAGGGCTCTTCCCTCATCCCCAAGAAATCCAGTAGGCAACAGGATCTAACAGCCAATTCCAGAGACAGCCAGATGACTAAAGGCCAGTGTAAAAACACAATCACCCAAACCAGAATAGTATGGCATGTCCAGAATCCAGTTATCCCACAATAAGCAACCTTGGATAAAATGACACACTTGAAACACAAGAAAATGACATTAAAATCTATGCTTATGAAGATGATAATGGAGGAAATGAATAAAAACCATAAGGAAATATAGGAAGTGCAGTCAAATATTTTGAGGCCTTGAGCAAGGAAATAAATAAATCACTGAAAGAAATACAGGGAAGTACAAATAGCTGAAGGAACTGAACAAATCATTTAATGAAAGGCAAGAAAATGCAACAGGTTAAGGAAATTGGTTCAAGATCTGAAGACGGAAATAAAAATAATAAAGAATGCCTAAACTGGAGAAATCCTGGAGACGGAAAACTTAGAGAAGAAAACAGGAACTACAGAGATAAGCGTCACCAACCGAATACAAGAGATGGAGGAAAGAATTTCTCATGTAAAAGGCACAATGGAAGAAATCAATGCATCCATCAAAGAAATGCTAAATGCAAAAAAAAAATTCCTAAAAAAAAAACAACATCCAGGAATGCAAAGAAAACCATGAAAAGAAGAAACCTAAGAATAATAGGAATAGAAGAAAGAAAAGATTCCTGGATCCAAGACCAGAAAATATTTTCAACTACATCATAGAAGAAAATGTCCTTAATCTTAAGAAAGAGATGCCTATAAGCATACAAGAGGCCTACAGAACACCAAATAGATTAAATGTACAGAACAAAAGAAAAAATATTAAAAGCTGAAAGGGGAAAAGGCCAAGTCACATATAATCAAAAACCTATCAGAATCACACCTGACCTCTCAACAGAGACCATAAAAGCCAGAGGGTCAGGGCAGACATTTTGCAAACTCTAGGGTCTCTTTTAATATCTATCCATCCACACACATTAATAGTGATAGACCTGAAACCCCACTCTCAGTAGGCTGACATCAGACTTGCACCAATCCTCCTGTCTCAACCTCCTCAGAGAAGAGAGTAGAATGCTAGCCACCATATCTAGCTTTATTTAGTTCTTAATGAAACCTGTTATTGTGTATAAATAAGGTGTGCTAATAAAAAGAATAAGTGATTTATTCCTTGTTGTCTAATCTAGGGAAACAGAAGTTCTAGCTCAACAGAGAATTGAAAGTGGGAACAATTAGACTGGAAAATAGAAATGGTTGAAAAGGATGAACTTACTGAATCAATATATGAAGGTGACAGCACCTGCTCAGTCAGTCAATGGAGATCACAACTAAGGGAGTGAGGATTAAAAGAAGGCAAGAATGAAACAAGCACACTCAGGACTTCATGAGAAATGAAGCCAATTTTATTTTCATCCAAGTTACTTATATACTGAAGAACAGCTTACACAAGCATATCATGCCATGTATGAAGACAAAGAGTAAAAATTAGCCCTAAGTTCCTTAGTTTGCTCTTCCTACATCCTTACAACTTTACAAGTTCATGAAGCATTCACTCTGACCAGACTTTCAAAAAACATCCTGATGGTAGAAAATCAAGTTTAAATTGGCCAGTGGTGAAGCTGAATCAGCAGCAGCATTCTAAGGTAGCTGCACCATGGCTCCTGACATCTCCCCCTTTTTTTTATTTTATAGGACTGTGTCTGCCTCAGGTTGGTTTGGCAAACTAACCTTCTTACGTGTCATCAGGTGAGTGCCTTCCAAAAGACACTTCCCTGTCTTAGGTTGAGAGGTATCTGCACAAATTCTTACCCACAATTAACTACCAGCCTTAGATTATCCTGGGGAGGACAAAGTCTTCAAACGAAAGTCATGGATTTGTGAAGCAAGATCTAGAAACATGTTCATAGCACATCATAGTATGCATTGGAAAATGCTGCATACTCTTAATAACAAAGAAGCTATGTCATCTAGGCCAATAATACCATGAATGAATGATCCCCAAGAAGATAAAGAATTCTTCAAACTGTTCAAAATATCTTCTGCAGTTTTTACTGCATCAAAATTCCAAGGTTTGGCTTCTTGCAAGTTAACTATTTCATTATGTAAAGCTAACAAGTCTTAGACTAACAAATCTAAGATAAAGCATTAGCATTATTCCAAACTCACAAAAAGAAATTTCTAACTTTCTCCCATTTTCTTTCATTATAATCTTTTGAGATAATACAAATCCATTTAAAATTAACATGACATTCTAATCGTGACCTAATCTTAAGTTCTTGAATTTTTCATCTCCTAAAAATTATACTACATCATTTAATGCATCTAATTTTTGTTCTAATTTTCTGTCCATATCTTCTTGAGTCTCTAAAGCTACAGTAACATTTTTAGCTAAATCATTAACAAAATGAGCCATTTGAATTTCTTGAGAAAGGGCAACAGCAGCCGTCCAGTGGTCTGGTCACCCAAATGTTTCCAACTTCATACTCCACTGATACAGTTATCTTTAGCATTCCTCACCAGAGTTCCTGAATAAGTAGTTATACATCCTGGAGAGGAAAAAGCTTTGGAAAACAAATAGCAAGACAATGTCCCAAAGCAGTGTAATTAAAGTTCTCTACTTCTTGATGCTTGAGAAAAGCAGTAGCAGATAAGTCTAACTCTCTGGTGTTGTTACTGTCTCTTTTCCTTCCCAAGAAGTTGGATGTATTATAGGTAGATTAGGAACATAGGCCCAATTTATCATTCCATCAGCCTGGTACATTAGCGTCATCATTACTATTGCTTTGTATCTCTTTGAGCCTCAAAATTGCTGACCAGATGTTCTGGCAACCATCATGCACCGCTTTCATTCTGTGAAAAAATACAAACATGTCCTCATCCTTATACTAATACAGGGTTGGGCCCATTCTATTGTCAAGTTAAAGGATCTTTCCATTTTATGAAAGCAAATGTATTGCTGGTTTGAGGGTGCCAAAATCACTCAGCAGCAGATTTTACTTTTGCATTAAATTAAAAAAAAATTTAAGGTAAAAAGAGCACGTGAGGGATAATTGTGTGGAGTAAGATGATATAACCCCCCCTTTTATTTTAAGTAATTGATTTTTTAAGTTTCGATGAGTTCTTTCCCCAATTAATTTTCCTTGTGGATTATAAGGTATGCCAGTTTTATGATTAATTTCAAAACTAATTAAGATTGAAATTATTTTGAAATCAGTTACTGATTAATTATGATTAATACAAAACATTTAAAATGTTTACTGATGTAGCCAGTCCAATTTCCTGTTTTTATAGTTTTTGGTATTCCAATAATGGAAAATCATCCAAGGCAATGTGATTTTACATGCTTAGCATCCTCTCCACTAGAGGTGTAGCAAGGATATATCCTGAATAAGTATTAAGGGTAGCATGAACATATTTAAGTTTGACAAATTCAGGGATATGAGTAACATCCATTTGCCATATCTGCTTAGTAGGGGTCAATCACCTAGGATTAATGCCATAATGGCGGAAAACAAAAAGTTGGGGGTAATGAGAACATTGTTTTGTCGAGCTACTTCTCAAGTAATACCAAAATGTTGTGTGAGACTATTACTGTTTTGATGATGCAAGGCATGTGATTTCTGAGCAGCTTCAATATTTGCTATAAACATTTGTGTTAAGGTATCAGCTGTATAATTCCCTTGTGCCAATGGTCCAGGGAAGATTAGAATGAGCTCTTATATGTTCAATATAATACTTATGTATTCTATTTCTCATAGATAGTTGTATTTGTAGAAATAGTTGAAGCACTTGATGATTGGATGTATCTAAATAAGAGACAGTCTCAAGCATAATTAAAGTTCATGCAATATAATAGCTATCTGTAGATAGGTTAAAAGCTTTATTTTGTGAAGTAAGCAATACTGCTGCTACCGCTTGCTGTTTTGTATCTTGAGCAGATTTAGGTTCAAATTGCAACATGGTTTCTTGATCTTGAATAATCAAAACTGATTTGCTATTAGATGAACCATCAGTAAATAAAGAAACCACTTTGGATATAGACTCCTCACTTAAATTTATGGGAAATAAGAATTGGTGCATACTTGCAAGTTGTAATAATTTATCTTTGGGATCATGATTGTCAATCCTTCTCATAAAGTGAGCAAGGGCAATAGGCCATACATCAGTATTTTGATATAACCAATAAGGTTGTTGCTTATTAAAAGGAATAATCATATAATCAGGGTCCTTTTCAAAATATTTAAAAGCTTCATCATGGGAATGCGGTATTAGGCTTGCTACAATTTCATAATACGAAGTAATTACCCCTAAACAGGGAAAACAGGGAGATGCAACCACATTAAAGACCCTGCTTGCCAAATAATCATTGTTGGTATAGGGGAAGTTGGTAATATATTAACACCCCATGGTTGTTGGTAATCTATGAAGTCTATTCATTGATTTTCTATAGCTGTTTCTACTTTTTGTAAGGGGCTAATCGGGCATCATCAGTAAGTTGCCATTTAGATGTGGGATGAGAATCTCCTTTTAAGATATCAAACATAGGTTTCGATTCTCCTGTGGACAATTTTAAGTAAGGTCTTAGCCAGTTTATAACTCTTAATAATTTTTGAAAATCATTTAAAGTTTTAAGCTCATCTTTTCTTAATTGTATTTTCTGAAGTAAAATATTTTTAGGATATAATTGATGTCCTAAATATTGATAGAGATATTTCCTTTGAACTTTCTCAGGGGCAACTATTAAAACCTCTTTCTTTAGGGGATTTTTGCAGTACTGCACAGGTACTCAATAAAGTAGATTAATTTTATTCTGCCAATAATATGTCATCCATACAGTGTATAATATACATTTGAGGATATAAGAGTCTTACTGAATTTACAGCTATAGCAACAAATTTTTGACAGACTGTTGGGCTGTTAGCCATGCCTTGAGGAAAGATTTTCCAATGGAAATGTTTCATAGGTTCTTTGAAATTAGGAGAAGGAACACTAAATGCAAATCTTTTACAGTCCTATGGATGTGGGGGAACAGTATAAAAACAATTTTTAAAATCTAAAATAATTCCTAAAATTGTCTATGGGTATTACAGAAGGTAAAGGCAACCCTGGTTACAAAGCTCCCATCAATTCTGTGGTTTCATTAACTTTTCTGAGATCTTGTAATAACCTCCATTTTCCAGATTTCTTCCTGATGACAAATATAGGAGAATCCCAAGATTAATTTGAAGGCTCAATATGACCACTTTCTAATTGTTCCTGCACTAACTGTTCTGCAGCAAATAAATAAATAAATAAATAAATAAATAAATAAATAAATAAATAAATAAGTAAATAAGTAAGTAAGTAAATTCAGCAGTTAGGGTCCATTGATCTACCCATAAGGGCAGGCCACTCTTCCAAGTAATCTTGTCTGCATTGAATGCAGGTTCATCAATGATCTCTGTCAAAAATATTCTAACCCTGTTCATAAAAGGCGTGCTTCCCAGAAAACTGGCTTTTTATAGCTTTATCCCTTTATTCTTATGCCCTGAGAAGGAATATAACTTTGTTTTGACATCTGCCTTGTGATTCTAGCAACAGAACTAAAAAGAAAAATTCTCCTCTGTTCCATAATATCCCTGCCCCATAAATTGACTGGTAACCGGGCAACATTATAGGACTGAAATTGTTCCTTATGACCTTCATCATCACATGAATTTAATAAGTCAGCACTTTGTTCAGGACTCTGGCTTTGTCCAATACCTTGTAGCTGGGTAACAGTATTATGCTTAGGCCATTAGTTGGCCATTGCTCAGCAGTTACAATAGAAACATCTGCACCAGTATCTAGTAATCCCCAGAATTCTTTTCCATTAATTTTTATTTTCAGTTTGGGCCTTGCTGCTCTAATACTATGTACCCAGTATGCATCAGATGAGCCAAATCCCAAAGATCCTCTTGTTTTATTTTTGCTTTTATGGTTAGTTTTTACAAGCAGTGAAAGAATTAATTGAGCAATATATTGACCTGATTATATAACAGATAAACCCCTAGGAGAAGAAACCATAATTTTTATTTTTCCTGTATAATCAGCATTTATTACTCCAGGAGATACCATAATTCCTTTCATGGTGGCACTACTTCTTCCTGAGTCTTATGGTATTTTCTGGAAGAGGACCAAGTAGGTAAGGCTTGCATACCCAATTCAGGGGTTAATACTGCATAGGAGGAGGAACTGAGGTCCAACCATGTGTTGCCTGGGGTGGCTTGGAGGAGGTCCTGAATGGATTTCCCTGTGAGGGACAAATTGCTTTCCTCATAACATTGTTGTTTTGGGGCCTGGGGCTGGCCCCTCTGTCAATCTCCCAGAGATTACCCTGATCATCTTTTTTTGACTTAACAAACATTAGCCCAATGTTTTCTTATTTTACATCTAGGACACAGAAGAAGAGTTTTGCTGTTTTCATTATTAACTCGCTTATTTTTATTTGGACATTTTTTTTTAACTTAATGTCCTTTTTGGCCACAACCTTAGCTACTTCCTGGAGGACCATTAACCTTTCCTTTAACTGTTCTTTGTTGAAATAAAATTTCCTTCACAGTTTTTCCTTGCAAATTAGCCTCCATAGCTCAACCTTGGTTATAAGCAGGTCCTATATCTGAGCATAAACAAATATACTCTGTAATACTTCCATTTTTTTCTGTAAGGACAAACAGCATCATGAAACGCAGAGTTTGCATCTTCATATGCCAATCTTTTTACTAATAGTTTTTTTCTGTTTACTAATAGTAATCCTGCATTAAAATCTCCAAATACCCTGCCTGCAGCTTACATTGATCTATTTACAAATTCTTGAAAAGGCTCATCAGATCCCTGTTTTATTTTAAAATATCTTCACGTAAGCTTCCTTTAGAAGTTAATGTATTCCATGCCTTTGGAGCTGCTGTATTAATTTGTGCATATAAGCCTGGATATACATCAACTAATTAGCTACAACAAAATATTGCCCTTCTCCAGATAACATGTCATAATCTAGTGCAGTATTGTTTGCTTTAGCATTCAGTTCTGCTATTCTCATACATTGCTCATGAAATTCAGTTCACCATAATAAATTATCTCCACCACTCAAGCAGGCTTGAGCAAGTTGTTTCCAATCTTCAGAAGTGCAGAAGAGAGTCAGTGGCCACATTATCAAGTAAAACTATCGTAAATGGTACAGTGGACCTATATTGAGCACAAATGGTTTTAAGCTCTTTTAATTGTTTAAATGAGACTGGTTGGCGTTTACGCACATTACTTTGAGGATCTAATTCTTCAAACACAGGGAATTGAAAATTTAAATACCCAATGTGTTCTCCTATAGCTACAGCTTGTTGTAAACTAGTTTGCAGAGGAGACATTTTCTTTATGTTTAAAGACAACGGTTTTCCTCCTTTTGAAGTCATTAATGCAACTAAAGGATCCTTGATGATATAGATATATACCGTTTTTTCTTCTTTTTCCCTGCTCATCTTCACTGTCATGTTCCTCTTTTCACTTTCTGACTCTGCCTCTTCAACATCTTCCTTTTTCTTTTTTAAATAATTTTTTAAACTTTATGTTGTAATTCATAAATTTCTTTCTGTAACAGTTTCTTCCCTTTCTCCTTTTTTTCTGCTGTCCTTTTCTGACAGGAATAGTTCTGGTAAGAGCTGCCATTCCTCATTGTGATATTTGGCAGCTTTTGTCTCTAAATCTGCCTCTGCAGTTAGGGCCTAAAGGCTGAGGGTCCTCATCTGATTCTTCCTCTTTTATCAGAGTGGAATGAATTACTTTCAGTTTCTCCTCAGCCTAGCTAATGTCTGATTTTAATTTTTTTTTTTTTTTTTGCTGTCCTGAGAAAAATCAAGGTTATCTGAGATTAAAGCCCATAAACTAAAAGTGTCAACTGGTACTTTCCCTGGTCTATCATCTGTATAGTAATAAACATTGTTTCCTATATTTTTCCAAGTTTTAAGATTAACAGTACCTTCCTCCGGAAACCACCAACACCCTTTCTCTACAAACTGTAAAAATTAAACTAATCATTGTTTACTTACAGCATCTCCTCTAGTCTTTTTTAAATTTAAATTTTACTTTTATTAATTACAATTTATTCACTATGTATCCCAACCCCTTCCCAACCCGTCCCACTCCCATCCTCCCTCTTCTTTTCCTCTGCTCGTCCCCCAGTCCAATGGTAGGGGAGGTCCTCCTCTCCTTCCATTTGACCCTATCAGGTCTCATCAGAACTGGCTTCTTTGTCTTCCTCTGTGGACTGGTAAGGCTGCTTCCCCCTCAGGTAGAGGTGATCAGAGAGCCAGCCCATGAGTTCATGTTAGAGACAGCCCCTGCTCCTCTACTTTTGAGCATGTTTTTAAGCATAAATACAAACAGTGACTGACTGTTTCTCTCTCCCATTCTATATATACATATAACAACTCACCTCTTCAATTCCAACCCCTCTCACATCCCACGGTGTCCTTTACTGAATTCCCCTGTAGTGGGGAGCTATCACATTTGGGCACAACATGACAAAGCCAACTCAGTCAAGAGAGATCACAACTAGGGAAGTGAGGATTAATAGAAGGAAAGATTTTGTGAGAAATCTTCCATTTGATTTTACAGAGAAGATGCTAAAAGACAAATTCAACGAATGTGGCCACATGCTGTACACAGACAACAAGATGGAGAACGGCAAGTCCAAAGTTTGTGGTGTGGTTAGGTCTGAGTCTCCAAAGATGGCTGAGAGAGCCTGCCGGATGATGAATAGCATGAAGCTGAGTGGCCAAGAGATTGATGCTTGAATTGATAGAAATGGTTAATCAGTCGTCTTTTGTAAACATCAACACCAGATCTCTGAATTGGTATTTTTTCATGTTAACCATTTTGTTGGCTGGATGTATAAAGATGTTTAAACAATTCAGTTGCTTTTTGGGGTAATTTCAATTAATTTTTTAATAATTGGGGTTCCATTTGACTGTTTGCATTGAGACTGCAATGTGCACATTTTTTTTTGTAGTTGTGGCATCTTGTTGACATCAAGTATGACTTTGATAATAAATACCAGTTCCTGAAAAAAAGAGACAAGAATGAAATAAGCACACTCAAGATTTCATGAGAAATGAAACCAATTTTATTTTCCTCCAACTTCTTTATATACTGAAGAACAGCTTACACATGCACATCATGCCATGTATGAAGACAAAGAGTAAAAATTAGCCCTAAGTTCCTTAGTTTGCTCCACCAACTTCCTTATGACTCATCTCACAAGTTCATGAAACATTCACTCTGACCAGACAGTTTCTTAGTGAAAAACATCTGATGGTAGAAAAACAAGTTTAATTTGGCCAAAGGTGAAGCTGAATTAGCAACAGCATTCTAAGATAGCTGCACCGTGGCTCCTGATATGAAGGGAATGGGCTATGTTTCAGTTGGCGGTGGGTACCTACAAGATATAGTCAATATAATTGTAGTGGAATATTTCATGATTTTCAAATCAATAAAGCAGGATCCAGTTGGTGGTTAAGGTCAGTAAGCAGTGTATGACTACTAGGAGGCAATCTCTAATGGAAACTAATTGGTTATTACAAAGAAAAGTCAAGGCAAGTGTGGCTGCATTTTCTAAGTTGCCCTCAAACAGCTCAGACACAGGCATGAATCATATTTTGAGAATATCAGAGGCTAGTTCTCATCTAACATATTCTGTGCTTTATATTAAGGCACACTTTTTGGTGGATTTTAACTTCATTTTCTCTGATTAAGGTGGGAGTCCTTACAAGCAAGACTTACTGCTTCAGTTTTATCAAATTTATGTCCATAGCCTTTGAATGCAGCAGGGAAGAACAATAATTAAATTCTTGGAATGTGATTTTCTTATACATCAAATGAATATGCTATTTCTTTCTTTAATTAATTATGGTTTGACTGAAGTCTTACGGAGAACATTCATAAATAAAAATGATTTTTTTCATTTCAAAAGTATCTGAATGTTAAGCTCTTATATTTAATACCAGGGCCTAAACTCACTTAAAAAGCAGCAAACCCTGATATAAGGAAATAAAAGTACAAACAGAATAACAAATAGCACTGTTTTTATTTCTTATTGCTGCTGTAGCAATTTACTATATATGTAGAGGCTTAAAACAATATAAATACCTATCCTTCCAGTTCTGAATATTATAAAAGTGGCAGATGTCTCAGCAGGATAAAGTCCAGATGGTGATAGTGCTACTTAGATTCCTTCTCGAGGATAGAGGGGAGAATCTGTGATTTGCAGTTCCCAGCCTACAGTAATATCCCACATTTCTTTTTATGTCCTTATTCCAACAACTGTGTCACTCTAAACATTACTTCTATTGTCACATCTTCTTTTCTCACGTCCCTGCCTCTCTCCTTTCCCTTGTAAGGGAAAGTCTTGCAGTTATTCAAATAATTGATTTCTAAAAGATCCTCCTACAAAGGAAAGCAGGACCCTCCCTTAGCAACAAAGGGAATCTATGAAGCAAAAGCTTGTTTGTGTGTAGTAATGAATGGCTACAGGCTTAGCTTTCAGGGTGGTATAACAGCTGTGTGCTTTGAATTACTTTTTCAACAAAATACAAGGGGTACAGACTGGATAAAAGGCTCAGTAGTCAAGAGCCCTGGCTGATCTAGAGTTTTGAGTTCCAGCACACACAGGATAAATCACAACAGTTCTATGAGACTGACATTCTCTCCTGGACTTCACAGGCAACAGGCACATAAGTGGAACAAATACACATATATTGGCAATACAAATGCCCATACATATAAAATAAAATGTTATTATCTTTTTTCTTTATTTATAATTTATTACAATTTATTCACTTTGTATCCCAGCTGTAGTCCTCTCCCTTGTCTCTTCCAAGTTCCACCCACCCTCCCTCCTTCTTCTCTCCTAGTCCACTGATAAGGGAGGACCTCCTCCCTGTGTATCTAAGTCTCATCCCCCCCCCCTTGCCCCAACCCAGCGGGAGGTGATTAAAGAGCTGGCTACTGAGTTCATGTCAGAGATAGTCCCTGCTTCCCTTACTAGGAAACCCACTTGGAAACTGAGCTGCCTATGATAAAATATTTTTAAATAGAAGTGATATGAGCAGTAAATATTTTATTTTGTTAACAGTCATGTGCTATTCTAATTAGTAAGTTTTTTGAATAGGATATATAAATATTCTAGTGTAAACGTGTCATCTTTGTCTGGTGGGAGAATCGCTCTGAGTGTCAGTTTTCATATCATAGCTGTGATTTGGGATTATTTATACAGTTTGTGCCTTTGTGGTGCAACCCAAGCTCTGTTTGTCTATGTACTTAACCTCATATTTAAAGAAAAGCAGTATAATTTAATCAGTTACTGTTCATCCAATTTGGGTCACTTCTGTTTTACAGGGTGCTAAGTGAGCCACATAGATTTGGCCCTCTCTGTGTCCCAGCTCAGACCCATGCAGTTACTATTTATTTGAAATCACACTGTACTTGGCCCTGGGTTACAATGTTTTTATGGACTTTCAGTCTAATCTCTGTATTCACAGATTACTAAATGGCAGGTAGAAATGCCTATTCTGACATTTATTAGTGTTGTGATATTTGCCATGTCAATTGACATATTTGAGTTTTAGGTCTAATGCAGATGTAGCCTGTGGAGCAGCTTATGATTTGCAAAGTAACATGCAAATGGATCTGCTGAACCCTCTTAACATTAATACCATGTTTAAGGGATGAAAACAGTTCATCCATGCTGTGGCTGATATGGTATATTTGATTATTTTTATGACTGATTGCAATGTATTTTATTTTATACTCATCAGTATATTTTCTGTGAACAGTTTCAGCTATGGAGGAAATACACACAAAGAAAAACTCAGCGTTTAGCGAGAACGTGCCTACAAAGAAGAAAACACATGCGCATGTAAAAATCATAGAATGGAGTAGTCCTTTGGTGATATTATGTGCACTGCTTAAAATTCTGCGTGGGTAATTCTTTTGAAGGGATAAATTATATCCAAACTAAGCAGAAATGAGTAAGTTTGAAACCTCAGGAAGGTTGGAGAAAGGCATAGCAAAACTGGAAGGAGAAAAGACTTGTTTAACTCTATAAAAGGTGTTTATCTCATTTTCATAGCTGAGTGATAAATAAATAAAAGCAAGAGAGAGGAAAAAATCCCTATGGATTATGAAAATATTTGTCCATTCAGTTCCTCTCTTTACTAATTTTTAAAGATTTTATTTAGTTATTTATTTTTATTTTGTGTGTATCAGTGTTTTGCCTTCATGCATGTTGTGCACCACATGTGTTATATGGTGCCCAGTGACATTGGGAGAAGACATTGGATCCCATAGAACCATCATGTGGGTGTAGGGAATTGAACCTAAGTCCTTTTCAAGAGTGAACAATGCTCTTAACTGCTGAGCCATTTCCCCAACTCCTCTTCACATCTTTTCTGCAGAAGACAGCTAAAAGAGAGTTGGCACGAATAATAATACCTGCCCCACTTTAACTCCTTTCAGGAACAGTGTGAGGATATAAATACATATATGTAAATGATTACATGCACCTAAAATAGTAGCTGAGGAAAAGCATGGTGCAATGGAACCAGAGATTCTAAAAAGAAGTTGAGATAACCTGTAGGTGGGGTAAAATTTGGCTGAAATTTTAAGATATAGGAATTATGATAGGTTAAGAATAAATAGCTCACTGAGCTTTCCTTTTCTTTTCAGCTTGTGTTTAAAGTGGATATTTTAAAATTTCTTAATAGAAATAACTTGCTCAATATATTTTCTGTAATTCAATTATCATCACCGTGTTTTTACATCAAGGACTGAGGATGAGTAACCAGAGTGCCTGTCCTTGCTTCCAAAACCGGTGTCCAGAACAGTTTTCCTTTCTTCTGGTTGGATGCCCCCAGGAAGGCTCCACTTTAGCAGGTTTCCAGGGCCCTGTAAGAGACACAGACAACTCTCTAACTAGCTCTGTAACTCCAAGTTCTTGGAAAGGTTAAACTATTCTGTTATTTATTTACATGAGTTCTTTTACCAGGATGAAATATTAGCAGTTAGGTAAATTCAATTTGTTATTGTTTCCATATTAGAAATGTTCTTGCGTACTAATGGAGTGAAAGCATGCCATGGGAACTAGATGTGCCTCTTAACTCTAAAAAGGTTTCATTTTGATAATTAAAAAAAATTTAAAATATAATAGAGAATTGTAGGCCTAGGACCTGCAATGGATACTGTTGCCATAATGGACTCCATTTTGAATGCCTGTACCAGTGGATGAATACTAGGCTAGCTCCTCTATTGCATTAAAGCATTTAGATTCTACAGGGTCAATTAGTAAATGACTGCTGTGATGCACTTACTCACCTCAGAAGAGTCATGGGAAATTACTACACATCTGAAAGCCCAGGAAAGTGATTTATATTCTGAAATGATTTGACAGAATAAGTACAGTCTGATGTGTTTTAATGGGCTTTGATAAGCACCAAAGACTAGCTATTACAAGAACCACATGTGCTATGTAGAGGCGGGATTGAGGGCTACACAATTTAGAATTTACATATCTCCTTTTCAAATAGACCAAAAATCATGTTACTTTGACCTTTTCAAGAAGTGATTTGTTTTGCAAGCTAATGCCATTTTCCTCTTAAAAGGCCCCATAATAACCAAGGAAAAAGGCAGAATGGGCAATCAGTCAAGACACAAAGTGTTGAAACTGGTAAATATTCAGGTTGGTTAAATTAAGAGACACTCCTTATTCTAAAATCTGCTAAATACAGTTTTATCAACATGCTGTATTGCCTCAGTCACATCATAATTCTATTGTAATAACCTTTTTTTAATGCTTAGATGCAGCATTAATGACAGAGTGACAATGGTGCCTTGCCTGTGTTTTACCTTAGAAAATATCTATTAGATTTATATGTACTCAAATTTTATCTAGAGTTTATCTCCCTTAATAGGCTTGGAATCATAAGGTACTTATGAAATCATACTTTACCCTTCCTTAAACCTTATATCCCAAGAAAAACTGTCTTTGTGACATTTAGCAAGGGAGATATTGTGATGATATTTAAAGCCCAGAGACAGACAAAATTCACAGTAAATATAATCTAGGTGCCTTGTATAATGGACAAAATTAAATCAGTACTAAAGGAAGAAATGTGTCTAAAAAATTACTGAGGGTTGTCAAAGCAGATGCAACATTTTTGTCTGTAAATTAATGAGGACTACAGACCTAGTCTCATGAAGGTTAATTAACTCCCTCTAGGACAGTACTTCTTAAAATGTGATCCAATGATGCCTTCATCAGCATTACCTGGATGCTTATTTTAAAAGTAGTGTGAGTAAAGAGGTGGGAACACTGAGGGAGAGAAAGTAAGTTTAAGTAGGTAATTTTGGGTGGGACAAGGAGGAGGTAAGGGACCTAGTAGAGGGTTACTGAAAACAAAGCATATAAGAAAAGTCATATGAAAACCCATTATTTTCTAAGTCAAAATAAGTTTTAATAAAAGCAAGAGTTGAAAGCATATTTTGTTTAGCCAAATAATGCTATTCCTAAACAAAAGCTAAGTGCCAGATATGGGATACTTTCTTATTCTTTATTAGTCAGGGAGGCTCCAGACATTACAACATTACAGGTTCTTGTTATCTGTGGTGGTTTGAATGAAAGAGTATGCAATTGGCTTGGGTATCTGAATAATTGGTATGCAGCTGGTAGCACTTAGAGGGATTTAGAATGTGTGACCTCTTAGAGGAAGTACATCACTGGCTTAAAGAATTTTGTAGCTTTACCCCACTTCTTGCCGTGTCCTAGTTAGGTCTATTGCTGTGATGAACACTATGAACAAAAACAATGTGGAGATGAAAATGTTTATGTGGCTTATCAGTTATAGCCCATTATAACGAATATCCAAATATGAACTGAAGCAAAAGCTATGTAAAAAGTCTGCTTACTGACTTGCTTATTGATGGACAATGAAACCTGTTTTACTATACAATTTTCAACCAATTGCCCATCATTGTCACTACTCAAAGATCGATGGACACTGCTATATCAGTCTAATCAAGAAAATGTCCCATAGATTTGCCTTCAATTCCAATATTATAGAGGAATTCACTAAATTGATGTTTTCCTTTTCCCTTTTCTGATTGGCTTCATACTGACTTTGTTTTAATATGTTCTAACATTTTGGCTCCTTTTCATTCTCTCACTCATTCTGTCTTTACTTGTGTCTAGCTTGATCTCTCTGAAACCTCTCTATGTAAAACTGCCACACATACACACACATCACTACCAGCACCCTCTTTCTGACATAGCCTCTATTTCCTGTGGTGTTCTTGTATTAGTTGGACATATCCTATTCTGTCAAATTTTTCTTTGATTCTTTACTTTGTCTGTCCCTCACTAAGGTGTCATTTTCAAAAATGGGTGCTTCCTTCTACAAACTAACTTTACCATCATACCTGGGATTAAAGGTATGAACTAAGGATGTATCTGTATTCCAGCCCCAGGGATAAAAAGTATGTCATTCCAGCTGGATGACACAGACCTAAAAGGTCTTTGGATGTGATTCCATGCCAGAGCAGTCATGTTACTGAATTAAAATTTCTCTAAACGTCTCAAATGACCAAATCTTATGTCAAAATAACAAAACAAAACAAAACAAACAAACAAACAAAACCCCAAACAAAACCAAACCAAAACAAAAAAACTAATCAGGACAGTTCCCTTCAGGATTGTGGTGAAAGATGTGACTTCTCAGCTTCCTGTTCCTGCACCTTCCTTTCATGCTTCTCAGCCACGATGGAACTGTAAGCCCAAATAAACCTTTTCTTCTATAAGTTGCCTTCATCATGGTGTTTTATCACAGCAACAGAAAAGAACCTATCTCAACACCCAAATTTTTCAGCATCAGAACTAGCTAATACGATCCTACTGCTGAAGACACCACATATTTTAATTGTGAACTACAGAGAACGCAAACTGGAACTGTGGTGGAAGCTTCTTCCTGCTAGCTAGTTTTCATAATGCCAAATGTTGCTTTACAGGCTACCTGAAAAGAAAAGGCATCAGCAGGCCATAAACCCCACAAGCTACAATAACCAATTGACAAAGCAAGATGTGCACAATGACCCAATACTGCCATGACTCAATACTGCCATGGGGTAATCAACCACTCTTTGAATGTTCTTTCAAAATTGCTAATGGAAAGCTTTGGGAGGCTTAAGCAAGATACATCTATAGATAGATAGATAGATAGATAGATAGATAGATAGATAGATAGATAGATAGATAGATATAGAGAGAGAGAGAGCCAGCAAGATAAAATATAAGAAAAGATGTGTTTTCAAGAATTGAGCCTTAGAAACAGGTAGGTGAAAATTCAAATGACAATTATTAAGTGTTGGGTGCCAGATCAATCTTAGAAATGCTACAAGAAACAGGGTGCTAGCAAGCCGTGGTGGGGCAAACCTTTAATTCCAGCACTCAGGAAGTAGAGGCAAGTGGATCTCTGAGTTCAAAGCCAGTACAATGAGTTCCAGGACAACCAGAGCTACACAGAGAAATCCCGTCTTGAACAAACCAAACAAGCAAAAAAATAAATAAATAAAATGAAATAAAATAAAAATAAAAAACTTCAAAAAAGGAAAGAAAAAAGAAACAGGGTGCTTATGTTTTCTTTTTCCTATTTACTTCAAAATATGACATTGCATCCAAAGTTTCATTATTGGCTTTTCTTTATTTTATTAATTTTGTTCAGTTTTTAGAATTTTCTTTCATACATACCACCAGGAGAGATAAGTTCTTGAAATCATACTTCAAAATAGATTATCAGGGAATGGGTTATTAGATTTTTCTTAATTTATCCAGTTAACAATTCCTTGCTTTAATTGATAAATAATTAACATACGAGTTAGAAGTATAGACTCTGGTGCAAGATTACCCATGTAACAACACTGTTTTTCAAATCTGAAACCCTTAGCAAGCTACAAATCTTCTCTGTGCCTTGATAATACATGGTAGTAACACTAACAGGGTTTTCTCATGGAGATTAAATAAAGTCATGTGTGTAAAGCTCTTATAAATACATACAATCAAATACTAGATGCCATACTGACATTTGAGATAACATCTTCCAACCTCATTTGCTCTTTGCACTAGAAAAATCTTCATTTACTCTCAAAAGTAATACCTTAAGGCTACATTTCATCTATTCTGGGGTCAATCCAATTCCCAGAATACTTTGGGAATTCTTCTTCCAGATCTTCCAATGTATGATTCAGAAAGCCATGGATTTTCCATCAGTCAAGAAGATTTATGTTTTCTTTCTAAGATAAAGAAATTGAAATGAACCAATTATAATCACTAATACTTCTGCCTACTGAGTTATTAGTCAATCCCTTAAGTCCCATATCTGATTTCCCAAGGATACCAGGCTTTTCCAAGTTTAACACACTGACAATGTACTGTTCTATGTGCACTCAAGTTAATAATTTTCATTGTTCTGATTATAATACAATAAATGATACTTAGCTATAAATGATGCCTAAACTCTACATCTAAGGTTCCTCTGTGTTACCTGTGATGGAGAGATCTTTACAAGTCAGGATCAAAATTATTTCTCTTCTCATTTTCTTAGATGAGTCTATTTTTCTCTAAAACTAGAAAAGCTAATCATAGAATAAAATACTTTGCCGTAAGTTTAACCAAGGAAAGGAGAGATGTATACTATGAAATCTGTAAAGCATGATAAAAATAGAAGATAAATAAATAAGTGTAAATGTCTGATCACAAACTTTAATGTCAAGAAGTTCATAATTCTCAAGGCTGTATGTGGCATGTATGTGATGTCCATAAAAATTCCAACATTTCTTTAAAATTTCCAGCACAGAAATAGAAAAGTTAATCTTGAAATTAAAATAGAATCACAGAAGACCCTGGTTAGTCAATATGAACAAGCAATTTTTATTAGTTTTTATTTTGTGTGTATTATTGTTTCACCTGCATGTATGTCTGTTCACCATACTCATGTAATGCCCTCAGAGGCCAGAAGATGGTTTCAGATCTAGATCTGGAGTTACAGAAGGTTTTATGCTATCATGTGGGTATAGAGAATTGACCTTGGGTCCTCTGGAAGAGCAGCCACTATTCTTAACTGCTGAGCCATCTTTCTAGCCTCAGCCAAAGCAATTTTTAACAAAAAGAACAAAGCATAGGTATCATATATTCTAATCTTAAAATGTATTACATAACTGTAGCAATCAAAAACATCACAGTATTAGCATAAAACATACACATAGATAAATGGAAGAGAAAGAATAGCCCAGATATAAAGACAAGTATGTATGATAAACTAACCTTTGACTCAGTTGTAAAGAAATCACACTGGGACCAGATAGTCTCTTCAATAAATAGTGCTGCAAAAATAGAATGTCTGAATGTGAAATAATTGAATTAGACTCTTGTTCTGTGTCACACAGAAAATAAACTTAAAGTGGATTAAGAGCCTAAAGGTAAGACTTCAGTCTGTAAACATTCTTATTGAACAGCATGAAGGGATCTCTTTACCATTGTTTACGGAAATGAGTTTTGGATATTACCACCAAAGCATCAGCCATGAAAGCAAAGAAAAATAAGTGGGATCACATTAGACTAAATGGCTTCTACCTAAGATACAACTAAAAAAGCCAAACTATAGATTGCATGAAAATATTTATAGAATATAATATTCATTTTTTAGAATTCATGGTACTTTATGTTTTATTTAAACAGAAACCAGAAAACATAGTAACTTCTTTATTTTTAAAGACAAATCAGATGTGAAAACAGCAAGTAAGAAACCTCATAGGTAATAATGTTTATTATTTCTTTAAAAAGTTTTTGTCTCATGCAAAAGTGGTTTGTTATGTAGTACAACAGTTTACAGCCATGTAGTCTGTACTAATATAGCCTGCAGCCCTCTGTGCCATAAAGAAATGGATAAAGGAAAAGAAGGTAGAGGAACTCACATTTGTTTTTTTATTTTTATTTTAATTTTTATATCAATCAGAGGTTACGTACTTTGCATAACCGGCATAGCCCTCTCCCTCCTTCCCTCCCACTCTCCCCATCCCTCACTCATCTCCTCCCCACCCACTCCAAGTCTATCTACAGGGGAGGATCTCCTCCCCTTCCATCCGACCCCAGTTCATCTTGTCTCCTCAGGGCTGGCTACAATGTCCTCCCCTGGGATCTAGCCAGGCTGTTACTCCCTGGCAGGTATGGGGGAGAGTGAAAGAACCAGCCATCGAGTTCTTGTCTGAAACAGTCTCTGTTCCCCTTACTAGGGTCTTCAGTTGGATACCGAGTTACTATGGGTCACTTCTGAGCGGGGGTTTTAGTACATATCCATACATGGTCCTTGGTTGGAGAAACTGTCCCATAGAAGACTCCTGTGCCCTGCTCAGTTTGGTATAATATTCTTTTAAGTGCTTGATACACTCAATATATAAATAACTTACACAACTTAGTACCCAAAATGAACAAATACCACCTCTCTCTCTCTCTCTCTCTCTCTCTCTCTCTCTCTCTCTCTCTCCATATATATATATACATATATATATATATACACACACACACATATATTTCTAGACATTGAAATATCAAAAAGGCATATGTACAGATACTCATCATTAACGATCAGTGAAATACAAGTAAGAACTTCAAGGAAATATCACTGACTTCTGTCATAACAGCTACTATTAAAAAGGCAGAAGGAGGCAGTAGATAACAAGTGTTACCAAGTGTGTGGGGCAGAAGACATCCTTGTACAAAGAAAGTCCCTCAAAAAATTAATCAAATATGCAATAGAGATTGGTCAGTAGTTAAGCATGTACTGTTCCAGCAGAGAAACTGAGTTTGGGTCCCAGAACCCATGTCAGATGTTTCAGACACTTCACGCCTTTGAGGGCCCTCACTTATATGCACATACCCACACAAAGACACATACACATAGTTATCAGTACATTCTTTAAAATAGTTAATTACAGAACTTCTGCATGATCTAGCAGTCCTTGTTCTGAGCATATCCAAAGGAATTTAAATCAGAACTTCTGTGAGATATCTGTGTTCTATTTGTTATTGAAACATTACCTACAGCAGCCAAGATATATAAATTTACCCCTCCCCCTTTACATTGTTCTCATGGCAGGGCACTGAGTAGCTTTAGGCAGGATAGCCTTCTGGTTAACCTGGTGTCCTTGAGAATATGAAATCATCCCACTTACTGTGTAACCACTTCTCAATCCAAAGATCTTACGTAGAGCATTTACCTGAGAACTGAGTTTTCAGGTCATGTGTTTAAAAAACCAGAAGAGATAAAAATACTGAAAAGTTCCACTAAGAAAATGTATCTAATGCCCTTATTGATCATCCTTGTAGATGAAAATACAAGATGATGACATAAACAAAGATGTAGTAGAAGGCCAGTCATGGTGGTGTACACCTTTAATGTCAGCACTCAGTAGGCAGAGGCAGTAATTATGGATGTAATCTGTTAGATAAATTTGTACCACTGAGGATGAGGTATATATATTTCAAAGAGAAGTCATCCCATCTCTTGGTGAAGGACCTAAGTATGGAACTAGAGAGGTAGTTCAGTAGTTAAGAACACTAGATGCTCCTCTCGAAGACCCAGATTTGGTTCCCAGCATATACATAGCAACTCACCACCATCCATAACACCCTCATTTGGCCTCCATAGGTACCAGACACTCATGTGGTGCACAGAAATATGTACAGACAATTCCCACATTAATATAAATGGAAAGAGTTAGTTTATAATGTGAACAATGCTTTTTAAAGACCATCTCTGTGGAAGGTAGTTCAAAAACATTCAAGTGGGGTATGGAGGCATATGCTTTTAATCCTAGCACTCAGGAGATAAAAGCAAGTGAATCTCCGTGTGTTCCAGGCCAGCCTGAACTACATAGAGAATTCTAGGACAGCTAAGATACATAACAACCAGTATAAAAACAAAACAAAAAATACAGCTATTATCTTACTCTAGAAAAAATAACAGAGAATAAAGCATGGCATTATTTGAGTCAGGTTTAAAAAGAGTGGAAAGAGAAAGAAAAGCTTTCCATGAGACCAAAACACATTTGGGTGAGGGAAAAATAGATGCTATAAAGAAAATGTACAAAGATAGAGACAAATGATAATATTAAATAAATCATTAATAAAGCCTGGCTAGAACTAAGAAAAGCCACCTGAAGAAGAGACTGAATTTTTAGACTGTCTAATACTTTTGGGAACTGTGATGTGGAAATACTGATGTTTTCAATAAGGGAATGTTGTTGGTTAGCTTCACACATGAATTTGACTCATAACTGCACAGATAAGTGTTTAAACAGCTGTCCTCTAAGTAAAAGCTAATAATTCTCCATTTTCTCCTGGAAGATTCATTTAAATAAAATATGCTTATTAAATTTTCTCCAAAGATGATTTCATTATTACCCTGATCATTGCGTTTAAGTCAAAGCTCTATGTCATTCTTATTAAAATGTGGAATGCCATCCTTTTCTATAAAAAGATTGCATTATGTATTTTTTTCAGCTAGGAGATAAAAAAAAAAAACAAGGGCATAAATCTGCTTGTATGTGCCATCAGCTCTCAGTAATATAAAATAATAGTAATAAAATAAGAATTTTTACATAATAAGATAGAGATGCAGTTTTCAAGGATAAAGAAGGTTTTAGATATAAAACAAGGACTCTAGTTAATGATACTAGAAATTCTGCAGGAAAATAAAATTTAGGGCATCAGATTCCTTGAACTGAGTTTTGGACATGAACTCAGTGGCTGGCTCTTCGACCTCCCTGCCCCCCGAGGGAGGAGTAGCTTTGCTAGGCCACAGAAGAGGACATTACAGCCATTCCTGAAGAGACCTGATAAGCTAGAGTTAGATGGAAGGGGAGGAGGTACTCCCTTATCAGTGGACATGGAAAGGGGCAGGGAGGAGATGAGGGAGGGAAGGGGGGATAGGGAGGGAATGGGGGAGGGGGCTACGGATGGGATACAAAGTATATAACCTGTGATTAATATAAAATAAAAATATTAAAATTAAAAAAAACAACTACAACAAAAGAAAAAAAGTAACCAAATGAATGAATGAAGAATTAATAAATTGAAGAATGATATAGACACCTAATGTAGACCTCAGGCTTCCCTGGAGGAACTCATGAGCAAGAGGGTTTAAACACACATGCATATATATACATGTTCATAAATGCACACATGATAATAGTAATGATAGTCATAATAATAAAACATTTAAAAGAATTATTACCTTTCAAAAATACTGAATAAATAGAAATCAAATAGTTTAAAATTAAAAATCTGGGTTCCAACTTCATTATAAAACATATTGTGTATATTACTTTTTGGCCTGTACGCAGAGATAGAGTCCGGGCCTTCCATAAACCTAGACTAATGTTTTATTATTTTTCAACTCCAGCCAGGCCTCTATGAGAATACTCTAAGTTTCCTATGCAACATAAATATTTCTGCCCCTTCCCCAAATACACTCTTCAGCTGGCACTTTGTACAATACTAGTGATACTACTTGTGGCTGAGCAATAATAAGATCCCTCAGCATTGGTGCTGAAGTCTGTGTAGCATTGCTTGGACTAAAGATAAGCCAGAAACTGACTTGAGAGGTAAGGTTCATTCTCTATTTTCCTGGATGTGCCTTTTGGCACTCTATGTGTCTTACAGAATGAAGTCTGGCATATTGCCTCCCTTTACTCATTCTGTTTATTCTTCAAATGCCAAGAGAGCTATGAGGAAGACAGAGCTCAAAGTTAGATCCAAGAATAGGTCCTTGGATTGAAGGATGGAAAATAGAGAGCTCTAGTCTTTGAAGGCATCTGTTTTCCTCCTTCTTTGCCAAGCTCTGATAAAACTCTTAAATTTCAGCACCCAGGGGGTAAGTTTTGAATGCCTACCATTGCCAAAACTTTTCAAAGGAAGCTGAAGCCAACCTGTGAACCTGATTATTCACAGACAGCCTGTTTAATAGTAGCAGTAGAGGGACTTCGTGTTAAATTATTGCTCACCCAATATCCATCCAATTTGGCTTGATATATTTGGTTATATCTGTTTTACATTTCAGATTTGGCTGAAAGTAATATAGTGTAGCAGTTACGCAGTGAGAATCAAGAAGCAGAATTAGGTTTGACTTTGCGTTTTCATTTATGGACACTTCATTACCTTACAGTAATCTCACCTTTACATTGCTTGTTTCTATAGGTGCTGGAACTAAGATTTCATCTACACTATTACTGTGTTGAAGTTAATCTATGAGTTTTACATTTAGTATTGGGGGCTGGAGAGAGGGCTCAGCAGTTTAGAAAACTTTTTCTTGCAGAGGACCTTAGCCATAGCCCCTGACAACTACAGGAAAGTTCACAACTATCTGTAACTCTGATTCCAGAGATTCTGACACCGTTTACTAGACTCTTTTCTTTTTGTTTTTGAGACAGGTTTCTTCTGTGTAGCTTTGCTGTCCTGGATCTTATTCTGTAGACCAGGATACCCTCAAAGAGAGATCTGCCTGCTTCTGCTTCCCAAGTGCTGGGATTAAAAACATGTGCCACCATCTCCAGGTTCTTCCAGACTGTTAAGGCATTGTATGCATGTGGATTATAACATAAATGCATAAACACATGCAGACAAAGCACTCATACACATAAAATAAAGTAAATAAATATACTTAAAAATAAATCTAATAGCAGTCTCTTTAAAAAATTAGATGCAGCTATATCAGATGTGCAGATATATTTAGAATTGTAATGATGGAAGCCATTCTAACTGAGCTATGATGGTATTTCAATGTGTTTTAATTGGCTTTTTTTCTTATTCCTAAAGAAGCTGAATATTTTTTCCTGGATTTATTGCCATTTTCATTTCTTCACTTGGAAGTTGTTGTGCCATTCCAGTGTTCAATCATTGATGCAATGATTAGTTTTTTTGATATTTAATATATATATAAAATATTCAAAATTTTGTAATGCATATCTTTTGCTGGCAAACATTTTCAACCTTTCTTCAGACTGTCCCTTCAGTCTAGAGTTTCTTTTGTTGTGAAGAACCATTTAAGTTTGATACTGTGATGGTTTAAATCAGAATGTCCTTCATAGACTCATGTATCTAAACAGTCAGTTCCCAACAATGGCACTGTATGGGGAGGTTTATAATTGTGGTCTTGCTGAAAGTTGTATGTGCCTCAGGACTGCTATTTGAGAGCCAAAGCCTTGTCCCACTTACAGTTTGCTTTCAACTCCATGCCTGAGGTTGAATATGTGAGCTTTCAACTTTCTCTTCTTGGTGCCATTCCTGCCACCTGCTGTCATGATATCCCCACACACTGCCGGGGCGTGAGCCGAACGCTTCTGCCAGCAAAAACTCAGTCAGTGTGTGAGTCCGCCAGCAGCAAAAACTCAGTCAGGGTGTGAGTCCGCCGGCTGATCAGGGAGGATCCCCAGTCCTGCACCAACCCACGGGTGTGCAGCGGGCACGAACCAATCGTGGGAACCACCACAGACTGACTGGAGTGGGGGACCATTCTGACCAGTCCGCACACTGCGGGGGCGCGGGCCAAACGCTTCCGCCAGCAAAAACTCAGTCAGTGTGTGAGTCCACCAGCGGATCGGGGAAGAACCCGAGTTCTGTCTCAACCCACGGCTGAGAGGATCCTGGGACCATCTTGACCAGACTGCACACTGAGGGCGAAAGCTGCACGCATCCGCCAGCAAAAACCCCAGTTCAGGTGTCTGTCCACGGGCCAGACAGAGAAGGCCTCGGGCACCATTTCAGACAGCCCTGCATACAGAGGATGCACACAAACCCAAACCCACTGTGTGTGCCCCAAATATCATCTCAGACCTTGGTGCACAGCCCCTGGCACAGAAGGAGGCGCCAAATCTCCATTCCAGGGGAGAGCCCTTAACAGAAACCTTGTCTTGAAGGCCAAAAAAAAAAAAAAAAAAAAAAAAAAAGAAAGAAAGAAAGAAAGAAAGAAAAAAAGAAATAACACATTTCTCTAACCAGAATTGGTGAAATACACCTTTAATTCCAGCACTAGGAAGGCAGAGGGAGATGGATCTTTGTGAGTTCTAGGCCAGCCTGATCTACAAAGTGAGTTCTAGGAGAGCCAGGGTACACAGAGAAACCTTGTCTTGAAATATATATATAGTTATAATATATATATAAGCATGGTTAAGACCCCTTAACACAGTTTTTCATGTTTTGGTGACACTCATCATAAAATTATTTTTGTTACTACTTCATAACTGGACTTTTGCTACTGTTATGCATCTTACTGTGAGTATATGTAGATGGTCTTAAACAACTCCTGTGAATGAGTCATTCAACCCACATGGGAATCACAACCTACAGCCTGAGAACCACATTAAATATTTTCTTCTTATAATATTTGGCTATTAAGTTTGTTTAACAAGAATTCACGTAGTTGGTATCTCATTTTAATGCACTTTTCTAGGCTGCATTTATCTTGAAAGCTAACGTTATTTATTACTATTTGGGTTCTCAGTACTTGTATATTATTTAACAGATGATAAGTCTGCATTCTGTTGCATTTTAAGATAATCTAAAGCTGGGTGTGATGGGCACACCTGTAATCCTAGAATTCAGGAGGCAGAAACAAGCAGATCACTATGAGTTGGAGAACAGCCTGGTCTACAAAAGGAGTCCAGATCTACGCAGAGAAACCCTGTCTTGTAAAACTACAAAAATAAAGTACAATAATCTGAAGAAAGTGACACATATTATTAGACATTTTCTTACTAAACTTAGCAAGAGTAAAAAATGTTAGTTCAATAAGGGAACAGGATTCAAAAGTGAAAGAAATCTTTTGTTATATTTTGTTCTTCAAATAATGCTAGGCTTTATAAAATTGAAATTTATTGTAGTCAGGAAAGAAGTACCCTAAGAGCAAGGAGTAAGTGAACATGTAGAACAAAATGTAATAATTAATACAACATTTCTTATATCAGATAAAGATAAAAGTAACTTGAGTTTAACATGCAGTGGGCAACAATACAGTAATTTAATCCTTAATTATAATATTATGTACCCATGGCTACCATTGCAATAAACCCAGTTTAGTGCTTCACAGTGGCCTTATATGTGGGTGACTATGAAGAATTTGAGTCATTCTCATTCTGTACAACCTCATCCATTCAAAATCTTGCTCATTGCCTAGATGAGTTCTTCTCCACTTTTTTTCTTTTTCTAGAAACTACTTGTCTAATAAAGAATCCAAACTGTGCATTTTCTGATTTTTAGTTTGGCACCTTAATCCTTTCTAATGGATGAGGATTTTGAGATATTCCTTTATGGGTTTCACTACCAAATGATGGCACATGGCTTCATTCTGTTGCTACAGTAGAATTTGGCAAACTGAAATTTGTTTCTTGAACTGAATTCAAGAGTGCAATACCTCCTTTTTTTAATTAGTAGGAAAGAATTACTGCTATGGAGTCTTTCTCTTAAAAAAACAAAACAAAACAAAAACTACTTCCACTTGGGCAGGACCATGGGAGAAGATGAAGAATGAAGAGTGGGATTGGGAGAACACTAGGGAGGGGGCTACAGCTTGGATACAAAGTGAATAAACTCTAATTAATAAAACAATGAATAAATTTTAAAAAAGAACTTCATATCCACACTTGGATATATCTTATTGTTTTCCTGTGTATTACTTAATATCAGTGATTCAAACTTATATTAATATGAAAAACTACTTCCAAAGAAAATGTCATTGTTGTATAATTTTGAATGCATGTATTCATGTGTGTGTAATATCATGGACGTAATTCTCTTTGAGTTGATTCTTATGCATAGGCTCCCTGATAGCTTATAGATATTTGTGGTTTTCCATCTGTTGTTTTTGCTCTGAGCAAACATTTACACAGCTGATGAGACTATTTTGGCAACTTTGTCTAAATAACCAGAAACTTCAATTTAGTGTAAATTTTTTTCCTTAAATGACCCAATTTTAAGATAAAAAATAGAACATTTGAAATTTATAAGAAACTGATATAGCTAGCTAGATATAAAAATAATATTAAGATTTTATATATTCTAATATATAATATCTTAGGATAGAATTATCATGATTATAAACCCCTATCTCATTTACAAATATTTCAAATGTTATTTTCTAAAATTAATTCAGACAAATGTTATGAGGAATTGTAGTTTTATGTTTAAAAGTAGTTCAATTTTTTAAAGGAATATTTTATCAACACTTAAAATTTTTACTTGAGCCTTCAAAAGACACATTTTTCTCAATGTTCTTTAGTTTGTGATATTGTCAATATACATATGCCTAAATAATTTCCAACTGTTAACTCACTGCTTTTATATAATTCATTGTTATTCACATTGCCTAATCTTATTTTCAAATGTTTAAATTTTAAGATTATGGTCTTGGAGTTCTGATGAGACCTGATAGGCTAAGGTTAAATAGAAGGGGAGAAAGACATCCTCTATCAGTGGACTACGGGAGGAGGGTGGGATTGGAAGGAGACAAGGGAAGGGGCCACAGGCAGGATACAAGTTGATTAAATTGTAATAAATGATAATAATAAAAAATTAAAAATTATTTTGGTCTTGGTACTCAGCACTTAAGACCATATACTGCTCTCTTGAAAAACCTGAGTTCAGTTCCAAGTAACATATCAGGTCACAACTACCTCTAAATCTAGCTCCAAGAGATCTGATGCCATTTTCTAGACTCTGCAGACACACAGACACTTGCACGTGTGACATTCATTCACAAAGACACATTGACATACATAAAAAATAATTATAAAATGAATCTTAAAAGCTCTGGTCATATAAAGAAATGTACATGATCTGGGCAGGTGGTGAGTTCCTTTAATTCCAGCTGTTGAAAAGCACAGGCAAGAACATTTCTGTAAGTTCCAGGCCAGCCTGTTCGACATCGTGAGTCCTGTGCCAGTTAGGGCTACATATTGAGACTGTGTCTAAACAAACAAACAAATGAACAAAAAAATCAAAATTATTTAAATTTAATAAATAAATAAATAAATAAATATCTATACAGAATTTTACAGCTAACCAAGTCTGTTTGTGTGTGTATGTGTGTGTAAAAGCTAGTTTATCATGTTCATTTGCGTAGTGGTTTTTAAACTTTAATACGCAAAAACTCAGAACTTATTTGGCATGATAATTTGGGCCATTATTATTTATTAAAATGGGAACAGTAAAATAGAGTTTTGTGTTCTCTTAAAGGAATAGGAGAACAATCTGTATTTCCTTGACATGTTGTATTTTAGCAACTTTCATCTGCTGGATTGAGGCTGGTTTGATAGGATTGATTATACTGACCTCTTTATGGGTCTATTCCTGAGCAATTGAGTAGCTGATTTGATTTGGTTTTCTAAATGGCCAAAACTACCAGGTGGCTTGATCAGAATGATGACTGAAACTAGCAATTCAACCATGACAACAGTTGGCTCAGTGACAGTGTGTTAACACCATCCAACTTCTCAAACAGCTAAATATAGAACTTCCAAACTCTTTTTTTTTTCTGACTCAACTGACATTCTGAGTCACGATAGCTAATTCAGAATTAATATTGTAGTAGACAACTTTAATTGGGAATATGTTCAAATTTTCTGTAATGCAAAACATTCTAAAGGGTAGGCTATTAAAGCAGCTGGAAAGAAAAATAACAAATTGTTAGTGCTATTAAGAAACTTTGAAAGTATGCCAAACTGCAATGATAATGGAGCATCATATGAGAATCTATAATGAATTTATAGCACAAATATTGTGACTCATAAACTGTCACACAAGAACAATTTTTAAAAAGAGTCATTTGAAAGTGAGATCAGGGTTACTTGCTCTCTTATATATTGGAGTGAGATTTTTACCAACTTTAAAATTTAGTTTATGAAACTTATAATATTAAAAGCCATGAAAGGAAGAAAAGTCAGTATTATAAGCCAAAGAAAATCATTTTTATATTATTATGTATATTCCTGTTTTTTCAGCTGAACTTATTTGGTGTTCTTCACAAACAAGAGAAAAATGGTAAGAACAAATAACAGTATTGCTAGTTATTTTATCTCTTGGGGAAGAATATAGTATGAATAGGGGGGCCCAAGGACTCCTCCACTGAGTTTAATCACAGGACATGGTAGCACCAAGAGATGACTTAAAGGATCTCCCACACTCCAGACATAATCTGCCTTACCTTTATTGTTGAAAACCAATCCATTTTCCCCCAGTAATCTGGATCAATGACTCCTTCTAACAATGTAATTCTTTTCTCAGCTTTTTGGCTTAGGGTATCAAAAGCCCCAAGTGACCAAGGGGTCTAAGCTTCTAGTTCACTGGAATGCTTCTTGTCTCTCTGGGCAGAAGTTCTCTCCCATCTTCAAACAAAACTTCCAGGCCAGCAGAATTCAAGGTCATAGAAAAAGAAAACAAAAATTTCCCTAGTGGATTGCTAGGGGACACAGTAGTAGAAAGACTTTCTTTTTGACACCATAATTCTATCAGACCTGCTACTGGATTTTTAGTCGATTCCAGTTATAAGCAAACAGACAACCAAGAGTAGCCATCATGGGTAGATGCTAATAGATTATAAGACAGAAACAAATGAAATGGGAATGTAAAGCTGATTTTATAAGAGATCATGTAGAGCATACATTTACTCATTCATTCAGTTTATATATATATATATATATATATATATATATATATATATATGCTCCCACATCAATTATTAGTATGATTAATCCAATGGTAAACTGAATGATGATAGGAATAGTGTATGCAATGGTTAATATCATAGACATGTTCATTGAGAGCCATTGCTAGAATAATCTTCAAAATATATTTGTAATAAAAATATTTATGTGAAAAAATTCATAAAAGGTCCTAAGACTATGAATGAATAATAGAGAATGGTACCACATTTAGACTGTCAGCTATAAAGTGTCTCTAAAGAAGTAATACTTAAATTGAGACCTGAAGGAGGAATTAGTATTTTCCAGATATTAACTGGTAAGGGGACAGATGCCCTGTGAAGAACGCACAAGTGTTTAGAAAGAAGAAACTAAAGTTGTGCATAGTGGTGCACACATTTTATCTTCTGGAACAGAGGCAGGTGGATCTATGTAAATTCACAGACTAGTTGAAGCCAGCCTGGTCTACATAGTGAGTTTCAGGACAGCCAGGGTTACATAGTGAGATCTTGTCTCAACAAATAAACACATGGACAAACAAAACAAACAAGTAGAGAAGAAAGAAAAAAGAACAAATTCATATAGCTGGAAGGCAGAAAGAAAAAAAAATGGGAGTAACTCAGGATAAAACCAAAAGATGTAAGACGTAGTCAAGCCAGGTTGGAAACATTATTTCTTTAGGGATCTGTACTATGAATTGGAAGATATAAGCAATAGAAATGTATTATGTCATGGTTCTAGAGGCAAGAAATTCAAAAATCGAGATGTCAACACAATTGTTTCTTTATTAAGGCCTGTGTCCTAGTTTGCTTTGTATTGCAGTGGTAAGTGCTGTGATCAAAAACAACTTGAGGAGGAGTGAGTTTATTTACTTTCAAGTCCTGATCACAATGGACTATAGAAATAGGGCAGAACATGGAGGCATGAGCTGAAGCAAAGACTGTGGAGGTATGATGTTTCTGAATCTCTCTCCTCTTATTACACTCAAGACCACCTGTTTAGGTTGGCACCATCCTGTGGACTTCCCCCTTACATCAATCATTAATTTTTTAAAAAATGACTCACAAATTTGCCAATAGGTGCATCTGATAAAAGCATTTTCTCAGTTGATAGTCCTCTTCCCAGATGTTTGAAGCTGTGAGAGGTTGACAACACTAATCAGTACAGACTACTTAAACAATCTGTTCAGAGACTTGCTCCTTGGCTCATAGACAGTCATCTACTCTAGGGTTCCTCACATTGTCTTCTCATGATATATGTGCTACTGTCTCCATACTTCTATCCCTTATTATATAAGGACATCAATCATATTGCACCAGACGAGATCCTAGTTACCTTACCTGATTATTTTTGTAAAGGCCTTATCTCCCAAAAAGGTCACATTCTCAGTCACTAAAGATTTGGAATTGGGTACATTGATTTTGAAAAGAATACCAATCAGTCTGTAGCATACATTCCTATCAGCTATGTTAGAAACTTTTGACTGTTTCTTAAGTGCCTGGAGAATTATAATTTTATAAGATACTGTTTTGAAAAGGGTCTATTGTATATATTTATATTATTTTCCTAGTCAATAACAAATTTTAAATATAATTTGGTAACATACATTACAAATTCATTATCTTACAGTTCTAGAAGTCACGAATTGAAAATCAGTTTGACTGTGATAAAATTAAATAGAAAATCCATTTACTTGACTTTTCTGTTTCTAGACATTTCCATTCCTTGATTGATAGTTTTTCCTCCATTTTCAGATACAGCAGTATAGCATCATAGCATCCTGTCACCTCTCTAATTGCAGCAACAATCCTTCATCTTCCCCCTAGTAAGACATCCTCTGATGTCTTTGGAACAAACTGGAAAGGCCAAAAATGATCTCCTTTTCTCAAGATGTTTAATATGATCCCTTCTACATAATTCTTTGAAAAGCAGCAAAATGTATGTTATTACAGTTCATGGTAGATATTAATTTACCAATAATTCAGACAGTAGAGATTATTTGTGTATATATACTATATTATTATAAACATAAACCATTGTTATTATGTGATATTATCATTTGAGCCAGCATATATGTAAGGTTATGAAACAAACTAAATAATGACGATTAGGCGTACGACTGATCTTATATATAAAAGAGATTTATTAGGGGGATATGAACAGAGGGAGAGAAGGGAGAGCAGGGCAAGATGGGGAGAAAGAGAGAGGGGGGAAAGAGAGAGGGTCAAAGAGAGAGGGGGCACCCCGATAGAGAAAGGGGAGAAGGCCAAGAGAAGAGAGACCAAGAGAGGCCAAGAGAGAAAGAATCGAGAGATCACATGTCAGGCTGTCCCTATAAGGGGCAAGATAACCATGCTTTCCAGGTGTGGCCACCTGGCTGGCGATATACGATGACATCATAAGTTGCTAGGCAACCCAGAAGCAGGTTTTGTTCCAAAATCCTAACAATATGCATTATAACAGATTCAATAGAAAACAAAATAGAGCAAAGTAAAAAATCTTATTTGTTAGCCTGATGTAGTGACACATTCCTCTAATCACAGCTTTTGAAGGGTGTGTGTGTGTGTGTGTGTGTGTGTGTGTGTGTGTGTGTGTGAAGGGACAGAGCAGGTAGATACCCGTGAGTTTATGAGCAGTCTAATCTACAAAGTGAATTCTAGACCAACCAGGTCTACGTAGTGAAACTCTATCTCAAAAAGAAAGAAGGAAGGAAAGGAAAGGAAAGGCAACAATAACCTCCCCAAAACAACAACAAAAACAAGAATAAATTATTTGTAGAACTCTTGACAAAATCTTTCCAACCCTGAAGTAATAGATGGCTGTTTAGAGTGATAAAGCACAAAAAACTTAAATAGATGAAACATAACATTATTTTAATAGACATATGTTATACACAAATTCTTAAAAATCAATGCCTTCTTTGTGTTTAGGAATGTAGAAAGTTTTTCTTAAACCACTTTTTGAAGCACTAATGGTGGCTTTCAAAGGTCAAGGATGGGACTAAAAGTTCAAGGACATTATTTATTCCTCTATCAATAACCACATCCTTATACTATTTTGAAGCTCCCACCCCTCAGTTATCTCATTATATATAAAGAGATATCATCTCTTTATTGAGGCACCCAAAGGTCATAGAAGCTGCAGTACCACTAACAAAGATCATCAAACACAAATACAATGTAAGACAGTAGGAATAAAAGGAGCATGGTAACTATAAAACAGTAAAACAAACAAACAAAAAACAAAAAAAAACCAATTGCAATACTTCTTTTAAATTTTATTTATTTAATCACTTTACTGTCTAATCCCAGTCCCTTCCCTCTTCTCCTTCAAGTCCTCTCTTCATGCCCTGCTCCCCTACTCCCCTTTTCTTCTTTTCAGGGAAGGGGAGGCCCCTAAAGGGTATCAACACATCCTAGCACCTCAAGTCACAGCAGTACTAATTGCATCCTCTCCCACTGAGGCCAGATAAGGCAGCTCAGCTGGGGGCAAGGATCCAAAGGCAGGCAGCAGAGTCATAGACAACCCCTATGTACATTGTTAAGGGATCTATATGATGACCAGATGCTGCACATCTGTAACATATATTTAGGGGTTTTTATTATTTTCACTAATAATAAGTTCTTATAATAAGAACTTTATTAATTTTCTCAGTTATAGTTCTATTGTTGTGATTAAACACCATGACCAAGGCAATGTATAAAGAAATCATTAGGAGGACAATGAAGCCAGTTCGAATGAGACTGGATAAGCTAGGGTCAGATTAAAGGTGAAGGGGACTTCTCCTATCCATCTGTGGACATGGAGAGTGGCATAAGTTGAGATGAGGAAGGAAGGGTGGATTTGGGTTGGGAGGGAGGAGGGGGCTATAGCTGGGATACAAAGTGAATAAAATATAATAAAAATAAAAATTTTAAAAAGATCTAAATGTTTTTAAAAGGTGGAAAAAAAAGCATTCAATGGCAGGCAGGCATGTAGGCATGGCAGTGGAGCAGTAGATGAGAATTCAACCTGATCTACAAGTAGGAGAGAGAGAGAAAGACAGAGAAAGACTATGCTTAGAGAGAGATTTTTGAAACCTCAAAGTCCTCCCCACTGACATACCTTATCCACTAAAGTTATGCTTCCTAGTCCTTCCTAAATAGTATACCAATTTAGGACCAACCATTCAAACATATGAACCTATGGTGAACAATCACATTCAAACTATCTCATTAAGAGATTAAATTCTCCAACCAAATGACAAAGAATGACTTTTTAAAAGGGAAAAAAAAAGACAAGATCCTCCAGGCATGGTGACACATTTCTCTAACCCCAGCATTCAAGAGACAAAGGTAGATGGATGCCTTAGAGTTTGAGACCAGCCAGTTCAACATACCAAGTTACAGGACAGTGAGGACTACACAGTGAAACCTTGTCTCAAAAAAGCAAACTAAATCCAACCCAAAACAAGCAAACAAAATCCAAATCCAATTACATGCTGCCTACAAGAGACTCATTTTTAGTGTTATGGCTTGGAGCACAGGCTATGACCTCAATTTCAGTAACATCATGGGGAGCATGAAAGGACAAAAGGCACACTTTGGGATGTCAGCAGCCCACCACAAGTTAATTCTAGATGGAGAGAAAAAAAATCCATGTTCCTGGTAACTACTGAAGTCAGATTAGCTGCCATCAGTTGACTTTTTTAACTGTTCTTGGTAAAGTTGACTTCAGAATTCATTTCGAATTTTTGAGAAACCCTTACCCTTGGTAAGTTTCTCCCTGTGAATGCACCTGGGGCTTTTCTTTCCTGTTTGCTTTTAGATTCTTTTGAGTAATTTGGGATTCTTTTGAATGATTTGCAATGGCTGCCATTTGATGCCTGGCTTTGCCCTGGGAGCTCTTCTGCTGAACTCTTTAGGTTATTATTATTACTTCTATCATCATCATCATCATCATCATCATCATTATTTTTGTTTTGTGAGACAGAGTTTGAATTGTGTCGTCCCTGTTGACCTGGAACTCTGTAGACCAGGCTGGCCTAGATGTCAGAGAGATCCACTTGCCTCTGCCTCCCAAGTGCTGGGATTAAAAACTATTATAACCTCGAAAACAACAGGATGCAGTAAGAAGCAGAGAAGAGAGAGATCACACAGAGACACTGGGAACCTGACAAGAACTCAAGCAGGAGCAACAGAGATGTGTTTCCTGCAATGAGAACCTTCACAGGGAGGTAGCATGATTATGTCTCCTTTGCCTTGAACGTAACTTTTTCCCTGTCAGGACCTGTGTATTCTAAGCTTTCTCTAAAGGGCATGTCTGCTCTAAAAGGTGATAAGGTTTGATTTCTACAGGCCGTGAGGACTGCCTAGTTTTAAAATGATAGGCCCATAATCTAACAATGACTTCTGTAGAACTTGCCTAGTAATTTTGGAAGTTCTTTGAATGATTCTGGGCATCTTCTGTGTGGCAGGAAAGGTTTTGGGGTTCCATTGAGCCATCATGGTTCCGTTGAACCACTTGTGAGAAATAAGGGTTTTAAGATGATCTCCACTTGATTTATGGAAGCATGAAAAGTCTTTACACTCTAGGGAGAATCCTCAGGGTACTTTCTAAGATTGCAAGCAATTGGACAAAAGCCATTCTCTTCTTAATGAGAAACCCCTGACCACTTCATTTCTGCATTTTAAATTCATTATTGATGGTTAGAATTGTGGTTGGCATGCTGCTTTTGAACTATGTTTGTGTGTGTGAATGTGTATGTTCTGTTGGTAGTGGTGGTTGTTGATTTTGTTGTTGTTTGTGGAGGTAGGGTCTCTCTCTCCCTCTCCATAGCCATGACTAGACTGGGGAACTCACCATATAGAGCAGGTTCAACTTGAACTTAGAAATCCAAATGCCTCTGCCCCAGGTCTGGGATTAAAAGGGTGGACTATCAAACCTGACTTTGTTTTAAGCAATTGTTTCTGTGGCTGTATTTTGAACTAGCTAAAAATGCGAAGATGCATTTTAAACTTGTAACAAAAAAAGGAACTGGTTTCACCCTAGGCAGGCTTATTTAAAATACTAATTAAAATGTTGATTTTAAGCTTAATTAAGGTTTTAGGTATGCTACTTTCAAATGTTAATATTGAAAATCGAGGCTGAAGAAAAATTTGATTATAGAACTTAGGGGAAATGACAAAAAGAGTTAAAACATTTTATTAAGTATTCAGAAGAAAAAATAAGCTAGTTTTGCTAGGAAAACTTAAAATGAAAAATTGAAATGTTAATGTTGGGAATGAACTGTATATCATATTGATATATTCTTGCCTTAGTCCATTTAAATTGCACATATGGGGGCTACAAGATGGAGGCAGCCAGTGCACACCATTTCTGATGGGCAGAAGATCTAAAACTCCAAACTGGTGAGTGGATGTGTGCCTGAAGACAGAATATCAACTTTGAGGCTTCCCAGGCTATTGGGCACAACCTGTGAGCTGGAACAGACTGGATCCAGGTGCCATCCCCCCACAACTGCCTTGAAAATCTCCAGGATCTGAGAGTGGCAAACTATGAGCTGCACCTTTGCATTGCTGCAAGGAGGACAGTGGTGGGGAGCACATAACCCCGGGTACAGGGATCTTCCTTACTCTAAGGACCAAACAGGGGACACAAATCTGAGAGTAGAAAACTGTGGGCTCTTTGAGCTTACCAATTTGCCTGTAAGTGATATATAGGGCCCTCTTTGCTTTGCACACATGCCTGCAAGTAAGTTCTTTGTGACAGAGCACTTGCAGAGCCCCAGGTCCTGGGTCCCTCTAAGCTAGCAGCCAGAGGTAAGATCCCTTTCACCCACACCCCTATTGTGAGCAACATGGGAATCTCTAGGACAGCATTCTCAGCATCAAAACTTCTGTTGTGTGGGTCTCCCAGTGGAGTCCCGACAAACAATTCCTGGAACCAAGATGTAGCTCATGCAGATCTCAGTGCTTGGAGCACAATACCAAGACAGGCCAGTAGGGGTGGGCCACTGAGCCAATCAGGGCACCTGTGCATGTGCATTGTGCCAGTGCAAACCATGCCTGTATGACAAACTGAGCTTGCTCTTCTCCCTTTCACTTCACCCTTCCAGGCAAGCACACCTCCATGGACACTTCTGCACTTGTACACTTCTACCTGTGACCTTCTTCGCTTAGCTGCATCTGAAACACCAACACCAACACTCAAACTGGAGGACCTCTCTTATCTTCCTGAAGAATACTCCAGACTCCAGAGACAGATGAACTCAATCTGAAATACAGGCTCCAGGGAACAAACAACAAATTCTATTGGCCATCAGATGGCTCCAGGGAGGCCTAAGAATAAGCCAACAAAAATCAGGATATTATGGCTTAACCAGCAGCCTCCCAAAACAATGGATAATTTAATTCATTGGAAACACAGGAAAATGATTTCAAAGCCATACTTAATCGAGTTATTAGAGGCATATAAAGAGGAAATGAACAAAGCTCTCAAAGAAGTACAGCCATACGAATAGAGGCACATAAAGAGGAAACAAATAAACAAAACAGATATCATCACAGAAAGACAGGAATCCACATTCAGACAGATGAAGGTAATGGTGCAAGACATGAAAACAGAATAAGAATCAATAAAGAAAACACAAACAGAGAAAACACTGAACTTAGAGAAGAGATCAGGAACCACACACGTAAGCATAATCAACAGAATACAAGAGATGGAAGAGAGAATCTCAGGCAATAAAGATACACTTGCAGAAATTGATATATATCTCAAAGAAAAAGTAAAATCAGAAAAGTTCCAAACACAAAACATCCAAGAAATCAAGGACCCCATGAAAAGACAAAACCTTACAATAATAACAATAGGCGAAAAAGAAGATTCCAGCCTCCAAGGTCCAGAAAATATTTTCAAGAATATCATAAAAGAAAATTTCCCAGCTTAAAGAAAGAGATAACCTTAAATGTACAAAAGGCTAACAGAACAGCAAATGGACTAGACCAAAAAAGAAACTCCTTATGTCACATAATAGTCAGACACTAAATCTAAAGAACAAAGAAAAAGTATTAAAAGCAGCAAGGGAAAAAGGCCAAGGTAGACCTATCAGAATCATACTAAACTTCTAAACAGACACCATGAAAGCCAGAAGGGCCTGGGCAGATGCCATGCAGACTCTGAGGGACCACAGATGCCAACCCAGACTACTATGCCCAGCAAAGGCTTCAATCAACATAGATGGAGAAAACAAAATATTCCATGACAAAAATAAGCTTAAATATCTACACAGCAACTCAGCCCTACAGAAGATACTAGAAGAAAACTCCAATCTAAGGAAAAAAACTACACCCAAGAAAACACAGGATGTAGGCAAATTCACAACAAAGAATTAAAAGAAAACAAGCATAGAAACATAATAACACCAACAGCACAATCTAAGGAACTAACATTCATTGGTTACTATTATTTATCAGCATCAATGGACTCAACTCCCCAATAAAAAGACACAGACTAACAGAATGGTTGCAGAATCAGGATCCAACATTCTATTGCATCCATGAAATATACCTTTGCAGCAATGCAGACACTGCTTCTGAGCAAAGGGCTGGAAAAAAAATTTTTTTTCAATCAAAGAGACCCAGAAAACAAGCTGGAGTAACTATCCTAATATCTAATAAAATAGACTTTTGACCAAATTTAATCAAAAAAGATGAGGAGGGATACTTCATTCTCATCAAAGGAAAAATCCACCATGAGGATAACACAATCCTGAATTTCTATTCCCCACATACAAGAGCACCTGCATTCATAAATGAAACATTATTAAATCTCAAATCACACATCGATCCCAGCACCTTAATAGTGGGAAACTTCAACACTCTACTCTCACCAAGGGAAATATCCTCTAGACAGAAACTAAAATAGGGAAATACTGACACTTACAGAGATCCTAAGTCAAATGGACCTAATAAATGTCTATAGAACCTTTTACCCAAACTCAAAAGAGTGTATCTTCTTCTAAGCACCCTATGGAACCTTCTCAAAAATTTACCATATAGTTGGGAACAAAGCAAGCCTCAACAGACACAAAAGGATTGAAATAATTCCTTGTATCTTATCAGACCACCATGGCCTAAAACTAGACCTCAACAATAGAAATAACAAAAAGCCTACAAATGCATGTGTTATGCCTAGATCTGGAGACACCCAAGAGAACACCAGAGGTTGAGCGTAGAGATCCCTGAGCTCAGGGTACATGGGTGATTTGAAGGTCTAAGTCCCTCCCAGCACACCCAAAGGAGGGGAATTCCAGCCAGGCAGGTGTGTATTGGTTGAAACAAAGAAAAGGGGGATGTTACATTTTAAACTTATTGGCCATAGGAAGGCCCCCAAACCATTAACCATCTGCCTTCCCTTGTTTGGCTGTCCTAGAAGAGAGGGGCAATATGGGCTGCTTTCCTAGCAACTGTATCTCTAGTGGGCAGGAAAAGAATGCAGTAAGGCTGGTTCCTCCCAGCCTGTCTGTCTCCACATATCTGGCCTTTGTTCAGGTTTGTGCTTTAACCTTTAAACCAATATCTCAAAACATTAATTTTTAATTCTTTGGCCTCTAATTCTGCCTTCCCATGATCATTTGAAGACCCAATCATGGATCCTCTAGATGTGACCCCTGGTGTTCTCCAGATTTACCTTCTATACTGTAATCTGAGTACCATTAACTGTACTGCTCCAAAGAATTCCTTCATGAATGCCATCAAGTGATTTAAAATACAAATCCCAAAGGTAAAAATCCAAATGAGTAGGGGTTCCAACAGGGTGGATATATGGGTAGCAAGCAACGGAGAACTATTATGCCAGGATTTAAGCCAATCTCTGGAAACCTCTCATTCTAGTGTTGCTCCAAACTTTTTGTTATTCTTGGTGAAGATTTCCTAATCATTCCTGAGTGGTTTACATAAAAACAGCATTTCTCTCCAAAGACGGCACACTATCTTGAGGACCTGCTTAGGGGGATTAGGAACTGGTATTGCAGCACTGTATGTAAGTAGTGTTGCAAAACAGAAGGGGCTTGGACCTGTTGTTTGTATGGCAGCGAGGGCTGTGTGACTTAACATTTCAGCCTGTTACGTAGGATAAAAGCTGACAGATCATTCTTTTGTAACTCCTTCATGCTGACATTGGGGCAGAGATAGTGTTGACCCTAGAAGGCTGAAAGGCTAGTCAAAAGCTAGGCAACAGGGCACTATCTAATAGTTGAATAGACATGAAACCATCACATCTGCTGGACTGGTTTACTTCAACTTTCAACCTGTCCAAATTTCAGCTTGCAGTCCATAGCTGATCACCAAATAGAGTCTGTCAGCTATGTGAAAAATCTGCTGAGAAAATTCGGACTAGAGACAGAAGTTAAAATTTGTCTAGTAATTAGGAGAAGTGAGGAATCCCAAGACCAAGGGAAAGACTCATCTGGCGTTCCTATGAGCTGTGCCAGATCCAGGTATTAGGAAGAAAAAGCAGGTAGCATGTGTCTAAAAGACAGCAGGAATAGATTCATGCTATTAAGTCCTAGTAAAAGCTGTGGCTTTTTGGTCAGATATTCACATTAGACAGATGTTTTCAGCATGATAAGAAGCACCTTTAAGTCTATCTCTAGAAGACAACCCAAAGGAAATTAAAATCTCAAGCTTGTGACTTGATAATAAGCTGTTAGTGCTCCTTCAGCCAATCAGAACTCTCATGATCAATGTTAAAACTATGAACATCTAAAATCTTACAACAACATAAGCATACCAATAGCAGAGAGGGGGGATCTGAAATATCTCCCATCTACAATATGCATTAAATTACTTTCTTATATCATTACAACTTACATTCATATACCATAAAACACCTACATATACTCTCCAGTCTTCCTTATATTTACCAACTTTGAAACATTTTCCTAGGCCCTCAACTTTTTAATCACCTCATAACTTAAACTTCCATATCTTCAGACATTACATAAACTTTACATCTTTCTGTCCAGTTATTCACAATAAGACACAAGCCATTAACTTGAAGCCTGTGAGCAAGGCAAATCTCTTTGCCTTTCTAAGTAAAAGATCTAGTACCTAGTAGTTCTAACTAGCTAACGAATTTTCCAATGAACTAAGACTGGATTTAATTTTTTGCTCTTTAGCTGCAAAGCTACCATTAGCTTAGCTTAGCCATTAATGTCATCAGAGACCTGAAAAGGATAAATTGTAAGGTAAATAAATGTACCAATCTATGTACCAATCAAAGTGACAGTCCAATATGTAGGCAGTTGTCTCCAACTCCTATGGTCTCATGGCATCATGAGCAAATGCAGTATGGAAATCAGGTACAGAAGATGAGAGACAGTTTCTGTGAAAAAAAAAAATAGACATGAACATTGCAAGAGATGGCAGCATCAGGAGGACAGTCTTTCTGACCAGCAGCATAGCAGGATCTGCACAGTGATCAGCACACAGAATTCTGGATCCTAAAACACCAGCAATTGTGTTTCCAAGGTGAGAGGAAACTCTACAGTGTGGGATTCAATCAGCTTCAGGTCACCCAGCTAAACTGCAGAAGACCAGGTGCTGGGTTACCAGCCCAGAACCAGCATACTTTGATCACTGTCCCAGTCTGAACTGTGGGCCCCACAACACCAAAGACTGGGATTTACAGTCCAGAGAAAACCCCACAGTGCGGAAAAGATGCAGAACAACCTTAGGTCACCCAGACAATCCCTGGAAAAGACCTGCAGTCTTGCAGGCACCCAGCAGCCAGCCCAGAGTGGGGCACACAGCTGCCAGCACAGAGTCCTGACTGACTCATTGTCGCAGATATAACTAGAGGCCCCAGGGCACCAGAGACTGAGTTTCTCTGTTGGGTTGAAAGCCACACTGAGGGGAACAGCATGTTTGACCTCAACCAACTTGCCTCCCTACCCGAAAAGTTCTTGGAAATGTTTCTGCAGACACCCAGGTGCCCAATAGCCAGAAAGGCAGAGGCACATGCCTGTGCCTGTGTGTTCTATTCGCTATCACAGACAGAACTGCAGTCCCCAAAACACTATAATCTGGGTGTCCCTTTTGGGAGGAAACCCCACATCTGGGAAAACATCAGATCCAACGCTCAGGACACCCAGCTGGGCAATAGTTTCTGGGTTCACACAGGCTCTAGGCTCTAGCCATCTACTGTAGGCATGAGTGCCTTGCTCACCTGCCATTAATTACAGCAAGGGAACTGGGGCACACAGATGCAACCTCAGACCTACAAAAGCCTCAGATCCATTGGAGCAGCCCTCAGATACTGCCCCAAGATGCTACCAGTTATCCCTAGCTAAACTGACAAAACCTCAGGACTCCCTGCTTCTTCAAGAGGGATATACCCAGCAAATACAGCTTAAGAGCAGCAGCAGCTCACTAAATTCAGAGCAAGAAACCCAGGAGCAGGACAGCCATCTCTAGGACTTCTACTGATGAGAGAAGAACCTTCCTGAACAGCACAATTACCACACAGGTCCATATGCCTGAGGTGAACCGTGACAATTCCTGAGAGGCACCACCATTCAGTTGGCCATACCCAAAAAGCTGAGGAGATCTTCTTCAGGACACTACCAAGGAGATTCTTCCAACCCCAGGACTCCAGCTGTCACCAGAAATTAACAGACAACACTTGAGACAGCCAGATGGGTAGAGGCAGCATAAAAGCACAAGCAACAAAAGGCAAAGCAATATGGTATCCCCAGAACCCAGTTATCTAGGGGAAAGTAGCCCTAGACACCCTAACATAAGTGAAATTCAAGAAGATGACTTACATATATGCTTATGAAGAGGTTAATAGAGGAAGAAAATAAAATGAGTAAAGAATTAGAGGAAGATAATGTCAAACAGAATATTGCCATACATAAAGAAATACAGGAAGATGTAGCAAAACAGTTTGTGGCTTTCAGAGAGGAAATGATCAAGTCCCTGAAAGAAATAAAAGAAACAGAGGAATGTTCAAACAAACAAATGAAGGAATTGAAGGAAAAACAGGAAAATGCAGTCAGACAGGTGAAGGAAATTAACAAAATGGTTCAAGATCTGAAGATAGAATTGGAAAAATTAAGGAAAACACAGAGGAAACCATGGAGAGGAGGAACTTAGGGAAGAAAACAGGAACTACAGAGGTAAGCATAAGCAACAAACTACAAGAGATGGAAAAAAGAATTTCAGGTGTGGAATATACAGTGGAAGACATCAATGTATCCTTTAAAGAAAATAATAAACCTAAAAATTCCTGACACAAAACATTCAAGAAATGCAAGACAATATGAAAAGACAAAACCTAAGAATAATAGGAATACAGGAAAAAGAAGATTCCTTCCTCCAAGGCCCAGAAAATATTTTCAACAAAATCATAGAAGAAATTTTCCCCAACTTAAAGGAGAGGCCTATAAGAATACAAGAGGCCTACAGAACATGTAATAAATTAGACCAGAAAAGAAAATCCTCCCACCACATAATAATCAAAACAGTAAGTATACAGAACAAAGAAAAAATACTAAAAGCTGCAAGGGGAAAAGGCTAAGTAACATATTATGGCAAACCAGTCAAAATCACACCTGACTTCTCAACAGAGATTATGAAAGCCAGAAGGGCCTGGATGAATATCATACATACCCGAAGAGAACAGATGTCAGCTCAAGCTACTATACCCAGCAAAACTCTCAGTACTCATAGATGGAGAAAACAAGATTTTCAATGACAAAAACAAATTTCCACAGTACCTACACACAAATCCAGTGCTACAAAATATACTAGAAGGAGAAAAAAAAAACAACCCTAGAAAATTGACTACTTTCAAGAAAACAAAGGAATAATTAACCTCACTACATCAAAATAAAAGTAGCCAAGCACACAAATGCAGTACAACAGCCAATATCAAAATTAAAGGTTCTAACAGCCACTGATAATTAATTTCTCTCAATATCAATGAACTCAATTATACAATAAAAAGACAAAGAAAAGCAGAATGGATGTGTTAATATGACCCACCAATCTATTGCATACAAGAAACACACTTAAGTCACATAGATAGATATTACCTGAGAGTTAAGGGCTGGAAGACAGTTTTCCAAGCAAATGAACCAAAGAAACAAGCAAGAGTAGCCATTCTAATATCTAATAAAATAGACTTTCAATGAAAATTAATAAAAAGAGATTGGGGAGGATACTTCATATTTATCACGGGAAAATTCCACAAGGAAGACATCACAATCCTGAACATCTATGCCCCAAATACAAGAGCACTTACATTTGTAAAAGAAACATTACTAAAACTTAAACCTCACATGGATCCCCTAACATTAATAGTGGAAGACTTCAACACTACACTCTCAACAAAGGACAGATCAACAAAACAGAAATTAAACAAAGAAACAATAATTCTAACAGAGGTCATTAATAAAATGGACCTAACAGACATCTACAGAACGTTTCACCCAAACATAAACGAATTTACCTTCTTCTTAGCACCTCATGGAACCTTCTCCAAAATAGACCATATAGTTGGTCACATAAAAAGCCTCAACAGATACAAGAAGATTGAAATAATCACTTGTATCCTATTTGATCACCATGGACTAACGCTGGACCTCAACAACAACAGAAAAAGCAAATAAGCCTACACACATGGAAACTGAACAACTTGTTACTCAATGACAGCTGGGTCAGGGAAGAAATAAAGAAAGAAATTAAAGTCTTCTAAGATTCAATGAAAATGGTGGCACAACATACCCAAACTTATGAGACACAGTGAAAGCTGTGCTAAGAGAAAAGTTCATAGCACTAAGTGCCTTCAAGAAGAAATTCAAAACACCTCATTCAAGCAACTTAATGACTCACTTAAAAACCCTAGAAAAAAAAAGAAGCAGTCATACCCAAGAGGAGGAGACAGCTGGAAATAATCAAACTCAGGGCTGAAATCAATAAATTACAAATGAATAAACAATTCAAAGCATCAATGAAACCAAGAGCTCGTTTTTTGAGAAAACCAACAAGATAGACAAACCCTTAACCAATCTAATTAAAAGGCAGAGAGACACTACCAAAATCAACAAAATCAGAAAAGAAAAGGGGGACATAATGACAGGCACTTAGGAAATCCAAACAATCATTAGTTCTTACTACAAAAGCATATATGCCACAAAATTTGAAAATCTAAATGAAATAGACAGTTTTCTTGATCGAGTCCACTTACTAAAGCTGATTCAAGACCAGGTAAATCAATTAAATAGTCCCATATCCCCCAAGGAAATAGAAGCAGTCATCAAAATCTCCCATGCAGAAAAAGCCCAAGGCCAGATGGTTTCAGTGCAGAATTCTACCAGACCTTTAAAGAAGAGCTAACTCTAATTCTCTTCAAACTATTCCACTAAATAGAACAGAAGGAACACTACCAAACTCATTCTATGAAGCCGCAGTCACCTTGGTACCTAAACCTCACAAAGACCCTACAAAGAAAGAGAATTTCAGGCAAATCTCCTTTATGAACATTGATGCAAAAATACTCAACAAAATACTTGCAAACTGAATACAAGAAAACATCAAAGATATCATCCACTACCACCAAGTAGGCTTCATCCGAGGCATGCAGGAGTGGTTCAATGCACAGAAATCCATCAATGTGATCCACCATATACACAAACTGAAGGAGAAAACAATATGATCATCTCACAGATGGGGAAGAACAATTAGACAAACTCCAACATGCATTCATATTTAAAGTCTTGGAGAGATCAGGGATACAAGGTACATACCTAAACATAGTAAAGACAATATACCACAAGCCTATAGTCAACATCAAACTAAACAGAGAGAAATTTAAAGCAAACCCACTAAAATCAGGACAAGGCAATGCTGTCAACTCTTTCCATATGTCTTCAACATAGTGTTGAAGTCCTTGCTAGAGCAGTAACACAATTAAAGAAGATCAAGGTATATAAATTGGAAAGGAAGAAGTCAAAGTATCATGATTTGTATATGATATGATAGTATACATGAGTGACCCCCAAATTCTACCTGGTAACTCCTACAGCTGATAAACACCTTCAGCAAAGTGGCTGGATAAAAATTAACTCAAAAAATCAGTAGACTTCCTGAACACAAAAGACAAATGGACTGAGAAAGAAATTAGGGAAACAACACCCTTCACAATAGCCACAAAGGACATAAAGTACCTTGGTATGAACCTAACCAAACAAGTCGAAAACTTGTATGAAAAACATTTCCAGTCTCTGAAGAAAGAATTAGAAGAAGATATCAGAAGATGGAAATATCTCCCATGCTCATGGCTTAGCAGGATTAATATAGTAAAAATGGTCATCTTACCAAAAGCAATCTACAGATTCAATGCAATTCCCATCAAATTATCAACACAATTCTTTACAGACATTGAATGAAAAAAATCTCAACTTCATTTGGAATAACAGGAAATGCAGAATTGCTAAAACAATCCCCTACAATAAAAGATCTTCTGGAGGTATCTCCATCCCTGATCTCAAGCTGTACTATAGAGCAATGATACTAAAAACTGCATGGTACTGGCAGAGAAAGAGGCTGGTGGATCAATGTAATCAAATAGGAGACCGAGAAATAAATCTACACCTTTATGGACACCTGATTTTGAGAAAGATACCAAAACCATTCAATGGAAAATGATATTATCTTCTACAAATTTTGTTGGATGTCTACATGTAGAAAAATGCAAATAGATCCATACTTTATCACTCTGCACAAAACTAAATCCAAGTGGATCAAAGACCTCAGTGTAAAACCAAACACACTAAACCTGTTAGAAGAAAAAGTGGGCAAAAGCCTTGAACACATTGGCACAGGAGATACCTTCCTGAATAGAACCACAGCAGCACAGGCTCTAAGAGCAACAGTCAATAAATAGGGCCTCATGAAACTGAAAAGCTTCTGTAAAGCAAAGGACACTGTTGTCAGAACAAAAAGGACTACCTAGAGATTGTGAAAGGATCTTCACCAACCCTATATCTGACAGAGGGCTAATATCCAGAATATATAAAGAACTCAAGAAGTTAAACAGCAACAAATCAATTAATCCAATAAAAAGATGGGGTACAGAGCTAAACAGAATTCTCAATAGAAGAATATCAAATGGCAGAGAAACACTTAAAGAAATGCTAAACGTCCTTAGTCATTAGGGAAAAGCAAATCAAAAGAACCCTGAGATTTCACCTTACACCCATCAGAATGGCTAAGATCAAAAACTGAAGTTACAACACATGCTGGAAAGGATGTGGAGAAAGGCAAACTCTACTCCACTGCTGTTGGGAATGTAAATTTTTACATCCGCTTTGGAAATCAATCTGGTGCTTTCTCAGACAATTAGGAATAGCGCTTCCTCAAGATCCAGCTACACCACTCTTAGGCATATATTCAAAAGATGCTCAAGTACACAATAATGACATTTGCTCAACCAAGTTTGTAGCATCTTTATTTGTATTAGCTAGAAGCTGGAAACAACCGGATGCCCCTCAGTTGAGGCATGGATACAGAAATTGTGGTACATTTACACAATGGAATATTACTCAGCAATAAAAAACAAGGAAATCATGAAATTTGCAGGTAAATGGTGGGAACTGGAAAAGATCATCCTGAGTGAGATATCCCAGAATCAGAAAGACACACACGGCATATACTCACTCATAAGTGGAAACTAGACTTATAATATAGGATAAACATACTAAAATCTGTACATCTAAAGAAACTAATAAAGAAGGAGGATTCTCGCTAAGTTGCAAAATCCCCATTCAGAAAGGCAAAGAGGATGGACATCAGAAGAGGGAAAAAAAGGGAACATGACAGGAGCGAACCTCAGAGTGCCTCTGAAAGGCTCTACCCTGCAGGGTTTCAAGGCAGATGCTGACACTTATAGTCAGACTTTGGGCAGAGTGCAGAGAATCTTATGAAAGAAGTGGGAAATAGTAAGACCTGGAGAGGACAGGTGCTCCACAAGGAGAGTAACAGAACAAAAATATCTGGGCATATGGGTCTTTTCTGAGACTCATACTCCAACTAAGGTCCATTCATGGAGATAACCTAGAACCCCTGCAAAGATGTAGCCCATGGCAGTTCAGTGTCCAAGTGGGTTCCATAATAATGGAAACAGGGACTGTCTCTGACATGAACTGATTGGCCTACTCTTTGATCACCTCCCCCTGAGTGGGTAGCAGCCTTATCAGGCCACAGACGAAGAAAATGAAGCCACTCCTGATGAGACCTGGTAGACTAGGTTCAGAAGGAAGGAGAGGAAGATCTCTCCTATCAGTGGACTTGGGGAGAGGCATGGGTGGGAAAGGAGGAAGGAGGATGGTACTGGGAGGGGAGGAGGGAGAGAGCTACAGGGGGAATACAAAGTGAATAAACTGTAATTAATAAAAAACAACAACAACAAAAACAGAACATGAGAGATTGACCTCACCTTTTCTTCAGCAATGTGAAACAAAGACTCTCTAGGTGTCCACAGCTTAGGTTGGGCCCTAGTGGTGGGCCAGTTGGGGCAGTCTCGCCCAGTGGTTAACATACCACAATCCAGAGTCTAAGTCATCTATTATGCCCAAATCTTCTCTGAGATCTTGGGGAGCTACTGCCAGGATTTTGTGATTCTCTGTCATATATGCTTACACATGTTAAAATGCCATATTCATCAGATCTCTGACAACCTTGAGGGATAGCATATGAATTACTGTTTGTCTATCTTTAGTCATCTGCTATAAAATGCAACCTGTAAAACAGAATGTTATAATCTCTAATTCTGGCATATTCCTTAGGTAAGTGTTTTAGTACCATATCTATTTCAAGTAGATTTACATACGCAAGCTTTGTAGTTACCCATCCTAGGCTTAACCATGAAAACATATACAAAAGACTAGGTAACCAACTGCAGTCATTAGCATAACTTTAAATATGTTTCTGAACTGAAATCAAAGAAATGCTTTCAATCAGGTACAGTTCAGAGAGGGGCTGGCAACTGATAAACTTTAAAATGTTTCATAGCCTTTAACACATTTTAAAAAGAAATCTGTTTTTGCAATATCAAAATAAAGTACTCTTTTTAGGAGTGAAATCACAAAGCATAACCATAATTTTAAAAGTCAAAACCAAATTTTACCAGTGTAAACAATTCAATCTTTAAAAATCAATAACAATTTAAAATGAGACTTGTCTTCTTAGTCTAAAAGGAAATAGGATGATGAACAGAATTCATTAAGAGTGACAGGTTCCGTCATTTTTTTCTACCCTAACCCTTACCACCTGGCAACTTCAAAATGACAGTTTCTCATGACATGGCAAGCAACATGATTTCTATTTAAAAACTTCTGGGCTTCTATAGATATTACAAACATATATGCACACATATATATGTTCTAAATAAGAGTTTGAATTTAACCTTTAAACATATCCAATAACAGTTAATCTGTAACCGAGACATACAGAGCATATTAACCATTTACGATCAGTCAGAAATAAACATCTAATGGCCATACATACATTTAAACAGACAGCCAAAATTTTCTTACTCCATCCAGCTGTAATTTCAAGTACTTTGTCCCATCAGCCTGGGTAATCTCAAACAGCCTGCCCCAATCTTTGCTGTTCTCTTCTTGTCCTGCCCTGAGACATGCTCCTACCAATGAACAGAGGTGCCCCAGGTTGTAGCACTGGGAGCATAGGACAGGTAAAGTCACCATGGTGCACAGCTGTTTGGTTACTGGCCTACTGAGACCATCATAAGCAAACAAACCCATAAAAGAACAACACAAGAAAACAATGTACCAGTACAATGTGTGCCAAAAGAAAGGAAGAAGACGGAAAAATATCCAAAGGAATAGTGGCCGGTCTCTCAGTTGGCCCTCCACCCTGTTCCATTATGGGTGACCTTCCCTGAAATCAGGCTCCATCCAACTACACCAGAGCTTGAAATGGCACTCTGTTTTTCTGTCAGACCGGAGACCAGAGAGCAGTGGCAGAGGAGCCAATCCCAGGGCTCTGTATACTGTAGCCATCCCAGGGGGAACATCTTGATACCTGTTGAATTCAGTTCTCATCATGGCTCCTTATGCCCAAGAACTCTGCAAGTGTTGCTGCTGGTGGTAGGACTGTAACACTGGGGCAGGAAAGTCCAGCACTGCTGCCATGATGAAATTGTACTCGAGGGCAGCTACTATCTGGCAGGGAGTGGTCCCAGACAATTTCCTTCCCAGCCCCAACCTTGCATCCCACCCATCCCACTCCCACCTCTGGAGCACCCTCTGATCCACGGAGGGCAGTGGGGGGACACTGGGAGGTGGAACAATGTTCAAGTTGAGGAGTCAGGAGGAACAGGGAGGGGTTGGAGGATGTCTCCCCCATAACATCCCTCACAGTCCGAAACAAAGATTCACAAACACAAGGAACAAAATAGAAAGATAAACACAAACAAAGTAGCCATTCTGCATTTGGAAACAAAAGTGAATCCGAAAGCTCAGACTCACAGACTCCCACCATGGTTTCCCTGCCACAGAAACCGAAAGAAGTACAGAGAGGAGAGAGGAGACAGTAAGATTCCATGTCCACGGAAAATCACTCCAACTGATGGGTGGATTCTACCTGAACCACCTCCTGACAGTGGGGCTCTAGCTGAGTTCCAACCAAAACTGATGCGTGGGTTCTACCCGAATCACCCAAGGGTCAGAGACTTCTCCCTGACCCCCATAACTGTGACTCTTCAACGCTTCTTCTCTTACCCACATCTTGCCTCTTACACTGACACCTTGAGACTTTTCAGAACCAAGAGAAAACACAAGACACAGACACTATACAGACACACTTGTCGGCTGGCACAAGACCTTCTGAGTCAAGGTCCTGGAGGTGTGGGGGATTTCATTATCTCTCCGGGACCTCCAAATGTTATGTCTAGATTGTAAGACCGCTAAGAGACCACCAGGAGTAGATTCTATTACAAAATACATAAGGATCTTTTTATTACAAGTTATAGCTTGGGTGCATACACTCACAGAAGCAATGGTTGAGAGCAGAGAGCCCCAAGCTCAGGGTAGGTGAATGATTAAAAGGTCACAGTCCCTCCAAGGTCAGGGGAATTCTGTCCTGGCAAGCATCTATTGGTTAAAATACAAAAGGACATGTTGCACTTTAAACTTATTGGCTATAGGAAGTCCCCTAAACCATTATTCGTTTGGCTTCATTGTTTGGGCTGTCCTATTACAGAAGGGCAATCTGGGCCAGTTTCCTAGGAACTATACCTATAGTGGGCAGAAAAGAATGCAGTAAGGCTGGTTCCTCCTAGCAGGTGGCTGGACAAGTCTCCACTTGCCTGGCCTTTGTTCAAATATGTGCTTTAAATTTTAAACCAGTAACTCAAAAAACTAATTTTTAATTCTTTGGTCTCTCACATGGAAACTAAACAACTCTATACTCAAGGACAGTTGGATCAGGGAAGAATTTATAGACTTCCTAAAATTAAATAAAATGAAAGCAAAATTTACCCAAATTTATAGGACACAATGAAAACAATGCTAAGAGGAAAGTTCATAGCACTAAGTGCATTCAAAGAGAAATTTGAGACATTTCATACAAACAACTTAACAGCAAACCTAAAAGCTCTAGTATCTTCTGTAGTGATGTGTTGCTGTGTAGATATTGTTTAAGTTTAGTTTTTTCATGGAATACTTTGTTTTCTCCATCTATATTGATTGAAAGCTTTGCTGGGTATAGTAGTCAGTGTTGGCGTCTGTGGTACCTTAAAGTCTGCATGACATCTATCCAAGCCCTTCTGTCTTTCATAGTTTCTGTTGAGCAGCCTGGTGTAATTCTAATAGGTCTACCTTTATATGCTACTAGGCCTTTTTCCCTTGCTGCTTTTAATATTTTTCTTTGTAGATTTAAGTTTTTGACTATCCTGTGATGTGAGGAGTTTCTTTTCTGGTCTAGTCTATTTGGTGTTCTGTAGGCCTCTTGTATGTTAGTGGACATCTCTTTCTTTACAGTGGGAAATTTTTCTTCTGTGATTTTCTTCAATATATTTTCTGGACCTTGGATCCTGGAATCTTTTTGGTCTATTCTTATTATTCTTAGATTTTTGTCTTTTCCTAGTGTCCTTGAGTTCTTTGAAGTTTTGTATTTGGATGTTTTCTGATTTTACTTTTATTTGAGAGATGTATCAATTTCTGTCAGTGTATCTTTGTTGCCTGAGATTCTCTCTTCCATCTCTTATTTTCTGTTGGTGAGAGTTATCTTTGTGTTTCCTGATCTTTTCTCAAGTTCTCCAACTCCAGAGTTTTCTTCTGTTTGTGTTTTCTTTATTGGCGCTAATTCTGTTTTCATGTCTTGCACCATTTCCTTCATGTGTTTGAATGTGGTTTCCTGTCTTTCCATGATGGCCTCTATTTTTTTGTCCATTTCCTCTACACGCCACTAATTGTTCCTCTATTTATTTGGCTGTATTTGCCTATATTATTTTGAGAGCTTAGTGTGTTTTTTCTTTATGTGCCTCTAATATCTGGATAAGCCTAGAATTGAGATCATTTCCCTGTGTTTCTGATGAATTAACATGTCTACTGATTTTTGCAGTTGCTGGTGAGGCCATGATGTCCTGATTTTTGTTGGAGGTATTCTTATGCCAACCTCTAACCATCTGCTTATCTGTAACCTTTGCTCTTTGTTCCTGGAGTTTGTACTTCATATTGGGTTCATCTGTCTCTGGTGTCTGGAGTATTATTCAGGAAGATGAGAGAGGTCCACTGGTTTAAGGGTGGATGTTGGTGTTTCAGCTACAGCTAGGGGAGGAATGTCTCAGGCACAGGTGTACAAGTGAGGTTGAGGAAGTGCAGGCATGTGCCTGGAAGTGTGTCTTGAAGGAGAGGGTGCTAGAGAATGTAGATGCCTGGAATGTGGGTTTTAAACATAGGAGGGTGTGCAGGTGCTGGTGGTCTTTGTGGGTTCAATGCACGTGCACAGTTGCCCTGAATATCTCTGTGGCCTACAGGCTTGTCCTACTGTCTTCCTGGTATTCAGGTATGTCTGAACTCCAGGAATTATTTGCCTAGACTCCACTTTATCAACCCTTTTTTAAATTTGTATTTTTATACACTTTAAATCCCATTTCCTACTCTCCCTGTTCCTCACCCCACCCCCATCCCCTAGTCTTCAGAAAGGGGGAGCCCTTCTCCCCTACCAACTGACCCCAGCTTATCAAGTCTCATCAAAACTGCTTGCATCCTCTTCCTCTGCGGCCTGACAAGGGTGCACTGACCTGGGAGAAGTGATCAAAGAGCAGGCAAGAGAGTACAATCAGAGACAGCTCTGGTTCCCCTTTCAAAGGAACCCACAAGACTGAGCTGCCTATTGGCTACATCTGAGGAAGGGGCCTATGTCCTCCCCATGCACTGTATCTGGTTGGTGCATCAGTCTCTGCAAGCCAACCTAGGTCCAGATTTGTTTGCTTTGTTGGTCTCCCGGAGAAGCTTCTGTGTCCTCTGAGTCCTTCTATCCCACTCCACTCATTCTTAAGAAACCCTGTGCTCTGTCCAAAGTATGGTTGTGAGTCTCAGCATCTGCTTCAATAAATTGCTGGGTGGAGTCTTTCAGAGGTCATCTATGGTAAGCTAGTGTCCTGTTTCTCTTCAACCACTTCTGGTGTATATTCTGTTTTCCCTTTTGAATGAAAATTATGCATCCTCTCTAGGGTCCTCCTTGTTTCTTAGCTTCTTTAAGTCTGTGGATTGTAGTATGCTTATCCAGAATTATATGAATATCTGCTTGTAAGTGAGTATATACCATGCTTGTCATTCTGAGTCTGGGTTGTCTCTCTCAGGATTATCTTTTCCAGATCCATTCATTTGCCTGCAAAACTCATGAAGTCCTTGTTTTTAATAACTGAATAATATTCTATTGTGTAGATGTACCACAGTTTCTTTATCCATGTTTCAGTTGAGGAACATGTGAGTTGTTTCCAGATACTGGCTATTACGAATAAAGTTGCTATGAACATAGTTGTGCAAGTATTCTTATTGTATGGTAGAGTATTTCTAGGATATATGCCCAGGAGTGGTACTAAAGGAGAATAATATTTTTTAAAGGACAGTAACACCACTGCCCAGCTCATTAACTATTTCTTAACAGCATAAAAATCATGAGGCTGCTGTGAGAGGTAAAAGAACAGTTTCTTGGCTCTTAAAATGTATAGTGAGTTCATATGCATGCTTGTTTAAAAAACTGACTTGTGTGTTTTGCATAGTATTTGTCTGTTGGGGACCTAGGAAATAGAAAGCAGTTTGCATTTATAGATGCCTGCCTATTACTCCCTGACATGTTGAAAGTTAAGTGTTGGATTTTTCTGTTAATTTGAAAACTTTGGTGTAACTTTAGATAAAGGATGAGTAGAACTATATAACTGATTTTAAAAACAAGAGTTTATGTTTTGTTAAAACATTTGTTTATATTTACATCTCAGACATTTGGCTTGTTGGAATTTTTTTTTAACAAAGTCAATGCCCAAGCTTGAAGTCATTTAAATGAACATCTCATAAAAACAACATAAGGGGATTTTAGTACACTCAATTTACTATATGTTGGTCACTAGAAATACACAAATCTATGTATCTTAACTTTATATAAAATGCAAACATTTGCTGAGTTAAAGGCATATGAGTTTAACATATGTGTTGGTTAACACAAAGCCTCCTCAGTAGCTGGGTGGGCTAACATAGAGGTTTTATAGCCTGAGCTACTCTTAACAACGGGCACAGCAGGCCAGATCATTGCCCTGCTTCTCTTTGGCCCTGGGTAGGGCTGACGACCTTGATTAACCCCAGAAAGCAATGAGAAATATAATGCAGACCCATGGAAGCATCTAGATGAGAATGAGGAACAAACTCAAGGAGACTATAGGTTAGGGAGGGCTCTAATTCTTATCTTTTAAAGGAACAACTGGTACAAATGATGACATTTTTTATGGTGAATCAAAATTTGTTTTTTGTTTTTGTTTTTAGTTCCATTGGTAATTTATTCTAGAAACCAACTTGGCAACTGCTTAAAATGGGTAATGGTGTGTAAAGATGGAAAATTTTTAACTTGGCCCTAACAAGAGGAACCAACCATGGAAACTAAAGCTTGTGAGCTGTAATTATTATCGAACCCGGATCTGATACAAAACGTTTCTAAGAGGCGCCCTTCTGTAGTTATGGATGAGAAAGCCTAAACAATTTCTAACCATTCCCTCCTGGCTGCACCTGGTGATGACCAATCAGATTGCCCCATTAGAAAAGTCCCTTACCCCTAGACCCCCTCCTGGGTTGCGGGTTTTGCCTTTATAAACTCTGTAATTTCGTTGCTGGGTACTCCGCGCTGTCCCTTCTACAGGAGCGGGTATCGGAGTCCCAGAGCGCTCTGGTATTTGAATAAAACCTCTTGCTTGTACATCAAGTTCGAGTTTACCGATCATTTAGGATTCTGCCTCGGAGGTCCAACAGGTGAGCCATCAGAGATCCTGATCAAAAAGTGTATTTCACGTGTGTGATAATGCTCTCCTGCCCATTTCTTATAGACTTAAATAGACATCTGGGAAATCTACCATCTGTACCACCATGCTATTTGAAATCCTGGGATATATCTGTTTCCTCTGACAGTAAGTGTTTTGTGTATATGAGTGTATATGAGGTTGTATATGTACATAATCTGTTTTTAATAATGACTACTTCCCATGACTTTGTAAGAAATACAAGTTTTTGTTTACCAGAACTTATTTTACTAAACATATCCTAAGTCAAAGATTCAGATTTTCCTTTAAAAAATAGCTGAATTAACACATCTTCTGTAGAGTTATGCTGTATAATGAGATTGGGCATTCCTGCCTCTTTTCTATGCATAGATGTCTACTGTAAGTCCTAGAAGAATCAATAAATGTTGGTGTTTGTGTAAATCTGTACACAATTATTTAATTTTCAAATTAGTTTACTTCTTTTGGTTATGTTTTGTAAAACTGTATAATTAAATATTATATTTGTCAACAGAAGAACCACAACTCTCACATTAAAGGAAATAAAAGAGAGTTTATTCTAGAGATACATTTGAGGGCCCTTGGCCTGGGAAACCGCAAGCTGGATGTCATGTTTCCACATGAAGCAATTTTATGAATTTTTGCAACAGCAAAACAAAGATAATCATAAATGAAAGGCTATATTGAAATACACTGTTAGGTACATTACAGAAGCAGTTACAACAAGATGAAGAATCTCTTCTACAGCCCTCAGCTGTTAGCTGATGACATCCTTAGCTTTGGATTGGTGGAAGCTAGTGATGGGCTCAGGTAAGAGATTCCAATTTTTTTTTTTAATCTGTTAATCACAGGTGGGTAAGGAAGTGGCTAATTAGGTAATTATGGAGCTTAAGCTAGCCCAAAGTAAGGCAATTAGGCTTTCAAAATGCAACGTTCCAACTTCTCTGCATCATTGCAGTTCTAACCAGTCTTTCCAGACCCAATGTCACATTTGTTACTTCTGACAAAAGAACCTAAACAATATTTATTGAGATACAAGACATTACACACAGGATAAGGAGAATGGACTTGAAATTTACCTGCCCGAAAAGCTTTTCATTCTTTCTATACCTTATACTTGCTTAAAATGGGGCCTAAATGGTTCTTTGGCAGTAAGTGCTTGATTTCTGTTACTTATAGTCACAACATGATACCATACAGGACATATCTGATCCCTGGTTACCAGGGAAGAAGAGAATGAGCTGTCATGGCTAATAAATGAAATATTTATATTACATTGTTCAAAGATAATGGAAGGAGGTTGTCAGAATTGAAATATGGCCATGCTGGGTGTGGTAATGCTTGCTTTTAATCTTAATAATTTGGGAACCTAAAGAAGGTCATAAGTTTGAAATTAGTCTAGGCTTTATGGAAGCCTCATCTCAAACCTGCAATAATGGATTGCTTATGGCAGCCCTTCCAAAAGTAACTAAAATCCAAGAAGTTATAAAGAAATGGTTCTTATTCATGGGAACCTAAAATGAATGTGTTCTCAACTTGATTCCTACTTGTATTCTGTTTATGATACTTGCTTCATACACAGGCATCCTTCACTGCAGATTGACAGGTTAAAACTGGGGAAATGTAGCCAACCTGTATGGAAAGAACAAATATATCCTAAGAGACATATGCACTTCCCTTTTGAATATCGAACTGTTGGAAACAATACAGGGAAAATTGGGGGTCCCTTTGGGTTATTAGTCTCTTTATAAAGGAGGATAGTAAGAAAAAGGCCAGGCTCCACTTCTCATATACTTTTCCTTGCTCTCACTCAAATTCATGACCTATTTTTTTTTAATTAAGCTTCTTTTATTTTTAAGACTTATTTGTTATGTATGAGTGCTCTATCTGCATGCACACCTGAATGCCAGAAGAGGCGAATAGATCCCAGTATAATGGTTGTGAGCCACCTTGTGGTTGCTGGGAATTGAACTCAGGACAGTGCTATTAACTGCTGAGCCACCTCTCCAGCTCCTGGCCCCTTTCATTAATTGTTGTTACACACACACACACACACATATTTCTAAATGCATAATTACAGTCTGCTCAGTTTGTTTGTTACTTGCATGTACTGAAATGAGAGCCAGAAACATGGTGAATAAGCAACCACTTGGTGGAAGGGGAAACACTTAAAGAAACAAACAAAACCCAAAATGTTAAGGGGAGGCTCAAATTGTTAAGGAAAGCCTGCTCAAAAGAAAGAAGAAAGGGGAAGTTATATTTATTCACAAACGTACATAGACGTAAGACCCTTCAAGTGTGTGGTCCCCCTAATCTTCAGCACTAGGAATGGGAATTCTGGAAAGGCTAAGTGCAGTACTTAATGAAAAAAATATTTCTGCCTATCTCTTCAGCAAGACTTAAGGTGAGCTCATTGCCTTAGGGATTCAGCCAATGTGACTGAACCAGCTCAACTGGAATGCTAGGTTTCCACTCATGGCCAGAAATTCTATTACCATGACCAGGAGCTTTTCCTACTGTAACATAAGAATGGTCACTAAGAAATTTGTATTCCCCAGGAATCTCCTTCTGGAAAAGGAGATAGCTGGGGCCTCAGGGCATTCCTGAAGAAGAAACTGTGTTCTGGAGAAAGATTTATCACTCTGACCTTGCAAGAGAGACTTGGATCTGAGAGAGTGGTAGCCAGTGGACAACACCTCACCTGACTGTTTACTTATGCATTTCTTCCTGAAACCATACCTTCATGGCAGGAACTTGAAGCTGGATTTGGGGGAGACATTGGATTTCTTTGTCCTTCTTCCTTATGTGGCTACATGGAACAGATATCTCTGTTTTGATTTTCGTTATTAAGTTTGATATTTTAATTGGTTTATTGAGGATGGGTGGCCAAACCTAAGAAGTAGTCTGCCACTGAAGTTCTGATATTATAACAGGACCTTTGAGTAAACACTGAGAAAACATTAAATGATTATTATATAAGTTGTCGGGGGATAATACTATTTGAATTCATTTTTATTAACAAAAGTTTTACTGCATTTCATAGAATAGACTAATAAATATTTAATGTCACTTACGTTATGAGTCTCCTGTATCAAAATTCCCATTCTTTGGCTCACCTTATTTCATATGGACATAAAGAGAAAAGATATACTGTAGAATGCATTTACTTGCATATACCAGTGACTTGAAGTATTATTGTTAGTCAAGGTCTGAAAGACCCCAAAATCTGGAATAGAGCAATGATAGCAGTGAATAACAGAAGTTCACTGGTTTAGAGACTTAATTTATCCAGTAAAAGTGATTACTGCATTCCTTATCTTTTGTGATGAGCTACAAGAACAAAAGACAGAAACTTGCAATTCTTGAGGAGTCCATAGTGTTGGGATCTGTAAGCAGGCATCTCTACAGGAAGCCCCAAGGGACCTGACAAATGGGATATCAGGCATCTGTGAACCACCTAAAATCACCTGCTTATGCTCTGGGTCACCTTATAAGAGAATTTGCACCACCTACTCTCTCTCTCTCTTCCTTTCTTTCTCTCTTTCTCTGTCTCTTATCCTGCCCAGAGATGGTCTCTGTGACCCCTTCCCCCTCCCTTAATAAAACCTCCCACAGTGTTTCAGTCATGAACTTGATGGCTGACTCTTTGACCCTCCCCCATACAAGCTGGGGAGTGACAGACTGGCTAGATCCCAGGGGAGGACATTGCAGCCAGCCCTGAGGAGACAGGATGAGCTGGGGTTGGATGGAAGGGGAGGAGGTCCTCCCCTATTGGTGGACTTGGAAGGGGCAGGGAGGAGGGAGATGAGGGAGGGAGATGGAGGGTGGGAGAGAAGGAAGGAGGGGGGCTATACCTGGGATGCAAAGTACTTAACCTGTGATTGATATAAACATAAATAAATTAAAAAAACTAACAGTGAGCTACATCTTCCCTTTAGGATGTCTGGACATACGACACTATCATCTTTTCTTAATTAAACACAGCTATTTAACAGTAAGATTCATGTACTGACTTGCAGCAAAACCACTCCTTTATAGTTTGTAATACTTAATAAAACAATTAATACAAAAAATAAATAAATAAAACCTCCCACATAGAACCAGTCCAGTGGCGTGATTTGTGAACTCACCTTGTAACTTTAATGCACAATCCTAATATTGGTGCATTGGCCGAATAGGCCCTTTCAGTGGCCACACTGTGTGGTGGTTGCTTTCTGTGCCAGCACTGCCACTAGAGCTGCTGGAAACCTATTTCACTTCATATCTGCCTACAACCAACTTTGTGGCTTCCAAATCACTACCTCCTACATGCAACACTGGCTGGAGTGGTGAGTTCCTCTTACTGGTCACCATAAATATCTCTCTTGGGAGGGGAAGATTGACCATTGAGAGTCCAGCAACTTCCTAGTTCTTTTTGAGATGGAGAAACCCACAACTACAGCCTTCATGGGCCACGGTTGACCCTTTTACTGACCTCCATTTAGGGCTTCCATTTTCCCTTGGGTGAATTTTTTTTTTACTTGTACTGGCACTGTCTCCCCCCACCCCATCCACTCAAGTATGAAAATCCTAGGGCTAGGTAAACAGTGTCTATTACGGGCAGCTGTGTCTTTGGTCTCTGGCCAGCCCTGATGACCTGTTGGATCAGGTAGTATCATGCTACTCTACTGAGCCAAACCTTGCCTTTGGGATGCCTCTGGCAGGTCACTGATTCCTACCCTCCTAATGGGAACTGCCCAATCATCCTTTTCTCCAGCATCCCCACTGGGATGTCTTCTGGAGAATTTTAAAACCCTATGCATGGAGCCTGAGTTAAAGGCCTTAACCTCATACACCTCTGTAATAAAACTTAGCCTACATATTCTTTAGATAATAGTTCAAACTGGCCAATTAATAGCACATTAAATCCCAATATTTTACGGGATCTTTTTAATTACTGTCAGCTATCTGGTAAATGGAAGGAGGTATCTTATATTCTAGCATTCTTTCACCTCCACTCTAAACCTTCTCTTTGTTCATCCTGTTTTCCTACCCAACTTCTTCTAGCAATAAAGTCTCAACCTCAAGAGATCTCTACCTTTGACCCAGCAGATAAACCTCCACCTCACCATTTACAACCTCTGGCTTCTTTTCAACCTCTGGCTTGCCCTTCTTCTTCTGCTTCCTCTTCTTCCCCTTTAGCTTCTCCAGCATCCTCAGCCCGCTCTCCAGAAACAGGCTGTCCTAGTCATCTTACTTTGGCACCCACTTTCATCCCACCAACAGCTCTTAGCCCCCTGCTACCTGCACTCACTCTATAGCAAAGCCCCCTTCTTCTATTCAGCTTAAACCAGCCTCAATTCTTCCCTTGTGGGAAGTGGCCAGCGTGGATGGCTTAGTTAGGGAGCAAGTTCTCATTAACTGAACTTTCTCAAGTAGAACTCCATGAGCCACCAGTCACACATATGGAACACATATACACAAAGGAAAAACTCATGCACATGAAATTAAATGTTTTAAAGCAATTTTAAGGGGAGTGTTATAACATGAATAAAGCCTTAAAGGGAATGAGAGATTTCCATTTAAAACCTGGAAAGGAACTACATAAAAATGGAAAGGTTAATGGGAGGCAGAAGCAGACAGATCTCTGCATGTTAAAGGACATCCTGATCTCCTTAATTTATTCCAGACCAGCCAGTGAAACTTTGTCTTTAAACAGTGGTGGGGTGATAGCTTAAAGTAGCAAGAAGAGTGATAGCTGTCACAACCATGATGATGTGATAGCACAGAAGAAAGACTTCAGAGAAACCCTCCAAACAGAGAACAATAACTGACCTTTGTATCCTTTCAGGGGTAATTAGAAGACAACATATGATTTACCCTGTGATACCCTATGTGACAAATAGCGTGGATGATAGAGGGGATCATGGCCTGATCCCTTTGTGCTGAAGGATCTGGCTTCCTAGAGTAATCAAGATCTCAAATAGACAGGCCCAGGATTTAACACTGGTGCCAAAAATAAAAGGTGACTCTGAAGGTGAGACATGAACTGGATTTGAGGAGTAACTTTTCCTCCATAGCTATAATAAACAAACTTCTGCTTAACCCCAGATAGAGCAACAATGGCAGACCAAAGTAATGACTGTACCTAAATCCAATTTGGGCAACCAGTAAATTTATTGGAATTGCCTAAAGGACATGTGTTAGTATTTATATAAAAATGCCATGCACGCAACCAATCTTAAATCCAATAAGGTTTAATGGATGGGGATGAAGACGGATAAAAACAAAACAGGGAGGGGGAGAGAGAGAAAGAACAGGAGTGAAAGGGAGAGGGTACACCGCAACAGAAAGAGGAGAAGAGGAAGAAAGAGAGAGGGCAAGGAGGTAAGAGAGAGACAAAGAGGTGGGTTGGTCCTTTTATGCAGCAATTTAACCATGCCTGCCAGGTGAGACACCTGGTGGGAGACACATGATGACATCATAGATTCCTAGGCAACCCAGAAGCAGGCTACCTAAATACTAACATGTGTGAGGGGCTACTTACAGAAGAATAGTGACCTCAAAACATCCTACCCCATTGTAGGTGATGACCACATGAAAGCTGTGTCATGAGATCTGGCTTTCAGTTAACGTTCATCCCAAGATCACTTGTAGCTAAGGGAGGGCTGGAGGAAATAATGGCTAAAATTTCAGGTGATTGTCCTGTGACACCACCCACCCACCCAATTCCTTCTACTAAGGAACAGATAACTCTACAGGATCATTAACATAGACCACTGTATTGTTATGTTCAAACAGTTACCTTGGCTACCAGGCCAAGGTTATTTCTAGTGTAAATTTCCTTGGTCTACTATAATAAAAGGTGAAGGATATTAAGTATAATTAATCATGAGGGAGAAGAAAGTGAGAAAGACAATGGTGTTTGAAAACTATAAAGTAGTTCAGTTATATGACAAAGAATTAAGCACATATTTGGAAGACTGAGGCAAAATATGGCTTTTGGGTGTCATCAAATTTAGTCTTTGTTCTGAAGGTGATGTAGCATTACTGAAATATGTGTAAAGTTGAGGAAGAGAGGTTGAGATATGGAAGACGAGGTACAAGATAGAATGTGCTTATAAACACTGTAAGAAAGCAAAAAATACTGGTGGAGCTTGACATGGTGACATTTGTATTATTTTTTTATGGTTTAACAAAATTCAGTCATGTTTAGTCAGCCAGGAGTGGTGGTACACATTTTTAGTCCCAGCACTCAAGAGACAGAGGCAGGCTGATCTCTTTGAGTTTGAGGCCAGCCTGGTCTATGTAACAAATTGAAAGTCCCAGGCCTGAGGACACCCCCCCCCAAAGGTCATCTATCTCTGAAACAAGGCCATAAAATTCCTTACCCAAGGAACAGCCTGAGGATAACCACAAGAATGGGAAGGTATCTTATCTCAGGGTGGGGCATCAGTGCTGGGCAGCCCACTGACTTCATAGTCCTGAGGTTTATAGATGCCTCCCTCAATTTTAGCTATGCTAGATAGCCAATCAGTATGTGACAAACTTGCCCTTGCTGAATGTCAACCATTCATGAAACTGCTAAGCTGGGAATTTAGGTTCTTGCTCAAACCTCAAATAAAAGCCCTGCCATGTAACTGCCCATGGCTCTCCTCTCTGATCCACTGCCTTGGTGATCAAGACAGTCACCAAACTTGGAGAGATCAAGCTTAAGCCCAAATAAAGCTCTTTTCTCTTGCATACATGTTCTGGCTACTGGTGATCTTTGGGGACCTTGAGATCTGGGCACAACAAAATACAAATACAGCTAGGTCTATAGAGAGAGACACTGTCTCCAAAAATACAAAAATACTGATGAAAGACAAACAGTTTTTTGGACTTCATGCTGCTGCCAATTGTATATTCCATCAGACTTGAGACAATCTCTTTAAGTGCCCCCCCCCTTTTTTCGAGACAGGGTTACTCTGTGTAGCCTCGGCTGTCCTCGAACTCACTCTGTAGACCAGGTTGGCCTCAAACTCACAGAGATATGCATGCTTCTGCCTCCCAAGTGTTGTGATTAAAGGTGTGCCACTGCTGCCCACCTCTTAACCTTTTCAATGTAATTCATCCAAAATGGACTCTGTCTAAGACAAGGTATAATAAAGCCTATGAGAATGGATCAAAATTTTTCTCTGTGACAGGTCATTGATGTATGCTGGTGTTTGTTAAGTGGCATTTATACTTTACAGAGTTTTTTGCATTCATTATCTCACCATAACCTGGCAAGGCAAACAAAACAGTTGTAATCATTACTTTCTTATGAGGCTTAGAATGTTGTCACTTTGTAGCTGGTTCTTTTCCTCAGCCTTATACATATTTCAGTGCTTCTCCGTGCTCTTCAAGCCCAAAGACTGAGTTTGATGACATGAAAAAGCAATCGGGGAAGCAGAAGCAGGCAGACCTCTGTGAGTTTGAGATGAGCCTGGTCTACAAATCAAGACCAACACATCCAAAGCTACAGAGAGAAACCCTTTCTTGAAAACAAACAAACAAAAGAAAAAGGCATGAATAGGAAAGAAAATACTCTAAAGAAACACTTGGGGACCTCTCTCTATTTACTATGGTGTTAAAACAATGGGTCCCAATAAAACAAATTCTGAAGTGGAAGTTTTTGGTTTCTTTGAAGACTCAGTTTTGTCATGGGATGTTTGGTGCAAGCTAGGCATATGTTGTTTTGCTGGAGGCTTGCATTTGAGAGGGAACATCATGTTTTGCTATGAGTTCTCTCATGAGCGGGGCATGACTTTGGCCAGCTGAGAACATCTGTGGGTGGACTTTGAGGAGAGGAGATATATAGAATCCCACACATAATGAGGCTTTACTTTTTGAATCTATATCACTGCGTTTGTTTTTGTGCTTTAACACTTGACTTCGAAGAGAGAGAAACAGTCCAGAGAACTTTGGGGGGTAATCCAACTGAATATTGTGGGTTTTGTTGACTTGTCATGCTAATTCATGTTGTTGCTTGGTGTTGGCCTTTAGACTGGACTGCTGGTGTCCTAAGGACTGAGTTTGGTAATCGCCTTAAAGACCCATCAACCCTAATCAGCAAGAAATAGATAAAAGAGATCTACAGCCCGTATCCCTAATAATCTCTTATCTAAGGTCATGTTGTGTGCTGGGGGGGTTGGGGCTGGAAGGGAGGTAAAGGCATCTAAGAACCCTAAGTAAAGTAGGTTTGGTGAAAAATCTAAGCCTACAAAATTCCCTCAGAAATTTCATGCCTGGAGAAAGAAAGGCTGAAGCTCTGGTGGTAGCCAGAAGAGAGCTGGTCTCCTTGAGTCCTTGTAATATAGACTGGAGATGAGGCAAAAGAGGCAGGCAGGGAATACAGCATGACTGGCCATAATACTTAGATCAATGCAGACATGTTATCTTCTACTTAAGCTTTACCCTAATTGTTAGGGTTGCTCTGTTCACTGGACCTATTTGTTCTTCCCATAGTGACCACATTGAATAAATTACTTTTCCTGCTTTTCATTATTAATTGTTCTTTCTTTCTTTCCCTCTTTCTTTCTCTCTCTCTCCTTCTCTCTCTCTTTCTTTCTGTCTTTCTTTCTTTCTCTCTTCCTTTCTTTCTTTTTCTTTCGATAGGATTTCTATGTGTAGCCTTGGCCATCCTGGACTCACTCTATAGACGAGGCCTCAAATTCACAGAGATCCCCTGTCTCTGGCCCCTGGAGTGCTGGGATAACAGGTGTGTACCACCAGGCCTAGATTCTTGGTAATTTTTAAAGATAGGATTTCATTCACTGTATCAGCCAAGCTGGTGGCTAGGAAACTCTATTCTCTATTTAGAACAAGCTAGCCTTAAACTCACCAAGGGAGGTTTCTGTTTCCTGAGTGCTGAGATTAAAGATATGAGTCACTTTGCCAGGCTCCCTGATATGTTTATAATGTTCCCACATGTTCCTATGGCATCAATTGACCTTAATAAATTTATACAGTGGCACTTTTTCTGCCCATTTATTAATCCATCTTGCATGGATGTTCCCAGACTGACATGAACACGAACAATGTGCCCCAGTCAGAGTCACAGGTATGTTCCAATCTTAAAATGGAGTCAAAGCTGCTTGTGAAAGGGAAAAACCTAGGACAAGGCATCATTTGAAAATTCATTGTTTTACACAATATGGAGAAACTTAGAGCAGAGCAAAGCTTCACCTCACCACTAACCCAGTGTAGTCTCCCTAATATGCAATGAGAACCAGAATAAATAGGCCTTCACTACCGGGGTTCTTTTTGGGACCTTGTAACTGCAAAGTAACTTTATTTGATTTTTATTTACTTGTTTGTTTTTTCATTGTCTTTGCAGATCACCATTGTGGCTTGATTCTTCTTTTAGTTTCTTGTTCTTAATTATCCTTGTTTTTTTTATGCTTTTTGAAAGTTTTTTTATTTTTTATCATTTATTTTTATTTTTAGTTACATTTTGTTAACTCTGTATCCCAACTGTACCCTGATTCCTCATTCCCTCCCAATTCCTCCCTCCCTCCCTTATCTACTCCCTGCTCCTTTCCAAGTCCACTGATAGGGGAGGACCTCTTCCCATTTCATCTGACACTGTTTTATCAGGTATCTTCAGGAAATGGCTGCAAAGTCCTCCTCTGTGGCCTAACAAGGCTACTCCTCCCTTGCAGGAAGGGGAGGTGTAAGAGCACACCATTGAGTTCATGTCAGAAATAGTCCCTGTTCCACTTACTAGGGTACCCACTTGGATACTGAGCTACCATGGGCTACATCCCAGGAGAGGTTCTAGGTTATATCCATACATGGTCCTTGGTTGGAGAAACAGTCTCATATAAGACCCCTGTGCCCATATATTTGGTCCTTGTTGAGCTACTATTCTCTCCAGGTCATACTAACTCCCCCTTCTTTCATATGATTCCCTGCACTCTACCAAAGGGTTGGTTATGAGTCTTAGTATCTGCTTTGATACACTGCTAGGTAAAGTCTTTCAGAGGCCCTCTGATATAGGCTCCTGTCCTGTTATTGGCTTTCTCCTACATCCAATGCCCATCCCATTTGTCTTTCTAAGTGAGGATTGATCATCTTATCCTGGGTCCTCTTTCTTGTTCATCTTCTTTAGGTGTATAGATTTCATTATGTTTATCATATCTTATAGGTCTAAATAACTGAGTATATACCATGTGTGTCTTTCTCCTTCTGGGATACCTCAATCAGAATGATCTTTTATAGATCCCACCATTTACCTGCAAATGTCATGATTTCCTCTTTTTTTAATTGATTAGTAGTATTCCATTGTGTAAAAATACCACAATTTTTGTATCCATTCCTTAGCTGAAGGGCATCTGAGTTGTTTCCAGCTTCTGGCTATTACAAATAAAGCTGCTACAAACATGGTTGATCAAATGTCCTTGTTGTGAACTTGAGCAACTTCTGGATATATGCCTAGGAGTGGTACAGCTGGGTCTTGAGGAAGTGCTATTCCTAATTATCTGAGAAAGCACCAGATTGATTTCCAAAGTGGTTGTACCAGTTTACATTCCCACCAGCAATGGAGGAGGGTTCCCCTTTCAACACAACCTCTACAGCATGTGTTGCCATTTGAGTACTTGATCTTAGCCATTTTGATGGGTGTAAGGTGAAATCTCACGGTCGTTTTGAATTACATCTCTCTGATGATTAAGGACATTGAGCATCTCTTTAAGTGTTTCTCTGCCATTCTATATTCCTCTACAGAGAATTCTCTGTTTAGCTCCGTACCCCATTTTTAAGTCGATTGCTTGATTTATTGCCTTTTAGCTTCTTTACTTCTTTATATATTCTGGATATCAGCCCTCTGTCAGACACAGGGTAGATGAAGATCCTTTCCCAGTCTGTAGGCTGTGGTTTTGTTCTGACAAGTGTCTCTTTCTTTACAGAAGCTCTTCAGTTTCATGAGGTCCCATTTATTGATTGTTACTCTTAGAGCCTGTGCTGTTCAGGAAGTTGTCTCCTGCATCAGTGAGTTCTAGGCTCTTCGCCACTTTTTCTTCTAACCGATTTAGAGTATCTGGTTTTAAGTTCAGGTCTTTGATCCACTTGTACTTTAGTTTTGTGCAGGGTTATAAACATGGATCTATTTGCATTTTTCTGCCTGTAGAGATCCAGTTGGACCAGCACCATTTGTTGAAGATGCTGTCTTTATTTTTGGCCTCTTTGTAAAAAATCAAGTATTCATAAGTGTGTGGGTTTATTTCTGGGTCTTCTATTTGGTTCCATTGATCCTCCTATCTTTTTCTATGCCAATACCATGCGGTTTTTACTACTATTTCTCTGTAGCACAGCTTGAGATCATGGATGGAGATACCTCCAGATGATCTGTTGTTGTACAGAATCGATTTGGAGATTCTGGGTTTTTTGTTTCTCTATATGAAACTGATAATCTTTCTTTCAAGGTGTGTAAAGAATTGCTTTGGTATTTTGGTGAGAATTTCATTGAATCCATAGATTGCTTTTGGCAGGATGGCCATCTTCACTATGTTAATTCTACTGATCGATGAGCACAGGTGATTTTTCCATCTTCTGATATCTTCTTCAATTTCTTCCTTCAGAAACTTCAAGTTATTTTTCAAACAAGTCTTTCACTTGCTTGGTTAGAGTCACCCCAAGGTACTTTATGTTATTAGTAGCTATTGTGAAGGGTGTTGTTTCCTTGATTTCTTTCTCTGCCCTATTTTCTTTGGAATACAGGAGGACTTTTGATATTTTTGAGTTTATTTTGTATCCAGCCACTTTGCTGAACGTGTTTATCAGCTGAAGGAATTCTCTGGTTGAATTTTTGGGGTCAGTCATGTATACTATCATATCATCTGGAAATAGTGACAGTTTGATCACTTTCTTTCCAATTTGTATCCCCTTGATCTCTTTAGTTGTCTCATTGCTTTAGCTAATGACTTCACGTACTATGTTGAAGAGATACAGAGAGAGTGGGCAGCCTTGTCTTGTCTCTGATTTCAGTGGGATTGATTTAAGTTTCTCTCCATTGAGTTTGATGTTGGCTACAGGCTTGCTGTATATTGCCTTTCCTAGGTTTAGGTATGTGCCTTGTATCCCCAGTCTCTCCAAGACTTTAAACATGAATGGGTGTTGGATTTTATGAAATGCTTTTTCGGCATCTATGGCGATGATCATGTGGTTTTTCTCCTTCAGTTTGTTTATGTGGTGGATTATATTGATGGATTTCCATATGTTGAACCACCCTTGCATGCCTGGGATAAAGCCTACTTGGTTATGGTGGATGATTTCTTTGATGTGTTCTTGGATTTATTTTGCAAGTATTTCATTGAGTATTTTTGCACCAATGTTCATAAGAGATAGGTCTGAAGTTCTCTTTTTTGTAGGGTCTTTGTGTGGTTTAGTTATCAAGGTGAATGTGGCTTCATAGAATGAGTTTGGTAATGTTCCTTCTGTTTCTCTTTTCTGGAATAGTTTAAAGAGAATTGGAATTAGAACTTCTTTGAGGGGATCCAAGATGGCTGCCATGAGAGGACACTGTGTATGAGGAATAGGTCAGCAGAAACAAAACAGCGACTAGGAGACTGAACTCTGGGACCTAAAACGCCAGCATTTGTGATTGCCAGGTGAGCGGAACTCCTATGGTGAGAAAATCAAGTGGGAAAACCCTAGGGACACCCAGTTATTACCCGGAAAAATCTCCGGGTGACCTGCGGCGCACAACTCTGATCTGAGCTAGTAGCTGCTGGGGGCGCCAGCAGCCACCATACTAAACTGGACCACATAGTCTCTGGGGCAGACTGAAGATGACCCGGGCACCATTATGTCTGACCTCTACACTATGGGCACAAGCTGCTTGAATCCGCCAGCAAAAACCTCAGTCAGTGTGTGAGTCTGCGGGCCAGTTTGGGAAGGTTCAGGGATCTGCTTCACCCAGCGGGTATACAGCATGCACACTCTGATAGCCCTTGGAACCACCTCAGACTGAGAGGGAAGGGGGACCGTTTTGACCAAAAAGCACACTACAGACACATTCTACTCGGGGCCGCCAGCAAAAACCTCAGTCCCTGTGTGAGCCCGCAGGCCATTCTGGAAAGGACACGGGTCCTATTTCACCCAGCGGGTGTACAGCAGGCACACTCCAATCACAGTTGGAACCACCTTAGACTAAGAGTGAGAGGGGAACTGTTTTGACCAGACTGCATACTGCAGTCACACACTGCTCGGGGCGCCAGCAAATACCTTGGTCCCTGTGTGTGTGTCCACAGGCCAGAGAAGGCCTCGGGCACCACATCAAACAGGCATACATACAGCGGGTACATACCACTTGGCAACGCCTGCAACCAAACCAGACCCACTGTGTGTGCCCCAAATATCATCTCAGACTGTGGTTCACATCCCTGGCCCAGAAGGGGACGCCAAGTCTCCAGTCCAGGGGAGAGCCCTTAGCAGCAAGGCCAGGGTGGACTGCAAGGCCCCCAGCTGACATCTCAAAAGACTGAGGAGCTAAACCTCCAGACCAGAGGGGTGACCAGCCTACAGTGCTCACAGCTTCTAGCAAAGACCACGAAACCGGGCACACAGAGCCCACAACAGAGATCAACTGTGACAACAACACACACTATCAAACCACTGGAAATCCCTGATCTTCTTGAAGAATGCTCCTGACACAAGAGATTGACAGTTCCAGATTGAAGCTCAGCCTTAAAGCACAAACAGCTCCTTGATTATATATAAACAAATGCCCAGAAATTGGCGAAAGAACTCACCCAACAAAAATCAGGAAACCATGGCCCCACCAGAAACACCCAAAAGCAGTGGAGATTTTAATTCACTAGAGACACAGGAAAATTATATTAAAGCTTTGATTATGCAGATATTGGAGGAACAAAAAGACAGACAAAA